>CM053623.1:225208820-225226291 GCA_028646595.1 Phalanger gymnotis
GCTTGCCTTCCCAAAGAGGGTGGGTGGAAAGGGCAGAGGGGAGAGAATTTGGAACTCGAAGTTTTAAAAGCAGATGCTTAAAAAAAATTTTAAAAAGTTGTTTTTTGCATGCAGCTGGGAAACAAGATATATAGGGAATGGGGCAAAGAAATCTATGCTGCCCTACAAGAAAGTAAGGGGAAAGGGGATGGGGGGGTTAGTGGGGTAAAAGAGGGGAGGGCTGACTGAGGAATGAGGCAACCAGAGTGTACGCCATCTTGGAGTGAGGGGGAGGGTAGAAATGGGGAGAAAATTTGTAACTCAAAATCTTGTGGAAATCGATGTTGAAAACTGAAATATTAAATATGTTAAAAGTTAATATCTCAGATTAAAAAAAAAGAAAAGAAATAGCTAATCGAACAGCTTCTTTAAATGATAAAGGTACCACTTACATTTCTTTTTCGATTTAATTCTGACAGGAGGAGACAACTCCAAGAACCAATACAAGAAGCTTTATTTGCAGTGCCTTGACACTTCCCACTACCAGAGGTCAATAGTGAATATAAACAATGCTCAGAGTCCATAGTACAAGCAACAGGACCTCAAGGAAGAAATAGGGAAGGAAATATCCTGGGGGAGAGGGATATCCCATACTAAGAACTAGGTGATCACAGTGTAAGGGACAGTGACCCTTCCCTGAATTAAATTCAGAGGCTTCTCAAAGTAGAAAGTAGACAGGAATTTTATTGCTTTTTCATGAGAAAAGACATGACCCAAGCAGAGGCATTTTAACTATGTTTTACATTTATTCGGTCTGAATAAATGGACTTGTCCCTCGAACAGAGTACAGGAGAGTACAAAGGACTCAGCTGGACACCAGTCCTTTTATTGACTTCTCCTGCCAGGCTCTTCATTGGCCAGATACAACCCCCTGACTGTCTACGTCATACAGTCCTCCATTGGCTGGTTTAATCATGCATGCAAGCCTCTGACCTTTCACTCCACCTGCTTGAGGCCTGGTTTCTGCTAGATCGGAGCTCTAACTGGAAGTAGTTCCAATCAATCACCTGACTTACATTCTGCTAAAGCTGGGGGAGGGGTAGAAGGACACCTTCAACTCTGTGGAAACAAAACCCTTCCCCTCTTCTCTTAACAACAGTGAGTTGGAAAAACTGATTCCTGAACTTCAGTTCAGAGTGGATAACAACGACACTGGCAAAGGACAGGCTGTGACTGCTCCACTGACTAGGAATTTTAGTGGGGCTTTGATAGCGCTGTTCAAGTATGTTCCCCCCAAAATGGTGGTAGTAATGGTGGGACTATCTCTATGTACAGGGTAAATGAAAGCCCACTCATCGTTTTGACTTTTGCCATCACAGTGATGAAACAGAGCATGAGATGGTCACTCAATCAGGATACAAAGTCAGGGAAGGCCAAGGGGACGGGGGCAGGGTAAGCAAGCCAGCTAGTAAGTTTCCATAGCAAATTAAAACTGCGTCACAAGTCAGAGTTACAAGGTAGCCCCCAGGTCACAAAATGAAATCTAAGAAACTTCAAGGGATCGTACAGTAATGTACGTATCCAATACAGATTACTTCTGAATTTCTACCTCCATGAAATGCTACAGCCACAGGTCGACAGTTTGACTGAGCCCAGATCTTCAATGGATGAGGAGGGGAGGAGTACATGCCCTGTACCCAGAAGCAAGCCCATGGATACAACAACCTAGCAATCTTCATATGTCTCCAGGCCTTAAATGAAACCAGCAAGACTGTATTCTTTTGCAAGTGGATGTTGTCATTTTTTCCTTTCTCTTTTTTTTCCTTTTTCAGTAACCAAACTGTTCACATAGAAAAGGGGAGGTACCTTACACTTCCTTCCTTCTTTCCTTACTTCAATTGTCAGTTTGAATGGTGTTCTGGTTCTGCTGATTTCACTTTGCAGCAATTCATATAAATATTTCCATAGTCATCCTATTTATTACTTCTGTCTGGCACAGATTGAAGTAGTTCTTTGGGAGCAGATGAAAGATGCCTGGCCAGACTTCTATCAACCTTTCCTCAAAGAACAAGACTGTGCCCAGCAGGATATAGAAGGCTCAGGGCACTAGTTCACTCTCAGTATGAGGTCCTCTCACTTGAAGAGGCTGGCAATGAGGTAGCAGCAGAAAGTGTAGACTCCCTAGGCAGGTGGAAGATTTGTGTCCTGGACCCAGCCTTTTCTTCAGGGATAGACTGTGCCCCCCACGTTTGACCTTGACCATCCTCTCCTAGATGTTCTATCAATTTTTGTGGCAACGTTCTTCTAGTTTGCCTCCCTTCTGTCTGATTACTTTGTTTCAGTTTCTTTTGCAGGCACATAATGCATATCATGCCCCTTAATTGTTCTCCAAAGCTTTGTGCTGTACCCTCTTCTCTTGTCCGTAGTTACCACATCAATTCCCAGGAATTTATCGGTTCTATAAAGATGAGTCACAGATGTATATCTCCAGCCCTGAGCTTCTCCCTCTCCCTTGACTTTCAGTCCCATATTACTAGTTAGCTTTTAAATATTTCATACTGGATATCTCAGAGACATTTCAAACTCAACTCTATATTTGTGGAAGGCATTTTCCATTCTAACATTTATCCAGATTTATAACCTCAGCAGTTATCTTCATATCCTCACTCTCCTTTCACCCCTCATATCCAAAATTGCCAAATCTTGTCCTTTCTACTTCTACATCTCTTATACCCAATTGCTTTTCTCTCCTACAGCCACACCCAAAGTTCAGTCCACACCTAGAGTTCAGGGCCTAATCACCTTTCATCTAGACTATTTGAACTGTCTCATATTTGATCCTCCTGCCTCAAGTCTTTCCCCATTTTAACCTATCCTTCACTTAGATGCCAAAATGATTTTCCTTAAGGGAAGATCTGACCGTGTCCCTCCCTGACTCAAACTTTGATGGCATCCTATTTTCTTTAGGATAAAATATGAAATCTATCATTTAAAGCTCTTTACAAGTTGGCCCCAATTTATCTTTCCAGGCTTTATCCCCACCCCATCCCCAACCCCACCCATGCCATGTTTTATGATCCAATCAAATTGACCTCTGTTGCTTATGTAAAGCTCTCCATCTCCATGTGCTGGCCAACATAACATATATGCCAAATAGCACTTTCTCACTGCATTTGCCTTAGAGATTTCTTCAAAATACAGCTCAAGCACTGCCTTCTACCCAAAGCGTTCTTGGTTCTGCCTTCCCCCAACCAGCTAGTGTCCTTTTTCCCTATTAACCGGTATTTATTTTGCATTTATTTTATATATATGGCTGAAGACAGTATATAATTCATCTATTCTATATATACACTTAAAATATGTATGCATGTTATTCCCTCAGACAGAATTCTTTGAGGGCAAGGATTGTTTCGCTCTTTATATGTCGATACCCAGGATCTAGCATAACACATGGCAATAAATGCTTGTTGATGGAATGATTGACTGGTACTACGATTTATGTACTGTGTGAGGCATTTGAATAAACCTAAACCATTTCCTGTGTTGGTACTGTGAATTACATGGGCTGTGAAGATCCAAGGAAAGTAATTTACTCCCTAATGATATCAAGCATTTCCCCCTTTTATGGGAGGGCCTCAATCCCAGGGTAGTACTATTAGAATAGGATAATAGGTAGGTGAGATTTTCCAGAGGAGTGAATTGCGTGACTCTCTAGCAAATACAACTGCTTCCCCTAACTCCATCAGTAAAGGAAAATAACCTCAGCCTGAGGGACTATATAGGTAGGTCCCTAGGAAAGGGGGAGGTTCATTATAGTAGAAGGGAATTATATTGACTATTTATGACCTTAGTTATAAGGCAGAGTAAAGTTGAAAGAGTGCTGCATCTGAGCTCAGAAGTCAGAGGTTCAAATTCTTCCCCTTTTGCTCATATAATCTCTCTAGGCCTTAGCTTCTTCATCAGTAAGATGAGACTTTGAACTAGATGGCCTCTAAGGAAACTTCCAGCTCTATAGCTATGCTCTTATGATTTACATTTTTCTTTTTAGTGTTTTAGAACATTCTTTTATATGATTAATAGATTGTAATTTTTTTGAGAACTGTTTGTTCATATGTTTTATTAGATATGTGATACAGTAGAAAAAGTTTTAGAGTTAGAGGGCCTGAATTCAGATCCTGGCTCTGCTAGTTACTGTGAGCTGGGCAAGTCATTTGACTTCTCTATATTCTCAGTTCCTTCAGTCTGTGTAATAGCACCTTTGGAGCATGACCAGATCATCTAACATGGAGGTGGGCTGAGAAGCTTGCCTGGGCATGCCCAGATCTTCTAATTCTATTCTATTCTAGCTGTATCAATTTTATTTGTACAGAAGTATTGCTGTCTTGTGAGATAAAAAAATATCTATTTTCTCTTTTTTAATTACCTCTTTTCCTTGTTTGTTTAAGAAATCTCTCCCTAGCCATCACTAAGAATGGTACCTGACAAGGTTTCACCTTTAATACTCAGCTCACATGTTGACTTAGAATTTATTATGGCATATGTTGTATGACATTGTCTAAACCTAATTTCTTCCAGACTGCTTTCTAGTTTTCCCAACAATTCTTGACAAATAGGGAGCTCTCTCTTAGGTAATTTTTTTTCAGGACTTATCAACACTGGATATTGAATCAAATTATTTCTGAGTCTTATCAAGGTAGATTAATGATTCTTAGTCTTTCTTCTGAAAATATAGAGACTTTGTCAATTTGTATATTCCATATCCCCATTAGTAAGAGACAATAAAAACATTTCAGCTGGATTCCACAAGTATATACTGAGTGACTTATTGTTGTATAGCACTGTGCTAGATATTATAGAATGCACAAAAAGGGTATTTGTACCTACCCCTGCCCTCAAGGAATTTACAAAATTGTTGGTGAAATAAGACATATGTAAAACAATTAGAAAGTATAAGATGCTATATAACAAAGTGCCAAAATCTAAAATACAGATAAGTGCCATGGATAGTTAAAAAGGAAAGAGATTAGTATTATCTAGAATCATCAGTGAAAGCTTCACTGAGGGTGTGATACTTCATAATGGATCATAGGATAATGCAACTAGAGCTAGAAGGGACCTCTGAGCCATATAGGTTAATACTCTCTTTTATAGATGGAGAAATTGAGGTAGAGTAACTTTTCCAAGATCATATAGGTGGTATGTAGAAGAGGCTGAATTTGAACCCAGGTTCTCTAATTCTTTCTAGTGATCCTGAGATGCCCCTCCTTTTATGGGAGGTCCTAAATCCCAAGGAAGTGGCATAAATCTGAATACTAGGTTTATCAAAGGAGTGAGTTGTTTGACTTTAGCAAGCACAATTGCTCCTCTCTCTTCCTTTAAGGGGGAGCTCAAGAAGCAGGAAAAGGATTTTGAAAGATTAATAAAATTTGAAGGATTGAGTCTCAGATGTCAGGTAGGAGAAGAGTGTGAGCAAAGGTACAGAGGCTAGAAGGATCATAGGGTGTGGAAAGAGAGGATGAATAGGAGAGCCTGGCTGAAGTATCAGGTACATGGTAGTAGTAGCAGTAGATATGGTTGTATAGGTGAATTGTACTAGATTATATTTTTGCTTGGTAAGATGAGGAATTTGGGCTTGACTTGGAAATGAAGAAAACAATGCTTTGGAAGAAGACTTTGCTTTAGAAGAAGATTAATTTGGCAGCAATGTGCAATATGAATTGGAGCTAAGACAGGTTGGAGACAGATTAGTTAGGAAGGAAGGTGTCACAGCAATCTGGATATAATAGGATGGTGGCAGGATAAATGCAGAAACAAGTGAAAGGGGGTATTTCAAATGGAGAATCAGCATGATTTTGTGACAGGACTTTGGAATGGAGAGGAAAAGTCTCCCTGATTTCCCAGGTGTTCATCAAAATAAAGAAAGGATTGTAGTATGTTATTTTGCCACTAGTAGGCACTGCGCTGCCCGAAAAATTCAAATACATAGTAAAATCAAAGGTTTCAAATAACAAGCTTCAATACTGTTACATTGCCTTTTCTCTCACACCCTTCCTCTCAGCTGGACTTGGAGAGGTGGGCATTGTGGAACAAAAAGAAAAAGTTGGGTAATCTAGTGAAGATTTCTTCAACATGAACTCTGAGGAAACAGAAGGGCAATCATAGTGAAGTAGGGTTCCATTCAAGCTAGCAGCTGCAGGTTTGGCTCAGATCATTTCCATGTCACACGTCTGGGCTCAGCTGCTCTCCACCATGGCTTCCCTCAACAAGGTCCTTTCTGCTACCACAAGTCCATCAATGGCTTCACAAAGAAATCTCATTGGGCACTGACTGAATTCTGCTTGCAGGACGACAGCCTTCAACGTCTCCTTTCTCCATTTCCAATCCAAGGGCAGCAACCATCAACACACTGTTCAGTAGTGGGTACCTTGCTCTCATCTGTCCAAACCCTGGAAAATTCTGATGAGATTTAACAAAATTGTGGATGGAGAAGAATTCTTAACTAAACTAAGGATCAGAGGTGATCATAGTAGTTAAAACGAACAATTTCCATTGCACAAAATTGAAAAATTTTTCCACAAGTAAAATAAAAATGGTTAAAATCAGAAGGGAAACAAATAAGAAAATATCTTTGTAGCAAATGATAACTATATATCCAAGGTATATAGGGAATTCATACAAACATGTAAAAGCCATTCCTCAATAGATAAGTAGTCAAAAGTCACAAAGTAGTAGTTTTCAAATGGAAAAATCCAAGCTAAATACAACCTTATGAAAAAAATTATTCAATCAATAATGAGGAAAGTAAATTAAAACAACTTGAAGTTCTACTTCAAACCCATAAGATTAACAAAGATGACAAAAGAGGAAAATGGCAGTTATTAGAAGATAAGCACACTGATATATTATTGGCGAAGGTGTGAATTAGTCTAACTATTACAGAAAACTATTTCAAACCATACCCAAAAAGATACTAAGCATTACCTAATCTTTGACCTAGCAATAGCACTATTAGCTGTATAGACAGAGTGAAAGGGACAAATTATTTATAGCAGCATTTTTGTGTGCATGTGGTAGCAAAGAACTCAAAACCAAGTGGGTATCCCATCAGCTGGGGAATGGTTGAACAAAATATGTTTTAAGAATGTAGCAAAAAATACTGTGCTGTTAAGAAGTGACAAAAGAGAGAAATCTGAGACTCATATAAACTGTTGCAGAGTTAAATAAGTAGAACCAGTGTAACAATTTATGCAATGACCACAATAATATAAAGGAAATAACTTTGAGATGCTTCAGGACTTTAATTGATAAAGTGACTAATCATAACTTCAGAAGACTGAAGAAGGGCAGTGTTTTCAAAGTGGTAGAGTCCTGAACTTGGAGTCAGTAAGGCAGATTCAAATTCCACTCCCAAAACTTACTAGTTGTGACCCTGGCAAGTCACTTACAATCTCTGTACTTCAGTTTCCTCATCTGTAAATCGAGAAGGAGAAAGTTGGATTCAAAAGCATATAGGGTCCCTTCTAGCTTTTAATCTATGATCCTATAATAAAGCTTGCCTCTCACCTCTTGAAAGACAGGTATTGATACTAGAGGAAGTGAATAAGACAAACATTTTTAGACCTGGCCAATGTGTGGCCCTGTGTCATCTGACTATATTTGTTGCAAGGGAGGACTTCGGTTTGGGGGAGAGGACTGTTGTAAGGTAGAGATAGAGATGGAAAAAAAGAAGGGAAAAATATGAAAAATATTTTTTTTAAAACACAGAAAGAAGAACTTCAGCAGAGAGACATAAGCAGGACATTTTTGTTATCACCATGTTAAAATTAATATATATATTTAAACCAAATTATGTAACAGAAGTCCAGTTTCATGTACAATTTTCTTTTTTTGTTCTTTATATATTGAAATGTTTGTGTCTATGGATGTTTGTTAAGTTCATAATAAAGAAAAAATTTGAAAAAGAAAAGTCCCACCAAAGGCAAAGGAAACAAACCTAAGGACACTTGCTGAGAAACCTTAGTGTTCAATCAACACACAGTTTGTGGATCAATGGATATCTATTCCATACTAAGAAGCTTAGAGACTACCCCTTGCCTTTTTATAGAATAGCCCCAGAGAATGGTGGGAGCACCACAAAGAGGTGCCACCAGAAAGGTAGGGGAGTTAGATATCTTGATGAGCTAGAAGAAAGGAATGATGTGTAACTATGGAAGGAAGGAGATACCTACTAATGGTAGAAAGATTGGCAAATAATAGCTCAGAAGACAAAGTTTCGAATGGGAAAGATATTATTATAACTTAATGACTTTCCTTCAGATTGAGAAAGACTTAAGCACTGAAGTAGATTAGGGAGAAGTATTGAACCAAGAGGAAGTTCCTTTTCTGCCTAGAGTTTCATCTGTGGAAACCCCTAGGATAGAGAAACAAAGTATGAATAGAGACAATTAGGTGGTACAGTGGATAGTGCATTGGGCCTGGAGGCAAGAAGACAGATTCTGACACTTACTAGTTGGGTGATCCTGGGAAAGTCACTTAATCTCTGTTTACCTGAGTTTTCTCTTCTGTAAAATGGGGATAATAATAGCACCTACCTTCCAGGGTTGTTGTGAGGATCAAATGAGATAATGATTGAAAAGCACCTAGCACATGGTAAGTGCTATATAAATGCAATTATTCTTCTTTTTATTATTATTACTATTATACTTGAAAATATTATTAATCAACCTGACCCTTCAGCAAATCCATACTTAAGAATGCAGGTCCATAGATTTGATGCCACTGATGATAAGCCTAAATCATTAACCAGCAAAGGTATAGATGCATAAACGGTCAGCAAATCACAAAAGAGCCAGAACCATCCAACTGTGACCAGACCAACTTATAATGTTGCAGAAGATGCAAAAGAAATTATTGCATATGTAGTTAAATAACATTAATCCTTGTGCATGTAATGCAAACATTGCACATAATTAAATATGTTGTCATGTTGATATGTGTCAATTGTATGTTTCTGAATGTATTTTGCTGTTTATATTTATGTATTAGTTTCATGTATGCATTATAGCTACAGGTTTCTTAACTATGTTTTGCTATTTGAATGTTCACTAATGATTTTACATGTATTTGCTCTATAAATAGGGCAATTAATATTATTTCTAGTTGCTATGCTTTGCTGCTGCTGGGTATGCATTTTTAACTGTTTAAGATTAATTATGTGCAATAGGTATGCATATATCACCATGATGCACATCTTGTATTCTGCATGTAATTTTAATATATAATCATTAAAGAAGCCTCACAAAAGATACCTTCTGTTGGTTTCTGACCACTGCATGTACCATCAATGTGATGTAAACAATATGATAAGATAATTGTGAATTTAGAATAATCATTTATAATTATATGATACAATATCTAATAAGATAATTATAATAAACACTTATTAAGTAACTATTGTATGCCAGGCATTGTGCTAAGAATTAGATCACCTTTAATATATGAAATGTTATATTTATTATGATGCTTATAGTGTATGTTTGCAGATGCCAAATAAGCCCTAAGTGATTTTTCAGCATCTTCAAATTTTGGGGCTGAGGGGAAGAAGGTAACTGTAATGGTAATGTAAATTTGAAGATCTTCCCATCCATTAATAGGCCCATGTGACCTGCTTATGTCACAGGAAGTCTAAGTCACATATGGGGGGAGGAACTTGCTGAATGAGTGGAACTGGAAGGGTGGAGCAGGAAGCAGTCAGAGCAGTTACAGCTGAGGGAGAGAGCAGATGCAGGCAAGTAGTGGGCAAGGATTTGTGAGTGTTGGTTTGTGGGAAGGCCCCAGCAGGGTGGGGAGGCTATGGCATGAAGTCATTCTCTGCTGTGATACTGTTTATCAACTTCTTTGCTGCTTGGATGGATTGGACTTACTGATTTTGGGATTTGGTTCTCTGATATCTGAATAAATGTTTTGCTTCTGTCTACTGTATGTAGAGTCTGTTATGTTTTGTGATTCAGAACCATGCCAGGATATTCATAACAATAGCAACCGTTGTGAATATTGCCTTGGTGATACATTTGGTGTCATGAACAAGACTGCAAGGTATAAAATCTCTATATGGAGGCAGAAGGGCTTTAGAGGAAAAAATGGATATCCGAGGATGGGAGGATTTACCTTACTCTTCCACAGACAGGGAGTAAGCACTGGACCCTGTGAAAGCTGGGAACAGAGGCTACAGAAGGGAGAACCTAGGGATTTGGAAAGATGTTTTCAAGGGGTAAAAATTAAGCCAGAGAGGGAAATTCCAGGAATGTCTAGGAAAGGCTGGGCTTTACTTACAGCTTATCATATTATATATGAAAGCAGAGACGAGCTGTTGAAAGAGAAAATTCAGACGGAAAGGCAGTTGGCTGCTATCTTATAGTGTTCAAGCTCTTTGTTCAAAGAGCAAAATGGGAGATATCTGGTGACAGAAGCTGATTTGAATGAGAATTTTGCAGTTTATTTAGCTAAGAAAAAGCAAAGAACGGAAAGGTTAAAAGTACATACAAGTTCAGCACAGGGTGTGTCTAGTTGCCATGGTGATGACTGCCAGGAGAGAGTGTTGGCAGAAAATGATACAATGTTAGATCAGGCTCCTCAGGCAGAAAATGATACAATGTTAGACCAGGCTCCTCAGGTAGATGCAAGCCCCATACTATGAAGAAAGCAGGAGAACCAGGGCTGGAACACAGTGTTCCAAGAGATACTTGAAGATTTCATTCAGCAGGAGGTCACAGACGTTTTGAGTTAGTTTACTCAAAGAACAGAATTGTTAGTATCTTGGATGGTGAGAATCAGTGATGAAGGGACGGGCAGAGTACTAGTAGATGGCAGAGTACTAGTAGATAGCATGGATTGCTTGAAATTCATAAGTATTAGTCAGACTCCTTCTGTACAAGTTTTTAGGGATTATCATCTGCAAGGAGCTAACAGGACAATTAGTCTGTTAGCTTTAGCAGCAAGAGGATGCAACAGGGAGTATCCCACTGACTCTATGTGGTCCAGTGCCGATAGGCCTTGGTATACACTTGGGGACTGTATGAGAAAGTTAAAGGAGGAGGTAATGAAGACAGTAATCATGACCAGAAATGCTGGGGTTTACTATGATATTCACTTGAGAGTGTCTCATAGAAATAAAATAGTGAAGACGGCTCCTTCTGCTTAAAAGTACCCAGTTCTAACTCTACTAATTGGGGAAATAGGGTACCCTCTTTCAGTGATGCCAAAAGATTTCATGGTTAAATGACTTAGGAAACTGGGGAAAAGAAAAAATTCCTCAAGAGAGCTAGTGGATTCAAAGTCAGAATAGAGTGACAAAAAAAAAGAATTGTTTACTGGTCTACTGAGAGCAGGGGTAGATTTTGGAAGTATGGATGGTATTCCAAATAATGAACTATATAAAATGTACTGAGATAAGAGGCTTAATAGTAGACAGGATGGAGAAGTAAGAACTGCCCCTACAGATAATATTGAAACCTTGTTTCCAAGTTTGTCAGATCTTCAGGGAGACTCAGATTAAAGAAAGTACTGGGATAGGTGGAAGTAGCCAGTATGCTGAACTTATGGCAATATATAAAGCTATCAAAACAGAACAAGGAGTTCAGTGTCATATATTCACTGATTCATGGGCAATAGCTAATGGATTAGCTACATGGATGCCCATGTGGAAAAATCAAAATTGGGAAATTCATAGTAAACAAGTTTGGGGCAAAGAATTATGGGAAGATATATGAGACATGTTTTTGGTTACTAATTTGTCAGTTTTTCGTGTAGATGTTCACGTGGCTCTTACCATGCTAGAATGTGAGTACAATGCACATACTGATCAACTAGCAAAGATTGCTACTAAACATATTGTCCCTACTCTGACACCAACTGATGATTCAGTACTAGCAAAATGGGTCCACCAAATGGCCAGCCATTTAGGGGTCCAGGCCACACACTGGTGGGCACAAGATCGAGGTATTATTATTTCTCATTCATTGTTAAAACAGGTAGCAGAGGAATGTCATTTATGTCAATTGGAAAAGAAATGAACTGTTTCTCGGGCAGTAAATGGAGAAATAGCAAGGGGAAAAATTCCAGCCCATTTTTGGTAGATAAATTATATTGGACCACTACCTCAAGATAAAGGATGCAAATTTATATGCACTTGTGTTGACACCTATTCAGGTGTACTAGTGGCTTGTCCTTATAAGAATGCAACCCAGAAAAACACCTGTAAAACTCTAGATATCACGTCTATATTATAGAACCCCAATGCAGATTCAAAGTGACAATGGGTCACATTTCAAAGGTAATGAAATGAAGAGATATTGCATATTAAATAATATAGAATGGACATATCATATTCCATATTATCCACAAGCATCTAGCTTAATGGAAAGAATGAATGGATTATTGAAAGAACAGTTAAGGAAGTTAAGTTCTAATACTTCTTATCAACATTGGAAGAATAATTTGTTCACTGCTTTACATAACTTGAATTAGGAGGAAGTACACCTCTAGCCATAATGATGACCCCAAATTTGCAAATTAGAAAACAGCAAACATATAAGATCCTAAATATTGATTATTGGACTGTGAGGAAAGATGACCCACTACTGTATCCAGGAACACCTGGTTTGGCAGGATATGATTTACATTGTTTAGAGTACTTTTAGTTGGATAGAAAAAAATAGGAAAAATCTCTACTGGTATATGTCTGAGAATCCCTAAGAATCATTTTGGATGGGTATTACCTAAATCAGGATTAGCAGCTCAGGGAATACATGTATTGGCTGAAGTCATAGATTCTAATTATCAAGGGGAAATTATTGTAAAATTCCAGAATTTGGGTAAAGAACCTATACAGCCTTGTAAAAATAATAGAATAGTTCAAGTGATTCCTTGTGAATCAATATCCCTTGTGAAAACTGACCCTCCTTCTGCAATAACTCTCAGAGGAACTGAAGGGTTTGGTTGTACTGATAGAATAAAATTGGGAGCTAAGGTATGGGTAAAATGGAAGCCAGATAATTTTCCAAAGGCCGTGGAAATTATAGCACATGAGAAGGATAATATAACTGTTGTTTATTCAGGAGAAAATGATTATCAAATTGTACACTTGACTCATGTATTCTACAATGAATGAGGCTATGATAGTGAGTTCATGGACTCTAAAAGCAGAGCTGACACTACAGCAACACTGCTTCTGGTTATTGTCTCCTTGTTTCTTTTTGGATTTCTGTCTCTTTAAATTTGTTTGCTAGATTTGTTTCCTGCAGGCTTAGTACCCTCCACCTGCAGATGCCTGACCACTTAAGCCAGATGTCATCCCCGATATCACCCTTGGACCTGATGACTGCGATGTGTTACCTCTGGACCTGGAGTGGACCAAGCTCCAGATGCCTGTAAAGAACTGACCTCTTGAATGGGACTCTTGACTTCTTGGGGCAGTGACAGCTCTATGTCCAGTTTCAGTAGGAAGAAGTTATGGAGGACAAGACCTTCATCCTTTACCCCAAGATGCTGAGCCCCATTCATTTGAGGGGGGGAATGATGATACTGTTTATGTGCTTATTTTGTGTCATCTCTATTATATTGTTGTAAAGTTCTGTTGACACCAGTTGCCCTATTGATTGCCCCATTGACCTATTTAATGGATAAGAAAGATCTTGGGGCCAAATTAATGGTAATGTAAATTTCAAGATCTTCTCATCCATTAATAGGCTCATGTGACCTGCTTATGTCACAGGGAGCCCAAGTCACATATGGTGGGAAGAACTTGCTGAATGAGTGGAACTGGAAGGGTAGAGCAGGAAGCAGTCAGAGCAGTTACAGCTGAGGGAGAGAGCAGATGCAGACAAGTAGTCAGCTAGGATTTGTGAGTGTTTGTGGGAAGGCCTCAGTGCGGGGGCGGGGAGGCTATGGAATGGAGTGGCTCTCTGCTGTGCTAATGTGCATGAACCTCTATGCTGCTATGATGGATTGGACTTACTGGTTTTGGGTTTGGGTTTTCTGGTGTCTGAATAAATGTCTTGCTTCTTCTGTCTTCTATATGGAGAGTCTGTTATATTTTGCAATACAGAACCAAGTCAGAATATTCATAGTATTAGCAACTGCTGTAAATATTGCCTTGGCGATACAGTAACCCAGCTTTCCAAAACTTCTTGGGAGGACCAAGGTAAAAATCAATTATAGAGAATCATGTAAGCTAGGAAACATTGGTACATTCTCCTGTAAAAGGGCAAAAAAAATACAGATTATTCCAAAACCAGAAATAGATCTGCAGTTTTTCTTAGTTTTTATCCAGCCCTAGCTGCCTTTTGCTCTGTATTTTTAGGGATATTACTACTTAGATGTCTCACTATTGCCTAAAACTCATCCTATCCAAAATCATCATTCTCCCTGGCAAGTGGATCTTCTCCAAATTTTCTCATTATTGTTCATGATGCTAGAATTCTTCTGTAACCTGCACTGCCCTTCCTTAAAGAACCAAGGTAAAAAAGGATCAGAAAGACTTAATGTACCTTATGATCTTAAAATAAGCCTAGAGTCAGAGGATTATATATTTAGAACCTAAAGAGACCTCAAAGCCTATCTATTCCAACCCCATTGCTTTACCAATGAGGAAACTGAGGCCTTGGAAGAGCAAATGGCATGCCTAAAGTCACATATCAGAGATCATTTGAACTCAGGTCCTGTAACTCCAAGGGCCAGTGTGCTGTCTGCTATGCCATGTTGCCTCCCAAATCAGGGTAGAGAACATAGGTTTTGTCCCTCCATCCTCTAGGCTTAATCTATAGAATTCTGAAGACATTAACTTGAGTAGTTTCAGGCTTGTGGTCATTATGTCTGCTGATGGTCATCAGTCCCTAGCAGTGAGACATTCTCTACTTCAGGCATGCCTTGGCACCCATCTGGTGGGAAAGTGTGGCATTCACTCAGGTTCTATGGAAATATTTGGCAGGGCAGGTACCTTTGCCCTCTTTATTATTTTTTATAATTGCCTAATTAAAATTCCAAAGTCCAAATAATCTATACTTCAAAGCTTAGAGTAAAATACACACCCATAGTGTGCTCACATGATTATTTTCATTATAATTTTATATAAAATAGACAATTACGTAATTTTATTTTGTAAATACTATGTTCAGAGCTTCTTAGGCAAAGGATACATAAATCATATAATGAAAAAAAACAAGTCTATAAATGATTTGAGCTTTCATTGGCCTATCTCTAAGCTAGCTCTTTTATTTTTTAATAAATTATATATGCCTAATTGGATCACTTGATATAAAAACAAATGTATACCACACACACAATTGAGAAAAATATAAAGAACACTGTGAACAAAAAATTTAATTTTAAGAACAAAAGCAGGAAATACCATAACTTGTATTAGGTCGAATGATTTCTACACAAAAAGGCATGCCATAACTTCTACAGATAGTTTCAAGAAATCCTAAAGATGTTATAAGAAGAGTTTTAATCACACTCTCTAAAAAGAAATAGTAGTCACTTTTATCAGCTTAGCCACATTAGTACCCTTTCCTTAGGTGATCTGGATTACCATTATTAAAACAGCTACTAGCTAGTTCTTTAATGACCTAAACCTTTTAAATCCATACTGGGCAAGATACAGCCAGTGGTGGGATTCAAAAAAATTAACAACTGGTTCTCCACTGAACCAAGCTGAGGTGCCACTGCGGCTGCTGAAGTGGCAGGTGCAGGCCTTGCCCCCCACTAACAACCAGTTTGCAGAACTCAATCTAAAATTAGGTACTGTGCTACCAAACTGGTGCGAACTGGTGAATCCCACCACTGGATACAACCAACTAATAAGAGATCACTATGTCTTAAGACATTCTAAGAGTGTCAGAAACTTCCAAATTAGCATAGGAGGCTATGTTTAGAGCATGCCTGGATTCCTAAGCGACTTGTCCTATGCATGCATAAATTTCCTAAGATGGAAGTACTCTTCATCCCCTACCATGCAGTTAGGGGTAGCCTCTTTTGATTTGCTGCTTATCTAGAACAGATTGCATCTTTAAAACTGCTAAGATTAAGATGGTCATTCTCTTTCTGACAATGCAGTGGGCCCTTTTCGGCTGGAAAGGGTGAAGATCACAGTGTGGGCACCATGAATTGAGCTGGTGAGAGGGAAAAGACTTCTTTCCCCTCCTCCCCTCTCTTTTACTCCTGTTCCAAGAGAAATGAGACTGGGGGTGTTTGTTTCTATTCTGTGTTATATGTCCTCAATTTCAGGTACAAGTGTAACCTCCACAAGGCTGGGAGTTAGAGCCACAGCAACCTTGAAGCCAGGGTACTTGGGATTCAAGGCCAAAGAGAGTTTTTGACTTCAAACTGGGACTGTGTTCTATAAAAACTGAAATAAGCTGTGAACCTAATCCCCTTTCTGTCCTTAAAGACAGGGGTGGTACAAAGGGCTCCCCTTTGGGATTATGCCTCCTACGTGTTGAGGAAATGAGTTTGTATATTTGTGATTATACCTGTGAAGTATTTCTCTGCAAGAACTAATCTGTCAAGTGGCTAAATGGAATAGTGACCTACCTTCTACACTTGGAAGAACACCACTGGTGCGGGCTGGAGTCAGTGGCAGAGTCTAGACATCCCCAAACCTCTTAAGAGTACAGGAGAAGCTTGAGAGAGGGATGTAATCTAACATATCTGACCATTAGGCAGTGGGAACCATAATGGTCAGTGTCACATTAGAAAGAAATAATAATCACTAGAACTCTAAGGTTAACAAAACAATTTATAAATAGTATCTCAATTTATCCTCACTAACCCTAGGAAGTAAATGCTATTATCTCAATTTTAGAGATAACGGAACTGAGGCTGGCACATTATATGACTTGCCCATGGTTATCTAGCTAATTAGTGTCTTAAGCTAGTTTTGAACTCAGCTCTTCCTGCACCACCTCTGAATATCTCCCTCCTTTGTTGAAATCCTTCCAATCATTTGAGGTCCAGTTTGGGTTGCCACCTTTTCATGAAGCCTTTCTTGATACAGTAACTCTACTCCCTTCCCCCAAAACTCCTCAACAGAAATGATCTTTCCTTCCTTAGAACTTTGTTGGCTCTTCATCATATACTAATTTATAATATATTTACTTGTGTCTCTGACTTTCCTGCCCCTCTAGACTGTGAGCTCCTTGAAGAACCATAAGGTAGAATGGCTTTCACTTTTTTTGGAGGGAGGTCTCCACTTGTGATTTAATTGACATAATAAGGGCTTTGTGGAAATGCACATCAACAGCTTATATACAAATTAAAAGCTTAGAGAATTACCTGGGACATTTAGAGGTTAAATGACTTGCCTATGATCACAAAGGTAACAAAGATTGTATGTGTCAGAAGTACGACTTGAATCCATTCCAAGATCTGGCTGTCTCCTTGCCTTCTACACACGAGATTCTTAATACACATTTACTGATGATGAGATTAAAATA
>CM053623.1:225226791-225247632 GCA_028646595.1 Phalanger gymnotis
AATACTGAAGAAAACAATACCTTAAAAAATAGACTAATTCAAATGGCAAAAGAGCTCCAAAAAGCCAATGAGGAGAAGAATGCCTTGAAAGGCAGAATTAGACAAATGGAAAAGGAGGCCCAAAAGACCAGTGAAGAAAATACTACCTTAAAAAATTAGATTGGAGCAAGTTGAAGCTAGTGACTTGATGAGAAATCAAGATATTATCAAACAGAACCAAAGGAAGGAAAAAGTGGAAGACAATGTGAAATATCTCTTTGGAAAAACTACTGACCTGGAAAATAAATCCAAGAGAGATAACTTAAAAATTATTGGACTACCTGAAAGACATGATCAAAAAAAAGAGCCTAGATATCATCTTTCAAGAAATTATCAAGGAGAACTGCCCTGATATTCTAGAGCCAGAGGGCAAAATAGAAATTGAAAGAATCCACAGATTGCCTCCCCAAAAAGATCCCAAAAAGAAAACACCTGGGAATATTGTTGCCAAATTCCAGAGCTCCCAGATCGGGGAGAACATGCTGCAAGCAGCCAGAGGGAAACAATTTGAGTATTATGAAAACACAATCAGAATAACACAGGATCTAGCAGCTTCTACCTTAAGGGATCGAAGGGCTTGGAATACAATATTCCACAGGTCAATGGAGCTAGGATTAAAACCAAGAATCACCTACCCAGCAAAGCTGAGTATCATGCTCCAAGGCAAAATATGGATTTTCAACAAAATAGAGGACTTTCAAGTTTTCTCAGTGAATAGACCAGAGCTAAACAGAAAATTTGACTTTCAAACACAAGAATCAAGAGAAGCATGAAAAGGTAAACAAGAAAGAGAAATCCCAAGGGACTTACTAAAGTGGAACTGTTTTGTTTACATTCCTGTATGGAAAGATGATGTGTATGATTCATGAGACCTTAGTATCATAGTAGCTGAAAGAAATATGCATATATATGTATATATGTGTGTATGTGTGTGTGTGTTTATACATGGGTATGTACATATGTGTGTATGCATGTATATATGTATGTGTATTATATGTATGTGTATATATATGTACATATACATATATCTGTATATATATAGAGAGAAAGAGAGACAGAGGGCACAGGATGAGTTGAATATGAAGGGGTGATATCTAAAAAAATAGAATCAAATTAAGGGATGAGAGAGGAATACACCAAGAGAGGGAGAAAGGGAGAGATAGAATGGGGTAAATTATCTCGCATAAAAGTGGCAAGAAAAAGCAGTTCTGTAGGAAGGGAAGAAGGGGCAAGTGAGGGAGAATGAGTGAATCTTGCTCTCATCGGATTTGACCTGAGGAGGGAATACCAATACACACTCAATTGGGTATCTTACCCCACAGGAAAGAAGGAGGAAGAAGATAAAAAGGGGGTCTGATAGAAGAGAGGGCAGATAGGGGGAGGAGGTAATCAAAAACAAACCCTTTCGAAAAGGGACAGAGTCAAGGGAGAAAATTGAATAAAGGAGGATAGGTTAGGAAGGAGCAATATATAGTTAGTCTTTCACAACATGAGTATTGTGGAAGGGTTTTACATAATGATACACATGTGGCCTATGCTGAATTGCTTGCCTTCTTAGGGATTGTGGGTGGGGAGGGAAGAAGGGGGAGAATTTGGAACTCAAAGTTTTAAAAACAGATGTTCAAAAACAAACAGAAAAAAGGTTATGCCAGCTACTTCCAATACTTCTTTCAGTTCTTAAGATCTAATGATTATGATTTCTTTTTATTTATCTTGCCCAGCCCTTACTTGAAATGCTGATGAGCTGCTTTCAGTTTAAATATTCTGCAACTTTGCTAAATAATCACCAAACCAGGCATCAGGAAAGACAAGAAGCAGATTGATTTATAGCTTGCTAAATTAATATTGATCAATTTAACTATAAAAGTAGAAGAGAAATTAAAATATTCAAGTATTTGACAACTTCAGGGACATCCAAGTCTGAGCAATCTCTTCCCTGATTCCAGGGGCTCCAGAAAGTGCAATGTACCACTACCAACAGGCCATCCAACTTAGCCCACTTCATCATGTGGCCATGGTTAATCTTGGCAGACTCTACAGGTCTTTGGGAGAGAACAAAGAAGCTGAGGAATGGTACAAACGGTAAGCATGTGAGGTGAAAAAAAGTGGTTCCTTCTCCAACTTGTCTTGAAATAAAACATTCAAAATTCTTTTGAAGCTCCTCATAAATTCAACTTTCATTTTTCTAGCCACTTGTCTAACACTTTTCCCTTGGTAATGCTGGGAAAGAGGACATGACAGATGGCTTCAAATGTTTGAGCAGCTGTTGATTTGAAAGAGATGATTACATTTAATATGTGTCATTCCAGAGGATAGAAGTGGGATGCAGGTATCATCTCAACACGTATTTTACTAGTTGAGTAAGTGAATGAAATTGATGGTGTTGGTTATTTCTTTTCCCAGACTTTTCTTTGAGTTTGGTTTGCAGAAGGGCTACAGAAAAACTTGTATACAGTTTTTCTCTTAGCCAAAGGACTCTCAATAGTCTTCTCATCCTTGATTTAAAAGAAGGATGAATAGGGATGGAGAGTCTCTGAAAAGATATAAAAATCCTTTCAACAGAGGAATGCTAAAATAAGTATAATATAAAACTTCTTTATGACTTTGTGGTGTTCCCCTATTTAGTGAATCTGAAGTTCCCTAGACTCAGGTCCTGAAGAGCATTTTTTCTTTATTTTCCATACCATTCAGAGCCTGAGAATTGCCTAGGCTTTCCCCTACAACTTCTCATGTCACCTATCACCTTTTGGTTTGTTGAGGAAGAAAAACTCTTAAATACTAGCCATGGTCTATCAGTTCCTCTTATCAGCTGAAATAGCTCCAAATGAGGAGTAGTATTGTAGCTTTCCAGAGAAAACACTGAAATATATATCCTAGTCTATACTTGGTTGCATGGTTACCTCAGATGATGAAATGTTTCAGTAGAAGTCACCATATTTCTGAAATCACAGACTAGATAACCCAAGTCAGCTATATTTTTTAAAAAATCAGCACAAATCCATTGCCTCCCCTAGAAAAGACCCTCCAAACATGTATTCTTGAATAAATATAATGACTCAGCAGAGTCATCTCTTTACTAAAAGGAAAACATGATTATATACCTTCTTGAGGGCAGGAATTATTTCATTTTTTGACTTTGTGTTTCTAGCCCCTAGCCCAGTGCTCGACACATAGTGGGTTCTTATAATATGCTGATCAATAGATAATCTGTATTTTCTTTATCTTGATACAAATTGAAATCATAAAATATAAACAAAGCATCTTGAGAGAGATAGTCCTCTCCAAGTATGAATGTTCCTGAAACATGCCTCTTAAAGAAAAGTGTTATAGAATGATAGGGACAAGAATTACCCAAAATGAAGTTTGAATGGTTAACAATCTGCACAGATCACAAATCCAGGGAATAATCAAAGTGAAAAAAAAAGATATTGTGCTCTTTCTTAACATTTAGGGCCCTGGATATAACAAAAACAGCTGAAATACTGTCCCCCCTGGGAGCACTGTATTACAACACTGGCAGGTATGAAGAGGCATTACAAATTTACCGTGAAGCTGCAGCACTCCAGCCTTCAGCTAAGGATATCCAGCTGGCCTTGGTAAGAACAATTAAATCCAAAGATAAGAGGAATTTAAGAACTGATTGACATCCAGGAATTGGTAGTAATCTCTTCTGAGAAGAATTCGGGAAAGTGGAGACATTTGAGCCAGAAGGCAAATTTGAATCTCCCCTGGGAACTCTTAAAGAGAAAAATACTTTCTACAAGGAAATGGAGAGAAGGAAGCAGAGAATACAAGAGTTGAGCACTATGGGGAGAC
This sequence comes from Phalanger gymnotis, assembly GCA_028646595.1. NCBI lineage: Eukaryota > Metazoa > Chordata > Mammalia > Diprotodontia > Phalangeridae > Phalanger > Phalanger gymnotis. The sequence continues at coordinate 225,230,647 of CM053623.1, forward strand.
TTTGTACCCCTGCTCAGGACTAATGAGCTTTTTAACCTAGAAGGAATGTAATGACTCCTGGGTACACTTGGTGCTTTTCTCTATTTTATGGAGTTTATGTCAGAGAAAAAGTAATTAGCATGATCTGTTTTAGCCTGGAAATAGAATAAATAACACAGTCCCTGCTCTCAAGGAGCTTTCAATCTAGCAAAAAGGAAGACACCCAAATACAAATACATAATAATGCGAATCAAAATGTGGTTAAGAATATAGGAGGGGTCAAACAAAGTATCCTGAGAAATTAAAGCAAGAGGAAAATTAAGACTTCAGGAGTGGGGAGTGGGAGGAGAAGAGGGTTTGGGAGGGATAGGGAATGGGGAGGGAAGCAGGCATTCAGGGAAGGCTTCATGGAGGAGGTGACTCTTGAGCTGGACCTTAAAAAAAGCAAGGACCTCTTATGAAGAGTGCATTTGGATGGTATTTGGTATATGCTTATTGAAAAAGATATGTGGGAGTAATACCGAGTATAGAGAGGTGAATGAGAATTCAGGTCCCAGTGTGACTATAATATTTAGTTTGGCTATAAGGTGTCAGTGCAGTCTTGGGAGGAAATGTGTTTAGGTTACTGTTAGAGTAACTATGGCTCAGAATGAATATAAATAGCAACTGTTGCTGTTTTGGCCAGAAACCCTGAGGATCTTCCTCTCCCAGATTATTAATTTTTTTTTGTCTAGGTAAAAGAGGCCATTCTTTGCCTCATTTTTTACCTTGCTTTAATTGCTGGTTGGGTGTTCTTCAAACTGAGACCTGGGAAAAGCCTTAGTTTTAAAAGGCCAAGGTCTCCCACTGCATCCAACGCCATCTCCAGTTGTTCTGATCTGTATCTTGCCACGGGACCCAGATGGCTCTGGAGGGGAAAGTGAGGCTGGTGACTTTGCACAGCCCTCCTCACTTAAATCCAATTCTCTCGCAAGTCATGGCATCACCTTCCTGATGTCATGGTCTTCTTCGAGAAGGAGGGACAAACAAGAACAAGATGATCACGGTAGCTTGAAGCCCACAGTTAGGAAAATTCCTAACAGTAAGACAGGTTTGGCTCACTGACCAATTAAAATTTTTGTTTAACTCTTAGTCAATTCCTAGCCTCTTTATGTTTGAGGCAAAGAATGAGGATACGAGAAAATATATAGGTGAAATAAGTAAGCAGAATGTATTATTGTGTCTGTTGCTCAACAGGCATGATGGACCTTCTCTCAGTCCTTGAGGTAGGTAAGATCAGTAACTTCAGTCTTAGTTCTCTGTTCAGAGATGTTGGCAGTGCCTAATGGTCTACCTCAATCTCTCTGAAACGCTTCTGCCCTCCTTTTTGAATTTTTGCCTGTTGCCTGTTCTCTGATTCTTTCCATCTTGGCTTGGCTTGGAAGTCTACCCACAGCTTCTACTGCCATTCAGCCCCTTTAGTCCCCACTTCTTTCTCCTCCTTCTTTCTTGCAGACTGTGTGTATCCCTTTAAGAACTTCCAAGCATGACTCAACCCTGTCTTCCAGCTCAAGGATCTTCATAGTGCCAAATCACTTTTGTGACTGACAGGGAATACTTCTCCCTATAAACTACAAATCCTAGGATGCCAGTTAGTTATCAAATCCGAATAAGACAAAAATATGAACAGTGTGTGATTGACCCAATCAGTGGCATTCTTTCAGTCAAGAAACCCTGGCGTCTACAGTATTCTATTCTCTTCAGATGCTACCAACTGTTGAATTCATTCACCAAAGATACTCATACCCAAATCATCAGTCTTTGCTCTTCCTACTCATTAATGTAGCAACAAATGAAACTTATCTACTAGCACACTCACCTGTTAACACCATAAAAATATATTCAAAACTGGAAGTCTCGGCAAAAATTTTTCATCCTCAAAGGGCTACCTTAGCAGATATTCCTTGCCAGTGACCGAAGGCATAAGAAGAGAACCATAGACCATCAAATGGTTAGTGTAGCAATATCAGTGAATTACTAGACAAGCTCTGAAAATTCTTCACCATAACATTGTTAATATATACTGAATGACTAAGATAAGTAAAAAAAAACTTATTTGGAAGGAAATCCTGAAGAATATTTCAAAAACAAAACATTGAAATTGTTTTTTAGGCTCAGGTTTTAGCTATGATGGGGCAGACAGAAGAAGCTGAAAAACTTACCAACCACATTGTGTCAGAAGAGTCTGGATGCCTAGAATGTTATCGCCTGTTGTCAGCAATCTACAGCAAGCAAGAACATTACCCCAAGGTACTGTGGTGCTTGAGTAAGGTGCTGCTTTTGCTTTTAAATGTTCTCTGGGTCCACTAGTAAGAGCAGATAAGTGAATAAAGAGCTAAATTCAGACATGGATAAAAGCTGGATTCTTTTGGGATTAATCATATCACTGAGTATCTTACATATATTTTTAACCAGATGCCTCTATGACTAGTTATTAAAAGAATACACTGACTACCTCCTGAAAAAGATCCCACAGTTATAATGCAATTTCTATCTTTAATCAATAATATTGCCTTGGATTTAATAGCATTTTTCCTTCTAAAAACTAACAATCTTCTTATACATTATTAGCTCGCTTTATTTTCACTCTCAAAATAATACTCTAATATTACCAAAGTTGGATGCAAAGTACAATCGGGGAAATTGCAACCTCCTGCATGTCCATCCTTTGTGACTTGTTCATGTTCTCCAGTTAGTTCTCCACAAAAGATTCATCCAAAACACTGGAGAACTTTCCTTGATTTTCCCTGACATTTATAAAGACACTTATGGAGCATTTGAACTGTTTACTCATCATCTTTCACCTTTTAAATGTGACTAGCACCTATGGGCAGCTAGGTGGAACGGTGGAAGGAGCACTGGGCCTGGAATCATGGAGACTTGAGTTCAGATCTGACTTCAGACACTTACTAGCTGTACAACTCTGGGGAAGTCACTTAACCTTTATATGTTTCAATTTCCTCATCTATAAAGTAGGGATAGCACTCCACTTTAGGATAATAGTCCCTACCGCTTGGGATCGTTGTGAGAATAAAAGGAAATAATAATTGTAAAGTGCTTAGCACAATGCCTAGCACATAATAAGCACTATAGAGTTAGCCACGTGGTTATTTTTTTCTCACATATTCCAACTGATACCAGTTTATAAAAGGGGAAACTGCGTTATGGGGAGGTGAAGTGACTTACTGAAGATCAGACCATTTGTCAGTGACAAAGTTAGGATTGGTGTCTTAGTCTTTTGATATTCATTGCCCTATACTCTACAGTAGCAAACAAATGCCACATAAGTAGTTTTATATTAAGTGTATTTTTACAATACAGAATTCTTTCTTATGTTAATTTTTTCCTTCTTTAGGCACTGGAAGCTATAGATAAAGCTCTTCAGCTAAAGCCAAAGGACCCTAAAGTCATATCAGAGCTTTTCTTTACAAAAGGAAACCAATTAAGAGAACAGAATTTTCTTGATAAAGCATTTGAGGTATGTTGAACAGATCCAATATGCTCCAGTTTTTAGTTCAGTGATTGTAATGAATTAGAGCTCTCCATTAGCCTTCTATTTCAATGCATCATGGCATGGTGGGGGCTGTGTTGGCAAGGAGGCAGTGCCAAACCCAGCTCTGGCAGATCCTCCTAAACTAGAGAGGTTTTATGTGCAGGTCTTTTGATGGGGTATGTTTGTTTTTAAAGCATTTTAAAGGTGAGTTTATGGAGGCTTTTCATCAGTCTGGCTGTAGGGTTCTATGGGTATTTCAGCCATAGCAACTATTGAAAACATCCATTAAATCGTAGAGGAGTTGTGATCTGAATTGGTGAAGGGAGTACCTATTGTAATAGAATTTCAAATGCTTGAAGTTATACAGAGTAAAACTTTAATTATAGCTAGTACACTTGAGAAATGTGGTTACCTTGACTAATTGAACTTCCTTATTGATCTTTTTCCTTTCAAACATTTTGGGAAATACTTCTAAATACATTATTCTCATTTCTTGTCTTATGAATATAATTATATGGCATATAAGTTTAATATGTAATAATGTAAGTATATATATAATAAGTATAACTGAATCTTTTAAAAAAATATTAATTGAGGATCTAATAGTACCTTAGAGTCATCATTTTGATCATCGTTAGCCTGACCTTCAAGACCCTCCATAATTTGTTCCCAACCTACCTTTCCAACTTTTTCTATAATTACTTACCTGCATGAACACTACGGTATAATTCAATTAGTCAATTTAATCCCATGAACACGTCTTGAATATTCAGATTATGTCTCTGTGGCTTAGCTCTTTGCATTCTCCCTCACCAGAACACCTTATCCACCCTATTCTTTTCCTATTTGAATTATATCCATCCTTCAAGGCTCAACTCAAGTTTAACCTCTACCATAAATAGCATTTTCTCTCTAAGCCCAAACTGATTTCTCTCTTCAGTGAAATATTAAGCATCTGTTGTCTATCCCACTTAGTTGAAACAATTATAACTTGTAATGTTCTAACGTCATGATTTTAAATACAAATGAATATACAATTATATGTGAGGAATCTGTGATTTTATCAGTGGAGAAAACTCTTGGTATCTCAAGTGCCTCCAGCAAGACAGATTGTAACCTATATATAATTTAGATAAATTCTAGAAAGTTTCTTGAGGTATGTTGAACTTCGGCATGACTATAATCACCCACCTAGTTTTTCGAGGATAGAATTTCAATTAAGAGATCCGTTTCCAAACCTAGCACTTTACCCCCTATGCTATGCCACCTCTTACAAACAAATATGTGTGTGTTTGTGTACAGGCATATGTTTGTGTGTATACAAACACATGTAAATACACACACAGATAAATATACCTGAATACATGAAGCATCTATGATTAGTCAGGTGAAACTTATTGTGGAAAGTCTTACACTATGGTAGATTACCACCATATATAATTTAGATAAGTTCTCAAAAGTAGGATGTACTCTCTAGAAGTTATTTTTTCCTTTCTGTATCTCTTTCTTTCCTTCTTTCTTTCTTTTCCTTTCTTTCCTTCCTTTTTTTAAAATAAATCCATGATTTGAATTTGTTTTCTTTTCATTCCATTCAACAGGTATTTATTAAACACCTACCATATCTAAAGCACTTCCCTAAGTATTGAAGGTGACAATAATAATTATAATAACATTTATATAATGTTTTAAGATTTGTAAAGTGCTTTTTACAAAAACAATCTCATCTGAGCTGTTCAGTTTGCTATGGGATATACAAAGATGAATGAATCAAAGTCTCTTCCTTCATGGAGAATAAAATTAATTAGTCATAACAATATTTTGTTTCTACTGTCTTATTGTTATTACTTTTGGTAAATCTAGATAGTCTAAGACAATAAGCTAAACTGTCTATCCTAGGTAAAGCCAAAATAAATGAAGTTTAACACTATTAAACACAAAGCATTTCATTTAACTTCAAAATAATCAGTTGTATAAGAAGAAAGTAAATTAAATCAGACTTGACAGTGAGACATTTGAAAAAGATTAGAAGGTTTGAATTCATCAGAAATTTAATATGGCAAAATAGTGTGACAACATTGCTTTGAAAAAAAAGCTAATGCAATATTGGGCCATGTTAATAAAATTATATTGTGCCAAACCTTAAACCCATTTCACTCTGGAGCTCATAGATTGAACAACAACAGACTCCTACCCAAGTACCACTTCTTAATGGCAATTTTTTTGGGTACCCCTGGCTCAGAGTGAATGTAAATAATAACTGCTTGTCTTTTGGTGAGCAACCCTGAGGGTCTTCCCCTCCTAGTTTGATTTTTTTTAAATAAAGGGACCATCCCTTGACTCACGTCTTAAAGAGGCCTATTCACTGAATGAACGTTATCTCAGTCAAAATGAGAACCTGAAAAGACCTTAGCCTAAAAGGGCCAGGGTCTCCCATTGCAACCTGGGCTGTCTCCAATTGTCCTGATGACTATCTGGCTACCGGACCCAGATGGCTCTGGAGGAGAAAGTGAGGCTGGTGGCCTTGCACAGCCTTCCCTCACTCAAATCAGAGTCACCTGCAAGTCATGTCATCATCTCCCTGGTGCCATGGTCCTCTTTGAGAACAAAGGACAAACACAACAACAACAATACTATACAGATCAAGGGAAATAATAGTTTTGTTTTAAATCTGCTATGGTCAGACTGACTACATCTGGTTGGCAAACTGAAGAATATCCAGAGGGGGATAATCAAAATGGTAAGGAATCAAGAAAGATATTTGTCAGGAACATCGAAGGAAAAGGGGTATTTGGTAGCTACCTTTAAATATTTGAAGAACTACCTTTTGGAAGAAGGGATTCTGTATAGTTCCAAACAATAGGAAGGCAGGCAGGCTGGTAGGTAGGCAACAAGTATTTATGCATTGTGTTGGGAATACAAAAACAATAAAATTGAACTAAAGTTGCAGCAAGATGAATTTCAGTTCAGTATGTGAACTTTCTCTAACAGAACTGTCTTACAATGGGCAAGCCATTTTGAAAATTAATGAAATCCTTTATTACTAGACATTATTAGTTAAACAAAGGTTAGATAAGCACCTATTAGGGATGTTGTAAGTGTCAGAGTGAAGCTGAAGCAGCCAGTCTCCCAGATCCCTTTCCAGTTCCATGATTCTATAGTGTTACTTTTACTAGTACTAATTAGTACTAGTGCTGCTGCTGCTGCTGCTACTACTACGACGACGACGACGACGACGACGACGACGACGACGACGACGACGACTACTACAACAACAACAACCTATAGTGAAAATAACTGAAAAGCACAAAGTATTCTTATACATTAAGACCAATGGGAACTAATATACCACAGTAAAAATCACGTATTTTCTAAAAGATCCAACAGTTTCCATGAGTCTACAAGGATGACTCTGCTGGGAAATTATACTTTTTAGTTTCTTCCAGTTTACACTTAGCAGAACTTAGGTGATCCAGTGAATGTAAGTTAATCATAGAGATTTAATAGTCCATTCATGGAAATAATGGCTGTCATTTTATGATAATTGTATTAATAATTTAAATTTCCTATAAATAAAGAAGTTTATTTAACACATGTAATGGGTTTTTAATGAGTATTTGCTTTCTGACCTGGAGCTGTTTCTTATTTATTTAGAGCTATCAAGTAGCTGTGCAACTCAACCCAGACCAAGCACAGGCCTGGATGAACATGGGTGGAATTGAACACATTAAGGTAGCAAAAGGAATTTCCTTTTATATAGACCAATTCTGTATCTACTTGCCTTTTCTGTATTTTATTTCATGCATTTTAAAACATTATTCTGAGGCTTCACCAGATTGTAAAAGGAATCCATGACACACAAAAAAGCTTAAGAACCCCTAATATAAATGATGAATATAACCTGAAAATCCACATATTTAAATACATAATTGACTTTGCTACTTACAGGGTGTGTGTGTGTGTGTGTGTGTGTGTGTGTCTAACAATTTATATTCTGTTCCCATGTTGCCTATGTGGTCCTTAGTGGATGAATTTGAATTAGATAATCTCTAAGATTTCTTCTGCCTATAGCATTCTGTAGTATATCTATCTCAATTAATCCATCCACTCTTGCTCTCTTTTTGTTAATAAAAGTATTTAGAGTATAAATTTCTCCCTAAGGACTGCTTTGGCTCCAATCCCCAAATTTTGGAATGATGTTGTATTATTGTCATTATTTTTAATAAAATTACCTATCTATGGTTTGTTCTTTTACCTAGCAGTTCTTTAGGATTAAGTTATTTAGTCTCTAGTTGATTTTCAATATTTTTTCAAGTGGCCCTTTAATATATTTTTATGCCGTAAGTAGCAAAGTATGTGTATAATATTTCTATTTTCTGCATTTTTGAGGTTTATATGTTATAGAACATGATCAGTTTTTATAAAGGTGCCATGCACAATTTAGAAATATGTATGCTCCTTTCTATTTTCATTTAGTAATCACCAGACATCTTTCATATCTAATTTTCCTAAAACTCTGTTCAGGTCTGTCATTAATTCTAATTTGCTTTTGATTAAATTTATCAAGGGCTGATAGGGATAAACAATTTAAATTGTAGTTTTATTGTCTTTCTCCTAGTAATTGATTTAGTGTCTTTAAGTATTTAGAAGCTATGCCATTGGGTACATATGCTAAGTATTAAAATTAATTCAATGTTTATGCTACCAACAAGCAAAATGGTTTCTCTTTCTAAAAAATTTTTTTAATTGTTTATTTTTGCTGTCGAGTTATCTGAAATCATAATTTCTACCTCTGATTTTTTTTCTGTTCAGCTGAGGCATGAGTAAAAGCATGAGGCTTTTACTTTAACCCTTCATTTTAATTGTGAGAATTAATGTTTAAGTATTCTTCTTGTATGTTTCTTGTTGGATTTTGCTTTATGCTCTACTTTACATTCTACTAACTTCTATTTTATTAGTAAATTCATCCCATTCACATTCATGGTTATGATAGTTAATTGTTTCCTTCCATTCTATACTCTTACACTTTTTCTCCTCTACACTCCTCTTTCCTTTCAAAAGGCTATAGCACATTCTCCCACAAGTATATATGGTAAGCTCAAGCACATGTGGCAAAGGAGTAATACATCTCCAGATTGCTGGATATCCTTTTGTCCTATTCATGTCAGCTCGAGAAGTTCCCCTTAGGTATATAATGTATTTACTTTGCTTAGATCCTTGCCTAATCCAGACTGTGGAAGGCAGCACCATCCTCCCAGTTCCTCAGGCTTGAAGTCCAGTCATCCTGGATTCCTCACTATCTCTCAGCTTCCTTATCTAAGCTGTTGCCAAGACCTGTCTATTTCACCTTTGCAGCATCTCTCAAATATTTTCTGTTCTCTTCTCTGTCTGTGATACAGGACCTCATCACTTCATGCCTGGACTATTGCAATAGCTTGCTGGTGGGTCTGTATACCCCATTCCAGTCCGTCTTCTGTTCAGCCATTAAGTGATTTTCCTAGAATGAAGATCTGATCATGTCACCTTCACTCCCTCCCCTATTCAGTAAACTCCAGTGGCTTCATATTGCCTCCAGAAGCAAATACAAACAGTTCTCTTTAGCATTCAAGTCTTAAAAAGCTAACTCCTTTCTTTTTCAGTCTTCTTATTCTTTACTCCACAATAAGTGAGGATGAGTCTACCTTATTCCCAGCCCAGTGCTCTATCTGGGCTGTACCACCTAGTTGCCCATTCCTTTAGAACTACACAGGTAAAATAACTGATCATCATTCCATATGACAGCCTTATAAATACTTGAAGACAATAGTCATCTCCCCTCCCCCTCCCTTCTTCTCTTCTCCATATTAAATATCCTTAGTTCCTTCAACCATTTCTTCGGGTTTTTTATATCATTTCCTAGATGTGGCACCCCAAACAGGCTACAGGCTACATTTGCAGAAGATAAGCAGGGCGTCTGACCAGGGCAAAGTACAGTGGGACCTTTACTTCCAGTAATCCAGACATAAATACTGCCTAAAATCAGTTATTTTGTTTAGCAGCTGTATCACATTAAACTTGAAATCAACTCAAATACTTGACCTTTCCCACAAAAGCTGCCTCTAAGGAGAGACTAAGATATCTCTACTTCATGAACTTATGATTTTTTTGTTATTGCCTAAATGTAGGGCTTTTCCTATATCTGCATTAAGATTCATCTTTTTAAAAAATTACAGCCCAGCATTCTCTTTTGCTTTTTTGCTCCATTTCTATCTTTAAAAATGTGTTATTCTCTATTTTATCCTGGCACCTATCCCTGAAACACCCATTTCTCAGATGTTGGTAGGTTATTACAAGAGTCCAGGGTAGAGGTAAGAAAGTAACTATGGCATTTGGCAGTAGACATGGAAAAAAGCAGACCAAAGGTTGATACATTATGGAATCTGTAAGGTTTAAGCAGTTAGGTAGCACAGTGGATAAAGTGATTTCTCTGAAATCAGGAAGACCCAAATTTGAATGTGACCTTATTTGCCAAGTGTGACCCTTGGCAAATCACTTAGCCTCTGTCTGCTTATAATAATAGCACCTACCTCCCAGGATTATTAGATCAAATGAAATATTTGTAAAAAGCACTTAGCATAGTGTCTTGCACATAGTAGGCATTATATAAATGCTTATTCCCTTACCTTCTCACTTAAAGATTAATCAAATGTTAAAGTTGAGGGAGGAACCATCTGCAAATCCAAGGTTTTGAATCTGGGTAAATGGGACAATGTCACATGCCATTAACAGAAATAAAAAAATCTGAAATTAGGAATTAGGCACAGAGGGCAAAGACTGATGAATGGAGACTTTATAAACAAAGGGGCTTACAAAAAGGTAGCTGAGGAAAGCTATTAGAATTGACAGTGGAGATGAGACAAAGAAGGCAGTTCAGACTACAAGCAAGAGAATGAAAACCATGAAGATGACAGGGCTGACAGTGATGTAGTGGATAGAACATGGGAGGACAGTTGGATGTGGATTGGTGTTAAGATCAGAGGCTAGGGTAATAGAGACATTTCCTCCCATCTCACATACTGCTCCCAGGAGCTGTGTCCATTACCTAGACACAGAATAGTTTTTAAATTACCTTCACTTTCATTTTATAAAGCTGGCATTTCAGTAAGCTGATATTCCATTAAAAATTTTTTTTTTACTGATTTAAAATAATTTAGCATAATTTAGAGTGTAGTACTGGTTTAGGTATCGGACAGATGGGTTCAAACACTATCTGATGCAGTAATGCTCTGACCATGGACACAACACAGCTGTTGTCTTTATTTTGGTTTTATGCTATAAGAAGAAAACATTTTGAAATAGTGATGACAATAGTAGCAGAAATTATGCTGATAAAAAACATTATTCATTGTAATTTTATTGGTATTCCAGTATTGCACATGACAACCTAATAATAATAATAATATTAATAATAGTTAGCATTTATATAGCACTTACTATGTGCCAGGCACTGTGCTAAGTACTTCACAAATATCGTCTCACATGAGCTTCACAACAAACCTGGAAGGAAGGTATTATTATTATCCCCATTTTTTGGTTGAGGAAACTGAGGCAAACAGAAGTTAAATGACTTGCTCACAGTCACACAAGTATCTGAAGCTAGATTTGAATTCAGGTCTTCCTGACACAGGCTCAGTGTTATATCCACTGTGCCACCTACCTGTCTCATCTAGATCGGTCTCAGAGAATCACCTAAAATTTAGAGAGTTACCTCAACACCAAAAGGTACCAGCTGTGTTCTACCCATGGGAATGCCTTTAAGTAATGCCTTGCTGTCATTTGCAAATACTTTACCCTAAATCCTCACACCTTGCATTAATAGAATTGAAAATGTGTTCTTCCACTGTCCCACCTTATGGTTTGACTCTTGTTTCTTCACATTCCCCATCCGGTCCTGTAGTTAAAACAAATGGATTTTTGCAGAGTGTCCACCAACAAGGATAAAATTGCCAGTAGTGTGGAATATTCCTTTTTTAAACATTAATATTAAATTGAGTCCAGATAATGTTGATTTCTCACATTTGCCTTTCTCAGATGGCAGTATTCTTATGGAACAGAATGTAACTCTTCTTTTTTCCCCCACAGGGAGACTATGTTTCTGCAAGAGGTTATTATGAGAAAGCCTTACAACTGGTTCCAAATAGCAAGCTGCTGAAGGAAAATCTGGCCAAATTGGATCGATTAGAAAAGCGATTACAGGAAGTTTCAAGAAAAAGATCAGACACAGTAGCACTTTAAGTACAGCTCTTGAGATAATTTGAGCTCCGTGGGAGAGGGAAAATTATGGGAGGCTTCATTTTCATACCAGTGGAGACAAGACTTTGGTCAAGCTCATCAACCAGGATGGTGCATATGGATACACCCATTGCTAACACGAGTGCAATGAAATTTGTATTTCCACAGGTCATAAAGAATGGTCAAGAGCAAAGAAATAGAATAAGGAAATAACCTCATTTTAACCAACTGTTATTCTTGGGTTAGCCCTAGGAATCCCTCCAAATGTTGCTCTATTCTATCAATTTTGAAAGCCCAAATCTTTTTTTCAGTTATTTATATCAAGAAAATTTAAAAGCATTAGACATTATGGAGGCACAGCATCTAGTTCTTGTAGAGGGAGAAAAGAAAATGAAAGAAGATCCTGAGACTGAATATTTACAAGGCAAACCAAATAGAAAATTCCACAGAGTAGTAAAAGACCACCAAGGGGTAACTTACTTAATCTTGAAGGCCAGTGTGATATTATCTGCAACTTTGGAGAGAGTATGAGGATAAATAGCTGGAACCTTGGCGAAAGTACAGGGATGAAAGAATAATGCAAGGGAAAGGGGCGCTATTTTCAAAGTTTTATTAGGAGTAAAACAATGGCCCATCCTCATATTTCTGTTTTTTCATCTTCACATAATTTATAAGGAAAGCCACTAGAATTATGTTTGGAAATCCTGTCCTGTCCATGTGTAAAGAGAAGGGGAGGAGGAAGAATGGCATAATTAATTATTATAAGGAAGTGTTACTTGATTATTTTATTGTCACTAAACATACTATCACTTTTGTAATAGATCCCTTCCAATATTTTAATGGAGCTGTCAAAATCACAAATATTATTCTCATGCTTTCATTATTTGTGAAAGTTTACCATGCCTACTCACTCCCAGATCTACCTGGCCACATTCTGACCATTTTCTTGCCGCTCCACTGTGAGTATACTCTTCCTTGTCTACCTCTTAGTCTGGACACAGTAATTAAATCAATACTACCATTTCTGAAAAGCATGTGTCAAATCAATTACCCTATGACTCTACTCACCATTCTTAAATTTTTCCAAATTAAAAAACCCCATCTCTGGCTCCCATTTCTGTATATATCATATATATATGTGTATATATAAATATGATATATAATATTTATGATATGATAGATGTATCTATATCAGACATAGATATATCATATAGATATATTGTATAATATTGATGTGTTATCGTATCTATCATATATATATCAATATCTATCGATATAAAATATCTTCCTCTATTTGAATGTAAGGTCCTTAAGGATAGGGATAATCTTGCTTTCTGTATTTTTATCCCCAACACTTAACACAAGTGACTTGCACATACTAAGCACTTAATAAATGCTTTTATATTCATTAATTCATTCTCCCAAATATTGACATTTTGATGGAAAAAAACAGTGTAATATTGCAAGACAAAGCTAACAATATAAATGAATGGAAATCACATTATTTGTTTAATATTGAATATCTTAGGTCTCGTTTTTTGAGGAGGAAAATAAAATACTGAGAAAATTTTTTTACAGTCAAGCACAAAAATATTTTAAAGAAAACTTTAAATAGAGAACTCAATTTACTTATCTTAGGGTTAGTGAGGCTCTATGCCTAGAATATGAACTGAATTAGACCCAAGGTCCTTGGTTTATTTGTTTTAGAAATGTATTTTTTATTGTTGGGCTTTCCGGAAGAATACAGAGTATGTTTTGTTACAGTGACTCTGTGAAAGACCATCTAAAATGCTAATTAAACACCATATACATCTTTTTCTTGGTGAAAGTGGAAGCAAAGTGAAACTCACAATTTGGACTTTTAGTTTTGAATGTTATTTATTTTTAACTTATAATAAAATGTTTAATATATGTATGTACACATCATTTTTTGTAGTTGTTTAACACCATCTTTCCAAATTGGTAATGAAAACAACAGAAGACAATTCCAAAGCGAAAAGTAGCAAAGTTCTAATAGTACCCATAAATTAGAGATGATTTAGAGCAGAGATGTCAAACATGTGGTCCATAACATTCCTGATTGTGGCCAAACCAAATTATAATGTTAATATATAGTTTCCTAAATCAATATGTGGCCTGAAGGAATCCTTATGTACAATTTAGTGGCCCCCATTTTAATCTGAGTTTGACACCACTGATTTAGAGTCATTTATGGGCAATCCAAGGCATTTGAGTGAGTGTCAGTCATAAATGATGGATATTGCTATAAAAGATTGAAACAAAGAGAACGCAAATGCTCATCCATTCAATCTAAAAACTTGATTCTGATAATTATTTTATTTAAACAGTAATTACTAAGTGTCATGCTGTGTGTGGCACTATGCAGGTATTATACAAAAACATTCAAATATAAATAGGGAGGAACATAGCATCCACATTGTAGTTCAGTAAATCAGACCCAAAAATAAATTAGCAGGAACCTCTTGTTCTCAGGGATAGCTTAGTAATGTAATGGAGAAGATAAATGTCTTCTACCTTTCCTAGATGTGTGTTGTAGTTTAATATCTAATCTTAAGAAACTTACATTATAAGAGCATAAATTCCAACATTTAAGGAATGAAAACTTTTTTTAGATTTTCAAAATGTAAAATTATCTTGGAAAGAAAACCTGTATTAATATTATTATCAACAATACTTTAGGCTGTTGTTTTAATGGAGTGAATCCTGTAGCCAGTTAAAACTTCAAAAACATTTTAATTTCATGGATTCCTCAGGAAAATAAGCTTTTAATACTTGCAATATCACTATCCCAAAATGTATATATAGTATGGAGCTCAAGCTTTAAAGAGTTCCCAGCTTGTTTGTAACAAGCATTTTCAGGTATAGCAAACACCAAGTTAGAAAAACAAATGGAAAGGCACCTTAATGTTAGTGATGGAAAGCCATTCCTGCAGTCAAGAAGACCTGGGTTCAAGAACAGTCTTTGACATCTACTAGCTATATGACCCTGGGTGGACTACTTAACTTTTCAGTGCCCATGTGCATTTCTCTAAGGCTCTAAGTTTCAGAATAAGTGCAAATTTACATCAATAGAGGGAGTTTCCTCATGAGAATTCATTATACCAATGAATTGTAGGTCTAGTCCAAAAAATGAAAATCCTAAAAGAAAAAAAAAACACCTCAATTTGAAAAATGTTCCGAAGCTATGAGACAGCTGACATAATTAAATTAGCAGTTAAATCCTAAAAGCCTCTGAGAGAAATAGGCAAAAAACAAATCAGAACAAAAAGATATCAGTATTGATGCAATTTGTGTTTTTGTGTGTTAGGTGTTTTCTATTTTTAAAAGTATGAGATAATAATCTAGATATTGTTTCAAAAAACATTTAGCACACTCTGTATCAATTTTTATTTGAATTTAAAAAAAAAAGAAATCTGGACCTGTGATTTAATTTGCATAGAGATCTCAGTGTGAAGAAACTCCCTCTTCCAGTCAATGCAGATTTGAAACTTTTTCAATGTCTTGTCTTAAGTAATTGCCTTGGGCACTTGAGAAGTTATGCCTGTATGGTAACTGGGACTGTAATGATGATGTCATCTTTATTGACAGTACTGTCTTCTTGTTTGTGTTGGTAAAATGGGAGGAAGAAACCAGAAAATGAGATAGAAATGGGTTAGCACAAAATTTGACATAGCACAAAATCAATGACTAAAGTCCCACCCCTGTGCTCTTCTATTCTAGGTGTAATATAGTTGTTTCTGTTTCTCTCTCATCAGAAAATACATATGCAAACCTGTAGCTACCTAATGAAAGATTGCCTTTGGGAGCTGGTAGAATTCTTCCTAGAATTTTTTCTTAACTTTGCCAAGAGTTATAGTATTATAAAGTCAGTTTTTGAAAGGTCAGTTGATAAAAGAGGGAAAAAAAACAATTTTATCTTCCAAAGTAAGATCTGTAGTGATGTTTTAAAGTCAACTGTTTTTTTCCAGATTAATTATCTAAATACCAGGACAAAAAGAAAGTGCTTTATTTATTCCTAACTGTTCTTTTTGTATCTAAAGTTATTCAGAGCTCTGTAGAATCTATTAAAGAGGGATGAGTATGACAACTAAAACAAGCCAAAGATTACCAATATGTTATGGGGTCACCTGGAATAAAAATAAATTTTAGTCTATTTAGTTCCAGGATGCATTCTTTCCTTAGGTTTTTAAGCCTTTCACAAAATATTTTAGTTACAGTCCAGTGTAACATGCGAAATAAGTGATGTTTGCTGAAATTCTTAAGAGGAAATACCTCACATAATGTACATTTTAAAATTACATTGTGAAAATGCATTTTAGGTCAGAATCCAAATGAAGGTATCAAAACCGTTCCAGACAAATTAAACTACAAATACTGGTTATAATTGGAAAGGACAGCCAAAGTTAAAAAAAAAAAAGTTTGTGCATGTTTGAATTGAAGGGAAAAATCCAACTTGCCGGTGAGCATCTTTATCTGGCAGCTTTCATAGGAGTTTTACCTACTTTCTTCTTACTGAGCCAAGTGTGGTATAGCAGCAAAACCACTAGACTCAATCTCAGGAAGAACTGGATTCAGATTTCTTTTCCTAGCCGTGCAAACCTGGCCAACTCATTTAACTAACATCTGTGCGCCTTAGGAAATTCTCTAGGACTTCCAAAGTAAGTTACAGAGAGATGACTGAATTCTACCTAGTTTCCAAAGATAGAAATGGATATGACCTTTTGGAATCTCTAGCTTATTAAACTCCTAGGCTGAAGGAAAAAATTAACCAAAGATTGCTGAAGAGTTAAAGAGGGAGCATCAATAATTGTTTGAAGATACCTTCACAAAATTGAGAAGCAAGTAGTTTTGTTGAGCTGCTTATGCATCTGGACAATTTTAGCTATAACTCTTCAGAGATTGCAGTAGTAGCCAAATGAGCTTATGTACATCCAGACAAGATTTAAGTTGTATACAACTCTAAGGGATCCCACATTCTTTTTTTTTATTTTTAGTTTACAGCACATGGTTCTACATAATTTTGAGTTCTAGATTTTCTTCCCTCCCTCCCCAAGATGGCATGGAATCCCATATAACTTCCATGTATAACATCACATTGAATTAATTTACAAACTAGTCAAGTTGTGGAGAAGAATTATGCCCAATAGAATGAATCATGAGAAAGAAGAAACAGAACCAAAAAAAAA
>CM053623.1:225248132-225267526 GCA_028646595.1 Phalanger gymnotis
GAGAGCTGAATAGAAAATTTGACTTTCAAACACAAGAATCAAGAGAAGCATGAAAAGGTAAACAAGAAAGAGAAATCATAAGGGACTTACTAAAGTTGAACTGTTTTGTTTACATTCCTATATGGAAAGATGATGTGTATGATTCATGAGACCTTAGTATCATAGTAGCTGAAAGGAATATGCATATATATATGTGGGTGTATATGTGTGTCAATGTATGTATATATGTAGGTGTGTATATATATATATACATACAGAGGGCACAGGGTGAGTTAAATATGAAGGGATGATATCTGAAAAATAAAATTAAGTGGTGAGAGAGGAATATACTGGGAGAAGGAGAAAGGGAGAGGTAGAATGAGGTAAATTATCTCACATAGAAGAGGCAAGAAAAAGCTTTTACAGTGGAGTGGAATAGAGGGGAGATGAAAGGGCATGAGTAAATCTAACTCTCACTGGATTTGGCTTGAGCAAGGAATAACATACACATTCAATCAGGTATGGAAATCTATCTTACCATACAGGAAAGTAGGGGGGGGAACGAGAAAAGAGGGGGGATGATGGGACTGCAGATTGGGGGAGGGGGTATTTAGAAGCAAACACTTTTGAGGAGGGACAGGGTCAAAGGAGAGAATAGAATAAATAGGGATGGGATAAGATGGAGGGAAACATAGTTAGTCTTTCACAACACGACTATTATGGAAGTGTTTTGCATGATTACACATGTATAACCTATATTGAATTGCTTGCTTTCTCAATGAGGGTAGGTAGGGAGGGAGAAGGGGTGAGAATTTGGAACTCAAAATTTTAAAAATGAAATGTTAAAAATTGTTTTTACTTGCAACTAGGAAATAAGACATATAGGCAATGGAGTATAAAAATCTGTCTTGCCCTACAGGAAAATAGAAGGGAAGAGGATAAGAGAAAGTGGCTCAGGTGGTGATAAAAGGGAAGGCAGATTGGGGGAAGGGGAAATCAGAACGTATGCTGCCTTGGGGTGGTGGGGAGGGGAGAGATGGAGAGAAAATTTAGACCTCAGAATCTTGTGGAAGTGAATGTTGAAAACTAAAAATAAATTAATTAATGAAAAGATTATGATTTCTTAAAGAAAAATAAATAAATAAAATTTAAAAAAAAGAAAGTACCAATGGAGCTTTGAAATACTGATAGCCAGCCTGAGACCTCAACGAGTTCAGTTTTAAGTATGTAGGTCTATAAACGTGATCATGATCATAATCATTCCATTGCATCAACTAGTTCAGGACCAAAAGGTCAGCAGATAGAGAGCTCAGCACAAAAGAGCTCAGTTGATCCAATGTGAAAACAAACTAATTTGTATTGTCACATGTGAAACTAGAGAAATGCTTACAAATGTAACCAGACGACACTAATGTTTATTCATGTAAATTATGCCTTGCACGTAATTGCATGTTTATAGCTATATATGCTTGAGCAATGCTGCTGGGTGTTTTTTTTTTTTTTTGCTATTTGAGTTTATTAGCCCATGTGCTTTGCCTGAAATGACTGTCTGATACTTACTTATACATTATGTTGTTTATTTGTGGATACACAGAAGCTTATGTATGTTTTCTTATTTTATAGGCTTATTGATATCGTCACTGCAGGTTGTGTGTGTGTGTGTGTTTTATGCTTTATTAGACATAATGGATATACTTGTACTGAAGTGATATGGGCTTAGAACATGTCCTGCACATAATTTAGTCTTTGAATAGATCTGCTAAATGATGTTTTGCATTTTTTTTCTATAGGTATTGATTTAATTTTGGTATTTGTATCCTCAGCACCTAGACCAGTGCCCAGATCCTATTAGGAACTTAATAAATTCTTGTTGATTGATTGCACGTACTGTTGATGTGCTATGAATGGCACCATGATATAATTCTTTGAGATGATAGGATAATATTGGGACATCCTATACTTTCAGTATATTGGAGAAGGAAATGGCAAACTATTCCAGTATCTTTGCCAAGAAAACCTCAAGTGATGTCAGGAAGAGTCTGACTGACTAAAAAAATGAGTGAGCATATACTTTCAGATTTCAAATTTGCCTCTGCTTATTTTAGAGATGGAATTCAAATTTTATAGCCACAGAGAGGGATATAACTGATTTTGGTCCTATCTGTAGGAAACATTGACACAAGAACTTTGTGGAACCTAAGAACTCTGCTTGCTGGTCCAAGGAGTAGGGACTAACTCAACATTCATCATGTTCCCAAGTGTCAGTCTCTTGTCTTGAAACTAGAATAGGCTTTTTGTAGGGAGAAGCTAGGGCAGCCATCCTGGCACAGGGTTGGGGGAGCCACTGTAGATGGCAGCTAGCACAGTCATCTTGTCTAGTCATTCAGAGAAACAGATTAAATCTTGCCTTTATGTGGAGATGTGTGATAAGAAAGCAAAAACCCAAACACAAGACAATGGGAAGCTATGAGTCCATAAGATGCAAAAAATTCATGTCACAATATTTTCTTTGATTCCTTATCCACATGGGTAGGGCTCAAGGGGACAAGCTACTTCTTATTGGACTGATCATTTACTTTCTATTTCCATTTTCCTTTCTAGGCTGTTTGAATGGCAACCAGTTTAAAAGCTTTATTTTTTTCTTTATATGTTTACATTCACTTCTAAGACATTTAGACTGTGACTCTTTTGTTAGTCAACAAGGGCATATTAAGCATATAACATATACTATCTGCTATCACAGTGCTAAGAACTAAGTATAAAGAAAAGCAAAAAACAGTCTCTGCTTTCAAGAAGCTCCTATCTCACAGGGTTGTTATGAGGATCAAATGAGATATTATAAGTCAATTGGTAGGATAATGTTAGCTATTATAATAATATATTCCTAGTATATTTTCACACAGATTTTATAGGCATAAGAATGTAGGTACATGGCTCAGTAGTTCCTGATTTCCTTTTGCATTCTTTGGAATCTCCTTGTGACTTCAATCACACCTCTTCTATGGATTTGGCTGGATTCACAGAATCTCAGAGTTGGAGAGTCCCTCAGAGTATATTTAGTCCAACCAGTAATTGAACAAGAATTCCCTCAAAAACCTCTCCAGGGGCAGCTACGTGATACAGTGAGTAGAGCACTGACCCTGGAGTCAGGAGGACCTGAGTTCAAATCTGGCCTCAGACATGACACACTTACTAGCTGGGTGACCTTGGGCAAATCACTTAACCCCAATTGCTCTGCCTTCTCCCCTGCGAAAACAAAAACAAAACAACCAACAACCAAGAGGTCAACTCACTTTTGCTTGAAGATCTCTGGTAACAATGAGCCTAATCTTTCCTGAGAGAACACATTTACTTTGATATATATTTTAATTGGTATATATTTATTATATATAATTACTAGAAAGTTTTTCCTTACACTAGCCTAAATTTGCCTCTACAATTTTGATTCGTTGTTTCTAAATTCTTTCTGGGGCCTACCAAACAGATTAAGGCTTACAAAAGGACCAATCGAACTTCTCAATTTCATCTTGTTAATAGCCATATATAAAAATTAGAATCCAAATATTGTGTTCCTTTGATATTCATGATGAAAATAGATCTTTTTCTTCTTTTTGGTTTGTTTGTTTTAGTTTTTTTTTTTATCTTGAAAGCTTAGTAAAGTACCTGGCACATAGCATTCTCTTAATAAAATGGTTATCTGTCTTAACTACATTAATACTGAAAACTGTTCTATTCTGCAACTATTTGTTGCCCTCCTTCCAGTTTCTGAGAACATTCGACTTTGTTGGCTTTCATTCCAAGCTTTCTAGAGGAGACTCTGCGACTCTTCTGCTTTTTATAAAGTGATGATATTGTGTAGCATTCAGTCATCTACTCACAAATGTTTTGTAAATGAGTTCTAAACCAGTGTTGTCCTTGTTTGCTGTCTTTTTTTATTTTTAGTTTTCAATATTCACTTTTATAAGATTTTGAATTCCAAATTTTTCCCACTCTTTCTCAACTGTGTCCCTAAGACACCATGCAGTCTGATACAGGATATGCATGTGCAATCATATTAAACATATTTCTACATTAGTCATGTTGTGATAGAAGAATCAGAACAAAAGGGAAAAACCATAAGAAAGAAAAAAAGAGAAAACAGTATGCTTCGATCTGAATCTCTATAGTTCTTTCTTTGGATGTGGACAGTATTTTCCATCATGAGTCTTTTGGAATCATCTCAGATCATTGTATTGCTAAGAAGAGCTAAGTCTATCAGAGCTGGTCATTGCACAATGTGGCTGTTTTTGTGTACAATGTTCTCCTAGGTCTGCTCAATTCACTCAGTATCAGTTCATGTAAATCTTTCCAGGTTTTTCTGAAATGCACCTGCTTATCATTTCTTATAGAAAAACAGTATTCCATTATATTCACATACAACAACTTGTTCAGCCAATCCCTAGTCAATGGACATCCCCTCAATTTCCAGTTCTTTGCCACAACAAAAAGATCTGCTATGAATATTTTTGAACATGTGGGTCTTTTTCCATTTTTATGATCTCTTTGGGATACAGACCTGTAAAAGTAATCGGTGCACAAGAAGATCTTCCTTGCCCACTTGAGTGGACTTTGGAGGTGGGGCTCTCAGGGTCCTGGGGCGAGTGGCTAGGATTGGAGCCAATGGAAGCCTGTGGTGGGAGGAGCTTGCTGAACGGTTGGAGCAGAGCTAAGAGACAGTTGGAGAGGCAGTTGGTGAGAGCTGTTAAGAGCTGAAGGAGAGAGGAAGCAGTCAGCTAGCTGAAACACAACTTGGGAGATTGCGGCAGAAGCAGTGGCGATGGTGGCAGGCACTACAAAAAGGCAGGACTGACCCTCATGGAGACTGAAGAGTGCCAAGCAGGGGCTTGAGGCCAGTGGGTGGTCTTCTTCCTGGAGGGCCCTGGCATTGGTGGTGGGGGAAGCACCAGTATGGCTTGGTTTGCTGCCATAATGTTTTTCTGTGGCCTCTTGGTCACTATTGTGAGATGGGCATACTGGTCTTGGAAGGCTCTTGCCAGGATGTCGAATTGGGGACACTCGTCCGTGGGTCTGATACTTTTGAGTTTCAATAAATGCTTTAACTCCTCTGCCTTCTACTTAGAGAATTCCTTATATCCTGCAATTCCTCCCTTCTCTGTAGACCTGATAAGTAAACTATTCCTTGCTCTCCTAATTTGCTTATGGTATCACCCTTTATGTCTAAATCATGTCTATATTTTGACCTTATCTTGGTACATGATGTAAGTTGTTACTCTATTCCTAATGTCTGACATACTATTTTCCAATTTTCCCAGCAGTTTCTGTCAAATAGTGAGTTCTTATCCCAGAACTGGAGTTTTTGGGTTTCTCAAACAGTAGATTACTATTATCATTGACTACTGTGTCTCGTATACCTAACCTACTGCACTGATCCACCATTCTATTTCTTAGCCAGTACCAAGTAGTTTTGATGATTGTGGCTTTATAATACAGTTTTAGATCTGGTATGCCTATGCCACCTTTCTCTTGCATTTCTTTTCATTAATTCCCTTGACACTCTGGACCTTTTGTTCTTCTAGATGAATTCTGCTATTATTATTTTCTAGCTCTATAAAAGAATTTTTTGGTAGTCTGATTGGTATGGCACTGAATAAGTTAATTTAGGTAAAATTATCGTTTTTATTATATTAAATCAGCCTACCATGAGCATGTGAGATTTTTCCAACTATTTGGATTTGACTTTATTTCTGTGAAAAGCATTTTGTAATTGTGTTCATATAGTTCTTGGGTTTGTCTTGGCAGGTAGACTCACAAATATTTTATATTGTCTACAGTTACTTTAAATGGAATTTATATCTCCTGTTGCTTGGCTTTGTTAGTAATATACAGAAATGCTCATGACTTATATCTGTTTGTTTTATATCCTGTAATTTTGCTAAAGTTGTTAATTATTTCAAGTATTTTTAGTTGATTCTCTGTGATTCTCTAAGTATACCATCATATCATCTACAAAGAGCGATAACTTTGTTTCCTCATTGCCTAGTCTAATTACTTCAATTTCTTTTTCTTCTCTTATTACTAAAGCTAACATTTACAATACAGTGGTGATAATGGATATCCTTGTTTCACCCCTGATCTTATTGGAAATGCTTCTAGCTTATTCTCATTACATGTAATACTTGCTGATGGTTTTAGATAGAGGCTACTTATTATTTTAAGGAAAACTCCATTAATTCTTGTGCTCTCTAGTATTTTTTTATGTGAATGAGTGCTATATTTTATCAAAAGCTTTTTCTACATCTCTAGAAATGAATTTCTGTTAATTTTGTTATTGATATGGTCAATTATGTTGACAGTTTTCCTGCATTCCTGGTATAAATCCTACCTGGTCATAGTGTGTGATACTTGTGATAAGTTGCTGTAATCCCTGTGATAATATTTCATTTAAAATTTTTGCAACAATATTCATAAGGGAAATTGGTCTATAATTTTCTTTGTTTTGGTTCTTTTTGGTTTAGGTATCAGCACCATATTTGTGTCATAAAAATAATTTGGTAGGATTCCTCCTTCACCTATTTTCCCAAATAGTTTATACAGTATTGGAATTAATTGTTCTTTAAACATTTGGTAGAATTCACTTGTAAATCCATCTGGCCCTGGAGATTTTTTCTTAGGGAGTTCATTGATGGCTTGTTCAATTTCTTCTTCTGAAATGGGGTTAAGTATTTTGTTTCCTCTTCTATTAATCTGGGCAATTTATATTTTTCACATATTTCACTTAGATCATCAAATTTATTGGCTCATAGCTGGGCAAAATAGGTCCTAATTACTTTTCAAATTTCCTCTTCACTGGTGGTGTATTCACCCTTTTCATTTTGGCACTGGTAATTTGGTTTTCTTTCTTTTTTTTGATCAAATTAACGAAAAGTTTACTTTATTGGTTTGGGTTTTTTTTTGTAAAATCAGCTTTTAGTTTTATTTATTAGTTCCATAGTTTTCTTCATTTCAATTTTAGCAATCTCTCCTTTGGTTTTCAGAATTTCTAATTTGGTATTTAATTAGAGATTTTAAATTTGTTTCTTTTTCTAGCTTTTTTTAGTTGCACGCCCAATTTATTGATTTCTTCTTTCTCTAGTTTATTCATGTAAGCATTTAAAGATATAAAATTTCCCTTAAGAACTGCTTTGGCTATACCTCGTAACTTTTGGTATGTTTTTTCATTATTGTCATTCTGTTTGACAAAGTTATTGATTATTTCTATGATTTGTTGTTTGACCCACTCATTCTTTAGAATTAGATTATTTAGTTTCCAATTAATTTTTAGTCTACCTTACCATGGCCCTTTATTATATGTAATTTTTATTGATCATGATCTGAAAAGGATGCCTTTAATATTTCTGCCTTTCTGCAATGGATTGTGAGGTTTTTATGGCATCATACATGGTTAATTTTTATATAGGTGCCATGTACTGTAGAGAAAAAGGTATATTCCTTTCTATCCCTATTCAATTTTCTCCAGAGGTCTACCATATCTTTTTCTAAAATTCTATTCACCTCCTTGACTCCTTTCTTGTTTATTTTGTGGTTAGATTTATCTAGTTCTGAGAGGAAGACGTTAAGATCCCCGACTAATATAGCTTGCTGTCCAACTCAACTTCTCCTCAAAGAATGTGAATGCTATACCACTTGGTGCATATATGTTTAGTATTGATATTACTTCACTGTCTATGGTACCTTTTATCAAGATGTATTTTCCTTTCTTGTCTCTTTTAATTAGATCTATTTTTGCTTTTGCATTGTGTGAGATCAGGATTGCTACCCTTGATTTTTATTACTTCAGCTGAAGCATAATATATTCTGCTCCAGTCTTTTACCTTTCCTCTGTGTGTCTCTGTTTCAAATGTTTTTCTTGTAAACAATATTTTGTAGGATTATGCTTTTTAATCCATTCTGCTTTCTGCTTCCATTTTATGGCGGAGTCCATCCCATTCACATGATTACTAACTATGTCTTTCTCTCCATCCTATTTCTCCCCTCCCCCCACTTATACTTCTCTCTCTCCTTTCACCTTTTCCCTACTCACCAATGTTTTGCTTCTCACCACTGCCTTCTTCAATCTGCCCTCCCTTCTATCAGCCCCTCTCCTTTTTCTTTCCTCTTTCCTCTACTATTTTTTCTTTCTATTCTGTCCTCATTTCTATCTATTGCCCTCCCTTTTCTTCTTCCTTTCTCCTCCTACTTCCCTATAAAGTAAGATAGATTGCTATAATGAAATGAATGTTTTTGTTATTACATCTTTGGGCCAAATTTGATGAAAGTTCAAACAATGCTCACCTCCCTCCCTTCTTTCCCTCTACTATAATAAATCTTTGTGCCTCTTCATGTGAAATAATTTACCTTTTTCTGACTCCTTTCCCCTTCTCCCAGTACAATCCTTTTTTCACCCTTAATTTTTTATCAGCACATCAAAGTGAACTTATATACACACCTTCTGTCTATGTGTACTCCTTTTAAATACTGTAATAATGATACAGTTCTCAAGAGTCACAAGTATCATCTTCCTGTGTATGGATGTAAACAGTTTAACCTTGCTGAATAACGTTTTGTTTTGTTTTTTCTTTCCTGTTTATCTTTTTATGCTTCTCTTGAGTCTTGTATTTGAAGACTGAATTTTCTGTTCATTTGTGGTTTTTTCATTAGGAATGACTGAAAGTCCCCTATTTCATTGAATCTTTTCCCCTGAAAGAGTATGCTCAGTTTTACTGGGTAGGTGATTCTTGGTTGTAATCCAAGCTCCTTTGCCTTCCAGAATATCATGTGCCAAGCCCTCTCATCCTTTAATGTAGAAGCTGGCAAGTCCTGTGTAATTCTGAGTGTGATTCTATGATATTTATAAGTTGTTTCTTTCTGGCTGTTTGCAGTATTTTCTCCTTGACCTAGAAACTGGAATTTGGCCATAGTGTTATTGGGAATTTTCATTTTGGGATCTCTTTCAGGAGGTGATCGGTGGATTCTTTCAATGACTATTTTACCCTCCAGTTCTAGGATATCAGGGCAGTTTTCCTTGATAATTTCTAGAAAAAATCTTGTCCAGGCTCTTTTTTTTTTTTATCATGGCTTTCAAGTAGTCCAATAATTCTTAAATTATCTCTCCTGGATCTATTTTCCAGGTCAATTGTTTTTCCAATGAATTACATTTTCTTCTAGCTTTTCATTCTTTTGATTTTGTTTGACTTGATTGTTAATGTCTTGTAGAGTCATTAGCTTTCACTTGCCCAATTCTAATTTTTCAGGAATTATTTTCCTCAGGTTTTGTACCTCCTTTTCCATTTGGCCAATTCTGCTCTTTAAGTAGTTCTTTTCTTCGGTGAATTTTTGTACCTCCTTTTCTATTTGGCAAATTCTGCTTTTCAAGGAGTTGTTTTCTCCAGGGGATTTTTTTCCCACTTGGCCAACTGTATTTTTTAGGGAATTATTTTTCTTCAGTCAATTTTTTTTCTTCATTTTCCAAGCTATTGACTCTTGCATACCCCTCATTTCTTTTCTCTCTCATTTGACTTTTAAAATCCTTCTTGAGCTCTTCCAAGAAGGCTTTTGGGGCTTGAGAACAATTCATATTCCCCTTTGAGGTTTTAGGTGTAGGTATGTTGACAATGTTGTCCTCTTCTGAGTTTGTGTTTTGATCTTCCCTGTCGGCATAATAACTTTCTATGGTCAATGTCTGTTTTTGCTTCTTGTTCATCTTGTTTGCCTATTTCCTGGCTTTTAAAGTTGAGCTCTCCTGCTGGAGCACAGGGCACTGCTCCAAGTTTCTTGTGCTGAAGTACAGAGGCCTGGACATTCTCTTTGTGTGCTGAGGTCTCAGGTCACAGATGGAGGCTTTGTGGGTCTGGCAGCTTACCTGGTGCTAGGATGACTCATTGTGGCTCCCAGAAGTCTTCGCCATCTCTTTCTTCTGTACAAGGAGATCAAATATTTGCTTGCTAAGGTGGTTTTTGACCTGTCATTTATCCCATGCAGCAAGAAATGCCATTTTATAGAACACTTGATCTCTGAGTTCTCATGATAAATAATAAGTTGTCCCTTAGTAGATTTCAGATAGACATAAGAATGAATTTCTACTGTGTGAGATAACTAGAGTGGACTATTTGTATATTAATCACCCAAAGCATTTTTATAATAATAGTTTGCATTTATATAAGTGCTTTATAACAATAGCTTGCATTTGTATAAGTGCTTGTTGTTAG
This sequence comes from Phalanger gymnotis, assembly GCA_028646595.1. Classification (NCBI taxonomy): domain Eukaryota; kingdom Metazoa; phylum Chordata; class Mammalia; order Diprotodontia; family Phalangeridae; genus Phalanger; species Phalanger gymnotis. The sequence goes on from CM053623.1 coordinate 225,258,356, forward strand.
GTAGTTGCTATTATTCACATTTTACAAATGAAGAAATTGAGGCACAGAAAAGTTAATACACAGGGTTGTACAGAGAATAATTATCTGAGGTAGGATTTGAACTCAGGTCTTCCTAATTCCAAGTCCTGTGCTCTATCCAAGACACCACTGAGCTGTGGATTTATAAAGCATCTTTCAGAGCATGGTATTTTGCCATGTGCCAGGGGTTTAAAAAAGAGGAGGGATAGTTACTACCTTCTAGAAGCTTTCAGACTAAGCTAAACACCACAGGCAGGATGTCATAAAAGATTTACAATATATTTGCTAAAAGATATCTATCCATTCTTAGATAAAAAGATTAAAAACTTAAAGCAATAAAATTATTGATATGCAAAGTTGTACAGTACATTTTATGGGAGGAAGTATATATGAAACTGAATGTTTAGGCAGGAAAAGACCAACAGAAATTTTTTTACTTACTTTAAGTTAACCTAGGAAAGCTTTTTTGGAATTCAGGAACTACATAATTTTTTTTTTAAAGAAAGAAAGAAAAGGACAGGGCTCAGAAAGCAGTGCTGCAGGAATTCCAAACAGAAAATTATGACATTTTTCACCAATGAGAATGAAAAATTCACTCTTGCAGAATAAAGTGGCACAATCCTGAAATCCTATTCTGGAATTCTTCATACTTTTTCATGACTCATTTGGGTTCTATAATTAATGAATTTTAGAAGGCTAGAAATTAAGTGGGCAAGTGTAATGGCAACCATACTGGCATACCTAGGATGGCTGCTAGTGTAGGTTCTTAGATCTGCTTTACTAAGGAAAACAACTTAAAAGGGGTCAATGATCTTTAATTACATAGAAAAAACACAAAGAGAAATAAAGACCAACAGACAGGGCTCTACTGCTTGAATCAAAGATTTACATCCTCCACTGAATCGAGAGAGCCTTTACCTCTGAGGAGTCTGGGAGCTCTGAACATACAGCCACTCAGAGTCTTGATCAGGGAATCATAACATCTTTCTCATAAACAAGCTCCCAAAGGAAAAGCTCACCTCTCACAATATATACTCTTTCAGCTAATAGGCTCAGAGCCAGAAAGCATCACAACCTGACTTATTGCTTAATTAGCTTATTAACAAAAGGTGTGCAAGTCTTCCTATAAGCAAGCTTCCCTTAATAGGTTCCACATGAGGCCTATTAATGGCCAGGGAAGATCTTACAACTCCCATTACCATTACAGGAGGGCAACATGGAATACTGAAAGGGGGTTTGATTTGGAGTCAAAGGAACTGGGTTCAAATCAAGTCTCTGCTACTTACCTTCTGTGACTTTAAGTAAGTCATTTAACCTATTTAAGCCTCAGTTTTCTCATCTAAAATAATAATAGGATTAGATTAGAGAATTTCTAAGGTTTCTGTTAGAAAATAATCAAATCAACAGGTTTTTTTGACATCACATAGAAAAAGCTTCACATGACCAATCTAAACAATGTAATTTAATTGTTTATGCATGAAGACATAATTTTATGTAGTTTATACAGATTACATGTATATGTATACATATATACAGCCATATATATGTATATGTATGCATATATGTGTATATATATATATACATATACATATATACACAGAGACAGATAGATAGATAGTTCTATATAGACTCAACTCAATCAACCCAATTGAGTAGCCGCACATATTTCCAGTTTGAGAATCGCTGAAAAGAATGCCATGAATTCCTCTTGAAAAACAGTCAGATCATCTGATATTGGAAGAAAAGATTCTTTCACTTCCCAACTACGAGTGTTTCATTTGAGTAACATAAGCAAGAAACTAGATCTCATTCCTAAAGAACAAGTTTCTATTGTCAATATTTGTGGCTTTATAGGGAGATACTTTATTCTCATTCATGCAATGGCAGGAATATTTTCTCCATATGTTAAGCTAAAACATTTTCATCAGTCATATTTTCATGGCTCTATTTAAATGACATGGGATATCCACACCACATTTTTCTTTCAATAAATAATTAAGGACTTGTTAGTCTGTCAGATTAGAAAAACTTTTGGACTTCTTGTCTATGATTTCATGACACATTTTAATAAACTGAAAACAGATGCTCACTTGGGAAAAAAATTGGGAACTGAGGATAATTGAGCAAATACCAGCTTCAGAAATAAACTGATTAAGTGGGCCACTTGGAGACAGACAAATTCCCTGTTAAATACAGGCATGAATCTGGATTGCTGTGTAGCTCCTCTTAATTGCTATTTCTTCAAAAGGGTCCAAAAACCAGCATCTCTCAAATGCAAAAAATTATGGCATATCTATTAACTAATAGGCTGAGAAATATTTAAATATTAGATACAACCATCTCTAATAAAAACAGAATTTTGAGGATCGAACACCATATAGCCTATATTTGTTTTAAACAACCATTTTTTCTATAGATTTGCTGTTCATTCAGAAAAAAGATAATTTTGTTCACAGAGGAAAATGAAATTAGATCACATTTTAGTCAGTGAGTCAGTAAGCATTTGTTCAGATCCCGCTATCTGCTAGGCACTATGGGAAGTGCTGGGGATACAAAGAAAGGCAAAAGATAATCCTTGATCTCAAGTAACTGTGAATCTAATAGAGGAGACAACATGCAAATAACTCTGTACAAAGAAGTTATATACAGGCTAAATTGAATATAATCAGTAGGGGGAAGAATCAAGAGGGCAGCTAAGTGGTAGGGCACCAGATCTAGAGTCAGGAAGACCAGAGTTCAAATCCTACCTGAGACACTTACTAGCTGTGTGTGTGAGACCCTGGACAAGTCACTTAACCCAGTTTGCCTCAGTTTCCTCATCTGTAAAATGAGCTGGAGAAAAAAAATGGCAAACCACTCTAGTATCTTTGCCAAGAAAACCTCAAATGGAGTCATGAAAAGTCAAACATCACTAAAATGACTAAACAGCTAGAATCAAGGCTGATCACTAAAGGCCGAAAGAAGGTGGGATTTTAGCCAAGACTCGAGTTTACTGTAAAGGAGGTGACACGGGCGGACTTGTGCTTCAGAAAGACAATATTGATAGGTGAGTAGAAGAAAGCCTGGAGTGGATAAGAGACCTAAAACAAGGAGACCAATCAGTAGGCTATAAAAATAGTTTAAGGCTGAGATAAGGTGGTAAGGGCCTACACCAAGGTGGTTGTACTGTCAGAAAAGAAAAGCGGGCATGCACTGATTGACAACAGACAGTATATGGGAGTAGGGTAAGAGACATTTAGGAGTCAAGGATGACATCTAAGTTTTGAGCCTGAGTGACTGGGAGGATGGTGGTAGCCTTGAGAGTAATAGGGAAATTCAGAAGTGGAGAAGGTTTGTAGAATGAGGTAATGAGTTCATTTGAGTTTATATGCTGAGTTTAAGATATTTACAGGACATTCAGTCCTAATCGTTAAGCTAACCTCCAGACTCACATCTATTTTATGGGGATATATGTTCATTTCCTATCTTATTTCATGTGGATTTCTTCATGTTTAAAAAACATCAAAACAATTTCAACATTTATAATAAGGTAGCTTCATTTTTTCTCCAAAATGGTTCAGAGTATATTTATTTATTTTAGAAGGAAGAATCCTTTGTCTAAAATTGCAACCTAACAGTGATTATGACTTAAAATTCCCTGTCTATTACAGTCACTGGAGTTTTACAGTAGTCCCGTGAATTGCTGGCTGTGGTTCTTTGGAACTTGAATTTTTTCCTATTGGATGCTTACACATTTTTTTCTTTGAATTCAAAACTCTGAATTTTGGCTATGAATTCCTCAAGGTTTCCTTCAGGAGGTAATCAGTAAATTCTTTCTAGTTTTTATTTTCCCTTCTGTTTCTAATGCATTTGGTCAGGTTCTGTTTACCAGAGATCACATCTCCTTGATATGTCCCTATATGTCATCCCTAGAGTCTGGAGGGCCACTGGCCATATTCTTATGTAGTCTTTGATTAGACACAGAAGCTTACTTGTATTTGTCTTATGTCTGATTGATCACTGTTTTGTTTAGTGTCTTTTAAGATCTTTTCTGGTATGTTTTTTTGGGGATCTGGGTTCTTCTGTAATCTTTTACATAGCAATTTTAACTGTAAGTCAAAAAACTATTTTAACACAAATATTCTTTTGATGATATTTTATGGATAAAAACAATGAAACATCATAATCTCTGAGGAATCAAAATTGTGGCTATCTCAATGGACAACGAGAGAAATGCATAGCAGGTAAAACGGAAGTAGGGAATAAGTTGGCAATATTACTAACACTAATTTCCAAGTAAGAAGACATTAATGAGGAAACAGTTCAGTGCATTAGTATCAAAAGACACAGTTTTCAGAAGTGCAAACTGTTAACAACCATATGAAAGAATATTCCAAAACACTAATGATTAGAGAAATACATATCGAAACAACTCTGAGGTTCCACCTTTTACACAACATATTGGCAAAGATGAAAAAAGACAGAAATATCCAGTGTTGGAGGGGCTATGGGAAGACGGGCACAATAATTAGCAATTGGTAATTTTAACTATCCTGGAAAGCAATATGTAATTGTCAAATAAATTAAGTAAAATATGTGACCCAGAGATTCCACTACTAGAAATATACTCCAAGGAGGTCACTGACAAAAACAAAAACAGAAAGCCACCAAATGTTCCAGTATACACCAATAAAGTAACATGGCATTATGTTCAGAAGCAGCTAAGTGGCATTGAGGATACAGTCCTGGATTTGGAATTAGGAAGACCTAAATTCAAATCCTGCCTCACACACTTAGCTATAAGATGCTGAACAAGTGAGCTAACTTCTCTCAGTCCCAGTTTCCTTATCTGTAAAAACCTCATTTGTAAATTCAAGTCACCACATTACTTTCCTGATGTCATAATCCTCTTTGAGAAGGAAAAACAAACAACAACAACAAAACTCATCTGTAAAATGTTCACAGGGTTGTTGTGAGGATTAAATGAGATAACATATGAAGCTCTTTGTAAATCTTAAAGTGCCATATAAATATTAACTTCTAGCAAAGAAATAAAAATAAAGAAGGTACTCATTGAATAGGGATTGGCTAGATGTAGTACGTGAATATTACTGTACTGTAAGAAATGATGAACATGATGAATATTGAGAAGAAATAAGACTTTCATGAACTGATACAATGTATAAGCAGAGACTCAGGAAAGCAACATATAAAATGACTACAATAATGCAAAAATCAAAAATAACCAATACCAAATAATTAAAACAGATTGTTGCAAAATTAAAATGACCAAACTTGGCCAAGAAGAGATATGAGGAGAAAGGAAAGAGAATAAATATTTATATAGTCTACTACATGTAAGATACAGATATTATCTCATTTGATCCTCAGCAACCCTAGGTGTCAGGTGCTATTTTCATGCTCATTTTATAGTTGAGGCAAACAGAGGTTAAATATTTGCCCAAGATCCTATAGTTAGTAAGTATCTGAAAGTAATCTGAAGTATTTGAACTCAGATATTTCTGACTGCAGACCCAGGGTTCTAAACACTGCATCACCTAGATACTTCATTAGAAGATACTTCCTTCTGCTCTTTTGTATGGGACACTGCTTGTAACATCAATTTTTTTAATACGTTTATTTGTTTTGCTGATATTTTTATCTTTCTTCTTTAAAAAAAGCCTTATGAAGAATAGCTTATAAGGCCATTGCCCATAAGGATGGCTTATAATTTTTTCTAAGAGATAAGAGGGAGAAAAAAGGAAGGATACAAGTATAACCAAAGTTGTAAAAAACAAACAATATCGGTTATACATAATGATACGTATGTGGCCTATGTTGAATTGCTGGACTTCTTAGTGAGGGTGGGTGGGAAGGGAAGAGGGGAGAGAATTTGGAACTCAAAGTTTTAAAAAATAGATGTTCAAAAACAAAAACAAAAAAGTTTTTGCAGGCAACAACAAAATAAGACACAAAGGCAATGGGGCATAGAAATTTATCTTGCCCTACAAGAAAGGAATGGAAAAGGAGATGGGAGGGTAGTGGGGTGACAGATGGGAGGGCAGACTGGGGAACTGGGCAAACAGAATATACATCATCTTGGAGTGGGGTGGAGGGTAGAAATGGGGAGAAAATTTGTAATTCAAACCCTGTGAAAATCAATGCTGAAAACTAAATATATTAAATAAAATTTATAAAAGTAATAAAAAAATATCAACAAAGTCTATTTTTTAAGAACATTAGATTTTAAAAGATCTATGTTTGAACAGTAGCCTATTAACATTTAAATTCCCTGTTAAAGAGCAAATTCAATGAAGTAGAAAATTGAATTTTCTGCGTATTATAATTAATCAAAAATTTTACTATAGAGTTGAAATTGTAGTGTCCTAAATTGTTGGGGAAAAAGTCATTCTAAATTCTAGGAGACATCATGAAAAAAAAGAGGGCTAGTTTTAGACTCAGAGGATATGGGTGAGTTCAAATAGGGCCATTAATGTTTATTGTGACCTTCAGCAAGTTAACCTGTTTCCACAGTCCTTAGTTTCCTCATCTGTATAAAAAGGGCATTGGAATGGATGCCCTTTAAAATCTCTTTCAGATTTATTAATCTACTATATGACTATAAGCAACTTGGTTCTTTTTTTTTTCACTTGGTTCTTTTAACTGAAATGTTTAATCACTAATCGTTCCTGAATTATTTCAAATTACTATTTCACATCATTTAAAGGTACGGAAGTTTGAAAGAATTATGAAGTTTAAAGGGGTCAGATTTCAGCTGCAGTGTGAAAATATTATGAAGGTTAAGCCAGGGGAGGGGGGAGATTATTTCCACATCAGGGGAGATCGTTGGCAATTCTTCCAATTCACAACATGGCCTAGATTATTTAACCATTCTCTCTCAGCAATGTTTACACATTCTTTTTTTCTCAAAGACAATATAAATAAAGCCAGGAGTTCATTAAACCATGATAATCACCCACAGTACTTCCTGTCTTTGTCTTCTGGCCTTGGCAATATTTACTGAAGCCAGAGTGGAAAAGTGCAAGGCTTGTGAAAAGGTTACTTCCCTTGCAAACCAAAAATTTCCACACCGTATTTCATTTAAAAACAACTAAGTCATGTTCAGATGAGGAGCCGAGGAGATTTCCACAAAAACATGTCAGTAACATACTTAATGCTTTTTAAAATTTTCTCTTGCTAATGAACCCTCAAGATCCAGAATCTCAGCACTATTTCACAGATAAAATGTCTCATTTTACACAATAAAACTAATTTTAGAATGTTGAGTATAGATAGAATGTTTTTTAAATCAATGTTTGGAGGTGGAGCCAAGGAAAAATTGGGAAAAGAAATAAGTGATGCAAGGAAATTATGAAAATAGAATTAACAGCTATGTAAATGAGGCACATGCAATACTGAAGAAAATAACATTTTAAAAAACAGAAGAGGCCAAATGGAAAAAGAGGCACAAAAATTCACTGAAGAAAAGAACTTCTTAAAAAGCAGAATAGGAAAAAAAAAAGCAGAATAGGACAAATGGAAAAAGAGGTAAAGACATTCACGGAAGAAAATAATTCCTTAAAATTCTGAATTGGACAGGTGGAAGCTAATGACTCCATGAGACACCAAGAAACAATAAAACAGAGTGCAAAGAATGAAAAAAAAAACAGAAGAAAATGTCAACTATCTCATCAGAAGAACTGACCTAGAATATAGATTGAGGGGAGACAATTTGGACTATCTGAAAGCCATGATCAAAGAAAGAGCTGAGACATATTTCAAGAAAGTACAAAGAAAAACTGCTGCAATATCTTAGAACAAGAAAGTAAAACAGAAATTGAAAGAATACACAGGTCACCTCTGGAAAGAGCTCCCCAAATGAAAACTCCCAGGAATATTATAGCCAAATTCCAGAGCTCCCAGGTGTAAAGGCAATCAGTAAATAGGAAGATCTTTCCCACCCATTTCAGTGGGCTCTCAGGGTCCTGGGGGCAGTGGCTAGGACAGGAGCCAATGACAGGTGCCTGAGTTCTGGTCACTTGGATGACATTCTGGTTGACGTGATGACACCTGGCATGTGTGGGGAGAGAACACAGCTTGGAGATTGGGATGAGGCAGTGGCAGTGGCAGCGGAAGTAGCAGAGGTGGCAGCAGGTGCTACAAAAAGCAGGACTGGCCCTCGTGGAGACTGAAGAGTGCTGAGCAGGGGCTTGAGGCCAGTAGGTGGTCTTCTTGCTGGAGGGCCCGGGCATTGGTGGTGGGGGAAGCACCAGTATGGCTTGGCTTGATGCCATAATGTTTTTCTGTGGCCTCCTGGTCCCTATTGTGAGATGGGCATATTGGTTTTGGAAGGTTCTTGCTAGGATGTCGAATTGGGGGCACTGATCCATGGGTATGCTACTTTGGAGCTTCAATAAATGCTTTAACTCCTCTGCCTTCTACTTAGAGAATTCCTTATATCCTGCAATTCTGGACCATTCAGGCATATTCATGGTTATCTTTGAAGTTATAAATTCTGCCTTAATGTTATACCAGGTCAAGCAGAAATTATTTCAAGCAGCCAGAAAGAATTCAAACACTGTGGAGCCACAGTCAGATCACCTCCTGAAAAAGATCCCAAAAAGAAAACCCCAGAGTTCCCAGGTCAGGAAAAAATACTTCAAGCAGCCAGAAAGAAAATTTGAGTGTTGTGGAAACACAATCAGGATAACACAAGATGTAGCAGCTTCTATATTAAGGGACTGAAGGGCTTGGAATATGATATTCCAGAGGTCCATAGAGCTAGGATTAAAACCAAGAATCACCTACCCAGCAAAACTGAGTATAATGCTCCAAGGTAAAATATGGATTTTCAATGAAATAGGGGACTTTCAAGCTTTCTCAGTGAAAAGACGAGAGCTGAATAGAAAATTTGACTTTCAAACACAAGAATCAAGAGAAGCATGAAAAGGTAAACGAGAAAGAGAAATCATAAGGGACTTACTAAAGTTGAACTGTTTTGTTTACATTCCTACATGGAAAGGTAATGTGTATAATTCATTAGACCTCAGTATTAGGGTAGCTGAGGGGAATATACATACATACATACATACATACATATGGAGAGAGAGAGGCAGAGAGAGACAGAGACAGAAGGCACAGGGTGAGTTGAATATGAAGGGATGATATCTAAAA
>CM053623.1:225268026-225281354 GCA_028646595.1 Phalanger gymnotis
TATGTTCCAAGCTTGGGAGGATGCGCCAGCTCTGCCTCACCAGCACTCCTCCTTCCCCAAGAACCCCAACCTGGATTGGACTTTGATTTTCAGCAGGCTCTGCACTCCTGCTCTGATCCACCACTTAATTCCTCCTAGCAGGTGGGCCTGGGGCCAGAAGCAACTGCAGCTGTAGTTCTGTAGCTGCCCCACCTCCACTGCCCCCAGGGCAGTGGCTGAACCACAAACTCCCTGTCCCCAGCAGCTTTTCCCACTAACCTATTCTGTTGTCCTTGGTGTTTGTGGGTTGAGAAGTCTGGTAATTGCTGCAGCTCACTGATTCAGGGTGCTAGGGCCTGTTCTACCTGGCTCCTGGGCTGGTTGGTCTGCGCCGCCCACGCTGGGCTCTGTTCTGCTCAGCTCTGCTCCCCTCTGCTCCCAGCTCTGTGCAGGATAGACCTTACTCAGAGACTATCCAGGCTGTTCTGGACTAGAGCCCTGCTTCCCTCTGCTACCCTGTGGGTTCTGCAGTTCTAGAATTGGTTTAAAGCCATTTTTTATAGGTTTTTGGAGGGACTGAGGGAAGCACATGATAGTCCCTGCTTTCCAGCCGCCATCTTGGCTCCGCCCCCCAACTTTAAAAGCATTAATAAAAAAAGTGGGGAGGGCAGCTAAGTGGTACAGTGAATAGATCACTGGCCCTGGTATCAGGAGGACCTGAATTCAAATCCAGCCTCAGACACTTGACACTTACTAGCTGTGTGACTTTGGGCAAATCATTTAACCCCAATTGCTTTGCCTTCCTCCCTCCAAAAAAATCATTAATAAAATACATACATGTATATAATTGCATATATTTAACAGTGCTAAAAGAAAAGGAATCATTACATTCATATTATCAATTAATTTTGAGTAGAATGTTCAACTTACTTGAGTAGGTTTCCAAGATTGAAGAGAGCTCTGTTATGTTGTGGGTTTAGCTGTAGAGCCCTTTGATAGTATTCCTTTGCTTCTGTCCTGTCTTTGGTCAATGTTCCAAGGTTGTTCAGGGCACTTGCATGATGGGGATACAACCTGAGAAAGTAGAAATTGCAAGCCAGGATGTTCAAAATGCTTTTTAGACAGGTAAAGTATACTTCTTCCCTTCCCATATTCTCCTGCTAAAATCATACATGGAAATTGCCTTTTTCTTACTTTCAGTAAGGCTGTTTAATAAATATTCCTATAAAGATTGGGCTAAAATAGATCTTTGAGATTGTTTAATTGAGATTCCGTAATTTCATAGGTGAAGAAATTGAAATGGTGAAATGATTTGCCAAAGGCCACATAGCTAATTAGTAAAAAGCTGGACCTAGAACCCAATTCTCTAGATGCTTTATTTTTTAAAGTTTAATCTGAATTATTTTAAAAAAGTATTTTCTGCATGTGAAAACTATTTTTAAATTAATTTTTTCAAATTTTAAGTTCCAAATTCTCTCCTTTCCTTCTCTCTCCCCTTCCTGAGAAAGTAACTTGATAAAGGCTGGTTGTCCTTTGTTGTCCTCTGTTCTTGAAGAGGACCAAAATAACATCATAATATTGGAGTCAAGGTACAATGCATCTGACTGACTGTTCAGAATAATATGAGTTTGAAGGCTCTTCAACTGGTTGGGCACAAATAGTTCACATGAATATTTGGATTGGAGATGTCTAAATTTGCACATCTCATGTTTCTTTTGAGGTACTGCAATTCTGCTTCTCTCATAGAGCACAGTGCCTTCTTTGATGGTAGCAAGTCATACTGGGTGGTCTTGTATCATTTCTTCTGACCACTATGTGAACACCTGCCTTGTGTGAGTTCTCCATTAAACAGTTTTTTTAGACAAATGTACAGTTGGCATTTGAACATGGCAAGCCTATCAGAGTTGTACTCTCTGCAGTAGAGTTTGAATGCTTGATAGTTCAGCTCAAGAAAGGACCTCAGTGTCTGGTACCTTATTTTGCCAAGTCAGCTTCATAATCTTCCTACGATAATTCAAATGGAAGCAATTCAGTTTCTCAGCATGGCACTGGTATACTGTCCAGGTTTTGCAGGAATACAATGTCAACATAAAGATTCTCTAGATCTTCAGTTTGGTAGTCAGTCTAATACCTCTTTTCTCCTACACTTTTCTTTGGAGCCTCCCAAATACTGGACTAGCTGTGGCAATGTGTCCTAGGACCTCATCATCTGTATGTACAACTCTGGAAAACATACTGCCAAGGTAAATGAACTTATCCAAAGCATTCAAAATTTCTTCCTTTTACTATAACTTATGGTTCCATGTATGGATGGTGCAGTGAACTGGTGAAGAACCTGTGTTTTCTGGGTGTTAAGTGTTAGGTCAAAATTAGCACAAGCAGTAGATGCTCCCCTCTGCTCCCAGCTCTGTGTGGGATAGTCCTTACCCAGAGACCATCCAGGCTGTCCTGGGCTAGAGCCCTGCTTCCCTCTGCTACCCTGTGGGTTCTGCAGTTCTAGAATTGGTTCAAAGCCATTTTTACAGGTTTTTGGAGGGACTTGGCAGGGAGCTCACACTAGTCCCTGCTTTCCAGCGGCCATCTTGGCTCCGCCCGGTCAAAATTATCCATTTTCAATGCTTTAATGCTTTATATCTCTTGTTTGGTCATAAATTCTTCCCTTATCCATAGATCTGACAGGTAAATCATTCCATACTCCTCTGATTTGCCCATGGTACCACTCTTTATGTCTCAAACCTATACCTATTTTGACCTTATCTTGGTAAATAGTGTGAAATATTGGCCTATAACTAGTTTCTGCCAAATTGTTTTCCAGAAGTTTTTGTCAAATGGTGAGTTCTTGTCCCAAAAGCTTGGATCTGTGGGCTTATCAAACACTAGATTATGATGGGGTCGGGTGCTCACTAGGTGGTGCTATGGATAGAGCTCTGGGCCCAAAGTCTGGAAAACATCTTCCTGAGTTCAAATCTGGCCTCAGACACTAGCTGTGTGATCCTGGACAAATCATTTAACCATCTTTGCCTCAGTTCGTCATCTGTAACATGAGCTGGAGAAAGAAATGACAAACCACTCCAGTATTTTTGCCAAGAAAACCCCAAATGGGGTCACAAAGAATTGGACACAACTGAAACAAATGAACAACTGCAAAGATTATCGCAGTCATTTACTACCTCGTATTATGTGCCTAATCTATTCCACTAATCCACCACTCTATTTCTTAGCCAGTATGAGATAGTTTTGATGATTACTGCTTTGTAATATAGCTTGACATCTGGTATTGCTAGGCCACATTCCTTTGTATTTTTTTCTCATTAATTCCCTTGATATTCTAGACCTTTCATTCTTCCAGATGAATTTTGTTGTTATTTTTTCTAGATTTATCAAATAATTTTTGGTAGTTTGATTGGTATGGCACTGAATAATTAAGTAAATTTAGGTAGGATGGTCATTTTTATCATTTTGGCTTTGTCTACATATGAGCAAACAATATTTTTCCAATTGTTTAGATTGGACTTTATTACCACCCTTTTCATTTTTGATACTTTCTTGGTTTTCTTTTTTTTTAAGTCAAATTAACCAATGGCTTATTTATGTTATTTTTCCAATAAAATCAGTCCCTAGTTTTATTTATTATTTTCAATTTTATTAATCTCTCATATGATTTTCAGAACTTCCATTTTGGTGTTTAATTACGGATTTTTAACTTGTTCTTTTTCTAGTTTTTTTTAGTTGCATGCCCAGTTAATTGACCTGTTCTTTCTCCACTTTATTGGGTGTAAGCATTTAGAAATATAAATTTTCTCCTAAATACTGCTTTGGCTGTATCCCATACATTCTGGTATGTTGTCTCATTGTTTTCATTCTCTTAATGAAATTATTAATTGATTTTATCATTTATTCTTTGACCTACTCATTCTGTAGGATTAGACTATTTAGTTTCCAATGAATTTTTAATCTATCTTCCCACTGCCCTTTACTGAATGTAATTTTATGGCATTATCATCTTTCTTTCCTTACCACAATAATTATAACTACTGGTAGCACATTCTAAATGGACTTCTTTTCAGAAACAATGCTAATTATGTGATGGTTAGGATATATTTACTCCTTGCCAAAGAAAATTTGCTGTCAGAAGCAGTCAAATAATGATTTAGTTCTCTTAACAAGGCTATGTGCATATTTCTCTTAACAAGGCTAAAGAGTTCATTACCAGCTTGAGCTTAATCCAAAAGTCTTTTTTTTGTGTGAAATAAAACCTGTCAATGGCATTTAAATAAAAAAACTTAAAAGATAATTTATGTGAAGATACAAAGGGGAATTGTCTATGATACTTATTGCCTTGATGATATAGCATAAGAATTAGCATGTCCTGAAAAATATTTTAAAAATAAAATATAGCCTTTTTCTTACTTTCCAAGACTTTGAAATCCTTGAAATAAATATCCGAGATGAAACTCATTCTAAAGTCAGACAAAATTCTGTAAGAACTTTCATAATGAGGTTGTCTTATTACTAAACTTCTGCGTTAAAATTTCAGTCCATAATATTATGTAGCATATACCCTCCACCTCTGTCCCATATTATACTTATGTCATTTTATATCTATCCAAAATCACACTGTCTTTGAAATATTCAGGTGCTTTTGAAGTTAACTACTGAATTGTACTCTTTTCTCAAAAACTGGGTGGAAAAAACACTGTCACTGATATTTCACACATTAAAATAAGCAATAATGTGTAGAAGAAAGGAGAAATAATGGAGAAAGTATTGGTGATATAAGGTATAGGGTTTTTTGGGTGGCTAGGGTGGAGCTGGTTACTGATAATGATAATGGTCTGTAAGGAATATCCTCTATGTATCTAATTAGGTAAAAATTACTCTGTGCCCCACTTAATGAAATGCAAATGATGCATTGATTATGAAAAAACTGAATTTCATATAAATGGATTTTCAACAACCAGATGAGGGCAGTCTTCCACAAATTTCAGATGTTTACTTGTACCCCCTTGAAGTATACTCAGTTAGGATTCTAATCAAGCACATGAAAGCCTGAGCTAGACCTGCTTTCCTTCATCCAGGATGGAGGGACCCTTATCTCTTTTCAATTCAGAGCAAGCACAGATATCCTATGATTGTTTCTTTTAAGTGATAACTCAGGGGTTCACACTGTATGTTGATGAAAAATCTTTTAATTGGTTGCTGATCCAGATTTTCATGGATATATAAAGGGATATGCTTCCTTTTAAGGACTACTCTCTGAGCTTCTAAATAGTCAGGAGGGGAAGGGGTGCATACTTCTCCTAACTGGCTGCAAGCTGAGAGGTTTTAGCCTTTCTGTATTACTTGATTTGTGTTTATTATTTTGGTACTTTGTACTTCATCCCAACCTGGCTGAGGAGAACCCTTTTAGACTACAGCCAAAACCCAGAATAGTTTCTCAGCAATTTGAGTTATGGGTGGAATTGAAATATTGAGGGGTGGAGGAGTTTCCCTGACAGGGAACCCCAGAAAAATGAACCCAGGGTAAACATTATAGACATGTAAAGGATAGGGATTGGAGAAGGTGGCCAACCCCTATGGCCTCAGTGAAGTAGTATCTGGCTAGTCACCATGATAGTCTCGAAATATATTTTTGTTGTTATTCAGTTGTTTCAGTCATTTCCAACTCTTCACAACGCCATTAGGGGTTTTCTTGGCAAAGATACTGGAGTGGTTTGCCATTTACTTCTCCAGCTCATTTTACAGATGAGTAACTGAGGCAAACAAAGGTTAAATGATCTGCCCAGGAATACATAGCTAATAAGTGTCTGAAACCAGGTTTGAACTAAGGAAGATGAGTTTTCCTGACTCCAGGCCCAGCACTATGTTAACTATAGCACCTAGCTGCTTTATTTATATTTCTCACAGAAGTACACAAATGTAACATACTTTCAGGGTTTCCTTTTAAATTAAACACATGCTTAAATTAGACTGGAATTTGTTTTCTCAAGAAAAGTCAAATGGGGGATTTCCTCTTGGTAAAATGAATAATTCAGGAGAGTTCTCTGTGACTGCAATAATTGTCAGAATAAATCAATACCTATCTTGCCTTTAACTTCTACACTTATATTTTGTTAAACTCTTGTTAATAATTATTCTCTATCCCTTTTTTAAGCCCAATAAAGAGCTCCTCCGTACACTTAGACAAAAGCACAGACTGGCAATTTCTGACTCTTTTTGAAGGCCCAATGTAAAATATCATGAGCTTTCCAGACTTTTAAAGAGCTGATGACTCACTTTACATGCTTCGAACTTGTAGATTAGTATCTCTTAAACCGAAGAAAGCACTTTTTTTCTCTTTTTAAAGCAAATAAGATAATAGGTATAGAGATATTCTGTGAGTTGAAGGAAAAAGGGGGGGAAATAGAACAAAATAGATAACAACCTATAGTCCACGAAGAATTTAGTTCTCTTAACTCAAAAGTTGAAAAACAACTTAAATACTTGAAAAACTTACTTCTTGTTACAGCATTTACTCAGTTCTTGATTTGTAATGTGTTTTTTTAATGATATTAATATCCTATTCCATTCCTGGTAACTGGGTCTCTGGATATTCAACATGCCAAAATGAGAATCACAGGGGATCTTAATGAACCTAGTAGGCATTTATCAAGTTATAAATAGAAGGAAAGCAGCAAAAGAAAAAAAGAGTGAGATGACTCATTTATATAAAATTGAAATTAGAATGCTAACCTTAATCCTAACTCTAATCTGTTGACATTAATTTTTCTGGTAGTCATTTTGCCTTGGGGATGCCACTTTTGTTGAATGCACATATTTAGCTTGCAAAAGATAAGTCTATGATCAGTTCAGCACTGTGCACCACACATTGCCTTCATCACTCTCAAATCCTGTCTATCTCTTCTCCTTACAATCACATAGTCTATTAAATGCCAATGTTTGCTGTGAAGATGCATCCATAAAGTTTTATTGCGTTTAGGTAAGTGGAAGACAGTGTTTGTGATGAGGTCATGAGATGCACAAGTATTCAGTAGTAAGTGACCACTGCTCTTGCTGTTTCCAACTCCATTCCTCTCAAGGACTCCCTTCCATATGTGGTAATCTGAGCCTACTCTAGCATTAAAGTCACCCAGAATTATAAGTCTGTGCTGGGCCTGGGCTGCCTGTGTGCAGGGTTGTGACTACAGGTCCCAGTGTATCTACAACTGCTACTTCATCACTTGCCTGTTGTCACAGGCCTTTGAGATAGGTAAATATGGTAAAATGGTATGGGTAATATCTTTTGATTACTGTTTAAATTGGATTTAAGTGAGGCAGAGTTGCACAAAGTCCTCAGCCTCACTCTCTCTTCCAGAGTTATCACAATTCAGTGGCAGTATAGAGTCAAGACAACTGGTGATGGCTCCAGATGCAGTGGATGACCTTGGTGTCTTTGATGTCTAACCAAGCTCTAAGCATTCCACATTGCTTGCCTCAGCTGCCTTCATGGCCATTGGAACAAATTGTTCTCAACCACCTATTCCACTGGGGAAGTCTTCATATGCTTGGGGTATTCACCCCCCTAATTCACTAATGGATTTGAAACCCCTCATTTATCTTCAACATGATTTAGCCCATCTGCCAAAACAGTTTACCAGGGAGTGTCTACTGTGCATGCTACAGTTTCGTGGAGCCACAGGTGAGAATGAGGTGGATCAGGTGGAAAGCAACCCTGAAAAGGGCTCAGGAGCCCTCACACCAGCAGTACTAGTCTTCCTTGAACACACCTACACCCCATATTTCACTATTCTTTTTTTCTTTTTTTAAAAATTTTACCAGAACACAAATACAGAATAGAGAAAAGAAAACATATTGTAAACTTAAATATTGAAACTTAAATACAAAGAAAGAAAAAAAAAAGCATGTCATATGCATAGCAGAACATAGGAGAGGATTCAAAATATGTAACAATAAATTTTCATTTCAAGAAAGCCTCTATGATAAATAATACACCTTGTGTTGAGAATTGTCCATCTTTTCTTTGCTACCTTGTGTTTTCTTTTGTTCTTTGCTATACACTTTTTAACTTTGTTCTTTTTTTCCCTCCCCCCCAACCCGCCTAGAAGGCTACAATATAGTTTAGATGTTTCTCGATATGTACATGCACATACAGATGTGTACATACACATACAGATTTATACATACACTTACACATATATAGATGCATATATAGACATATACTTTCCCTAACACACTCTACTCCTGATCTTTGTTTTTATGCTTGTGCATATCTCATTTCCTATCCCTCCTGTCTCCTCTACTTTACTTCTACTCACTACATTGCGCTCCTAATATTTGCTTATCCTCCTCTACCAACGACCCTGCCCTCCTATTACTTGCCTTCCCCCTCCAAGAATCCCTCCCTTATCCTCCTGTTCCCATTTATCTAAACATCCTTTACCTATCCCTCATTCTCCCCTCTAAAAATTCCTCCCTTGTCCTCTCACCATCTCACTATACCCCTACCATTTTATTTCTTCTAAATTTAGAAGACTTTCATAGTCTTCTAAATATATATGCATTGTACCTTCTTAAACCCATTCCCAACGAAAGCAGATTACCAGAACTACCAGCCCTCTTCCCTCATCTAAATCCTCTGTATCCTTTCTTCTTCTTGCACCTCTTTTGTATAAAATAATTATTCTTTTTAGCTGTTTCTAAATGGTTTTACTTTTTAAATTCATATCATAGGTTTATCCCCCTCTTTCTTAGGAACTCGACAATTATTAAGATCAATTAGACATACATTTTACATTTTATGTTATATAAAAGGTAAACAGTCTGTTCTTATGAATCCCTTTTAGTTAGTCTTTGGTATGCAGTTTATGTTTCTCTTGGTTTTTGTATGTCAAATCTTCTATTAAGTCAAGGATATTTTTTAACAAAGTCTTAAAAGTCTGAAGGTTTGTCAAATGTCCATTTTTTTTCATTCAAGATAATAATACTATAGTTTGAAAGGTACAATATTTTTGGCTGAAGCCCCAGGTCTTTTGCTCTTCAATTTATTGTGTTCCAAGAGCTGTAGTCCTTTAACATCTCTGCTGTTAGGTCTTGTGTAATTCTAATTGTGGCGCTGTCATATTTAAATTGTTTTAATCATGATGCTTTTAATATTTCATCCTTGAGCTGGGGGTTTTGGTATTTGACTATGATATTCCTATGAGTTCTCCTCATAGAATCTATTTTAAGTTGTGTTTGATGGATTTTTTCTACTTATACTTCCCTGCCTTTTTATAATGCTTCAGGACAATTTTCTTTATTTATTTCTTGTATTATTGTATCAAGATTCTTTTTTCGATCATAACTTTCAGTTACTCCAATTATTTTTATATTTTCTCTTCCTGATCTATTCTCCAAAACTGTTGTTTTTCTTATAAGATGTTGTTTCAACAATCCAGATAGTAGCTGCTGTGGGGGTAAAAGACCAACACAAGCCCAACAGCAAGAATGCTATCAGCACACTGCAAAAGCCCAGGTTCTTTTGATCTGCTTTACTAAAGAAAGCAACGGTAAGAGGTTTAAAAGCTTACTTTAATTCAGCATACAGACATCACTCACTTAGTTCAGGGGGAAAAAGCCAGCACCCTTAACTTTGGAGCAAATACAAACAAGTTACAAAAATTGACCCACAGACCAAATACAATTCATAGTTACAAACAACTAGGTTCAGCCCGAGAGCTCATAACAAGGGCTGGCCCAGAGTCACGTGCACCACCATGGCGGTGGGTAAGAGCTCCAAAAAAGAGAAAGCCAACCCTGGTTTTATATCTTTTTCAGGGTCAAGGGTGAGTCACACATGCAACTCACCCACGTGACCTAAAATCGTCACAAAGAGGCAACTTAAACCCACGTGGTCTAAAAGCTTCTGATGTCCCAAATATGTCACTCAAACTCATGTGTAAACTAGGCCCTCCCCTGAAGCAAGGAGGTCACCAAGGACTCTCAATCTAATCAAAGAAACAAAGGCCAAACTCTTCAGAGGCACTTGGTTGAACTGAGTGCTAAGAGCCCATTTTGTTTGCCAACACAGATGTTTCACTTTCTCTTCTATTTTTTCATTATTCATGTTTTGTTTAATTATTTCTTGATCTCTTATAATTTTGCTGGCTTCACTTTGCCCAATTCTAATTTTCAAGGTGTCATTTTCCTCCTTGAGATTCTGGATCTCCTTTTCTGATTGGTTGACTTTCCTTTCAGAACCTTCTTGGTTTTTTTGGATTGTTTTTTTTGTTGTTGTTTTTCCTCCATCTCTGTCATTTGATTTTTAAAATCTTTTTTAAGATCTATAAATTCTTTTTGGGCAAGTGTGTTGGCATTCAAAATGGGCTCTTAGCACTTAGCTCAACCAAGTGCCCTTGAAGAGTTTGGCCTTTATTTCCTTGATCACATTAGGAGTCCTTGATGACCTCCTTGCCTCAAGGGGAAGCCTAGTTTACAGGGGTTTGAGTGACATATTTGGGACATCAGAGGCTTTTGGACCGTGTGGGTTTAAGTCGCATCTTTGTGATCATTTTAGGTCATGTGGGTGAGCTGCATGTGTGACTCACCCTTGACCCTGAAAAAGGTATAAAACCAGGGTTGGCTTTCTCTTTTTCTGGAGATCTGACCCACAGCTGTGGTGGCTGGCATGACTCTGGGCCAGCCCTTGTTATGAGCTCCTGGGCTGGACTTAGATGTTGGTAACTAAGAATTGTATTTGGTCTGTCTGTCGATGTTTATAACTTGTTTGTATTTGCTCTGAAGTTCAGGGTGCTGGCTCTTTCCCCTGAACTAAGTGAATGGTATTTGTATGCTGGATTAAAGTAAACTTGTCAACCTATAACGTTGCTTTCTTTAGTAAAGCAGATCAAAAGAACCTGGGCTTTTGCAGTTCTGTGAGCTGGTTTTGTTGATTTTACATTGACTCCCCACCACAGCAGCTGCTAGCCAGATTGTTAAAACAGCAAGTGACCATTTGACATTGCTCTTTGGGGGTTTCTTTACTTCAATATCCTCCTCTGAAGAGGAACGCCGGTCATCTCTATTCCCATAATAGGTTTCTATGGTTGGATTCTTTCTTCTTTACCTGTGAATTTTTTGTGATAATAGCTTGATTTTTGTAATCACCTCTAGCCCTGGGGTATGGGAAATGGTGCCTCTTGCCCCAGGTCTTCAGTTCTCCCCTCTAGCTTGGAACCAAAGCCAAATCTCCAACTTCCTGTAAGTACCCACAGCCAAGGTTTTTCTGCCCCACTGCTTCTGCACTCACCCAGTCTGTGGTGGTTCCTTCTTGTCTAGCTGCTCTTCACAGCACAGCTGGGTCTGGCATTCCTTGTCAGGAGAGGTTCCCTCAATCTTCCTGGGCTGAAACGCCCAGCTCCCCTCACTATTCTGATATGAAGAGTTCCAGAGGCTGGAGTTGAGGTGGCCTCTCAAACTAACTAACCCCAGGGCTTGCCCCTAGTTGTTTAAGAGGCTTTGCCTGTGGTTAAAATGGAACCGAGGCTGGAGGTGTTTACTCTTTGCAGGGACCAAACCTGGTCCTTGGATTTTTCTTTAGATTTTCTCAAATTGTCCCTGATTGTGCCTGTATTCTTTTTTTGTCTCTATCCACACTTTGATCACCCTGAAGTGCTATTTTAACTCTTTTGTGGGGGAAAATCTTGAGAGCCTTGAATTTTCTGACCTATTCTACCATCTTACCAGAATCCTCTCTATTTCGCTATTCTTAAGCTGAAGCCTTCAATTAATATTCCATAGATTAAGTGCAATAGCAGTGAACTGTGGTCATAATAGAAGGACTTAAGTAAAGATGCAGTTAATAAAGCCAAAGTTTAGTTTTATGCTTGCTTTCAGAGTCATTTCCTTTTGATCTGACACAAAGTGAAGTGCTCAAAGTCAAGGGTGTTGCCAACTTTTCATTGTCTGAGGAATTTCTTATCAGATCACATGCACTAGTTTGTACCTTCCTGCCACAGTGTATACACCCTAATTTGTTTGCCTGATTTTCTTTATTTTATTTGTGATCCTCTATGACAAAGGTGCGATATTTATTTTCTACTTCCAGTTTTGGTAACAATCAACTAGAAAAACATAAAAATGAACAAATAGCTAGAATCTTAAAACTAAAATCTGAATTATATACTACTAAAATATTCAAATAAATTTAAATAGAAGAGGCAATCAGCTACAGTCATTTGTTGTTCTAATAAGTTCTAATGTTGTTCTGAACCCCTCAATGCAGATTGGACTACTGGGAAGGTATCTGATTTATAACCGTAACCTCAGTATTATTACTATGTCTTGGAGAGGAAATTGAGTGAACCAAGAAGACATCTACCACTATAAAAAAATTATTAGAGACCCAGAAATCCTTCCCAAATCCAGACTAGAAGGAATTATAATGCCATAACAATTTCAAGAAGAGACTCCGAGAAAAAAAGATTTTCCCCAAGGACTAAGTTAATACCCAGAAGAAATGAAGCACGAAAGAAAAAAAAAACAGAAAGAAAAGCTCTGGGGGAAGGAATTGGAAGAGAATAGTTTTAGAGAAGAAACTAGTAAACCTTACCCAAGTAAAGACTCCTGGAAAACTAGAATAAATCAATCAAAAATGAATCATTCTACAAGAGAGCAAGAACAATTAGAACAAAATTAAAAGAAGGGAAAAAAAGGAAAATGAAAGACACTGGATATCAAAAACTGACCTAAAAAGCAGGTGTGTCAATAAGACAGAGTGGGCTCCTTAGCACTTGAGGAGTTTGGCTTTTGTTTACTTTGCTTACTTTGAGTGAAAGTACTTTCAGCTGTTAAGTGCTAAGCCCCAGGCCCAAAGCCCTATCAGATGTGAAACCTGTGTGGGCGTAGATTAATGACTTAAGAGGGGCCAACTCGGGAAACAAATGGTCTCTGGTCTCTGCTCGTTGAGGCGGGGCTTGAGAACGCCAGAGGCTTGGCTGCAAGGAGAGGCCAGCTAAGAAACCAACTACAGCTGAAGCTGAAAAAAGCTGAAGCAGGAGACCTGTGTGAACCCAGGAGTGCGAGCAAGGACTTGAGGCCAGTAAATATGATTTGGCTAAATACTATCTTGTTTCTCTGTGGCCTCCTGGTTACTCTTGTGAGGCGGACCTATTGGGCCTGAGGTTTTTTGGTCAAGATGTCGGAATGGGGAGGCTGGTTTGCTAATTTGTTGCTCTGGGGCCTAAATAAATGTTCTGATGCTTTCTACTTAGAGAATCACTCATACCTTGCGGTTTTGAACCATTCAAACATATATATAATTATATTTGAGATTATAAATTTGGCCTTCCTACTACAGCTGGTCACTGGAC
>CM053623.1:225288137-225320241 GCA_028646595.1 Phalanger gymnotis
ATAGAGATTTATCTTGCCCTACAAGAAAGGAAGGGATAGGGGAATGGGAGGGGAATGGGATGACGGAGGGGAGAGGAGACTGGGGAACAGGGCAACCAGAGTGTACACCACCTTGGAGTGTGGGGGGGGTGGAAATGGGGAGAAAATCTGCAATTCAAACGCATGTGAAAATCAATGCTGAAAACTAAACATATTAAAAATAAATCAAAACAAAACAAAAAAAACAAAAAAAACCAAATAAACCTCATAGTAGAAAACCAAAAAAAAAAAAAAAGAAATTATTTGTAAATCTGGAGGCAGTAGTTTCCATATAATTATGATACTGCAAACCATAATGCAATGAGAGGAGATGAGGCGAGGCCAACAAATGTAGATAGTCTTTTCTAAGAGTATAGTTATGAAGGGGAGAAGAGAGAATGATAGCTTGAGGGGTGTGAGGGACTAGTGAAGGGTTGTGGGTTTTTTTTTTTAAGGAGACTTGGATATGTTAGAAGACAATAAGGGAAGGAACCAGTAGATAGGCCAAAAATTAGAGAGAAGGGGGATGATTGAAGTTGCAATCTGGTGGAGAAGACAGTGGAGAATGATGTCAAGAGTAAATGTGGAGGGGTTGGCTTGACCAACAAGAGCCATATTGTTGTCAGGAACTAAGGGAAAGTAGGAGAAAGGAGAGAATGATGTCAAAGGTTTTTGAGATGAAGAAATGAGAAGAAGCTCATGTCAAATGGCTTTAATTTTCCCATTAAAATAAATGATAAGGTCCTTACTTGAGGGCTGGTACAGTAGAGGTAGGGGAAGCTTGAGTAGAGAAGATTTATAAAATCTTTCATGGGACTCAATTAGGGAAGAATAATGCCTTATTGCAGCAAAGGAGTCGCTGAAGATGAATAACATGAATTTATAATGTACCCATCATACGCCATTAATAAATATGTGCTTTGGAAAGAGCCCTGCATTTGGAACCAGAGGTTCCGAGTTTGAATAATGGTTCTGTTATTTACTACATGTGTAACCACTCCAGGGCTCAGTTTCCTCATCTGTAAAATAAGTAAGTTGGACTAGATGGCCTCAAACATCTGTTCTATTTCTGAATCTTATGGTCCTATTTTGCAGAAGAGAAAACTGAGTTCCAAAGAGGAAACATGATTTCCCCAGTATCATGCAACAAGTTAGTTGCAGAGCCTGCTCTAGAACTCAGTTCTCCCAATACCTAGTCTAGTGTATTTCTTACTATACCATTCTGCCTCCTATTGGCATATATTTCTGGAAGGGGAATGGCACAGTATATGAGATCAAATATAGGCCAATCATTGTGAAAGACAGTGTTCTATATCCACAGGAATCAAAAGTCCTGTAGAAACAGCAGTGAGAATGGACTTTGAAACCTGTTGCTTGAGCAGCAGAGAATACACCTTAAGAGAAGACTTGTTTTACCTTATGTGCTTGCAACTGTTGGAAGCAAAAACTAGATTAATTTATGAACACAAATTAATTAGAGTTTCTGGATTCTTTCACACCTGAAACTTTTTAAGAATGGCTGTGATCAAATCAGATGATGTACTTAGTGTTTTCTAAATGTTAAAGTACTATGTATGTATATATTAATAATAATTATTAGAATATTTAAAATAATAACACCTGGAATTTATACAATACTTTAAGGTTTGCAAATGCATCTTACAAATACTGTTTTACTTTATCCTCACAACCTCCCAAGGTAGGTGCTATTACTATTCCTATTTTACAGTTGAGGAAACAGAGACAAACAGGTGAAGTGACTTGTCCAGGGTCAAACAGCTAATAAGTATATATTAGGTTAAATTTGAACTCAGATCTTCCTGACTCCAAATCCAGTGTTCTATCTAATAAGCCACCTACATACCTTAATAGGTAAGATTAGAAGATAGGTAAGATAAAAAAAAAAAACCGCTGATGAGGTTAGGGAACTATATGTATTAGGGGTGCTTGAGACCCCAAAATACCAACAGACTGAGTCCTGCCAAATGAATTTGACTCAAGCCTACTCAGCCAAAGAAAAACAAACTGCCCTACACTGAATCTGAGGGCCTTCATGGAGGCAAGATGAAACTTAAATACAGAAAGATTGTGGGAGGAATCTAGGGGTAGTCAAGTAGTCTGGGGTGACTAGAAGAGTTTAGGGAGAGTCTTGAGAAGGATTCTAAGGAGGATCTTGATGGGACTGGGGTAGCTAGAGGTCAGACTGCAGGAATCAAGAGAATGAGATTTTGATGGGATCAAGGGTGGGAAGCAGCTGGACAATAGAGGGCTAAGCTAGGGAGAGATTTGGGCCTGAGGCTCAAGGCCTCAGGCAAAGACCAGATCAAGTGGGAAGATTTAAGGAGAGTGCCAGGCGGCTCCACAGTCTAAACCCCAGCAAGGCTACCTGTGACTGATCCTAAATAAGTATGGGTCACTCTTTGCTTCACTTTTTTGCTTTCTTTCCATGCAGAAACAAACCTATCCACAGCTGGCAGGGCTTGTGGTAAAAAGGAAGGTGGCAGATGGGTCCTGGAGCCAATTCATACCACATTATGAGAGCTTACTGTTAAATTTTCATTGTGAGCATTTATTTACACCTCAGAAATTGACAAATGCTACAAATCAGGACTTGATTGGTTCTGTTGACTGCCTAGCCTTAAGAAAGTAATGGGTTGGCTCTTTTATATATAAAAACTTTTCAATTTAACATAATCAAAATTAGCCATTTTGCATTTTGTAATGCTCTCTATCTCTTGTTGTATTGTGAATTCTTTGCTTTCCCATAAATCTGATAGGTAAATTATTCCTTGCTCTCCCAAATTACTTATAGTATCAGCCTTTATTCCTAAATCATGAACCCATTTTGACTTTATTTTGGTATATGGTATAAGATATTGGTCTATGCCCAGTTTCTGCCCTACCATTTTCCAATTTTACCAGCAGTTTTTCTGAAATACTGAATTCTTAGCCCAAAAGCTGGATTCTTTGGGCTTATCAAAGAGTAGATTGCTATAGTCATTGACTACTGTGTCTTGTACCTAACCTATTCCACTGATCCATGCCTCTGTTTCTTAGCCAGTACCAAGTAGTTTTGATGACTGCTGCTTTATAGTACAATTTAATATCTGGTATGGCTAGGCCACCTTCCCTAGCATTTCTTTTCATTAATTTCCTATATATTCTAGACCTCTTGTTCTTCCAGATAAATTTTGTTATTATTTTATCCAGCTCTGTAAAATAACTTTGTGGTAGTTCAATTGGTATGGCACTGAATAAGCAAATTAATTTAGGTAAAATTGTCATTTTTATTATATTAGCTCAGCCTAACCATGAGCAACTGATATTTTTCTATTCATTTAGATCTGACTTTATTTGTGTGAAAAGTGTTTCATAATTATGTTCATATAGGCCCTGGGTTTGTCTTGGCAGATAGACTCCCAAATATTTTGTAGTGTCTACAATAACTTTAAATGGAATTTCTCTTTCTATCTCTTGCTGTTGGGCTTTGTTAGTGATGTATAGGAATGCTGAGGATTTATGTGGGTTTATTTTATATCCTGCAACTTTGCTATTTATTATTTCATGTAGTTTTTTACTTGATTCTTTAAATAAATCATCATATCACCTGCAAAAGGTGATAATTTAGTTTCTACTTTTCCTCTCCTAATTCCTTCTATTTCTTTTTCTTTTTTTTATTGCTACAGCTAACATTTCTAGTACCAAATTGAATAATAGTGGCAATAATAGACATCCTTCTTTCACCCCTGATCTTATTGGGAATGCATCTAGCTTATCCCCATTACAAATAATGCTTGTTGATAGTTTTAGGTAGATGCTATTTACAATTTTAAGGAAGGCTCCATTTATTCCTATGTTTTCTAGTGTTTTTAATAGGAATGAGTATTGTATTTTGTCAAAGGCTTTTTCTGTGTCTATTGAGATGATCATATGGTTTCTGCTGGTTTTGTTGTTGATGTGATCAATTGTGCTGATAGTTTTCCTAATATTGAACCAGCCTTGCATTCCTGGAATAAATCCTACCTGCTTGTAGTATATTATTCTGGTGATAAGTTGCTGCAATCTTTTTGCTAATATTTTATTTAAAATTTTTGCATTAATATTCATTAGGGAAATTGGTCTATAATTTTCTTTCTCTCTTTTGACTTTTCCTGGTTTAGGTATTAGTACCATATTTGTGTCACAAAAAGAATTTCATAGGGCTCCTTCTTCACCTATTTTGCTAAATAGTCTATAAAGTATTGGAATTAATTGTTCTTTAAATGTTTGACAAAATTCACATGTAAAACCATCTGGCCCTGGAGATTTTTTCCTAAGGAAAGGCTTGCTCAATTTCTTTTTCTGAGATAGGGTACACATGCTTGACAAGCCACTTGAGGAGCGTGTGACATAGGCAGTCAGGGGGTGGCATCTGACCAATGAAGAGTCAGGCAGGAGATTCATATTGGGAGTCAATAAAAGGACTGGTGTGTGTCTGAGTCCTTGTACTCCCTTTTACTCTGTTCAGGGGATGTGCCCATTTATTCAGAATGAATAAATATAAAATATAATTAAAACTGTTCCTGGCTTCCCAATGAGTATTGTTTATTCCTAGACAACACGAGTATATTTTAACACCCTTAAACTAGCCTAAGCCTGTGTAATATCAATTAACTTGGGCGTCTTTGATTGAGCCTTACTAGGTGCTAAACCCCAGGCCCCAAACCTGTATCTATTAGGTGCTAAGCCTATGTGGGTGTGAATTGGTAACTAAGGTGGGGCTCCAGGTAGGGCCAATGAAGGGAGGTGCCAGCTCCAGAGCCAATAGTAAGAGCCTAAATTCTGGTCACTCAGATGATGTTTGATGACATCTAAAACTGTATAAAAACAGAGAACAGAGTTATTTGCTTAAGGCTCTCACTCCTGGAGGTATGGCATTCTGGGCAGCCACTGTAAGGGCCTTCCCACTGAACTCAGATGTTGATGGTTCTCTTGGTAACTATGAATTATATTTGGTCTGTTGCTGTTTGTAATTTGTTTTATTTGCTCTGAAGTTCAGGGTGCTGGCTTTTCCCCCTGAACTGAGTGAATGATATTTGTATGCTGGAATAATTTCAGATTGTTAACCCCTTAACTTTGCTTTCCTTAGTAAAGCAGATCAAAAGAGCCTGGGCTTGCAGCATTCTGCGAGCTGGTTGTTGTTGGTTTTACACCCCCCATAGCAGCTGCTAACAGCCCGTATTGTCTGTTATCTCCAGGTGGCCTTCAGCTATTTCCCACCCTTAATCTCAATCCTGGAGTCTTGATCTCTAGTCACCCCAGTCCCATCAAGATCCTCCCTTAGACTCCTCCTCAAGACCATCCCTAAACTCCTCCTCTAGTCACCCCAGACTACTTGACCACCCCTCAATTCCTCCCACAATCTTTCTGTATATAAGTCTTATCCTGCCTCCATGAAGACACTCAGATTCAATCTAGCTCTGCTCAGATTAATCTGGCCTGCTGGCATTAGCATCACAAATGCTCAGGCTCCCTAAGAGTCTACCCAATATGGTGAACCTTTAATAAACTTTGTTTTTCTTTGGCTGAGAAGGCTTTAGTTGAATTCATTAGGCAGGACTTGATGTGTCAGTATTTTGGGGTCTCGAGTACCCCTAAAACTATATAGTTTCCTAACCTCATTGTTTTGGTTAATCTCATCAGTTCTTTTGGGGGAAGGGGATAGGTTGTTAAATACTTACCAGCACACCCCTGGAGGGAAGTATTATTTATTTTGAATACAGGTGTGTATAAATTTGAAAAGTTTTATTTTTTCCATTACATTTCCAACATGACAATTATATTTTTACAACTGGATTCTTTCTTCAATGTAGCCAAAAAAGTATTAAGTTTTTTTCCACTGTGGAAATATATAAATATCTTCCAAGCTGCAAGAGGCTTAGTGTTTTCATATTACACACATATCATTAATTACGTATCAGTATTAATGTCCTAGGAATTTGCTAACATTTTTTGACAACCATCTACTGCTAGGCTGTTTCAGAATCAGGAAGATCTGAATTCAAATCTAGTCTCAGATACTTACTAGCCCAGTGACTTTGGGCAAATCTCTTAATCTCTGTTTTCCTCAGTTTCCTCATCTGTAAAATGGGGATAATAAAAGCATCTACCTCACAAGGTTGTTATAAGGATCCAATGAGATAATAATTATAAAGCACTTAGCACAGTAACTGGCACATAACATCATATAAATGTTAGAAACTATTATTATTATTACCAATATACTCTTAAATTAGTGTAATTTTGAAGAGATACAGGCTCTGGGAACCCCCTTGAACTCTCCTTGACTCTTCCCACTAGATCTGGTGTTCACCTGAGGCCATAAACCTTCTATTATCATTATGCCCAAATCAGTTACCCTTAACCTAACCTCACCCACCCTAGTTTGTTATCTCCAGGTAGCCTTCCCACATTTAATCTCATTCTCTTAGTTCCTGGCCTCTGATCTCTAGTGATCCCAGATACTGGCCACTCTCATCAAGGCCCTCCCCAAACCCCTCCTCTAGTCACCCCAGACTACGTGGCCACCCATCCCTCAGTCTTTCTGTATATAAGATCCATCTTGTTTCCATTAAGGTTCCATTCATTCTGCCTGGCTTATCAATACAAGCATCACAAATGCTCAGATTCGTTAAAGGTGTAGCCAATGATGAGATTTCTTAAGAGTCTGACCAATATGGAGGATTTTTAATGAGCTATGTTTTCTCTTTGGCTGAAAGAAGGCTTGGGTAGAATTCATTCAGTCAGGACCACTATTTTTAGGTCCCAGAACCCATAAACCTCAACAATTTCATAGCGTAAATGTTTAAGGATAGGGGATAAATCTATGGACCACTGGTATAAGGCCTGGTTTCCTGGTGAGGAAACTCTCTTCACCAATGTAGATCAGCACTTCTCTGCAACTTGTAGTCTTGAAAAGTTGCCCAGAGCAGAGAGAAGTTAAAAAACTTGTCTAGAGTGAAACAGTTAGTATTTGTCAGAGGAGTGACTTGAAACCAGATCTTCCTGGCTTTGAGAACAGTGCTAGAAACTTTTATAAGAAAGCACAAAAAGTTGAATAAAATCCCAAGTTACTGCAGGGAATAACAGGTACAAATGCAAAGTCAAAAGGATTTCTTTTCAAGAAATTAAATCTATAACAAAGAACAAAGAATAATCAGGATAAAAAAAACAAAACATATTATCCATCTGGATAACCTAGACAGCACAAGGGTGAAGAATACCATAGCACTTACTTGAGGGCAGTCTTGTAGTGGTAGATTGCTTCTCCATTACGACGTTGGTCTTTCAAGAAATTAGCATAATTATAATGCACCTTAGCATTATGGGGCAAAGTTTCCACTCCAGATCTAAAAAAAAAAAGGGAGTAAGGGGAAAGCAGGTGAATAGCTCTGTTTAAGAATACTATCAGTTCGCTTAGTCTGTTTTTACTCAAAAATATTATGCACTTTTATTTAGAATGTTGCTACTTTGATCTAATTAAGATTACCAAAAACCTGTTCATATGCCTATGAAAACAGAGAGTCAAATGCTTTTCAGACATAGATACTAATACATATATCCATAACATAACATCTTTATGTAGATCTAAAAGCTTTTTTACATACCAGAAATATTGATTGA
The DNA here is from genome assembly GCA_028646595.1 of Phalanger gymnotis. Taxonomy (NCBI): domain Eukaryota; kingdom Metazoa; phylum Chordata; class Mammalia; order Diprotodontia; family Phalangeridae; genus Phalanger; species Phalanger gymnotis. The sequence goes on from CM053623.1 coordinate 225,295,818, forward strand.
GCATAGAGACCTAAATAGCCCTTTATATGGAATTCATTTTAGAAACATAATGAACTCACATTCTCCAACAGATAAATGGTCAAAGAAAGTGAACAGGCAATTTTCAGAAGAACAAATTAAAGTTACCAGTAGTCCCATTAAAAAAAAAATGCTCCAAATCACTATTGATTAGAGAAATGCAAATTGAAACAACTCTCCAGTACCACTTCACACTCATCAGATTGGCTAACATTGACAGAAAAGGAAAATGACAAAAGTTGGAGGGGATGTGGGAAAATTGGGACACTAATACATTGTTGATGTAGTTGTGAACTTGTTCTTGAGAGCAACTTGGAACTATGACCAAAGAGCTATAAAACTGCATACCCTTTGATCCAGCAATACCACTACTACGTCTTGATCTCAAAGAAATCAAAGAAAAGGGAAAAGGGCCTTATTTGTACAAAAATATTAATAGTAGTAAATATATTAGTAATTAAGGTAGGACCTTTTTTTTGTTTGTTTTCTCTTTTAGAATTCTAAAGTAATCACGTGCCTTTGATTAAGTCTTAGTAGGCGCAAAGCCCCAGGCCCACACCTTTTTGCTGATTAGGTTGAAGCCTTCTGGTCCTAAGAAGGGAATATAAACTCAGAGGTTAGTGTTTTGTTTGGGGCTTTCACTCACTGGAAGATGTGTGATTTCACCAGATGAGATTCTGGGTAGGTGCTGGAGGCTCCCCCCACCTCCAGCTTTGAAGAAACCCAGATGGTGCTTCTCTGGTAACTATATATTACTATAGATAGACTGGTTTGTGTTATTTGCTCTATTTACATAATGTATGTTTGTAATTTCTGTTTGTATTCTCTCTGAAGCTCAGGGTGCTGGCTTTTCCTCCTGAACTAAGTGAATGATATATGTATGTTTGATTAAAGTGAGGTTGTAAACCCCTTAAAGTTGCTTTCCTTAGAAAAGCAGATGAAAGAACCTGTGCTGGAAGCCCTTCTGTGTGCTCTTGTTGCTGGTCTTGTTGGGTCTTCCACCTCCCACAGCAGCTGCTAGCAACATTGCTGTTATAGTAAAGAATTGGAAATTAAGGGGATGCCCAACAATTGAGAAATGACCAAACAAGCTGTGGTATATGAATGCAGTGAAATACTATTATGCTATAAGAAATGATGAAAAGGTTGATTTCAGAAAGACTTATACAAACTGATGCAAAGTTAAATGAACAGAACCAGGAGAACCTTGTATACAATAACAGCAACACTGTATGATGATCAACCACAAAAGCCTTGACTATTCTGATCAAAATAATGATCCAAGACAATTCCAAAGGACCCATGATGAAAAATACTATCCACCTCTAGAGAGAGAACTGATGAACTCTGAATGCAGAGTGAAGCACACTTTTTTACTTTCTTTATTTTCTTGGTGTGTGGTTTTTTTTTTTTTTGTTCTGTGTTTTCTTCTGTAACACGGCTAATATGGAAATATTTTGCATGACTTCACACATTTATAATTGATATCATATTGGTTGCCTTCTCAAGGAGGGGAAAGGGGCTGGAGGAAAGGAGAGAATTTGGAACTCAAAATTAAAAAAAAATGAATGTTAAAAAAACTTTACATGTAATTGGGAAATATTTTATGAAATAAAAATATACTGGAAAAAGAAACATTTAGCTCAATTACAAAACTGAATGGATATTGAAGTAAATGAAATGGATAATTTCCTTTTAAATAAAAATCTGAACTTAAATATGAGCTAAATTGAGAACTTCTATATACACGGCAGGACAGAGAAAGTTGTATGTGAAACTGCAAAGTTCTATTATGGACATTTTGCTTTTCTTTTTAAAGCTATCCTGCTTATCTGATTCCTTCTCTCTCTCTCTCTCTCTCTCTCTCTCTCTCTCTCTCTTTCTCTCTCTTTTTCTCTGCTATCCCTAGCTACCTTATCCCTTACGCATCCTCTCAGCAAAACAAAAACTTTGTAACAAATATGTATGAGTCAAGAAAAACAAATTCCTACAATTGCTATATCCAAAAATTCCCTTTGTCTCACATCTCATTTTGCAACTAGAGTCTATTACCTCTCAATCAGGCTCTTTGGAATCATGATTTGTCATTGCATTTATCAGTCTTTCAAAATTACTTCATAATGCTGTTATTATTGTATGAATTGTTCTTCTCATACTTACTTAACTCTGCATCAGTTCTTATAAATTATCCCAGGTTTCTCTGAAACTATCTCTTTTGTTATTTCTTCTGATAGAATACATTCGCATACTATAATTTCTTCATCCTCCATTTGAAAGGTATCCCCTTTCTTCTAGTTCTTTATTACAAATGAGGAATCAGTTACAAATATTTTTGTGCATATTTTGTACATTTAAATATTTTGTACATTTTTAATATTTTGTACATTTTCCTGTTTCTCTGATCTCTTTGGGGTACAGGCCCTGTAGCGGTATCATTAAGTCAAATGGTATGCACAATTTATTAACTTTTGGACCTTAATTCTTGAGCTTAGTTTGGAGCTCTCCAGAATGACTGCGACCAATTCATAGTTCCAACAGTGTGTTAGTATGCTTGTTTTTCCACATCCCCTCCAACATCTGTCCCTTTTTTGTAGGCCAATCTGATAAGTGTGAGGTGGAATCTGAGTTGCATTAAGTTGCATTTTTTCTAATTATTAGTGATTTGGAGCATTTTTATATGGCAATATGTAGCTTGAATTTCTTCTCTTGAGGAATGCCTATTCCTATCCTTTGCCTATCAAATGAAAAATGGCTCATACTCTCAGTCTTTTTTGTGCAAAACATTTTAATTTTATGTAATTAAAATTGTCATTTTTATTTTCTATGATTCTCTATCCCTTGATTGGTCACCAGTTCTTCCCCTGGAAGAAGAACTGAAAGGCATTTTCTTCCTTGTTCCTTTATTTTGTTTATGATGTCACCTTTAGAGATATTAAAAAATATCCTTTTGGATCTTATCTTGTGATATGGTGTAAAACATTGATTTTTTTTCCTAATTTTTCCTAGACTGCTTTCCAATTTTCCCAGCAGTGTTTGTCATACACTACTCTCCTATGTTCATTTGCTTTAGATACACAGATTGGGCTATTTTTTAACCAGTACCAAATAATTCTGATGATTCTACTTTTTTTCCTTTTGAAATTTATTTTTTCATCCTCTGGATTAATTAAATTACTTTTCCTAGATCTACAAAATAATCTGGTAGCTTAATCCTGATAATTACACTTAGTAATTAAAACCTGGTAATGTGATGGCACTTTTGATAGGTAAAGTAATTTATAAGTATTATCATTTTTACCATGTTGGCATGGCCCACCAATAAGTAATCAGCATTTCTCCAATTATTTAAATATACCTTTATTTCTGTAAAGAGTGTTTTGTAGTTGTATTTCTATAGTTCCTGGGGGTGTTTTCACGAAGAGACTCCTAATTATTATATGTATTCTATAGTTGTTGTGATTGAATTTCTCCTATCATTTCTTACAGGATTTTGTAGATAACATAAAGAAATGCCAATGACTTGTGTGGATTTATTTTATATCCTACAACTGTGCTGACATTCTTAATTGTTTCAGTATATCTTTAATTGCATCTTTTGGGTTTTCTAGAGAGATCTTTATCTCATATTAAAAAAGCAATAGTTTTGTTTCTTATTTTCTTATGTTTATTATTTCAATTTCTTTTTCTTGTCCTATTGCTTTAGCTAGCATTTCTAGAACTACACAAAATGATAGTGGTGATAAATGACATCCTTGCTTTATCCTTGTATTAGGAAGGCCTCTTCCTTTCATTTATAATTTATATAATAATTTATATATACTTACATATTATATATAATATTAATATTATAATATATATTTATATAATAATATATTTATATATTATATAATATAAATATATATTTATATAATAATATAATTTATAATATTGATTCTTGGTTTTAGCTAGAAGTTATTTCCCATGTGAAGAAAAGATTCATTTATTTCTTGTTATTTCTTGTCTAAAGTTTTTTCAGCATCTATTCATATAATTACATAGGTTTTATTTTATAATTAATATAGTTATGTGGTTTGTTCAATTACTTTGTGTTAAAGTTATGAATATTCTTCATATGTGAATATATATATATATATATATATATATATGTAATTCTTTTGTAAATGTCTTCATTATTCTCCAGGGTGCACTCCTAATTTTCTTGAACTTTCTTTACGATGTCTCAGAAACATCTTTACCCTGGAAGCTCACTCTACACTTGGACTTCATGCATTGGAAGTATCCTGCATTCCTGTGGTCTTGCCATCTGATTGGCTGGTGCCTCCCCAACTACGTCATCATTGCTCTGCAGGCTGCACTCCTAACTCTCTCAGACTTTCTCTGCAATGCTCTTTCTCTGAGCATCTTTATCTGTTTTCTTCTCTCCTTTTTCACCTTTTTTTTATGTGTTATCTTTCCCCATCAGAATATTAAGCATCTTGAGGGCAGGGACTATCTTTATTTTTGCTTGTACTTGTATACCCAGTGGTTAGTATAGTACCTGGCATATAGTAAGCACTTAATAAATGCTTATTGACTTTATTTAACACATTCAATTATTTCCCAGAAGTTATCAGTTCTGTTGGCATATATTTGGGGAAAATAGTTTCTGATAGTTGCTTTTATTTCATCTTCATTTGCTGTGAATTCTACTTTTTAATTTTTAGTACAATTTCATTTTCCTCTTTTTATAAAACAACAGACTTTATTTTAATAGTCCCCCCCCCAAAAAAAAACCCTACCATATATATTTATCAATTAAATGGAACTTTATGCTTTCAATTTTCTTAATCTCTTTTTTGACTTTCAGGATTTCTATTTTGGTCATTAGTTGTTTTATTTTTCTTTCCTTTTCTAGTCTTGTTTAGTTGTATTTCCAATTCCTTGATGTATTCTTTCAATCTTTTATTAATGAATGTGTTTACCCACATAAGGTTTGCCTTAAGGGCAAAAGTTTTAGTATGCTGTCTTATTGTCATTTTCTCTGGTGCAATTTCCTCATTTTTCTGCAATTTTTCTTTGATATACCAATTCTGCAGGATTAAATTATTTAGTCTGAAATTAATATTTAATCCTTTTTTCAAAGGCCCTTTATGTAATAAAAATTTTATTACATTGTTGTTAGTAAAGGATGGGTTTAATTTCTGCTTTTCTAAACTTATTTATATGGGTTTTTATGCCCTAAATCATGGTCCATTTCTGTAAATGTAGTATGTCTAGCAAACAATTACATAAAATTCTCTCTGTTCTCCATAACTTTCCAATCATCAGACTGAGTTAACTTTCTCAATTTAGGATTTTTAATAAGTAGAAGACACCCTGTAAGAGAGGGATTGTGATGCCACAAAATAAATTGGAATCCACAGAAAATAGTTCCAAGAAATATATTTCTTCTAGTAGGGATTTTAACACAAAGCATACCCTTTCATTCTTTCATATCTACGTTAAGAAGAAGCTTATCTTTTACAGAGATCTGATTAAGTAACTGAATTTGAGTTCTAAAAGTATAATTAAAAGGAATTTAAAAAAAAAATTAAATGTTTTTTATGTAAGAAGGACAGTCTATAACCACAATCTCCTTTCTAAACCAAGCAACTGATGAATATACTACCCTCTTTTTTCTGTTGTCTTCCTTTTCTTTTATCTCATTTAATAGTTCCTGTTTCCTTACTGGAAACCATGACTGTGTGTGTGTGTCTCTTTCCCTTGAATTTTCATTGATTTTTGTTTTTAAGTCTCATAATTCTTTAGGACACCAAGTTTGAAAGAAAGACACTTTCCCAGCCTGGGATTTGACCCATAGAATTTACCAATATATTAAGAATGATTTGCAAAGTCAGGTCTAGATGACATAGCTAGAATATGATCAATCTAAGGCAAAAATAGGAAAGAAGACAGAAGGAAAAGGGTAGAGGATTGTATAAATCTCTCCACAAATTTTTCTCTAAACTGAAACAATTCTCTGAAAATGTTTCACTGCATGTACAGGCTCAGGATTATATAACTGCATTTTCTTCTTTAAAAAAAAAAACTAATTACTTATATGTAGTTAAAGATCCCAATGGTACAGTACACATTGTCTAATTTAATCCTCACTAAATTCCACTCAAAAGGTTCATATGGACTCTTTCTGCATGTGTGGTAGAGCATTCCAAGCTTATATTAGTCTAATCAGCCACAGTAGGACACTTCATACATTGACATGACATAGTAATGTCATTTTAGTTCTCTTTGAGTACAACTTTAAAATCGCGTATGCCTGATATCAACAAATAAGTACTATAAAAATAGAATATTTACGTTTTTTCCCCTATGAGGGTTTCAAGAGGATAAAAGCATATCACAACTATTACGGAAAGGTATGCTGTTTTAACAAATATTAGTGAGGTAAAAGTAGAAGAAACAACTCATGGAGTGAGAATCTATTCAAGGTAATTTAGGCAGGTAGGTATCTCAATGGATACACCATTAGGCATGGATTCAGGAAGACCTGAGGCCAAATCTGGCTTCCTACACTTTCTAGCTGTATGACCCAGGACAAGTCACCACTTCTGTTGGCTTCAGTTTCCTCAACTGCAAAATGGGAATAATACTAGTACCTACTAATATTAGCACAGTACTTAGCACATAGGCATTTAATAAATCCTTCCTTCCTTTCTTTTTTCCTATATTATGTGAATTTGATATTAAATTCCTTCTAAATACCAGGATTCTTCCTAAAGAGGAAATTAACATGCACTCCAAAACTAGGATCTATCACAATTCATTCAGATATTGGCTAAACATAACTTTTCTGGAGTAGAGATGTGAGTTAGCTGAATCAGAACAGAAATCAGTATCCTGGTCATTAGGTAAAATCTCAGTTGAAAGCAAAGTTCAATTTTGTGTTTTCTGGTTGATATATATCAGCAGCTTCTATATTTAACAGGAGACAAAAGAATCTGGTCTTAGCAAAACAGGCTGTTTTGGTTTTTTTTAAAGCCTTCCTATCAGTCTTCCGTAAAACTCTGTATTGTTTTTTCCATGCAAAATGAGAATAATAGTTACCCTCATCAGAGGTGATTTCTATTAAATATGTTACGTTTCTTGTGACTTCAAGAAGCTGTAGCATGCATGCTGGCCACACCCCAGTAAACCCTCTCAGCATATAGACTAAACCAGGTTGTGGCCTCAAACCTATCAGTGAATCAGATGGATGTCTACCCCAAGCAAGTGAAGACTTCACTCGGTGGAATGGATAGATGAGAACAATTTATTCCAATGGAGGTTGAAGCAGAGGCCGTGCAAAGCTTAAATCTTGGTCAGATATCCCAGTCCATCACCAGTCACCCTGACTTTTGTTTTGCCACTGGATTTTGATGACTTAGGAACAGAGAGGCTGATGACTTTGTGCAACTCTGCCTCAGTTAAATCCAATCAATGAGCAAGTCAAGCTATCACCCCACGATGTCACTGGTCCTCTTCAAAATGAAGGATGAACAACAGTAGCTGTATATTACATGATACACAAGGTATTCCTTTAGCTTTTACCATTTGGTGAGAGCTAAATCTAGCTTTGGTGAATAAGATTTTTTTTTCAAAAAAGCAACATGTGTAAAAGAAAGAACATCAGATTAAGAATAAAAAGATCTGAGTCTGATTCCAGACTCCACTATGTCCTAGCTATAGTAAATGCAATAAACCACATAGTATATTGGAAAGAGCTTGGGACTAACATAAAAGAAAGTAGGTTCAAATGAAGGCTCTTACACTAATCAGCTGTGTGAACACAGACAAATAATTTTACTTTTCTGAGCCTCTGTTTTTCTTCCTCTGTAAAAAAGGTGTTTAGACTAGCTTATTCCTAAGGTTTCCTCATTTTCTGAATGAATTTATGATCCTTCATCATGGAGTCACTAAATGGCCTTGTCCCCTTTGAGGGGTATAGAAAGAGGAGCTAAGTGATGTCTGCGTGATCTTGTATAAGGCATCTAACTTCTCTGCACCTCAGTTTCCCCTTCCCTTCCCTTCCTTGTCACTGAACACCAGTATGAGATATGCTTACTGGGAAGCCCTAGGAAAATCAAAGTTGGTGGTTTGTTCCTACTGGGGTTAATGTTTGTATTGTCTAGTAGATGATAAAAACTAATGTTTGCATGTATTTGGCTTAATTTGATTTGATTGCTAGCATTGAGAAGTGAAAGTCTAATTAGTGTTTCTATTGTGCTAGTTAGCATAAGTTACAGAAAATCGAATTTGTGTAGTTATACACAAAGTAATGACATTTCCATAACTTTAAATTTCTAAAATACGAAAAAATAAACATTAAAAAGTAGGATCCTGCATTTTGAAAAAAATAGTTATACTACTTTCCAAAGTTATATGTGTCAGTTACCATACTGGGAAAGGAACCAAACAGGCTGATATTTGTAACCATGCTTAAAAGTGCCAGAGGCTGTAAGCCACCCACCCCAAGGAACCGCCGCAGCTTCTAGCCTCTCACTTCTCCCATCTCACTTCTCCCCAGAACCTCTACCCTCTAGGAGTTGACTATGCTGCGCAGAAGCAAGAGCTGGACCTCCCGGGTGTCCCCCCTGGCCAGTCAGGTACCCCCAATGAGAGCTGCACCAGCACCAGCTGCTCATCCTCCAGCAGCAGTACCACCATCTGCGGTTGCCCCTCCTGCTGCTGCCCCCAGGCAGCCGGGTTTGATGGCCCAGATGGCTACCACGGCAGCAGGAGTTGCAGTGGGCTCAGCTGTGGGCCACACTATTGGTCATGCCATTACTAGTGGCTTCGGTGGTGGGAGCAGTGCTGAGCCTGCAAGGCCTGATATCACCTACCAGGAGCCTCAGGTAGCCCAGTCAGCGTACCAGCAACAGCAGCAGCAGTTTGGTCCCTGCCACTATGAGATGAAGCAGTTCTTAGAGTGTGCCCAGAACCAAGGTTACCTGTGTGAGGGCTTTAGCGAGGTGCTGAAGCAGTGCAGGTTTGCGAACGGATTAGCCTAATTGAGACCTTCAAAAGGAAGAAATGGAAAAATCGACTCTGAAGACCAATCTAATTTAACCTAATGTGTAATTAGTAGTGAAATGATAAAGAAAGCTGAGCCCACCAGTACTTTGTTTCTTTGCCTATTTGTCAGTAATATCCTTTTGTTTCAGAACAGCCTTCGAGGGTGAGAAAGGTATTCCCACTGGAGATAACATGAGATAATATAAAATGTTGCGATGAAGCAAGTGCTTGTGTGGTCTTCCCTCAAAATTAAAGATTGTGTGTAAACTCTTAGCAAAAAGAGTGTCTTTAAGTTTTGGCTAGTGGTTCAAATAAAGTTTATTTCCTCCTGGAAAAAAAAAATGCCAGCCACTATCAACTTCTATAACATGGAAGCAATAAATGAATTTCTGATCATGCTATTTGATGTAAATAGCACATATAAAATTAATCTTTGGTCTATGTTACAATTATAAAGAGGGGAAGTAAATAGTACTATTGATTTATGTGTCTAATTAATAAATATCCATGTACAACTCACAAAAATTGAACATGGTTTTTGAAGAGAGATTTCAAATGGTTTTATCACATATCCGTAAAATTTGGCAATTTCAGATTAATCTCTCTAAAACACCACTCACGTCATTTACTTGCTCAAAAATCTTCAACAGCCCCCTCTTATTTACAGGTTGAAGTTCAAACTCTTAGCTTTTCCTTATAGGTTTTCCATGATTTGTGTCAACCTTATATCCCATTATTCCCCCATATAAAAACATCACTCTGGATAAAATGTCTTCAAATATATCTTGAGCTTTTGGTGTATTTGGATTATCTTTCTTATTTGAAATTTTGTCTTCCTTCCTCTTCTACTATCAAATCCTACCCATCCTAAAAGTCCCAACTGAAATCTTACTTCTTCCATTAAACACTTTTTACCACACCAGCTAGCAGCAATTTAGCTCTCCTCAATCAGTCAATTGAAAAGCATGTATTAAATATGTTTTATGTCAGGCACTGTGATGAATGCTAGGGATACAAAGGCAAAAAAAATACTGTCTTCAAGGTGACTAACTGGATTAGATACATGTGTGTATGTATACACATACATATGAATAGATAAAGATATATACATATATCTCTACATAGATGTTGATATTAATATAGATAATAAGATATGTGCAAAATCAAATCAAGATGATTTTGTGGAGAGGGCAGTAAAAGCTGAGAAAATCAGAAAAGGCCTTATATAGAATGTGGCTTTTGAGCTAAGTCTTGACAATTTTACTTGTCACTTACCATTTACTGACAATTTCTCATTGGCACCGATATAATCTCTTCAACCAGATCATAAGTTCTTAAGTGTAAGGGTCCATGTCTTATAATTCTTTGGATCCCAACTGATAGTATCTACCTCAGTACATTTTAGGTGCTAAATAAATACTGAATGATAAAATAATCATAGAATCTTAGGAGATAGTATTTGGGGCTAGATGAAAGTGAAATATGTCAGTCATGAAAATGAATAATCTGATACATAAAGAATAAACCACAGCCACAAAACTAATGTTACCATCAGCTTGATGTTCAATGAAGTAAAAGAATTTATTAAAAAAGCAAATATTAAAAAATTCTAGCATGGTACCTAAATATAACTTGCATTCTAACCTTAGCAGGGAGAAGGAAGTAAGCTGTTTGCTTGAGAGAAGCAACTCTTTCACATCATGAGAGGCTCTTTTAAGTATTCTTTTCTCCAATATATCACCACATACCACCAAAAAAAATTAGTGCCCCTATAAAAGTAAAACACATCCAGCAATATAAATTTTTTTTTCCAACTTCAATTATAACTACTAATTGATCTAAGTTTGGAGCAAGTTGTTAGTGCCAAATTTTCTAAAAGTTCATGCACGGTAGTTAATTTAAAAAAATGTTTTCAAACTAAAAATCCCAGGAAGGCTGCATATTGGAAGGCTGGTTTGGATTCCCTTCTCACTGGGAAATCTGGCAATGGTTTCATTAATTTCATCAGTGCAGAAACTAAAATAGGATAATTTAGTTCTCAAACTCAAAGACTTCTAAAAGAGGGTTCACAAAAGAAGACCATTCAACTGTTGGAATATCAGTTTGAAATTTCTTTTTTTATTATTCTCAGACATAGAGCTTTTTAAACTGCTTGAAACAGTGAAACCATGGCTTTAAATTGCTGAATATCATGGGATACATGTCAACTGGACATTTTTCTGTGTAAAAATATATTCCTACCTCTGATTTCAGCAGTTTTTCCCCAAAACATGCTGCTTAAGTAGATGCTAATGGAAAGATCTTCTGATGTCTATCAGCTGCAATTTTAACAGTAGCACTGAACAGAAGCAGAAGCTGGAATCATCTATTCCTATTATTAAACAGCAGTAACAATCACAACAGACAGCAACTAATGCATGAAGTCTCTTAGTGGGCAATAGACCTGGCATGTGTCTGTCTGAATTTGAAGATTCTTTTAAAACTTGAAAGCCACTACAACCTCATAATTTGTAGCCTCAACAAATTTCTGTATTCTATCATAAGTATTGGGCTAGAAGCAAAAAATATTGCATTGAGAAAAGTATATTAAAATATACGGATTTATCATGATATGGGAAAAAAGCCACTGGTTTACAAGTTTTCAGAATTTTATCTCTAAAATGGACTAGTTACAGAACATTTTAAAAGCTTGTAATATTCAACAGAAAATTTATTTCATTTTTTTTCCTTTCTGACCACTTTTATATCATGCTGAAATGAGCAATGAAATTAAGTTTATCGATTTCATTCAGTTTATAGCTGATATTACATGCCAACAGGGTATTAAAGAGTATTTCCATCTAGTCATAAAATTAAAAGCACTTCCAAGAGTCTTGAATTTTTTCTTTTTCAGACTCATGCTCACCATTCTTTTTCATAACTGATTTTGTTCATTCAGGATTCATGGACAACTTTTCTAATTAATTAAATATTATCAGACCCAGATTACTGTACCATTTGTGTATAGTGTGTGTATGTATATATGTATAAGCAAGTAAGAAGACAACTAACCATTTTCCATAACTAATCATACCTGAAGAGAGATTCTCTTGACAGCCAAATTTCATTCTGTTTCACAGTTTTGCAGGAGAAAAGCAGCAGAAGCAACAAAGTAGACATCATCAAGGTAGCGGCCCCACATCGATTTAGCCGTGTACAGAGCTTATTTAACCCATGGACAAAAAGGATGCAGTAGCCCATGCTGAAAAGAGAGGATGAAAGAAGTATTGAATCCCATACTCATAATTTTTTTTAGTGATCAAATATTTTTTCTCTCGCTTATCTCCCTCACACATCTGGAGGAGAAAATGAAACCTCATAAACCCAAAACTCAATAAAGTAAAGTAAATTCCCACATTGGACATGTCCAACAATATGTGTCTCATTCTGCATATCAGTCCATCACCTTTCTATCAGGAGGTAGGTAGCATTCTTCTTTACTGGTACTCTGGAATCTCAGTTGATCATTGGTCAGAGTTCTTAAATCTTTCAAAAAGTTTTTTCGTACAGTGTTGATGTTGATACTAGTATTAATTGTTCTTGCTTTTTTCACTCTGTATCAGTTCATACAAGTCTTTCCAGCTTTTTGTAAAACCACCCTTTTTGTCATTTCTCATGGGATTATCTTTTGCCTTTCTTTGTATCCCTAGTGCTTAGCATAATACCTGGTACATGGTAGGCACTTAATAAATGCTAACTAACTATGTAGTCTTCAAGGTCTTACAGTTAATATTCAAGATGTGAATGAAATGAGACACTGGTGGAACAATTAATACTTAACAAAAGAAGGTTTAGTTAGCAATAACATAGAAAGTATGCCCAATCAAAATACAATAGCTATGCTTCTCCCCACCTTGGTTTCCACATCCAGAAACAGGTCTTGTCAGCACGGTAAGGTGTAAAGATTTCTGCAGCCCCAGGGCATTCCCAAAGTCTGAAGGACACTGGTGCTTCATGGGCTGGACTCATTTATCACCTTAGGAGACTAGGAAGCTTTCACAGTGACTCCCTTGAGCCTTAACCTTCATTTGTGGTGACAAAGAATTAGAAATTAAAATGGTGCCCCTCAATTGGGGAATGACTGAACAAATTATGGTATTTGAATGTAGTAAACAACTCTTGTGCTATAAGAAATGATGAAAGGGAAGGTGTCAATGAAACCTGGGAAGACTTATAGGGACTGATGCAGTGAATCAGATACAACCAGGAAAACAATTTATACTATAACAACAACACTGAAAAAAAAAGAAAACTTTAAAAGACTTAAGATCTCTGATCAGTGCAATGACTGACCCTGTTTCCAGAGCACCAGTGGCAAAGAACGTTGTTTATCACCAGAAGAAGAGGTGATGGACTCAAAATTCAGAATAAGTCATATATTTTTGGACATAGCCAATGAGGAATTTATTAATGTATGGCTATGCATATATATCACGAAAGCTTCTATTTATGTGTTTGTTTTCATGGAAATCTGGGAGAAAAAAATAAATTGTTAATTGAAAAAAATATTTAATTAAAAATAAAAGGATATTTTTTTTTTTTTACAGAATAAAGGAATACAAAGGATGACATATACTGATCTGAAAGGTTTACTGAACTATTTCTTGGTATAAAAACAGCATCAAATTCTCAGATAGTGAAATAAATCCTTCCCCTCTTCTACTATAGAGGACAACACTATTCTCCAACCCTCCAGCTTGCAATTTAGGAGTCATTCTTAATTTCTCACTCTCTCTCACCCCCCATATCCAAGGTGTTGCAAGACCTGTCTATTTCACTTTTGCAACATCTCTCAAATATGCCACCTTCTCTCCTCTGGCCCTGCAGCCACTCTAGTCCAGGCATTAATCACCTCACACTTCCTGACTCAAGTTTCTCTCTACTTCAAGCTATCTTTTATTTAGTCACTAAAATGATTTTCCTAAAGTAGAGGTACAATCATGTCACCCTTCCTATACAATAAACTCCAGTGGCTTCCTATTGTTTTCAGGAACAAATACAAAATGTTATTTGGCATTCGAACCCCTTCATAATCTAGACCCTTCCTACCTTCCTAGTTGTATTGGTAATTAGTACGGGATTTTTTTTTTTTTTACTATTTTCTCTTTGGGAGCAATGTGGTAATCAAGTGAGCAAGAGGCTAGCATAATTAAATGTAAATGGCATATTCAGAATACACTGAAAACAGGCAAAAGTGGAGTTTTTGCTCCACATGAATCTGTCTCAAGCTTTGATATTGATGGAAATGATAAATCCCCTGAACCAAGTCAACTGTTGGTACAATCGTTGGTAAAATGGAATGATGGATATGATAGATTGACTGAAAAACAAAAGAAACCTGCATGGTTTACAGATGGGCAGCAAAATACTTGGGCCATAAAAGACACTGGAAAGCAGTAGCCTATAACCCATTTACTAAGAGTACTTTGGAAAGTACTGGGATAGGTGGAAGTAGTCAATATGCTGAACTTATGACAGTACATCAAGCTATTAAAACAGAGAAAGGAGGACAGTGTCATATATTCACAGATTCGTGGGCAGTAGCTAATGGGTTAGCTACGTGGATGCCAATGTGGAAAAATCAAAATTGGGAAATTCATGGTAAATAAGTTTGGGGCAAAGAACTATGGGAAGATATATGGGACATGTCTTTGGTTACTAATTTGTCAGTTTTTCATGCAGAGGCTCATGTGGCCCTCACTATGCCAGAATGTGAGTGCAATTCACATGCTGATGGACAGAGACTGCTACTGAACATATTGTCCCTACTCTGACACCAACTGATGATCTGGTACTAGCAAATTGGGTCCACCAAATGGTCGGCCATTTAGGGGTCCAGGCCACACACTAGTGGGCACGAGATTGAGGTATTGGAATTTCTCATTCATTGTTAAAGCAAGTAACAAAGGAATTTTATATATGTCAATTGGAAAAGGAACCAACTGTTCCTTGGGTAGTAAATGGAGAAATAGCAAGGGGAAGAGTTCCAGCCCAGATTTGACAGATAGATTATATTGGACTTGTGTTGATACCCATTCAGGTGTACTAGTGGCTTGCCCTTATAAGAATGTAACCCAGAAAAACATCTGTAAAATGCTAGATATTTTAAGCCTATATTATGGAACCCCAATGCAGATTCAAAGTGACAATGGGACACATTTCAAAGGTAATGAAATGAAGAGATATTATGTATTGAACAACATAGAGTGGATATATCATATTCCATATTATCCACAAGCATCTGCATTGATAGAAAGGATAAATGGATTGTTAAAAGAACAGTTAAGAAAGTAAAGTTCTGGGGATAAAAGGGGGCAAAGCCAAGATGATGGCTGGAAAGCAGGGACTTGCTTAAGCTCTCCCCCAAATTCCTCCAAACACCCATAAAAATGGCTCTGAACAAATTCTAGAGCTGTGGAACCCATGAAATAGCATAGGGAAGCAGGTCTCCAGCCCAGGTTGGCCTGGATGGTCTCTGGGAAGGGTTTATCACATGGTGTTGGGAGCGGAATGCAACCCAGCCTGGGCCACACCAGGACAGACCACACAGGGAATCAACCTGGAGTAGGCCTTAGGGCCATGAATCATTGAGCTGTGGCAGTTACCAGACTTCTCAACCCACAAATGCCAAAGGCCATGGAGCAGGTGAGTGGGAAAACTGCTAGACTGGGTTAGAAAGTGGTTCGGCTCCAGCCCTGGGGGTGGTGGAGGCGGTGTGGAGTGTTCACAGCAGCAGCAGGAAGCTCCTGTGGCTGCTTCCAGAGATCCAGCGTCAGTTGCTGCCAGAGGCCCTGGCTAACAGTGGGAGGAATCAAGTGGCAGGCCAGAGCGGGAGTGCAGGACTTGCTCTGCCCTGCTTGATCTTGGTCACAATCCTGGTTGGCAGTTCTGGGGGAGGAGGAGCACTGCTGTGGCAGAGCTTGAAGTGACAGTGGAGTAGAAGTAGCTCTGAAAGCAGCAGCACAGCCCCTAAATCTTGGGACAAACCACTCTCTACTCTACAAGCACTCATACCCTGACAAAAAGCTCAAAGGCCAAGTAGTTGACTGGGAACATGGCCAGGCAGTGAAAAAGGATTCAGACTCAGACTCACACTCACACTCTAGAATCTTTTTCTGGTGACAGAGAAGATCAAAACATATAGCCAAAAGAAGTAAACAAAGTCAAAGAGTCTACATCAAAAGCCTCCAAGAAAAATATGAATTGGTCTCAGGCCATGGAAGAGCTCAAAAAGGATTTAGAAAAGCAAGTAAGAGAAGGAGAAGAAAAACTGGGAAAAGAAATGAGAGAGATGCAAGAAAATCATGAAAAACAAGTCAATGACTTGCTAAAGGAGAACCAAAAAAATGCTGAAGAAAATAATACCTGAAAGAATAGACTAACCCAAATGACAAAAGAGCTCCAAAAAGCCAATGAGGAGAAGAATGCCTTGAAAGGCAGAATTAACCAAATCAAAAAGGAGGTCCAAAAGACCACTAAAGAAAATGCTACCTTAAAAATTAGAATGGAGCAAGTAGAAGCTAGTGACTTTATAAGAAATTAAGATATTATAAAACAGAGCCAAAGGAATGAAAAATGGAAGATGATGTGAAATATCTCATTGGAAAAACCACTGACCTGGAAAATAGATCCAGGAGAGATAATTTTAAAATTATTGGACTACCTGAAAGCCATGATCAAAAAAAGAGCCTAGACGTCATCTTTCAAGAAATTATCAAAGAAAACTGCCCTGATATTCTAGAGTCAGAGGGTGAAATAGAAATTGAAAGAATCCACTGATTGCCTCTTGAAAAAGATCCCAAAAAGAAAACTCCTAGGAATATTGTTGCCAAATTCCAGAGTTCTCAGGTCAAGGAGAAAATACTGCAAGCAGTCAAAAAGCAGCAATTTGAATATTGTGGAAACACAATCAGGATAGCACAAGATTTAGCAGCTTCTACATTAAGGGATCAAAGGGCTTGCAATATGACATTCCAGAGGTCAAAGGAGCTAGGACTAAAACCAAGAATATGAGCAAGAATCTCAGCAAAACTGAGTATAATGCTCCAAGGCAAAATATGGACTTTCAATAAAACAGAGGACTTTCAAGCTTTCTCCATGAAAAGACCAGAGCTGAATTGAAAATTTGCCTTTCAAACACAAGAATCAAGAGAACTCAATTTTAAAAAAAGAGATGCCAGTGACACTAAAAGGTTATGTGACTTACACAGGGTCATAAATCTAGCCTGCAGTAAAGGTGGAATTGAACCTAAGGTTTTCCTGGCTCAGAGGCTCACTTTCTATCCTCTATGATATGCTAACATGATATTAAAGGACTGAGAAAATAAATCCAGTTACTTCTCTGTTAAATGCAAATGAGTTTACTGCTTTCTTAAAAATCCTTGCATGTTTATCCAAAACTACAATCTGTGGGTACAACTTTAATTTGTATAATCGCAATAGTTCTAATTTCAAAACACGATGAAATTGACCAGGTGGCTAGTATGAGATACTTGTAACAAGTAATGGTACTGTACATGGCATATATTTTCAGTTTCATTACTTGCTACATGTTTCAATCACATACCTCCTCAATTCTCTTCACCCAATAGGGAGTCATTTTCCAGGGAGGAAAAACATTGAAATGTCATGAATCAGCAATTTGAAAAGCATATTTCATATTCACTTTAAAAAGATATAGTCTAGTACATAAGCACTGAATCTTAGTTTTGTTTAATGTCTGTATTTTGTGTTTGGGCAAGTTACCTGGCAGTAGAATCCTTATCATTCATTCACTATATTCTCAGTCAATTCTTAATTTGATTTTTGTCAAAAAGATAAAACAGCTTGGGGCAAACTTCCAGGATATTAATTGTAATCGAGATACAAAATTTATCCCCAAACATCTCTTTCACTACTCTCAGTTCTCAAGGGGGAAAACACCGTCTCAAAGAATCTTTTGGATAACTCTTTCCCCCCCAAATAATTTGTTGGTTTCAATTTTCTTAAGGTGGATTAGGAAATTTTTATGTTATTCTCTACTAACTGCAGTTTTCAACCGAGATGCCTTTTGCACACACTGTACTAGTCTTTCAACACGCCATAAAAGTTCTTCCGTTTAACAGCTGCATGACCTTGAAAACAAGTCATTTGACCTATTTGAGCCTCTGTTATTTAATATGTAAAATGGAGACAACCCTATGTCATAAGGTTGTCATGATGATCAAATAAGATAGGGCTCGTAAAAGAGCTCAGTGATCATAAAATGCTATAAAATCTTTTATAAATCTGAGGAGGGACTTAGATGAGCAGGTAGTGTCTTTTTTCTTTTTATATTTTGAGATCAATATCCTAGAACTTCCTTATATCTTTTCCTTTTCTGATTTATGAAATACCTCTACTTATTTTTTTCTAAGAAATTCATTTCACTTGACAAAGTGGATATATCATAAAAAGATAATAAATGAAATAAGTATTTATGTGTATAGACAAACATGTTCTTCATGTTTATGTTTCATGTTCTTCAACTTAAAGAGTATTAATTGATTGATCAATTAATGCTTTTAAGTCACTAAAATAATACTTACAAAAAAACCACAATCATTTACTAAGAACTGCTCTAGTGTGGAAAAAAGAAATTCACTTGTTTTTCTTCGTATGTCCTTTATTGTTAATTTGGGTTTTTACAATAGTCAAAATGACCTATTCACTCAAAGTCATTCTTAGAACAATGTTGCTGTTACTGTATACAATATTCTCTTGGTTTTATTCATTTCACTCATTATTTTGTGCAGTCTTTCCATATTTATCTAAAATCATTGAGCTCATCATTTCTTATAGCACATAAGTATCCCATCGCAATCATATACCACAAGTTGTTCAAACATTCCCAAATTGATAGGCAGCCCTGCAACTTCCAGTTCTTTGCCACAATGAGAGCAGCTATAAAAATTTTAAAACATATAAGTTCTTTCGTTTTTCCCTAATCATCTTTGGAAATAGACCTAGTAGTGGTATTGCTGAGTCAAAGGGTTTAAACAGCTTAATAACTATTTGGGCATAATTCCAGATTGCTCTCCAAAATGGTTGGATCAGTTGACAATCCCACCAACACTAAATCAGTGTCCCAGTTTTTCCACATCCCCTCTAATATTTGTCACTTTTCCCTTTAATCATTTTTGCCAGTCTGATAGGTGTAAAATGATATCTCAAGGTTGTTTTAATTTGCATTTCTCTAATTAATGAGGATTAAGAGCATTTTTTTCATATGACTATAAATTGTTTTGATTTCATCAGAAAACCATCTGTTCATATCTTCTGACCATTTATCAGTTGTGGAATGACTTGTATTCTTTTAGGTTATATATTGGAGATATGAGACCTTTGTCTAAGAAACTATAAATTCCCCCCCCCCAATTTTCTGTTTTCCTTCTGATTTTGGCTACATTTGTTTTATTTGTACAAAACATTTTTAATTGAATATAATCAAATTTATCCATTTTACCCCTAACTTCACTCTCTATATCTTGTTTATTCACAAACTGTTCACCTATGCGTAAGTCTGATAAGTAATAAGTATCATGCTCTTCTAATTTTCCTGTGATATCTCTCTTTATATCCAGGTCATATGTCCATTTTGACCCTATCCTGGTAAATAGTATAAGACAGGAGTGGGAAACCTGTGGCCTCAAGGCCACATGTGGCCTTATAGGTCCTTGGGTATGGCCTTTTGACTGAGTCCAAGTTTTACAAGAACGAATCCTTTTATTAAGGATATTTATTCTGTAAAGTTTGGATTTAGTCAAAGGATCTAGAAGGCCACATGTGGCCTCAAGGCAGCAGGTTCCTCACCTCTGTTGTAAGATATTGGTCTATGCCCAATTTCTGCCATACTGCTTTCCAGTTTTCCCAACAATTTTTACCAAATAATTAATTCTTATCCCCAAATCCTAAATCTTTACAGTTGTCAAATACAAGGTTATTATATTTATATTATATGTATTATATATAGTTTATATCACGTTTACTTTCTGCTATAAATTGTATGTACTCTGTTCCACAGACCTTTCTATTCTTAGCCAGTACCAGTTTTGATAATTACCACATTATAATATAATTTAAGATATGTTATTGTTAAACCTCCTTCCTTTACATTTTTTCACCAATTCCTTTGAAAATTTTTAATTTTTGTTCTTCCAAATGAATTTTGCTATTAGTTTTTCTAATTTAGTAAATTAATTTTTTGGGTAATTTAATTGGGATGGCACTGAATGTATAAATTAGTTTAGATAAAATTGTCTTTTTATTATATTGGTCCTGCCTGTCCATGAACAATTACTATCTCTCCAATTATTTAAATCTGATTTTATTTGTATAAAAAGTTTTTTATATTTTTGTTTATATGGTTCCTGGGTTTGTTTTGGCATGTGTACTCCCAGGTACTTTATGTTGTCTAGAGTTACTTTAAATGGGTTATCTTTTACCATCTTTTCTTGTAGGTTTTTGTTCATGATATATAGGAATTCTGATGATTTATATGTAGATTTACTTCATATCCTGCTACTTTACAAAAATTATTAAATGTTTTAACTAACTTTTTAATTGAATCTTTGGGATTTTACAAGTATATCATCATATCATCTACAAAAAGAGATAGTTTTATTACTTCATTTCCTAATCTGATTCTTTCTATTTCTTTTTCTTCTCTTGTTGCTATTGCTAAGATTTCTAATATAATATTAAATAGTATTAGCGACAGTGGGCATCCCTGTTTCAAACCTGATCTTACTGAGAAGGCTACTAGCTTATCTCCATTACAAATGATGCTTGATATTGTTTTAGATAAATGCTTTTTTACCCATTTAAGGAAAAATACACTTATACCAATACTTTCAAGTGCTTTTAATAGAAATGAGTGTTGTACTTTATCAAAAACATTTTCTGTAACTACTGATATAATCACATGAATTTTTTAAACCGTTATTATTGATATAATCAATTATGCTAATAGTTTTCCATATGTTAAAACATCCCTGCATTCCTTGCATAAATTCCACTTGGTGATAATGTATAATCTTTATAACATGCTGTTGTAATATTTTAGCTAGTATTTTATCTAGGATTTCTGGTGAAAAGCTCAAAAATTGCCTTGGAAGAATTTTAAAAGGAATGAAAAAATCAAATAAGAGAGATCAAGGAAAAAATAGAAAATTAGGAAAAGAAAATTAAGCAATTGTAAAAAGAGGTAAATATAAAAGGACCAGAAGACATTAAACCCCAGCTCTTTTGCTCTTTGAAATATAATATTTCAAGACCTATAGTCTTTTAGTGTAGAAGCTGCCAGGTCTTGTGAAATCCTGACTCTATTTCTGCAGCATTTAAATTGATTTTTTTTTCTTGTTGCTTGCAATGTTTTCTTCTTAACCTAGGCGTACTGAAATTTGGTTATGACATTCCTGCAAGTTTTCTCCCTGGGATCTCTTTCAGGTTGTGAATGATAGATTTTTAAAATTTCTCTTTACCCTCTTGTTCTAAACTTCAAAGCAATTTTCTTTAATAATTTCTTGTAATATTGTAGGCAGATTCTTTTTTGATCATAACTTTCAGGTAGTCTGACAACTCTCATATTGTCTTTCCTTCATCTGTTCTCCAGATCAGTTGTTTTCCTAATGAGATGTTTCAGATTCTCTCCTTTTTTCTAGTTTTATTATTTCTTGGTGTCTCAAAACGTTATTTGATTTCTCTTGCCCAATTCTAGTTTTCCATGAGTTATTTTCTTCCTTAAAATTTTGTACCTCTTTTTCCAAGCATCACCAAGCATTATTTGTGATGGAGATAAGCTAGTAGCCTTCCCAGTAAGATCAGGTGTGAAACAAGGATGCTCACTGTCACCAATATTATCTAATCCTAGCCACAGCAATAAGAGAAGAAAAAGAAATAGAAGAAATCAGAATACGGAATGAAGTAATAAAACTATCTCTTTTTGCAAATGATATGATGATATACTTAGAAAATCTCAAAGGTTCACTAATTATAAGGCACTCATTAAGGTTAAACTGTTTAATTATTTTACATATATATGGATATACATACATATATATGATAATGTTATCAGTACTATTATGAATGTCATCATTACTTGGGTAGTTTGAAAGAACGGTTGGGGCTGATGGGTGATTCTTAAAAAACAAAATTGGGTAGGAAAGAGTAAAAAGGAAGAATTATCTCATAAAAATTGGATGTGATAGGAAGAAGTAATACAGAGGTAGCAGGTGGGGTTGGAGGGTTGGTAATGTTGGAAACTTACTTTCATCTGGGTTGAAGAGGAAACAAAGTATATACCTGGAAGGGTATAGAAGTCTTCTGAACTTGTAGAGAGGTGAGAAAATTGGGGGACATGGTGGGGAAGAGACTTTTACAAGAGTGTATAGACTAAGATTTAGGAGGGTGGGGGAGAAGATAAGGAAAGGACATTTGGAGAAGGATGTAAAATAAGGAATAGGAGAGTAAGAGGAGAAGATAAGGTAACAGGGATAGGGCAGAAAGAGATGCTGAGAAGGAAAATAGTGAATAAAATTAAGGAGGGGAATTCACAAATAGTAATTATAACTTTGAATGTGAATGAGATGAATTCACCCCTAAAATAGAAATGGATAGCAGAATGGATCAAGAATCAGAACCCAACAATATGCTGTTTACAAGAAACACATTTAAGAATGAAAGATACACAGAGTTAAAATGAAGGGTTTAAGTAGAATGTATTATGCTTCATTGATGCAAAAAAGGGCAGGTGTAGACAAAGTTTAGGCTAAAATAGATGTAACTGAAACAGATAAACAGGGTAACTACATTTTGATAAAAGGTACCATAGACAATGAAACAATATCAATACTGAACCTATTTTCATCATATTCTATAGCCATTTTGAAAGAAAAGTTAAATGAATTACAGGTAGAAATAGATAGTGGTGCTATAATAGTCAAGGACTTTAATCTTCCCCTCTCAGAACTAAATAAATCTGACCAAAAAATAAATAAGAAAGAAGTCAAGGAACTGAATAGAATTTTAGATAAACTATATATTATAGATACCTGGAGAGAATGGTATGGAAATAGAAAGGAATACACCTTTTTCTCAGCAGTTCATGGTACCTTTACAAAGACTGACCACATATTAGTGCATAAAAACTTTAGTTAAAAGTGGAAATATTAAAAGTATATTTTTCAGATTGAAATGAAATAAAATTGTATTTAGTAAAGGACAACAGAAACATAGATTAAAGATTAATTGGAGATGAAATCACTTAATCTTAAAGAATGAGTAGGTTAAAAGAATTCACTTTTGAAAGAAGTATATTGGTTTTTCATTTGAAGTATTCAAAGCCATTCTGAATGTGTATTAGCCAAAGAATCCATAGAATAGTTGATTCATAATCTCTCTACAAGTTGCCTTTCCAGAATTATTACACATTTCTTTCCTTCATGCATTCTACATAGTTGGTTGTGTTCCAGCATACTTGTCATTCTCCAAACTTGGCCCTCTGGCTTATTGATTCTCTCCCTTTGCAGAGGATAGCCTTCCTGTCTAGGATGCACTCTCTCTTCCCCTAGGCCTGTTAGAATTCCTAGATTCCTTCCAGGCTCAGCTTAGATGTTGCTCTCAGTGGCATCTTTCTCGACCCTCTTTGTTACTAGTGCTCTATTTTAACGCTAAATACAGTTTTTATATGATGTTAGCATATTAGTTGCTTGAGAGCAGGAATTGTATTTCATCTCATTTTTGAATTCTCAGGGCCTGGCATAGTGCCTTAACAAATGTTTGTCAGATTGGATTGATATTACTATGTACTAGTAGGGTTTCATTAAAATACATCAAGACAAACTAGATTCATTTCATTTTTTGATGGTTATTACACTAGTAAATGATTATTACACTAGTAAATCAATGAAATGCCACAAATATAGCATGCCTGCATTTCAGTGAGAGATTTGGCTAAGTCTCTCTTGCTATCTTTTTTGCTAAGATAGAAGGAATAGACCATAAAATAGGATAATTAAATGGATTGAGACCTTGTTGAATGAATGAAATTATGACAATCTAAAATGAAGTCTCTAATGGAATGCCTTAGTGATCTGTCTTTATTCTCATTCTAGTCAATATGATCAATGACTGTGATAAAAGCAGAGGTGGCACACTTATTTAATAACCTTCAGAGGGCCCAAAGCTGGGAATGATAGAAATTATGTTTGATGGCACAATCAGGATCCAATATTATATTGATAGGGTATAAAACCATGGGCCTCTGCTTCCACAATCTGGCTAGCAGCTTCTGTGGGGCAGGTCCAGATCCACCCACAGC
>CM053623.1:225320741-225342356 GCA_028646595.1 Phalanger gymnotis
TCGGCCCTGGGAGCTCAGAACAAGGGCTGGCCCAGAGTCACGCACACCACCACTGCTGCGGCAAAGAGTTCCAAGGAAGAAGAGGCCAACTCCTGGCTTTTATATCTTTTTCAGCATCAGGGGTGAGTCATACATGCTACTCACCCACGCAACCCAAAATTGCCACAAAGAGGCGGACTCAACCCCACGTGGTCCAAGAGCCCCCGCTGTCCCAGACATGTCACTCAACCTCATGTCTAAACTAAGCCCTCCTCTGAGGCAAGGAGGCACCGAGGACACCCCAATCTTGGGCCTGGGGCTTAGGACTTAACAAGATTCAATGAAATAGCTGAATCACTCAACGCAAACAAAAGCCAAACTCTTCAAGGGCACCCTTTTAACCAAGTCCTAAGGAACCCACCCTGCCTTTCTGACACAGCCTCCTCTGACAAATGAAATTTAATAGGCACGAATGTGAATTCTGCACTTGGGTTCAAGCTGGTCATGTGATGGATAGGGGAAATATGGCTGAAAAGTATTTCATATGAAAGGAGCCTGGGAATTTTAGTGAATCCAGTGATGTTCACTATAACCCAACATTGTTAGAAGAGAGGTTTTTTTAAATGTAATCATAGGCTGCAGAGAACAAAAGAGAGATTATTTCTACTACATTCTTTCCTAGTCAAATCACATGTGGAGTATTGTACTGGAAACAAAATATCATTACAGATAAAACTATTGCTCACAATTGACTTAACATTGATATGTACAAAGAACAACTAGGTGATGTAGTGAATAGAGCACCTGCCCTAGAGTCAGGAGAACCTGAGTTCAAATCCAGCCCTATCACCTCCAAATTCAAAAATAAAAACAAAAAATATTGATCCATATAAAATTTGAGAACAATGTTTTTAAATAGATGTTGCCATACCACATATGTATTATCTTCTGACCATGAAAAGCTTTCAAAATATACAGAGACCTAATAAAGAAATTAAAATCATATGAGAATAGGATAAGGTTAATATTATCTCCATTATCCTGTCTGATACTAATACTATTCTGAAGATATCTTTAGTGAATCTATAAAAGATGAGTATATATCCCAACACTTCTATTAAATTACAAACAGCAGTCCTTTTACCCACGTATGCAATAATCTAAATAATACTAAATGTAAAAGAATAATAGGATAGTGGCTTGTCCTTGAACTATTTCTATGTGAGCTCCATCAAAAATTATGAGAATGAGGTAAATGTTATAATAATAAGAATAACTTATACTTAAATATCACATTAAAGTTTCCAAACTTATTTGATCTGCACAATGATCTTGTGAGGTTTCCATTTAACAGATTAGAAAACTGAAATCGAAAAACGGTGAAGTGATGAGCCCAAGGTAGTTTCTGAGGCTGGATTCAGATCTAGGTCTAAATTTAAAAGTCTTCATTTACAACTCAGAAATGCCACTTGAATTTGGTCTATTTTAACAGCTTAAATAGTGATACATTCCCATTAGGAAGTGGGGAGTATGAGTTGGAAAATAAAAGCTTAAAGGTCAGACCTTTGTGGTATTTGTGGCTACATTTTCAAGTATTGCGAATTTCGAGCTCATTGGTTATAACCTACTTGAAAGTAAAAAAAAAATGTTCTTTAAAGACATATACACTTTTGTTTATTATCAATCCATTGGGACTGGATTCTCTCTCTATTAGCATGAGTAATCATGAGTTAATGGTGCCCAGTTTACACCCACTACACAGTCTGCCTCCCTTCTTCCTTCTCTTCTTGTGATGACTTCATCTGACTATACCCTCATGTGACACTTCCCAAATAAATATGTTAAATTTTTAAAGAGTATATTCCCTTTCCCATCACTACAAATACTATGGCTATGTAAGAAGTGAGAGTTCTTATTATAGGTAAGATAACAGTGATATAAAAGCAGGCCAAATGGCTTTCTAGCCAGAAACTGATAATTGGGTTAACTGGAAGAATTCAAAAATTCTGAGAAAACCAAGAACTGAATATGAAAATACATTTAAATGTTTTTCCTTCCCATGTGACAGTAGGAGAGTGAGAGAGAGAGGAGTGAACAAACAGGAAACAGGGAAAGAAGGAGACAGAAGGCAAAGCAAAGACAGAATAACTTTATTAAATTTACTTTGAATCATAGAATAAGAGAATGTTAAGAGTTCAAAGGGATCTTAAAGACCATCTAGCTCAACCCTTTTATTTTAGAAATAAAGAAACTAATGAACAGAGGGGTAAAGTGATTTACCCAAGGTCACATAGCTAATTAGTGGGAGAGCAGGGGACAGAATCCAGTTCTGCTGATTCCTAGAATAGTACTATTTATATTAGACCATATGTAGCCCAACCCACTAACTTCATCCAGATATAATTGGAAATGTTTTCTCTTTGAAATACCACCTTTCACAACAATTAGATTCAACTTTCTCTTCTATGATTCAACTTTCTCTTCCTCCATGCATTCCTTCACATATGAAAGGTACACAATCATAGCTGAATCATAAGGAGCTTTAGCCCATATTAAATCAGTGAGACAGAGACTTACCTACCCTCAAAAATGTAAAATGATGCCTCCATTTGTATGATAGGAAATTAATGATTCAGAACATTTTTGCTTCAGATACTTATTTAATTATTAAAGATGTACTTAAAATTGGGGATAATATGATTGAATTTTTATTAAAAATTGAAAATTATATGTAAACCTGTAATTTCTTTATTTTCAAATTCCTTACTTCTCACAAATCCATTTAGATGCATTTTTCATTGTTCTCTCTCTCTCTCTCTTTCTCTCTCTCTCTGTGAAAATAAAATATTGTTTCTTTCTTAATTAATTACTATTTTTTAAGAACTCTAACTTATCCAAGGTATATTAAAGCAGCACAGAAATTTGTTCTTTGACATTAAAATGAATAAATCACCCTTCATCTTGCACAACTATGACCCATCAAGAACCACTATTGCTTTTATTTGGAGGTTCTGGCTTACTGTTTCTACCTTTCAATATGAAAACATTTTAGACTCACCTGAAATATGCTAGTGTGAGTTTTTATACTGAAATAAAAATTCTATTACAAAATATGTGAAACAATATGCTACTCTTGTCACACATGGCCCACCATTTTTGTAAAAGAATGATCTCAAAAGAATGATCTTCAGAAAGGTCATTTATAAAACTGCTAGTTTCCTCCTTCAAAAAAAGATTGTTCCAGTTTATTTTGGTAATGAAATTGATCCCCAAAGTCATGTTATGCTGAACATAACCTATATACCATATAAACAGAAATTTCCAGTCTTATGGTCTCTTTCATTTACCGATTTCAAAGTACAATTCAGGGAAAGCTGGTATTTTGGGTGTCTATTTTTCCTTATTGGAATGGAGGAAACATGGGAACCTAGGAGGATTAAGTAACTTCTTAAGGGTCAAACCTTAAAGCAAGAGGGTAAAATGATTCTAATAGTGTCTAATACTTCTGTGATTGTCTTAAGATTACTGAGACTCATGTACTTCATGGGTACTTAGCACAGTGTCTGACACATAGGAGGCACTTAAGAAATACTTATGGTCTTGACTCCAACAGATTATTTTGAACTCAAGCACTGTGCTATATTTTAGGTTTCTTTTTTGTTTTGGTAGTGTTAATGTGATTAAAGATCTTCCCCACCCATTCAATAGGGCCTTTACTTATACCCTTTACTTACTAGGTGAGGCCCCAGTCCCACACCCTTTTGCTATTTAGGTCACAGAGAGGTGTGAAACCCTCAGGGCCCTAAGGAGGGGTGCTAAGACCAGAGCCAATAGTATGTGCACTGAGTTCTAGTCAATCAGATGCTGGCTAGGACTGTATATAAAGAAAGCCCAGAGTGTGAGAGCAGCAGAATTGAGAAGCAGACATCAAGAAGACATGTGAGGCAGCAGACACTGAGAGAGACTGCCAGCATTGAGAGAGACTGCAGGGTGGAAAGTGCATACAAGGGAGTTGTGGAGATCAAAGAACTGAGAATCTATAGCATTGAGAGATTGGAGAGCTGATAATCCAGAGAATCCAGAAGACTGCAAGGACTCTGAGAACTGCAAGGGCTTTCAGAACTGTAGGAGAGGACAGGACGCAGGCAAGCAGACAATTAGGATTCATGAGTAATTGTTTACGGGAATGCCCTAGCAGGGGGGAAGGTTACACGATGACTTGGTTCCTTGCTATATTACCGTGTGATAATTTCCTTGTTGCCACATTGAGGTGGGCTTACTGGTTTGGAATATAATTACTGCTATATCAAATTGGTCCTGGGATTGGGTCCTCTGGTGTCTAAATAAATGTCTCTTCCTCTGCCTTCTACCTAGAGAGTTTTTCATACTTTGTGATTCCAAATCATACAGGCATGTTCATGGTCATCCTTGAGGTCATGAATCTTGCCTTACTGATACAGTTTCTAGGTGAGAATCTAAGGGCATCATTTTATCACACATTAAGCTTAAGAAGCTATTTCACTGAGTAGAAAATTCATCTTTCTCAATATTATTACCAATTGATGATCCTTATTCAGTTATCCTCAGTCTTCTCTAGAATCTTTAGGACAACAAGTATAGGTATACTCAAAGATGGCAAAGTATACAGCAATATTTAGGGAAATGATGTTGTAAAACTGCCTAACAAGGGGATGGGGCAGATGGGTGGGTAGGTGAGTATCAGAATCTGACACAGAACGGTTTTACACAAAGCAAAAAGGAGTTGAAAGCATTAGAGCTTAGAAACAGATCTAAGATGCTTCTGAGGTGTGAGGAAAGACTTAAAAGATCGTAAGATGAGAATATATTTTTGTTGTTCAGTAGTTTCAGTCATGTCTGACTCTATGTGATGCCATTTGAGCTTTTCTTGGCAGAGATACTAGAGTGGTTTGCCATTTCCTTCTCCAGCTCATTTTACAGATGAGGAACTGGGGTAAACAGGGTTAAGTGACTTGCCCAGGGTCACACAGCTAGTAAGTGTCTGAGGACAGATTTAAACTCACGAAGGTGAGTCTTCTTGACTCCAGGCAAGATCCTTCGAATTTATGATCCTATTTTTATTAATTTTTCATCATTAAAAAACTTTCATGTTACTCTGAACTTGACCAAAACCAACATATATGAGTACTTTCTTATACAAAGAATTCTGCATACAAAACTACCAATCTTCATTATCTACAGCTTGATTTTATAATTGGTAATTCAGGATACTAATTCCAAAGCTGTGCCACTCATCTGTTTTTCCCTCTGAACTTCCTCCTGTTTTTTATAATTCTGAAATGCTCCATTGATGTTCATACTTTTTTATACTTTATTTTTAATGCTTCACTCATAATTTTACACTTTTCCCCCTTTTCTCACTATTGTAGTTAAGCAGCATCCTGACAGAGTGCTGGAGGTAGAGCTACATCTGAGTTCAAATCCTACCTCTGGTATCGACTAGTCTGTGACACTAGGTAATTCTAAATGAGGCCTTTCTCAGCCTCAGTTTCCTCATTTGTAAAATGGGGATAATAATAGCATTTATAGGGTTTTATGAGGATAAAATTAAACAACATATGCAAAGCGCTTTGAAAACTTTAAGGACTATATAAATACCAGAAATTATTTCTCCTTTTCCCACCCAAAATTTTTAAAAAATCCTTTCCTTCTAATAAGTAAGCATAGTGTAACAAAAACAATTTACACCTTACAAACTACACATTAGCCATATCCAAAAATGTATCTCTCATTCTTTACCTCTAGTCTATCATACTCTGTCTAGATAAAGTAAGAATGTTACAGCTTTGGGCCTAAGGAGTCATGGTAGGTTCTCAGGTTGTTCAGAAATACTTTTATATATAAAGTCATTACATAAAATATTTCTGTTGCTTCTGCTCACTTTGCTATGCATCAGTTCGCATAAGTCTCTTCAGGTATTTCTGAATCTATCCCATTCATTATTTCTTATGGCACAGTAATACTCTATTACATTTGTATGAAATAATTTGTTTAGCTCATTGATTAAAATGTTAAACGAACACAGATCCCTATGATACTCACAACCAGTTCTGAATCCATCTAATTTGATTATTGTTGAATCCACATCTCCATATTTTCTTGGGAAGATAAAGAGCCTCTTCCTCAGAGTATCCAGCTCTTTCCTCTTCAGAAGAGTCTTAGATATGTTTTTAAGCTCTTACTAAATGTTTCAATCCCTTCTTGCTTTGTGTAAAACCCTTCCCTTCTCTACCATCCTGAGAAAGGTTAAATTATCTTCTCTCCACTACTTCAGAACTTCCCCCTTTCCTCATTTAAACCCTGATTGGGTTTCCTTTAGGAACGTTTCATCCTCTTGAACAATGTGGAGTAGGGAGAAACATTCTTCTAGTCCAGGGATGGGAAACCTTTTCTTTTTGGAAGGCTGCATTAATTTAGCTGTAATTAAATGAGGCCACATTCAATAAACTTCAATTACATATACTTTAAAATGTATTTTATTTTATAAAAATCTAACTACTATGAACTTAATAATTTCAAAAAATGAAAACTATTTGTTAATTTTAAAGTTAACTAACCTTTTAATGACTTTGTTGTTTCTGCTTTTTGTTGGAAAGCATTTGAATATTTGCTTGATGCATGGAGGTCCATAGTCCCAGTTGATCCTCTAGATGAGTATTAGTCATTTATGACCATAAAAGCATCTTGATTTGGGTCAGGTAGGAGAATGTAGATTCACAGGAATAAGTGGTTGAAAAGTAAGAAAGCATTTTTCAGGCATGTTGCCAAAGGCACGAGTATTCTACTGCATTCTTCCATATTTCGATTGGATCTTTCTTAGCATCCAACAATGACTTTAAAATGTCATCTATTGAGAGCTCAATCAATTCCATCTATAGTTCTTTAGGTGCCTTGGTGATATCAACTAAGTGAGGCTAAAATACTAGTTTGATTGTGATGTCATGATTCTCAAAGTTTCATTGTATTCTCCAATTAATAGGTCTATAACAGCTATGTATTCATCAAATTTGCATATACCATCCTGTTTGCTAACTGGGCAAAATGTTCGTCTGAAATTACCTTTTGAAGAAGGGTTTTGAAAAAAGATAGCTTTTTTCAAAATGCTTGGATTTTTTGCCACATATACATAGACTTAATTTTACCTTGCAAAGAAATATTCGAGTTGTTTTAATTTGACATATCACACAGAAATGCAGCATTCCTAAAGAAATCTTCTTTCAATAATTCACATTGCTGATTCTGTTCATTATAAAATTTAACTATGTGTTCTTGCAGAGGGAAAATTTTGGCTAACACCTATCCCTATGACAGCCAACACACTTTAGAATGATATGACAAATTCACACTAAATACTTCATCTTTCCACTTTAGCATGTTATAAAACTGATGATGCTGTGTTGCATTTGCATGAACATGGTTAGCAATACTTATAATTTATTTCAAAGCGTCACTTAAAATAGTAGCTTTAGCACAGAGATTTTGCTGAGTCAAGACACAATGAAAAGAAATGAGAGCATCTGGATCTGTTAATACCTTTTTTTTAATCTGCGCAATAAGCCCTTCATGTTTTCTGTCACAGAAGGTACACTGACTACACATATACTCACTAAATTTACCAAATTCAGTCCAACTTCACAACATTTATCTTGAAAGTTATTGAAGATATCTATTCCCCATGCGCTGTTCACAAGCGTGCTCAAAGCAAGTAACTCTTCGTAGCAAAGAAAATCTGCTATGACCAAAAAGAAGTATAAAACTTGCACCGAGTCAGTAGTACCATTTGATTCATCCAAAGTGATTGAAAAATAAATATTTCCCTTTTGAAGTATTGCATGAAGTTGTTTTGTTAAGTAGACAGCTAATTAATGCTGCTGCTCAGTTATGTTTCTCCTTGAAAGAAATTTTGAAATGTTATTGGAGTCTAAGCATCCTACAACTTTGACAATGCATTCTTTCACAATTTGTACATTACTGAATGGCTTCCCTTTTTCCTGAATATATAACCTACTTTCTAAGTTGCTTCAATGGCATTATTTCCAGATCTTATTGCTGCTTGAAAGAACTGTCTTTGCTTTTAATTTTCATCTTTTAATTTCTGCAATACAACCTTTCATACCTCTCCATCTAATTTAAAATATCTGTGGTCCTTATGAATGTTATAAAGCTGATGAGCATTGGACTTCTTTAATATTGATATTGTAGTATCACAAAGCAAGCAAATCATCTCATCTTTAGCAGAAACAAGATAATATTGCAATTCTCAATCCTCATTTTAAAAAAAATCCATTTTCCTTCAGCTTTCTCTTGGTCTTCTTCAACATGATGGACTATTAAGCAGACAGGATTAAAAAATATTGTTGAGCTGTACAACTATTCACAAATTCCACTTCAAAAAGAAACACAGTGCACCACTGTCAAAAGATGATAACAGATTGACATACTTGACCCCAATAAACTCTAACCAACCAGCCTTGAGCAGTAGTGGCATCAGTCAGATGGAGGAAATTAGAACTAAATCAGGACCATATCAGCCATCAATTTAGCCCTTATGGCTTACTAATATTCTAACTGTGCTGGTCGATCTGGGAGGATATTTTGTTGAAATTTATTTCATTCTTTGTCATTTTAAATGCATTCATTTTAAAAATAAAACAAAAATAGAAAAGATGAACAAAATATATTAATAAAAATATATGGATTTGTTCTGTAAAATTTGGATTCAGTCAAAAGGCTGTACTTAAGGACCCAGAAGGCCATATGTGGCCTTAAGGCCGCAGGTTCCCCACCCCTGTTCTAGTCTCTTCACCATTTCTTCTAGAAATGAGATCAGCCTAGGCTTGGAATACAGATAATAGTCACTTGACTGTAATAGAAATACAAGCATCAGACACTCAATATAAGTTACTGTGCAATTTCCTCTAAAATTTATAATATTTGAGATTTTTAAATTTATTTCTTGAAACTACCTATGGGTGTTGTCACATCAAATCTAAGTATCTAGTTAAAACTTTCTTACACACAACTATTAATTTGTAAAAGAAAACTTTTTACAACAGATTTTTTACATCTACCATTATATAAATTTACTTAAATCTCTATTTGTTCCAATTTCTTACTTTCTATGCCTTGCCAACTCCCTTCTCCTCCTTCTTGATTTTTCCCTGATCTTGCTTCTCTAACAACATAGAAGTTCATATCTAGTATATAGCTGAGTCTGGAGCTTGTCTTCTTTCAAATTTTCTTCAATTTATCAAAAATTTTACCAAATTTCTCTTCCTAGCCTACTTCTTTGTCCATAACCTGCCAAATTCCTACATGATTTCCTTCTTTCCCTCATTTAGCTGGAAAAGAAGGTTGAAGCCAGATTATAGAAATGCTGATATGTAACACTATGGAATATGTACATGGTCTTGGAGGTAATAAGAAGCCAGTAAAAGTTTTTGACAATGAACTTAGGAAGACTTTGACAGCTGTGTGGAAGACTGATTGGAGAGGAAAGATGAGAGAAAGAGAAAGAACATTTAGGAAGCCAATAATATGAGTGAAAGATAACAAGGGCCTGAACAAGTGAGGTGGCCCTGTGAGCAGAGGAGATGATGTGAAAATGTTAGGGAGGGATAACCCACAAAATCTATCAGCTTATTGTAGTAAGAGTGAAGGAAGAGTCAAGATGATCTATTTTAAAACCAGAATGTTAACAACTAAAATGACTAAAGAGTTAGAAGGCAGAATATTTAAAAGTAAGAATTAGCAGGAAAAATTAAAGGAGTTTAGATAGAACAAGAGAAAATCTGCTCAGAGTATAGCACAAAGATCTTTCCTCATATGTGTATGTGTGCATGTTTGTATGTGTGTACACATATACATACACACAGATACACATACATAGATATATAAATATGAAGCACTCTTTTATGACAAAGATTATTAAATACTGCTTCATTGAGGTTAGTTGGAAAAATCTTTGGAATGGAATCCCTTCTGTTTATAATGGTTTAGATACAGTGTCATTAGAAGGCAAAATGCTGAATTAGATGTGCTCTAAATTCTTTTCTTATCTCAGAAATCTATAACGCCATAAGAATTCCGTGGCCAGAGCTTTGTCATTGGGGTACCTAGAAATATGGATACTTGTATGTTAATTACCATGTTTTCAGGGAAAATATTATCCCTTATTTCACTAGTCTGTGACAAACGTACAGACCACGGTATCAATGACATTGATATATTTTAATACATTACTGATTCATTTTCATATACAAGAGTTTAAAGAATTATTGTTCCAATTTTGTTTATATCAAATAATACTATTTAGTAACTACGTACTTCAGAAACATTTTGTAGATATAAAATGGAAAAATATTCAGGCATGATCTTGTCTTTAATTAGGTCAAGGCAAGGAACTGGAAATTTTCAAGAAAATAGTAAACTACTTAAGTTTGCGGGTAGTCAAAGGCTTTAAGATCCACAATTCAAGTTTCTAAATGTCTTCATTTCTAGCTTATTTGCAAAGTTAATAGCTTCTCTAAATAACATTTTGATTCAAGATAGGAACATTGTTATCCAGCAATATCCACATATGACACATGCAGTCTTTTAGAACAAGAAGGGAGATCAACTAGTCTCATGTTCTCATTTCAGAGATAAGAAAATTGAGGCCCAAAGAGGTTTTTTACTTGCCCAGTGTCATACAGTGAGCAGATTAAGTACTAGGACCCAAGTCTCTAGTGCTTTCCTATGCAGTCTTAACAAACTAAAGAATGTTTTGGAATGACTATAATATGAATAAGATAACAACAATCTAAGATACACTACAGCAGAATTAAAATATCCTGAAATCCAAGTAGAAAGATATAATCAAACAAATCTGAATAGGGCTTGTAATTTTTAAATCACATTTAGTTCTTTCTCAAGACAAAATTCTTCCCAATTTGAAAATGGAAAAGAAGTATCTTAGTAATAGTCTAATTACTACCAGAATTCTTAATATGTATATGCAAATCACCAAAATATTTCCAGATTATTATTATAATTTTGTTCAATAAGATCCAAATGTTCACCTGGATATACTTCTCACAGTGCTTTACGAATGAAGGAAATAAGCATTTACTAATACCTACTATGTAGCAGTCACTATGCTAACTAAGCACTTTGCAAACATCTTATAATAATAACCATGGAATATTGATGCTACTATTTTCCCTATCTTACTTGAGGAAACTGACATAAACAGAAGTTGTGAACTTGTCTAGGGTCACACAACCAGTATGTGACCAAGGCTGGATTTGAACTCAGGTCTTCCTGACTCTGGATCCAGCATTTTATCCACCCTAGTTTCCCAACTGTATTGTTAATGTATTTTTGCTTAGTTTGAAGATCCTCCCATCCATTAATAAGTCCACATGACCTGCTTAAGTCACATGGAAGCCTGAATCACATGAGCCTGGGTCACAAGGGTTGTGATGCCCTCTGACCTTGAAGAAGTGTATATAAACTCTGAGGTTAGCATTTTGCTTTGGGGCTCACTCATGGGAAGAGTATTCATGCAATGCAGTTAGATGAGATTCTGGGTAGCCGTTAAGGAGCCCCCCGGTTTTGAAAAACACAGATGTTGGTGTTTATCTCTTTGTTAACTATGTATCCATTGTTTTTGGTCAGACAGAAGCCCTGCCTGTTGATTTGTGTTATTTTCTCTGTTTGCATTTCCTCTGAAGTTCAGGGTGCTGACCTTTCCCCTGAACTAACCGAATGATATATATGTTTGAATAAAGTAAGACTGTTGACCCCTTTGAAGTTGCTTTCCTTTAGAAAAACAGATTAAAAAACCTGTGCTGGCAGCCCCCCTATGTGCTGGTGTTATTGATCTTACACCCCCACAGCAGCTGTAAGTAACATCATTGTTCCACCAACTTGGTTTAGATTTTGATGCTAAGCTTTTAAATACATCTAAAAAGTATAAAATTAAAATAATTTGTGTTTAAATTGATTCTGAAAATCAGCCTACAGGGTTATTAGGGCCAATAATATGAAATATTGGATCCAACTGTGATTCAAAAGAGCTATCTTTCCAGAA
This sequence comes from Phalanger gymnotis, assembly GCA_028646595.1. NCBI lineage: Eukaryota > Metazoa > Chordata > Mammalia > Diprotodontia > Phalangeridae > Phalanger > Phalanger gymnotis. Next base: position 225,332,833 of record CM053623.1, read on the forward strand.
ATAAAAATCTGGATTATGGAAGATGGAATAAATGAAAAAAGGAAGCAGTAATTACCTAGGCATATACAGGACTCTTTCTGCCACCACAAAGCCCACACTGAAGAAGAGGTTGCTGGCTGGGAGGAATGGGAAAACCAGGAAAAGCAAACCAACCAGAACTTCATTGTGTTCCAAGTTCTGCAACATACAAGAATGAAGGAGAAATTAATTTATTAGAAATCCAACTTCACTCAGCATTTGCCATCATCTCATTTTAAAACTCTTGCTGACAGAATGAACAAATTATATTGATGTAAATTTTTTATCTATGTAAGAAACATGAAAGAAAAGGCTCTGTAGCAGATAATCCTACTGAACATCAAAATGTTCAAGAATTATACTTCTGGTTTTATTTATCAACTAAAGCTATGTAATATTTATAGAATATAAGCATAACTAGTACTATCTCTATGAAGGCTGCCATAGTTAAATTATGAAGGCAAAGCCTGTTTTTGTTCTTTCTTGGTTTGACTTTCTTGCCTTCATTCCAAGCATTACCCATTTCAGCACTTTTCCTGAGGCATTTATTGATGTTATACAGAAAAGTATTATGATAGACAGATGCAAGATAGTAGAATAGCAGGAAGGACAGTGTAGTTCTCCCTTACATCTTCTACAAAAGATCTAGAGAATGCACCAGAATGAGTCTTGATCAGGAAAATCCAAGAAAAGAAAATCATAGTGAGGATCAAGGCTGGAGGTATTGAGTTTTGTGTCATTTTTACGGACATCTCAAGCTGAGAACCTGAAAATTTTCAGTGCATCCTAAGTTATGTGTTCTAGGACAAAGTGTGATCACCAACCTTCTGGTACGAACTGAACAAAGTCATGATCTAGGTCAGGGTCTGTATAATGTTCCTATTATCTTGCCCTAGATAGAAGCTCGCAGTTACAGTATGCCCTTGAACTTTTTCCTCACTCAGTTCAGGCTAGGGCCACACAACAGCTCTTCTTTTTGTTGGGGTCCCATATCCATATCAAAGAACCCTGGCCTTGTACAGGCTTCTGGAACAAGTGTCAACTGGCAGCTCCATTGCTCACTAACCCTTTTGGGGCCATAGATCCAAGGTGGTCTGAGGAGAAGACCTGAGCTTAGGGATGACATTCCAAGGTAAAGTACAATTGTGGGACTTTAGCTTGAACTAAGTGAGAAACAATTTCAAAAGCATATAGTAACCATGTGGTCTGACTCTAGGAGGAGAGAGGTAATGGGGAAGAGTCTCAGTTCCAATTTATAGCCCAGTCTAAAGCCTTCAGTGGAATAACCAGGGCAGGAATTCCAGATCATAGGTGAGCCTATAGTTCTATTACTCTGAACTAGCAGATCTCTCCAAACAGTTGATAGTGGCTGAATTTAACTGAGAAAGAGATAAAGAAAGAACCTAAACTCCATATTTAAAGAAATCATAAAAAAAAACTACTCAGATTTCTTAGAATCAGAGGGAAAAGTAGAAATTTAAAGAATTCACAAGTTACCTCCTGAAAGAAACCACAAAATTAAAATGCTTTGTCATATTATATCCAGAATACAGAGCTTCCAGGTTAAAGAAAAAAATTTCTTAAGAAGTCGAAAAGAAATAATTAATATATAGGGAAGCCACAATTAGGATCACACAAGATTTAACAGCCACCACGATTAAAGAGTGAAGAGCTTAAAATACAGTAATCTAGAAGGCAAAAGATATAGGCTTATGACAAATCATAACTTACCAAGAAAAACTGAGTATTAAAAAGGCAAAATGTATCTTTAATGAAATAGAGAACTTCCTAGTGTTCCTGATGTAAAAACCAGAACTGAGTAGGAGCTTTGAAATACAAAAATAGGAGTAAATAGAAATATAAAAAGGTAAACATGAGTGAGCAAATATAAGAGACTATTCAATGATAATGTTAATATTTCTAAAATGGCTAGATTATTCTATCAACATATGTGATCACTGAATCTAATTAGACATTGGACCTGAGGGTGCTTTTCTTATGTTTTGATAATTTTAAAAGGATCAGTCAGTCGAGAAGAATCTATTAAATGTCTATGATGTGCTAGGCCCTGTGCTAAGCGCTGGGGATACCAAGAGAGGCCAAAGTTAGTCCTTTCCATCAAGGAGCTCACAATCTAATGGGAAAAACAATAAGCAAGCAAATATATCCAAACAAACTATACCAGATAAAAAGAAAACTATTAACAGAGATGGCACTAGAATTAAGATGAGTTAGGAAAGGCCTCCTGCAGAAGATAAGATTTTAGCTAGGAATTGAAGGAAGGCAAGAGGTGGAGATGAGGAAGGAAAGCATTCTGGGTATGGGAAATAGCTTGATAAAATGCTTACAAGATGAGAGACAGTGTCTTGTTTGTGGAGTACAAAGGAGGCCAATGTCATTGGATCAAAGAGTATGTAGCAGAGAATAAGGTCAATGAAACTGGAAAAGTTTGGGTAGGGATTTGATCCTGAAGGTGAGTACCACTGAAGTTTATTAAGATATGGTCAGACTAGCAATTTAAGAAAATCATTTTAGCAACTGAATGGAAGATGCATTAGAGTGATGAGAGGCTTGAAGCAAGCAGGCTATTACAATATTCCAAGCATGAGGTGATGAGGACTTCCATCTGGGTAGTGACACTATCATAGTAGAGAAGGGGGCATATTCAAGAGACGTGCAAAAAAAATTGACAGGCTTTGGCAACATACTGGATATGGGGAGTGAGAGACAGTAAAGAGTCAAAAGTAACACATGGGTTGAGAGCCTGGGGAACTAGTAAGATAGTGGTTACCTCAACAGTAATAGGGGAATTTGAAAGCAAGGGGACTAGGATGGGGGCAGGGGAAAATTAGTTCAGTTTTGGACCTGTTGAATTTAAGATGTCTACTGAACAGTCAGAGATATCTAAAAGGCAGATGGAGAAGCAAAACTAGAGGTCACCAGAGACGTTAGGGCTGGATAGAAAGATTTGAAAATCATCAGCATAGAGATGGTAATTAAATCCATGGGAGTTGATGAAATCAGCATGTGAAGTAGTATAAGGAAAAAATAGAAAAGTGTCCTGATTAGAGCTCTATTGGATACCTACTGTTAGAGGGCATGATTTGAATGAGGATCCAGCAAAGGATATTGAGACAGTCTTTTGATAGGGAGGAGAACCAGGAGAAAGTGATATCCTGAGATTATAGAGAGCATCAAGAAGAGGGTGATCAACAGTGTCAAAGTCTACAGATATGTCAAGAATTATGAGAATTGGGAATAGGCCACTGGATTTGGCAATTAAGAGATCATTGGTAACATTGGAGAGAGCACTTTCAATGGAATGATGAAGTCAGAAGACAAACTATATGGAGTTATGAAGACAGTGAGAGGGGAGAAAGTAGAGGCAACTACTGTAGGGGAACTTTTCAAGGAGGTTAGCCAAAAGGGAAGAAGAGAAATAGGGAGAAAGGAAAGGGAGGGGAAGGAGAGATTGAAGGGAGAGATAAGAAGAAGAGGATGAGAATTATCTCACTTAATTTAAGTACACGAGTAGAAATCTATACAAATAAGAAGGAAAGGGTAGGGGAGCAGGTAACACTTGAACATCACTCTCATCTGAACTAGTCAAAGAAGAGCAAAACATATACATACAGTTGGAAATAGAAATGTGTTTCACTCAACAGGGAAACATCAGGGAAAGGAAGAAAGGAAAGGGAAGAATAAGAGGGAGCAACAGAGAGGTTAGTCTTAAGCAGTACTAAAGTCAAGGAGTAGTAAAAAAAAAGAGAAGAAAAAGTATAAAGTACATAAAGAAGGGAAATATACAATCTGTAATCATAACTGTGTGTGTGAATGGGATAAATTCACTCATAAAATGGAAAAACATAGCATAATGGATTAGAAAGCAGAATCTAATCCTATGTTATTTACAAGAAACATACTTAAAACATACAATTTCTCACAAAGTTCAAATAAATATCTGGAGAAAAATCATACTTTTCCTAGAGTAGAAGTGGCAGGTGTTGCAATCATGATCTCAAACAAGGCAACAGTAAAATTAGACTTATAAGAGACAAAAGAAAAAAAAACCTTATTTTGCTGAAAGGCACCAAAGACAATGAATTAATATCAATGCTAAACATACATATGAAAAGGGCCATAGCATCTAAGTACTTAAAAGAAAAGTTAAGTCACTTAAAGAGGAAAAAAAAAATAACAAAACTATAATAATGGGTGACCTCAATTTACTCATCTCACATCTAGACAAGTCTAACAAAAAACAAACAAAAAAGAATTAAAGACTTGAACAGAATTTTAGAAATGTTAGATATGATAGACCTCTGGACATTGTTGAATGGGAATAGAAAGGGGTAGTGTGCGTGTGAGTGTGTGTGTGTGTGTGTGTGTGTGTGTGTGTAAGGAAATGGAAGGAAAGAATGCATTGATGGGGAAAATAGGAAGGATGGGGAGAATTATCTCACTTAATTTGGCTACATAAAAAGAAGTCTTACAAATAAGGAGGAAAGGGGAGGGGGAGCAAGCAACTCTTGAACCTCACTGTTATCTGAACTACTCAAAGAAAAGAAGAATACAATACATAGTTGAGTGTAGAAAGGCATTTCACTCAACAAAGAAGCAAAAGAGAAAATCTGAAAGGAAAGGGGAAGGGGTTGTGTGTATGCATATGCATACATATATATGCATATGTATCTCTATATAATATATATCTATATATGTGTATACATGCATATATTTGTATATATATACATACATATATATGTACATACATATTTCTAAACTAGGCATGACATCTTTACAAAAATTGACTGTGTCCTAAAGCCTAAAATCTTCTCCAAAATTCAGGAAATCAGAAATATTAAATATATCTTTTATAGACCACAATGCAATAAAAATATATTCAGTAAAGCATCACTGTTGAAATGATTAAAACATTTTATCAAAAGAAAGAATTCTGATAAATTCATTCACCATAATCTTACAGTTATATCTCCCACATTGCAAAGATTAAAGATGCCCCCACAATCTGGAAAATCTGCATCAAATTTTTTGGATCTCTCTTCATACCAGAGAAGTCCAAATTTTTCTTTTTCTTTTATGGAGTATTTACAGTACTTTATTGTAAAATGTGGGATGACAGTATACAATGTTATGTATATACTATGCTTTTCTGAAATTCTAAACTTTTCTTTTGTAATCTGCTGACCTTCACATGTTGTCTATGGCTTCTACGAAACTCCCCCAAAATTCCCATTTAATTTCTTATGCCCATAATACATCAAAACTGTGATGGGGAAACAGTTCCGAATCTGTGGAACAAAGACCTCTGAAGGCCATGGAATGGTTCCAAGAGATCCATTAATCCATAAGACCGTGGAATTTTGTCATCTGGTCATTAAGCATTTGCCAAACCAATGGATACTAATATTATCAGATTTAGAGTTGAAAGAGACCCCAGAGGTCATTTAATATAACCCGCTCATTTTACAAGTAAGGAAATGGTGGCACAGATTGGGGAAGTGTCCTATCCAAGATCATACTGTGATTAAGGAGCAGAACCATGACTTTGAACTCAGGTAGCCATTCCAAATCCAAGTAACTTAGCCCATACATAAAGCCAATCCTGAGTTTGATATTGCTTTTCACAATTTTTTCTACCAAAATGATATGAGACAATATGGCTAAGGAGCCAGCCTCGGGAGTCAGAAAGACCTGGGTTCAAATCCTTCCTCTGACACATATTGGCTGTGCAACTCTGTCAAGTCATTGAGATAGTCAGTGTCCCAGACAATTCTTCAACACATAAGTTCTTCAGACTCTGAGGTACATGAATTTGTAAAACACACACACACACACACACACACACACACACACACACACACCTATATTTCAATATAATTCATCCTTTGTAATCTTATATATTTTATTTTATGCATTTAAAAGCATTTTGAGTAGGATTCCATGGATTTCACAGGGAGAGAGCCAATAACCTCACAGGACCAGTTTTTTTTTTTTTTAAAGCTAATAGGTAAATGGTATTTCTTCCAAAGAACAATCAACAAGCGCTTATTAAACTGCTACTATGTCTTGTATTGTGCCAGTTACTCAAGATACAACAGGCGCAGATACAAAGAAAAGTACTACTGCTGTTTCAAGCAAAGGTCTGAATAAAATCATGAAGATATGAAACCACAGAATGTGTTTATGCATCACTCATTTAAATCTCAGGGTAGTTTAAAAGATACACTTCTGGCATCCCAAATTAGAATTTTGGAAGCATCTTCCTTTGGAAACATTGATATGAATGGTATATATGTTCAATGGTACTAAGTATAAGATAACAAATTTAGAGCAAGAATGGACCTTAAAGGTCTAGTCCAATACTCTCACTTAACAAACAAGGACAAAGGTCAGCAATGTTCGGAAGCAGATTTTAAACCCATATTTTTAAAGTCCACCTTTCTTTCTACTATGTCACATAAATACACTGATTGAAAATCTCAACCATTGTGGAGAGCAGGGGAAATTGTGCAGTACTTGCATGGAATGCACAATAATTGTATTTCTGCCAAGGCTTAGCAACTTTTATCTGCTTTGTAAAAGTAGGCTCAGCTTTCTCTTGGAGGAGAAGATGAAGGCATTCTTCCAACTTCCAGGTTGTGAGGGAGAATAAAGTATCCATTAAAAATACAGAAGCAAGGCTCATAATGGTAAATAGGGGATCTGATGTGGAAGACAGGAGAATTAACTCTTGTGAGAATGAAATGGAAAAAGTGTTACACTGAGGAAAAAAGGAATGAAAGGAAGAGACTTCAGACTTCCTGAAAATGAGGAAGCTGAATGTATCTGAGGAGAAAGAAGCTGCTTGTTGTCCAAAGAATTATACAATAGTGGGGGGAAGAAGGGTTGATATAGTCAGACATGTACTTCAAGAAGATTACTCTGACAGCTGAGTGGAGGATGGACGGGAGCAGGTAAAGACCTGTGGAAGAGAAACCAATCAGCAGATTATTGCAATAGTCTAGGAGTGAGGTGATGAGGGCCTGTACCAGAGTGGTAGAAATGTTAAAGGAGAGAAGTGAAAATTCAAAGGTCAATGGTAGGAAGAACAAGGTAGGAGAGAAAAATCAACTAGTAAGAACTGGAGAAAGACAAAAATAAGAGTAGCTGGTGATTTCCTGTTCAGGGGGTACTAAGGCAGCTACTTGTCCACCATTTAACAATAATAGAGAGTTCTGTTATCTTCAAGAAGCCTATATCTAAGACATACCACAGAACCACCCAAGACTTATCAAAACAGAAGTTGGTGTGGTGGTGATGGTCTGACTTTTTGTGATTTCATTTGAGGTTTTCTTGGCAAAGATACTGTAATGGTTTCCATTTCCATCTCCAGATCATTTTACAGATAAGGATGCAAACAAGGTTAGGTGATTTGCCCAGGGTCACATAAGTATCTGAGGCCAAATTTGAACTCATGTCCTTCTGATTCCAGGGCTAGCATTCTATCCACTGTGCCACCTTTGCTGACCTTCAAAACACAAGGCAGATGCCCATTTCTGGTAATTCACATAGCCACAAACAATACAACCAGAGAAAAACAACTAAAAAGTATTTCTAATGATAATAAAATCTTTGGTAAAAAAAAATGAAGACTGTTAAGGCACTGGTTTTTCTTCATTAGTGCCCACTGGAAAAGAGGAATACAGAAGAGGAAAAATTAATTTGAAAAACGAACAACTGTCTAAAGAAAGGGATGTCTAAAATGAGATTTCAATTTCTGTATCAGGGTTTAAAATGTAGGAGTGACAGAATCTTGGCAGGAAATGGAATATTACGCAAGCTGGTGGATGTCTCACAAATCTAATCAAAAGTGCTTTAAACATTTAAAGAATGAGGAAAGGAGAATATGGTGTGTGCATGTGTATCTATATATGTGTGTGTGTATATATATATATATATATATATATATATATATATATATATATATATATATTCTCCAAGTTAGATACCATAGAAAGTTGCTAAGAAGGAAGAACAATATTTCAGACAATTAAGAATTTGGCAAGAAATCCAAAAAGAGGAGCCCTATAGTAAAACTGATTTCCTCAAATTTCTATTCTCAAATATCCAGCATTTAGGCAACAAATGAAGAACCAGATGACTTAATTCAAGTAAACATATTTGACCTTGAGACTTGGTGGGATGCAACCCAGGCCTGGACTATGACTCTGGATGTATCTTATTCAAAACAAACAGAATATTTTAAAAGGACTGTTGGGGATGTAACATTGGAAGCTATCCTGTGAGAAAATCTAGGAACCAAAAAAACAAAGTCAGTAGGACAGGCAAAAGACAGTTTCTGGTCTCAAGAAACTCACAGTCTAATGGGACAGACAACATGCAGACAAACCATATGCAAACCAAATATCTAAAATACTGGATTGGAAATAATAGAAGAAAAACACTAGAATTAAAGTGGGGGGTTAGGAAAGGCTTCCTATAGAAGATGAGAGTTTAACTGGGCCTTGAAGGAAACCAGGAGGCACAGATGAAAAGGGAGAACATTTCTAACATGGGGGACAGGTAAAGAAAATGCCTGGAGATGGGTAATGGAATGTCTTGTTCAAAGAACAGAAAGAAGGCCAGTGTCATTGGATCACAAAGTATATGGAAGGAAGGGATTGTAAAGTGTAAGAAGACTCGAAAGGTGAGGAATTTCATATTTGATCTCGAAGGTAATAGGGAACCACTGGAGTGTGTTGACTGAGGGCTGGCAGGGGTGGGGAAGGGGAAAGAGTAGTGGGATGATACAATGTGATTCGTGCTTCAGGAAGATTGCTTTGATAGCTGAGTAAATGATGGACTGGACTGGAAAGAGATCTGACGGGTCAACTAGAAGATTATTGCAATAGTCCAAGAGTGAGGTTTATGAGGGTCTGCATCAGAGTGGTGGCACTCTTAGAGGAAGGAAGGTGAAGTCCAGAGAGAAATGGTAGAAAAAAACAAGGGATTTTGTTATTCGAGTATATGACAGGGCACCTGGACAAAAAGAGGAAATAGATGAGAAGTTTGAGGAACAAATCACAAGTTTGGCAGAAAGACTTGATATAGTAGTGATGGAAGATTTCAATTACCCAGTTATCAGCTAAAGCTTTCTTTTTGTCAAAAGCAGAGCAGCTAAGAACTCCTGACTTGTCCTAATGATAATTTTAGCCTTCAAAAAGTGAGAAACCAATAAGGAGAGATTCTATTCTGGATCTGATTTCTCGCTAACAGAGAGGTTGCTGGGGTGGAAATTATGAGAACTTGGTTGGAGGAACAGGAAGTGACCACTCACTCCTAAAGTCTGTGACAAAGTAGAGAAAATCTGGGCTTAGTCTGACATGCATTTCACATTTTAAGAAAGCAGAATTCAGGGGGGGCAGAGCCAAGATGGCGACCGGAAAGCAGTAACTGGCGTGAGCTCCCTACCAAGTCCCTCCAAAAACCTATAGAAAAAAATGGCT
>CM053623.1:225342856-225381987 GCA_028646595.1 Phalanger gymnotis
AACACAAAAGGCAGGAAGAGATCTGGTACAGCATAGTATGAAAAGAAAGTATAAAGGGTAAGAGGGAGATCACCAGTGTCAAATGCTAGTGATCAAAGAGGAAGGATTGGGATTTGACGTTGAAATGGGTGAGACTTAACAAAGAACAGCAATCCTTATTGGGAACAAAATGAAAAGCCAAGTATTATGTACGATTTTTTTTTTCACTTATCTCTTCAGCACAACAATTCCATATTCATCAGGAAATACCTTCCAGGATCTTCTAGCAGAGAGGCCCTGTTTCCATAGCAATCTACCCATAACTCCACCGCAAGATCTCTCCTCCAGGGCCAGCTGTATTGGGGATGAAGATAGGCTCTTAGCACTTATTCAACCAAGTGTCCTTGAAGAGTTTGGCCCTTGTTTCCTTTGATTAATTCAGTGTTTCTGATGGAGTCTTATTAGATTCTAAGCCTTAGGCCAAAACCCCTATCTATTAGGTGCTAAGCCTATGTGGGTGTGAACTAGTAACTAAGGTGGGGTTCCAGGTGGGGCCAATGAAGGGAGGTCTGATCATATCTTCACACCCAAGTAGGCCCAAAACCCCTAGCTATTAGGTGCTAAGTCAATGTGGGCGGGAAGCCCTCAAGGTCCTAGGGGGAGGTGCTAACTCCAGAGCCAATAGTATGAGCTCAAGTTCTGGTCAATCAGATGACATTTGATGACAGCTAAAGAGTGCATAAAAAGGGAAGACAGAGCTATTTGCTTGGGGCTCTCACTCTTGGTGGTCGTGCTGATGGAGACTCAGGGCAGCTGTAGTTAAGAGCCCTCCAACTTGTAAACCAGGATGTTCGGACTTGGTTAAACTCTGGTCACTGAATTGGGATTTGAATCAGACAAGGTCTGTCTGTTGATGCTTGTAATTTGTTTGTATTTGCTCTGAAGTTCAGGGTCCTGGTTTTTTCCCCTGAACTGAGTGAATGATATTTGTATGCTGGATTAAATCGAGATTTGTTAACCCCTTAACGTTGCTTTCCTTAGTAAAGCAAATCAAAAGAACCTGGGCTTGCAGTGTACTGTGAGCTGGTTGTTGTTGGTTTTACAGCCCCACAGCAGCTACTAGCCGGATTGTTGAAACAGCAACCACCAGAAAGACTGTTACCATAGCAAGGCCCCACCCCTAGAGCATGCCAGCAGCTAAACCCCATACCCAGGGGAAGCCAACAAAGAGGCCCCACCTCCCAATACAAGCCAGAAGGGAAGCCTAAGCAGCTAAGCCCCGAGAGTGAAAGCTAGCAGTAAGACCCAGAGCCCCAGCACAAAAAGCTTGAAACAGTACAAGACTAAAGCCCAAACACCAAGTCAAGAAAAAAGGCAGGAAAATGAGCAACAACAACAACAAAAAGAGCTTGACTACAGAAAGTTTACTGTGGTGACAGGGAGGATCAAGACATAAACTTGGAAGAGGACAATTGTGTCAAAATGGCTACATGTGAAGCCTCAAAGAAAAATGTAATTTCATCTTAGCCCAAAAAGAATTCCTGGAAGAGCATAAAAAGGATTTTACAAATCAAATTAGAAAACTTGAGGAAAAATTGGGAAGAGAAATGAGAGTAATTTGAAAGAATCATGAAAAAGAGTCAATAGTATGGGAAAAGATATACAAAAATTTACCAAGGAAAATAACTCCCTAAAAAATAGAATTGACCAAATGGAAAAGGAAGTATAGAAGCTCACTGAAGAAAATAATTCCTTAAAAATTAGAATTGAACAAGTGGACAATGAGGAAGCAAAACTGTCACTCTTTGCAGGTTATATGATGTTATTCTCAGATAATCATCGAGAATTAACTAAAAACTACTCGAAATTATTAACAACTTTAGCAAAGTTGCAGGATATAACATAAACCCACACAAATCATCACCGTTTCTATATATTACCAACAAAGCTCGGCAAGAAGAGAGAGAAAGAGAAATTCCATTCAGAAAAACTGAACACGATATAAAATACTTGGAAGTCTACCTGCCAAGACAAACCCAGAAACTATATGAACACGACTATAAAACACTTTTCATACAAATAAAGTCAGATCTAAACAGTTGGAAAAATATTAATTGCTCATGGGTAGGCCAAGTTAATACAATAAAAATTACAATTCTACCTAAATTAGCGTACTTATTCGTACCACACCAAACTATCAAATACACACACACACACACACACACACACACACATATTTTATACAGCTAGAAAAAATAATAACAAAATTCATCTGGAAGAACAAAAAAAGCTCGAGGTTATCAAGGGACTCGAAGAAGAAAAATGAAGGTGGTCTCGTCATACCAGATCTCAAAATGTATTATAAAGGGATAATTATCAAAACAATCTGGTACCGAATAAGAAATAGAGTGTTGGATCAGTGGAATAGAATAGGTAAAAATTACATTAAAATAAATGATCATAGTAATCTAGATATGATAAACCCAAAGATCCAAGCTTTTGGAACAAAAACTCATTACTTGACAAAAACTGCTGAGAAAACTAGAAAATATTATGGCAGAAACTAGGTATAGACCAACATCTCACACTGTATACCAAGATAAGTTAAAATGGGTACATAGTTTACACATAAAGGGTGATAGCATAAGCAAATCAAGAGAGCACAGAATAATTTATCTGTCAGATTCATTAGTAAGGAAAGAATTTAGGACCAAAGAAGACATAGGGAGCATTATGAAATTAAAATAGATCATTTTTATTATATAAAATTAAAAACTTTTTCCACAAACAAAACCGTGGCAACCAAAATTATAAGGAAAGCAGAAAACTGGGGGTGTGGAGGGAATTGTGCAACAAATATTTCTGATAAAGGCATCCTTTCTCAAATATATTGAGAACTGAGACAAATTTAAAAAATACAAATCATTCCCCAATTGATAAATGGTCAGATGATATGAACAGGCAGTTTTCAGACAAAGAAATCAAAGTTATATCAAAAAGTGCTATAAATTTCTACTGATCAATGAAATGCAAATTAAAACAACTCTGAGGCACCACCTTACACCTATCAGAGTGGATAACATGACAAAAAAGGAAAAAGTTGGATGTTAGAGGGGATGTGGGAAAACTGGGACAGCAAGGCACTACTGGTAGAGTTGTGAACTAATCCATCCATTTGGGAAAACAATTGAGAAGTATACCCAAAGGCCTATAAAACTGTGCATAACCTTTGATCCAGCAATACCACTGCTAGATCTGGTTGATATCCAAAAAAAGAGGAAATAATCTATTTGTACAAAAATATTTATAGCAGCTCTTTTTGTGGTGGCTAAGAATTGGAAGTCAAAGTTATACCCATCAATTGGGGAATGGCTAAACAAGCTGTGGTACATGATTGTAATGGAATATCATTGTGCTATAAGAAATGACAACCAGGATGACTTCAGACAAACCTGGAAAGGACTCGCATGAACTGATGCATAGTGAACAAAACCAGGAGAACAAATGACCAACTTTGATAGACTTAGCTCTTCTCGGCAATGCAATGATGTAAGACAATTCCAAAAGATTCACGATGGAATATGCTATCCACATCCAGAGAAAGAATTTTATCAATGATAAATTACATAAAAGAAGTGGTATAAAAGACATTCTCAACAAGCTGTATAACCAAAAAAAAAAAAAAGGCCAGGGCTGATCATATTGAACATCAAGGAAGAGATAGATAGTTAGACTACTGCATGAGTTCCACTGGGATGTTAAAAACCTAAAGTTCTTGTGCCCTGTCAAAGCTGAATGGGACCTCTACAAAGGACTTACAGGAGGACATGGGAAAGAACTGCATCACATAAGAAGATACGGTTTGTGATTTACCCTACTGCCAGCTGTCTGTACACCGAGTACATCACAGAATCACTGAAGTTGTAAAGAAATATTTTTTTCATCTCATATTTAAAAGATGAAATTTTCTTCACATTGCTTTAAGGGATTTCCATAATATATATGAATACCCTAGTTGAACTATAAATTATTACTTTCATCATGCTCATTATCTTGTTGCTGTTTGGTCTTTATTTTCTAAGAGGATCAATGACGTCACAGAGTGATGTCTTGACTAGCACACGAATTGGATTTAAGGGAGGCAGAATAGCACAGTCATCAGCCTCGTCCTCTCTTCCAGAGTCATCATCATCTTACAAATGGGAAAAAGAAAGTATATATAGTTAGTATTACTGTAGCTTTGATGATATACCATTTAAGGAGGCATTTTACTGGTAAAGCAGAATCCTAATTTGTATTTTCCTCAGACACATGAGCAAAAATTTTGCTATATATAAACCTGTATTGTTCCTTAGCCCAGCTGCTCAAATCATTTCCCATAAAATCCTACTGAACAAGTGCTTTTTAATTTGACATCTGCAACATTTCTAACTTGTTTCCGGAATGAGCTACTCACAACATAGCATAGACCACTTTGTCAACAATTGAAGAAAATCTTGAGACAGTTAAGGAAACAGTAGATGCCCTGTAAATAATATTAGTTGCTCTGTCATTCTGCTATCAGATGGACTCATCCAAGAAGCCATTGATTCCCAGTAGTCACTTAAACTTAGTTTTCATTTTTGTTCTCCTTAAAAGAGTTTATCTTCTAAAAATCAAATTGCTTTCAAATTAAACTATACTGATCACCAATTCTTGGCATGAAGATGTTTTATCCTTTGCAAAACTTAACTCTAATCTCAGAAAAGATACACTTAAATTATGGTAACTAAACAAGCAATAGAGAGTATCATAACAAGTATCATACACAAAATGTATAATTTTGATTATATAAAGTCATAAAATATAAAAGGTTTTGCACCAAAAAAAATATAATGTAGTTAAAAGAAGGGAAAAGATAGCTAGGGAAAAATTTTTTCAGCAAGATTCTCTGATAAAGTTCTTACATCCAAGTTATATAAGGAATTAATTCAAATTTATAAGATTAAGAACCATTTCCAACAATTAAATGGTCCAAGCTACCCACACTATATGAAAAAGTCTCTAAATCACTAATTATTAGAAAAGTACAAATTAAAGCTGCAAATCTGAGTTGCAATCTCACACTCATAAGACTGGCAAAAACGACCCCCCAAAATGACAAATGTTGGAGGGGCTGTGCAAAAAGGCAGGCACTAATGCACTGACGGCATTAGATATGCATTAGTTCAATCATTCTGGAAAACAATTTGGAACTTGTACTGTGCAAATCCTTTCACCCACCTATACTACTACTAGGCCCATACCTCAAAAGAGAGCAAAGAAAAATATGTTGAAAAATATGCATAGTAATCAAAAATTAGAAAATAAAGAAGTGTTCTATTGAAGAATGACTAAGCAAATTATGGTATATGAATGTAATAGATTATTATTGTGCCATAAGAAATCACAAAATGGACAGTTTCAGAGGAAACTAGAAATACCTCTATCACTTGAAAAGAGGGAAGTGAGAACGAGGGCATTTTTTAAAATGACAACAACCCCGTAGAGAAAAATAACTTTGAAAGACTTAGAGCTTAGATCAATACAATGATAAACACAAATCCAGACGACTGATGATGAAACTTGCTATTCTAACTTACTTCCTGCTAGACAAGTGATAAACTTAAAGACAAAACTTAAAGAGAAAGACATATATGCTGAGACATAGCCAATGTGGGAATTATGCATGTTTATGATGAGGATTTTATTTTCATTGTTGTTCGATTTGGACAGAGGGTGGGGTAGAAAGATTATAAATGCCTGTGAAAATAAAGAAATAAACCTTTAAAAATAAAAACCAATAAAATAATGATTCCATTAGGAAAAATGAAAAGGGAAAAAGGATAGAATTGTTTGTCCTCCGTTCTCAGAGAGGACCATGACATCAGGGTGATGATGACATGACTTGCAGTTGACTTTGATTTGAGCGAGGGAGGGCTATGCAAGGTCCTCAGCCTCACTTTCTCCTCCAGAGCCACCTAGGTCCAATGGCAAGATATTAATCAGGACAACTAGAGATGGCCCAGGATGCAATAGGAGACCCTGGCCCTTTTAGGCTAAGGTCTTTTCAGTTTCTCACTTTGAGTGAGGTAGCACCTATTCAGTGAATTAGGCCTCTTTAAGAAGTGAGTCAAAGGATTGCCCCTTTAACTTAAAAAAAAATCAAACTGGGATGGGAAGACCCTCAAGGTTGCTGGCCAAAAGAGAAACAGTTACTATTTACATTCACTCTACAAGAGTGCCCAAAGAATAGTCATTAAGTGATGCTTGGTCAGGGACCTACTGCTGTCCAATCTATGAGTTCCAGAGTGAAATGGGTTTAAGGTTTAGCACAGTATAACTTTATTAATGTGGCCCAAGATTATATCAGCTTTTTTAAAAAGCAGTGTTGTCACGCTATTTTGTCATATTAAATTTTTGATCAACTCAAACCTTCCAATCTTTTTCAAATGTCTCACTGTCAAATTTGATTTAATTCACTTTCTTCTTATACAACTGATTATTTTGAAGTTAAATGAAATTCTTTATGTTTAACGGAGTTAAACTTCATTTATTTTGGCTTTACTTAGGATAGACAGTTTAGCTTATTGTCTTAGCTTGTCTAGATTTACCAAAAGTAATAACAATAAGACAGTAGAAGCAAAACATTGTTATGACTAATTAATTTTATTCTCCAGTAAGGAAAGGCCTTGGATTCATCTTTGTATATTCTATAGCTAATTGAACAGCTCAGATGAGATTATATCATATATAGCACTTTACAAACCTTAACGCATTATATAAATGTTAGTTATTATTATTATTATTTACCACCTTCATTGCTTAGGGAAATGCTTTACATATGCTAGGTGTTTAATAAATCCTTGTTGAACGGAATGACAAGAAAACAAATTTAAATCAGGGATTTATTTAAAAAAAAGAAGGAAGGAAAGAAAAAGAAAGAAGGAAGAAAAGGAAGGAAGGGAGGGAGGGAAGAAGGAAGGGAAAAAGGAAGGGAAGAAGAAAGGGAAGAAAGGAAGAAGGAAGGAAAGAAGTAAAGAAGAAGGAAGGGAAGGAGGAAGGGAGGAAGAGAGATAAAAAAATAAGTTCTAGAGAGTACATCCTACTTTTGAGAACTTATCTAAATTATATATGGTGGTAATATACCCTGGTGTAGGACTTAAGAGTTTCACCTGCCTAATTATAGATTCTTTATGTATTCCAGTATATTTATCTGTGGAATGCAATTGAAAGGATATAGGGTCTAGATTCACAGGACCTGAGGTAAAACTCTTCCTCTGCCACTACCTGTATAACTTATGTCAAGTCACTTAAAACCTTACCTTTACAATGAAGATGCTGGACTATATGATCTGAACGGTCCTTTCAGTTCTAAATCTGTGATCTATGCTCTTATTGTGTAAACTGTAAAAAGAACTCATAATGATCATCAAATAATCAAAGTCAAATTTATGAAGCATGTACATAGTTAACTCTACGTTTGAAAATGATTGCTCTCCTAATATTGAACCACTCTTCTATCCCTGGTTAATTTCTGTGGATAATTTTTTAAAACATCTGGTGAGATTTCTGTTTTTAGGTTGCTGACAAGGTCATTGAGGATATAATAACATAAAGATTACATATGTGAAAAAATTAAGAGAATAATATAAGGCAGTATATAATAAAATACAAAATTACATAGAACAGCCACACATGCTATTGCAATTTGTAGATGTGGTTTGCTTGATTGTGGTCTAATGTTAGGAAAGATTTTCTAGACCAGTAGCCAGTTTGGTACAAGATATTTTTTAAAAATAGGATTTAGATACGAAGAGTTAAAAGATGAGGATATTTTGAGTTCAACTCAAATACATATTAAGTGCCAACAGTGTACAAAACACTTTGCTAGGCAATGAAGATACAAAGACAAAAATGAAAAAGTTCTTTGGAGGCAGTGTGATGTGCAGGACCAGGGGGTAGACTTGGAGCCAGAAGAACGGGGTTTAAACTCCACCTCAAACCAATACTAGCCACATGACTCTAGACAAGGCACCCTCTTAGTTTCAGTTTTTCACCTGTAGAGTGAGAAAACTGGGCTTGGTAATACTTCTAATGTCATTCCAGGTCTAACGACATTCCAGTTCTAAATCTATGATGCTATTATCCTGCTCTCAAGATGCTAACATTCTCACTTGGGGTACAGAAGATAAAGGCTTTCTAGATGAACTCAGCCTTGAAGGAAGCTAAGAATTCTAAGAGGTGGAGGTGAAGACAGAGTATAATGCAGGTATGGGAAATATCCTGTGAAAAGGCACAGAAATGGAAGCTGGCATACCAAATTTAGAGAACAGGTAACAGGTTAGTTTGGCTGCAACTTGTACATACTATACAAAGAAAATATAAGAAATCAGTTTGAAAATGTAGGTGGGAACCAAATTGTGAGACAGCTTCCAACATCAGGCCAAGGAGTTTGTATTTTAACACAGAGGCAATTGGGAACCGCCAAGAATTTTGTTCAGAGGAGGGATACAGTCAGAGCTATTCATTAAAGAAGAATTTTATAGCTGTATGGAAGACGGTCTGCTGGCAGGCAGCAAGCATTTATTTAGCATTTACTATATGCCAGGACTGGGCTGAGTGATGGTTATACAAATATAAACAAAAAGAAAGACAGAAAGGCCCTATGCTCAAGATGCTTACATTCTAAGGAGGAAGGAAACACATAAAAATTAACTGGAAAGCAGAGAGGAAAATAAGGGGAACTCACACAGGGTCATGATGGCAAACTCCATAGACTGAGAAACAAAGCCAGGAGAGAAACGAAGCATGCCTGTCCAGGGCCCATCCCTAAAATGGAGGCCCCCAAAAGAACTCACCAGTGTGAGAAGGAGACTGGTATGATGGTGGGATGTTGAAGAGTAAGAAGGCTACTGTCACAGAGAGAAGGTCCAAGGTGTGAGAGAAGTAGGGTCATGATGGCAAAGTCCTTAAAGTCAGAAGCACAGCCAGGAGAGGTAAGGATTGCAAAGGGCAAAGAACAAAAAGTGGGCATATAATTGGTAGAGGGAAGGGAGGAAATTTGGCACTCCAATTTTTAAAAAATGAATGTTAAAAATTGTCTTTACATGCAATTAGGGAAAAAATGTAAAAAAGAAAGTACATCCCAAGTCTTCTTTTTCTACCCTTTCCCATTCTAATAATGATTTCACTTAGTCCTATGAATGCAATTACCATCTTTAGGCAAATTACTCCCAAATCTGTATAACAAGTTCTTATCTTTGTCTTGAACTCCAGGTCTTTATTTCCATCTGCCAGCTGGCTATCTCCACCTACATGCTCCACAGTTGTCTCAAACTCAGAATGCCTCAAACAAAACACATTACCTTCTCTCTGTGTCTTCCCCAAACCCATTTCTTTTCTAAATGTTCCCATTTCTGGTGAATGTTCTCGCCATTCTTGAAGCCAAACAGGTTCATAACTTTGGCATCAAAGCTTGGACTTTTCCCTCTCTCTCACCCTCCTCTCCACCATATCTAATTATTTGACATGTCCTGTTGAATATATCTCCATAGTATCTTTGAATCCATCCCTTTCCTCCGTTCACCAGGCCACCATCTCTTATCTTCTCTTGGCTAGGTCATTGCAATAGTCTAAAGCTCTAGAGTAGGGGTAATGTAGTTAGGTAGATAAATATATCCTTTGGCAAAGTGGCTTTCATTTTATACACATGAGCAGGTTGAAACTATGCCTGAAGGCTTGTCAAGGTCAACATGCTGAGAAGGATTAAGGCATTCAGAAAAAAAAAAATCCCCCTTACACATAGTCCCAGGAAGGAACTACAAAATGAGACCAAGCACCAGAGACTTCTTTTTCTATGCTTCTGGCATAAAAGAATGGGTTTTCCTTACCCTAGGGCTTCACTGTGCTCCCATCTATGTCCTTATCCCACTGAAGATTATAGAGCCTGCCCCTCTTTTTCCCTGGGTCAGCCATTTCTCCTGAAATATGTGAGTGATCCTGCAAAATATTCTATACTGCTGCCCAGAAGTATGGGATACTTCCATATCTCAAAGATAAGTCCCAAACGTCCTTCAAAGAAGACAAGATCGGCTAGAGTTTCATTTCCAAATTCTGGAAATGGAATATTTCTCAAGAAAGACAGACACACTCAGATCAGTTTATCACATCAAGCTCTGGACCTCTGTCAAATGTGAATTAACTAATAGAGTAAACAGAGGTTCAGAGAAGAAAAGGAAAAAAGGCAAATGCTGTATGTCTATGTCCCAGCATTCTTTTATGTTGTGGTTACTGCAAATGATTGAACATAAAAATCTTTTTAAAGCTCAGCTATGTCTTGGCTGAAGTCCTAATGCGGTTATTTCTCATTTGGAATCACCAGATTATCACATAAGAAAAGCAGAATTGAAAGGCTATTAGTGAATAATCTTGTTTATAAAACACTGCAGCCAGATAAATGCTAAAGATACTGAAAATGAATTATTTATCCACAATTCATAATTAATTGAATACCCTGCAGAGCCAAGAGGCTGTAGTATTAAAGTTTTTTGTCATTTCTGGAAAGATGTTCATTTGATCAGGAAATTCACAACAGGCTTTTAGTATAGGCTGGGATTTTCAATTTCCCTGGGCACATCCTTCTGAAGACATCAGAATTACAATAAAATTGATTTCCTTAAGAAAAAGGCAGTATGTAAGGGTCCCAATTTTAAAAGCATAATTTTCAAATAAAACTCTTTCCTCCTCACATTGTAAGAAAGTGTGTTCATATATAGAACTCCAAGGGAGGCTTCAAAGAAGTGAAAATGATTCTTACAAACTGAATCTTAACAGAAATACACCTTACAAAAGAAACCTACTGGCATTCTAACCCTGAGTAATTTGTTTCCAGGCCAAAACTCTACAAAAAAGTTTAGCTTCCTCAAACCCTAGAGTGTAAATTGCCATATCCTGGTCATGATCAGTGTTAACATGCAGGCCCTTTGAAAGAGAAAAGCCACGCACAGCATTTGGACTTGCTTCTGTGCTAGGAAGCAGCAATGCAGTCTAAGGGGATACTACCCAATCCCAGAGGATAACTGAAATCTCAAATACAATGGCAACTATGCAAAGGGGGGTGTTGGGGAAGGGGAAGAAGGCTTGATAGTTGGAGGTGGCAATGAAAGCAGTGTCAGCAGAGGAAGATGGAGAAGTGCAGCCTAACAAAACAGATAAACTCTTTCCAGATTTCTTCCCTAAATATACTCTGCCCAATGTTTCAGAACAGCTCACTAGATGTTTTTCATATCTCTACTACAAGACAAAAGCAATATATATTAAAGATAATCTGGAAAGGCACAGAAGATATTTATATACAGCCCATACTCTTTTCAGCATGAGAAGATTCACATGAATACTCATAGAGATTCTTTAAAATGATCACAAAAAAATATACCTAATTTTTAATGGAGCTCTCTCCTATTCACCTCCAAAGTGCATCAGCTAGAAAGAACAGAATATGAATAGTAACAGCTGGCATTTAAGAGTAACAAAACATATCACATAAACTGAGGCTTAGGTAAGTTAAAGGTCTGATATCTGTAAAATGGGGATGGTAATAATGGCATCTACCTCACAAAGGATCAAATCAGAAGCCTATAAAAATGCTTCATAAAACTTAAAATGACACATGAATATCACCTATTTATTTATGTGAAAACAAGAACAGACCATCTGCAGACTTCTAAGTGACACAGTTCATAATGCTGATACCTGTTACCGGTTGTCGCTTTGCCCTAAAAGCCATTAATGAGTTCTAATATCACTATATATTCTATGTCTAAATAACTCCCATTTTCAGCTTTATTTAAGGCATTTCCTCCACTATCATGGTCCTCATGGGCCATGAGTGCCAATAGAATAGAGTATCCCCCCCTAAAAAATACTTAAGCACAAACCACTAGAAATATTTTAGGTACACATACTTTAGAACTTTAGAAAGTTCTAAAAGAAGAAAGAGAAAAAGAAAAGATTTTATTCCAATAAAAAAATTAAACATAAAAGAAAGAAATCTATATAATATTTTTAGCACTGAAAACAGAAAAATACAATAAAATAAACATAGTCCCAGGAGTGGGAGGAAGATCTACTCTATGTCGGGAGGCATAACTAAGGACATCATAGTGAGTATTACAGTGAAGTGGGGTATTAAAGTGCTGGGCCTGAAGTCAGAAAAAACTAAGTTCAAATCCAGTCTCAGATACCACCTGTGTGACCTTAGGCAAGTCACTTAATCTCTGCCTCAGTTTCCTCAACTGTTAAATGGGGATAATAATAGCACCTACTTCACAAGGTTGTTGTGAGGATCAAATGAGATAATATTTGTAAAGCACTAAGCACAATGCCTGGCACAAAGTAGGTGCCATATAAATTCTAGTTGTTGTTATATTGCTGCAATGTACCAATTAGACAAAGAATATCATTAAAGGCAATTAAATTAGGCAAAATCTCAAAATACAGCAAGGGAACCAAAGTATATAATTCCACACTAACTTTGTATCTGAAGAAATTCCTCACAAGATTTATTTTGTTGCTTGCAGTGCTGGTGCATCTTTTAAAAGGTGGACAGAAAGCTTGAAAGGAAGGTGAGCACAAAACTGAAAAGCTTTTGCATGAGTAAAACCAATGCAGTTAGAATTAAAAAAGAAAAAAAGCTTCATAGCAAATTTCTCTAAGCATCTATATGAAAGATTGATACAAATATGTCACTAGAACTATCCTCCCCCCCAAAAAAAAGCCAATAAGAGGTCAAAAGACATGAACAGGTAGTTTTCGAATTGAGAAATATAAGCTATCAACAACCAGGTAAAAATGTTCCAAATCCTTAATTAGAAGAAAAACGCTCATTAAAAAAACTTTGAAATTCCATCTCACATCTAACAGACTTGTGTATTATGAAGGCAGAATTTATGATTTCAAAGAGGTGTCTGAATGGTTCAGAACCACAGGATATAAGGAATTCTCTAAGTAGAAGGCAGAAGAATTAAAGCATTTAGTCAAGCTCCAAAGCAGCAGACCCACAAACCAGTGTCCCCATTTTGATATCCTGGTCAAAAGCTTTCAGGCCCAATAAACCCACCTCACAAGAGTAACCAGGAGGCCACAGAAAAACAAGATGACATTAAACCAAATCATATTCATGCTTCCCCCCTCCGGTAAGAAGATTTCCCATTGGCCTCAAGCCCTTGCTCAGCACTCCCTGGTCCACACGTGGGTCAGCCCTCCTATGAGCAGCTCCTGCTTCTTCAGCTCCTTTGGCATCGGCTTTATCTTCAGCTTCAGCTGTAGCTGTCTCTGGCTCTAACAAGTCTCAATCTCCAAGCTGTGTTCTGTCCTCTTATAGAGTTTTTGACATCATCAAGCATCATCTGAATGACCAGAACTTAGGCTCTGGTGATTGGCTCTTGAGTTAACCCCTCCCCTTAGGACCCTGGGAGGTTCACATCCACATAGGTTAGGTTAACAGCTAATAGGGGTTAGAGCCTGGGGCTTAGCACTTAGTAAGACTCAATGAAATACACTGAATTACTCAAAAGAAGCAAAAACCAAACTCTTCAAGGGTACTTGGTTGGACTAAGTGCTAAGAGCCCATTTTGCTTACCGACACAACTTGTAAAGACAGCAAAAGATGTAAATGACAATTGATGGGAGGGCTACAGAAGATCAGATTAATTCATGTCCAACCTAGAAATAAATGTAGCAGTCTATGGCATATAAGTACATTTTAATAAATTTTTAATGGAAATGGATTGTAGGAGCCTTCATCTTAATCAGATGGCTCAACATTTTTCTGATCTTTATTTTCTATGATCCAAAGCAACTTGAAATTATGTGTAGCCTTTAGGAGCATATGTTGAAGTAAGGGATGGAGTGAGACCAACTGCATATGTATAAGAAACTGTGCTAGGCACTGGGATTCATAGAGAAAATTGTCCCTGATCTCAAGGAGCTTACATTTTGCTGGGAGTGGAGGCAATATGCACACAAATAAGTAAAAACATAATGATTTGCACATGTGACCCCAGGGAGGGATGGACAAATTCTGGGGTAAGCTAGGTATAAGATAGCTCTGCCTTTGAGCTTTATAGAGGTGATGAAAACTAGAAATGGTACTTTGATCTTTTTTCTGTATTTTCTCAACACCAGCACTGCTAAAAGAACCGTGAATTAGTCTAAACATTTTGGAAAGCATTTTGGAACTATCGATTCCCAAATCACTAAACTATATATGCCCTATGACCTAGCAATATCACTAGTAAACATATACCTTAATGAGGTCATAAATAAAGAAAAAGGTCCCATATATACAAAAATTTAATATATTTTTATTTATTTTGATATTTCCAAATTACATTTTTAAATTTTATTATCTTTAACTTTTTTTTAGAAAAATATAGCTGTCCAAAGTAGCAAAGACTAGACACAAACAGAGTGCCAATTGACTGGAGACTGGATAAACAAATTGTGGCATGTGAATATAACTTCATTGTAAGAAATGACGAAAATGACAGATTCAGAGAACCATATCTTTCTACTACATTGATATTGATATACACTTATATGAACTGATCCACAGTAAATTAAGCAGAATTAGCAGAACAGAGCAGTAGTCAGTCATATAATGAAAGCTTTAAATAACATAGCCTAAAAGTAGGAAGCCTTTTCAAGAGGAGCTATATTAACATGCCAGAAATTTCTTCAAGAAAATAAGAAAAGATTTTCCTAAAAATTACAGGACACGAATAGATGAAAAAAATATGATATCTTAAATATAAGGCTTCATTTTTAGATCTAGCATCTTAATTAGTTATGATAGGTAATGAGAATTCATAAGGCAAAAAGGGAATGGTGCCAGATGCTCAGACACCTTAGAAGGCAAACAACTCATAATAGAACACTGGCATTCCAGACTCACAAGAATAACTATCTGAATTTCAATGCTGGTATGTGAGAACAAGGAATGCATACACTTGTTTCCCTTCTGCACTTTCAACTATGCAGGGAGAAGTATAACTCCTTCAAGAAGAAAAATAACTACAATCTTAATACCTATTATTATGAAACTTGTCCTTGATTCTTGAGAGAAAATGTGGTGGGAAGAACACTGGACTTGGGAGCGCTGATAGGCTCTATTTCTTTCTAGTTGGGCAAATCACAGCCGTGCTTAGCTTTCCTCATCTGCCAAATAAAGGGACATATTTGTCCAAGAGGATTTTTAATAAGGATCAAGTTAGCCCAACAACAAGAGATAGAGAAATTCCATTTAAAGTTACTGTAGACATTATAAAATAGTTGGGAGTCTTCCTGCCAAAACAAATCCAAGAACTATATGAACACAATTACAAAACACTTTTCAGACAAATAAAGTTGGATCTAAATAATGGAAAAAACATCAGTTGCTCATGGGTAGGCTGAGCTAATATAATAAAAGTGACAATTCTATCAAAATTAATTTACTCATTCAACGCCATACCAATCAAACTACCAAAAAAAATTATTTTGTGGACCTTGAAAAAATAATAACAAAAATTAATCTGGAATAACAAAAGGTCCAGAATACCAAGGGAATTAATGTAAAGAAATGCAAGGGAAGGTAGCCTAGCTGTACCAGATCTAAAATTGTATTATAAAGCAGCAATCATTAAAACTACTTGGTACTGGATGAAACCGAGGCTGGCGGGGGCAGTGGTTGGGGCGAGGTTGCTCCTACCTAGGGCAGGTGCGCATGCATGTGTGTGGCCATGGGGTGCTTTCACTTCACACGGGACCCCATCCCTGAGTCCATAGGAAGCGACATGCTGCACTTGAACCAGCTCAGCGCGGAGTTTGCCATGCTGACTGAAGTGATGTTCTACTTTTTGGTTCAACCCAAGGAGGTTGGAACATTTCTGGCTAAACTGTCTGATTTTGCTGCCACCAGTCAGATCAGCCTTGGGCCCTTAAAGAATATTGTGAAAAGCCTTCTTCTAGTGCCCAATGGTGCCTTGAAGAAGAATATGACTGCTGAGCAGGTCAGAGCAGATTTCATTACTCTGGGTCTCAGTGAAGAGAAAGCCACTTATTTTTCTGAGAAGTGGAAACAGACATCTCCCACACTTGCATGATGGGCAATGGGACAGACATTGATGATCAACCAGCTTATAGATATGGAATGGAAATTTGGAGTAACATCAGGAAGCAGTGAACTGCAGAAAGTGGGAAGTATTTTTTTTACAAGTTTCAGACCCTGAATGGCTAAACTAATTGTGGTACATAGCTGTAACTGTGCTGTAAGAGATGACAAATGTGATGAATACAGAGAAGAATGCCAAAATCTACATGAACTGATGCAGAGTAAAGTACACAGAGCCAAGAAAAACAAAATACACAGTGACCACAACTGTAAATGGAAAGAACAACCATATACACACAAATCAAAAATAAATGTAGACAAATGATAAAGAACAAGCATTATTCAAAAGAAATGAGAAGGTGCTCCTACCTCACCCCTTTGCAAAGGTGGGAAGGCCACAAGCATTACCATTGCATGTGTTTTCAGACTTTTTTTCATGTATTGATCAGTTAGGCTGCTTTTTTTCCTTTTCCTTTCTTTTTTCTTCCCCAAATACTATTTTTTTAAATATGTGATTTGTCTCTGGAGAGGAGGGATACTGAAAAAAATTATGAAGGTGTTAAAAAAAAAAAACCAAAGGACATCACTAAAATTTTATTTTTAAAAAAGTTAGTGGACTTCAGGTTAGGAATCCCTGGTTCCCTTCTAAATCAAGATCTGTGAACCTATGCACTGGCCTAAGGTCACATAATGAATAAGTGGCAGAATCTGGGCAATCCTGGTAGCACCTGTAGCCTGTGGCCACGTGTTTGCATGGACTGGGTTCCATCTTTGGAAATTCTCTCTAAAATATTTCTGGTTCATTCCTCAAGCTAAGGTTTCCTATAGGAACATAAAATTTCAGCTCACTTCTAGGGTACCTAACAGCAAAAGGAAAAGCTCTCAACTCCCATGTAAGACTTAAGACAAATATGCTACAAAATTTAGGACAAGCTTTCAACGGAAATGCAAAAGGCTCACACCCAAGTCCATCAACTGTCAAGGCAAGCCTTTTTTTTTTCCTTGGGAGCCCCACCTCCACAGGGAACCACTTAATTAAACTTATTTTGCTAGCCTGTGTCCCTCCATTTCCTATATCAAAAAGATATTTTTAGCCTCATCCTCATAACAAGCCCCTCCTTTCCCAGGAACTACAAAGTCCTTCAAGCTTCTAAAGCGACCCTGGGTACGGACTTCTTGACAGGGGAAAAACACTTCTCTAGGTCTGTTGTTGTTGCTGAGCTCTTTTTCAGTCTTGTCTGACTCTTCATGACCCAATTTGGAGTTTTTTTGGCAAAGATACTGGAGTAGTTTGCCATTTCCTTCTCCAGCTCATTTTACAAATGAGGAAACTGAGGCAGACTGGCTTGTGTGGCTTGCCTATGGTCACACAGCTGGTGGGTGTCTGAGGCCAGATTTGAATTTGGGAAAATGAGTCTTGCTGACTTCAGGCCCTATGCTTTTTCCACTATGCTACCTAGCAGCAGATCTCTGGATTTGTACAATCCACATAACTCACAGTACCAGTGAAGAAGGTTGGGGTTTCCCCACTCTGCATCTTGGCAGTGTTCCTTGCTGTTCTTCAGTTCCAGCTCTATTTGGCTCAAAAACTCCTCTGCTGGCCCAGGAATTCCTGTTCTTCCACTATGGATACCCCACTGCTATTTTCAAAAGTAATTTTTTTCTTTATTTTGTAATTTTTAATATTCATTTTGTAAAAATTTTGAGTTCTACATTCTTTCCCTTTCTCCTACCCATCTCCCACCTAGTGAAAGGTTTAAAGTAATTTTTAAAATATTTTTGTTATTCTGAACTTGACAAAAAGCAAACAGAAGTATTTACATACAAACAAGAACAGAAAAAAGAGATCTGTAAATGGAAATGTAGATCTCTAAACTTATAGCATATTCCATTTTAATAAATGTATATAATACATTTCGAACATTAAAAAAAAAACTACTTGGTACTGGCAAAGAAATAGAGTGGCGGATCAGTGGAATATGTTAAGTTCCCAAGACACAGTAGTCAATGACTGTAGTAATCTACTGTTTGATTAACCCAAAGATTCCAGCTTCTGGAACAAGAACTCACTATTTGACCAAAACTGCTGGGAAAAGTGGAAAATAGTATGGCAGAAACTTGGCATAGATACTATAAACAAACTGGGAGAGCAAAGAATAGTATACCTGTCAGATCCATGGGGAAAGGAAGAATTTATGACCAAACAAGAGATAGAGAACACTATGAAATGCAAAATGGGTCATTTTGATTACATTAAATTGCAAAGTTTTTGCACAAAGCCAATGCAACCAAGTTTAGGAGGGAAGCAGAAAACCCAGAAAGAATCTCTGATAAAGGCCTCATTTCTAAAATACATAGAGAACTGAATCAAATTTATAACACTACAAGTCATTCCCCAATTGATAAATGGTCAATGATATGAAAAGGCAGTTTTCAGGTGGAGAAATCAAAGCTGTCTATAATCATATGAAAAATGCTCTGAATCACTATTGATTAGAGAAATGCAAATCAAAACAACTTTGAAGTACCACCTCGCACCTATCAGATTGGCTAACATGACAAAACAGGAAAATGATAAATGCTGAAGAAGATGTGGGGAAAATGGAACACTAATGCACTGTTGATGGAGTTGTAAATTAACCCAACCATTCTGGAAAGCAATTTGGAACTATGCCCAAAAGGCATTGACCCAGCAATACCACTTCTAGGTCTGTAACCCAAAGAGATCATAAAAATGGGAAAAGGACCCACATGTACAAAAATATTTATAGCAGTTCTTTTTGTGTTGTCCAAGAATTGGAAGTTGAGGGGATGTCTGTCAACTGGGGAATGGCTGAACAAGTTGTAGTATATGAATGTAATGGAATACTATTGTGTAATAAGAAATGATGAACGGGAAGACTTCAGAAAAACCTGGAAAGACTTATACGAACTGATGCTGAGTAAAGTGAGTAGAACCAGGAGAACACTGTACACAGTAACAGCCACATTGTTTGATGACTAACTTTGATAGAAGAGAGTGAGCCTGATGACTTCATGCAACTCTGCCTCATTTAAATCCAATTCATGTGCAAGTCAAGATATCACCCTATGATGTTATTGGTCCTCTTCAAAACAAAGGATGGACAACATATTTTGCATGATTTCACATATATTA
This sequence comes from Phalanger gymnotis, assembly GCA_028646595.1. NCBI lineage: Eukaryota > Metazoa > Chordata > Mammalia > Diprotodontia > Phalangeridae > Phalanger > Phalanger gymnotis. The sequence continues at coordinate 225,362,164 of CM053623.1, forward strand.
TCAAGATAATATTGCTTTCATTCTCATTGGGTGGGGGAACATGGGAGTGGGGGGGAATTTGGAGCTCAAAATTTTTAAAAATGAATGTTAAATAAAATTTTATGTGTAATTGGGAAATACTTAACAAAATAAATAAAATATATTGAAAAGAAAGTTGAACTAGAGTACTCAAAAATCCCAATTATGGTCCTAAAGAATAGATTAATTTTTTTTTTATTTCTTCCCTCTTCAAAGCAGAGACATAGGGCAGAATACTGTATATGCTATCAGATGTCATCACTTTATGCAAAGTTTTTAAAATTTATTTTTCTTGGTTACAAGGAAAGATTTAATCTGGATGGCTGGCTGGCAGTGGCAGGGGAGGCGGCTGAAAAGGAAAGATATCTACCAAAATAACTAACTGAGTACAAAAGGCATCACTAAAAATCTTTTTAAAATGTTATACGTACACATGTGAATTTTTTTCCAGTGATCTCATTGGAATTGGGTCCTGCATGTGGAAACTCCCTATACTGATGCAGATATGCAACTCAATCGTAATTTTTAGTCCTAGTGAGTTGCCTGGGGGACATCAAAAGTTTAACTGACTTACCTATGGTCATACAGCTAGCTTTTATCAGAGGCAGAACTTGAATTCTGGCCTTCCTGACTCCAATACTGGCCTTAGATCTACCATGCCATACTGCCCCTCATAATGTGTGCAGTTGTTGTTCAGTTGCATCAGTTGTGTCCAACTCTTCATGATCCCATTGGTGTTTTGTTGGCAAAGATACTAGAGTGGATTGCCATTTCCTTCTCCAGCTCATTTTACAGATAAGGAAACTGTGGCAAAGATGGTTAAGTGACTTGCTCAGGGTCACACAGCCAGTAAATGTCTAAGGCCAGATTCAATCTCAGGTCTTCCTGACTGCACGCTTAGCAGTCTATCCAAAGTCTTGCCTACCTGCCCACACATGTGTATGTGAAAATGTATATATACATACATCTACACATATGTATAGTTATATATGTAAATATATACATATGTATGTATATATCTACAGAGAGAGAAAATTGGCTTTTAGTGTTAAATATTTTTGTCAGCGTCCTCTATATAAGTATATCGATCTTTAATTGGTGATATTTACTGAAATATTTTTCCCACTCTGAAGTCTCTTAATCTATCTTCATTTATTTTATTTGTATATCAGTTTTTCTTATCTTATGTAGAAAAAATTACCAATTTCATTTTTCATGATCTCTTCTAACCTTTGTTTAGTTAAAAATTCTACTATATACATATATGTGTACTTACACATGTGTATATATGCAGGGGTATGTTTACATACATGTAAGTATACCCTGTGTATTTACATATATTTTAGCCCAATATTCCTTTTCTACTATATTTTATCTTTATCACAGAATTTCAGAGTTGGAAGAGACCACAAGAGTTCTTGTTTTCCCTGAAGTAACTGACCATGGAATTATCTTCATCCACAGATATTTATATAGTGCTTAAAAATGTACAAAGCTTTCTATACAAATTACTTCATTTGATCCTCACAAAAACCCTATGAAACAAACAATAAAAATATTTTTATTTTTCAAGTGAAGAAACTGAGGCTGAGAGAAGTTAGATATGTTGTCCACAGTCATATAGTTAATATCTAAACTATAATTCAAACCAACATGTTTCTGATCCTAAATCCAGCATTCTATATATTATTCAATGAATGATAAACAACAGCAAAGATTTTTTTCCCTGTGACCAATAAACTTAGTTACTATCAGTCACTCAACCTGATTCATATAAGCAGCATGCCAATTTGGATTCATTCTAGGTTGGAAGTATGCCCTCAGATTAAGTATAATTTACTCTGTATATATTTAGGGAAGTGGCTAGATGTAATTCTAGCCTGATACTCCCTCCCTGAGGAGGGGCAAATTGGCCAGCGTCATGGCCCCAATCTCCTGCTCTCCTTCTGGCAGGCATCAATGTCTCCCTTGAAGATGGGTGAGCAGAAAAGATTCTGGTGAGGTACATTTAGACAGGTCCACATAAACATAAATAATCTACATGAGCACACACAAACACACATTACATGTAAACTACTTACTCTTTGTAATTGAGGAGTTTCATGCCCATGCCTTCCCCTTCCTATTCCAAATCCCATCAACTATCAGAGCTTCCACTGATTCACTGGTGAAGGACCAGTGCCCCTCTACCCTAGTGCAACAATCATAGATTTACAACTAGAAAGTCATCTAGTCCGGCCTCTTCATTTTACAGTTGAGGAGGCTGAGGCCCAGAGAAGAAAAATAATTTGCTTAATACTCAACTAATAATTGGCAGACCCAAGATTTGAACACAAGTCCTTTAACTTTAGCTCCCTTTCCACTGTAGCACACTCCCTTCTAAAATCAAACATAACCAAAAGTAAAAGCCCCCAAACAATCTAAACTCTTGTTACTCATCCTTAATCATCATAGAACAACCAATGACAGCTTTATTAGGATTCTTTTTGTTACTGAACATTGAAAATGCAATTGACAGCAAACTCGCAGAATTATACCTCAGAACGTTCCACAGTGCAGGCCTGGACACAGGGAATCTTACATTCTTCTGCTCAGTAGGCAATAGGGAGGGGCATGAGTTCCATGTCCCTTTGGGATTTTGCTTTGCATTTTCCTTGTGAGAGGAGGGTAGCAAGGCAAGTCCTGAGGCTACAGGCTGTTGAGATATCCCCTGGTGCACTTCTTGGTTGTTCCTAATTATACATAAAATTAAAAATAAAAAAGATATTAGAAAGCAAAAAACAAAAAAAAAATTTAATTCTTTGTTGGAGTTGTTTCTAACACACATTTATCTTCACAAAAGATGATGCATGGAAAAGTCATCCCAATCCATACATAAAATGTCACCTTATTCAATAATGAGTTTTCCCTTCACTTACTAGACTACCAGAACATACCATGCAAAATTATGTGCCAGAAAAGTTGTGAATTTTTTTAAATGGAGGAATAGCTATAAAAACATAAAATGCTCACATTAACATAAAATAGATTGTAACAATCTAATTTGGGGGATTAAAAATAGCTATAGGGAAACTGCCCAAGGAAAAAGCCCTGGTTAAAATAAATTTAAAGTGACTTTTACTAGAATTTTAAAGATTAATTTTTATACTACAAAATTATTCTCAACAATTAAGGAAATCAAAGGGATGCCCATCAATTAGGGAATGGCTAAACAAACTGTGGTACATGAATGTAATGGAATACTATTGTGCTATAAGAAATGAGGAGCAGACAGACTTCATTACAATCTGGAAAGACATACAAACCGATGCTGACTGAGGGGAGCAGAACCAGGAGATCATTATACACCATTACAGACACACCGTATCTGTACAGACTAACTCTGATAGACTTGACTCATGATAGAAAAAGTTATGCACATCCAAAGAAAGAATTATGGACTCTGAATGCAGATCGAGGCAAACTATTTGCTCTCTTTTTTTTTCCTTCTTTTTCGTTTTGTTTCTTCTTTCTCATGATTCATTCCATTGGTTATAATTCTTCTTTACAACTGAACTCTTATGTAAATAAGTTCAATGTGAAGGTATATGTAGAACCTACATTGGATTATATGCCATCTTGGCAGAGACAGGGGAGGAGAAGGAGGGAGAGAAAATTTGGAACTCAAAAACTTGTGGAACTGTTATAAACTAAAAATAAAAAGTAAATTTATAAAAAAAAACCACAACAATTAGGGAAGAAAAACACTTTATCAAACTACTTTTAAAGGAACAAATATAACCCTGATTCCTTAGCCAGAAAAGGACAAAGGAAAGAAAAATAACAAACTGTTAACAAATATTGTTTTTTTAAAATTTAAATAAAATCCTGACCAAAAAAAGAAAAAAAAACTTTAGAAAAGTATATCCAAAAAGTATATATTCACTATGATTAGGTTGAATTTGTCCCAGTGATAAAAGGATGGTTTAATTTAGAAAACAACAAATAATAAGACAGGTTTTTTGAAAAATAAAACAATTATAAAACCGTAAAAGAATCAATGAGAGAGAGAGAGAATTAGGCATACCAGTAAAGAATCAAGATACAAAATAAACACAAATAAAATTCAGGAAAAATAATAGAAGAGGAAGTTTCATTCAAAATAACTAAAAAATTCATGAAATATCCAAGATTCAATACACCAGGTCAAATTCAATAGCTGTATTGTAACATTCATGAAATACTCTTTATAGAAATAAAGAATTCATGACTAGATTGTGCCAGTGTAATAAAAATGAGAATGCTACCTAAATTAATTTATAAATTTATTTAATACTACACGTAAATCAAGCTACAAAGTAGGATATGTTATAAAGCTGTATAAAATAATGACAAAATTCATTTGGAAAAACAAAAGGCCTAGAGACTATCAAGAGAAATAATGGGAGGAAAACTAGAACTGAAGAAGATTGTTGGGTCAAAGGGTATGCACAGTTTAGTAACTTTTAAGTGCTCATTTTCCCAAAGGCCTTCCAGTATTCGTCATTTTTTTTTTTGCCATGTTTGCAAATCTAATAGATATCAGGTGGGACTTCAGTAATCTATCAGTACCAGATTTCGAACTACAAAGCAGTTTGAAAGTAGTAACAAAAGTAGTAACAAAGTAGTTACAAAGTAGCAACCATCAAAAATTTGATTCTCATTTTTAAAAAAATTTGATACTCATTAAAAAAGAGAGGTTGATCAATGTAACAGATTAGATACACACCATATAGAAGAAGTAAATGAATATAGTATGGTACTCAATAAGTACAAGTTGCTAGGAAAACTGGAAAGCAGCTGAGCAAAGCATATAGCAACATAATATACAAATGGAAACACAACTTAGACTTAAAAAGTGACATCATAAGCAAGTTGGAAAAGCAAAATTTCCTCTCAGATCTATGAACAGAGGAAGAGTTCATGACCAAACAAGTGACAGAGAGGATCACACAGGATAAAATGGACAATTTTGATTGCACAAAATTTTACATTTTTGCACAAAGCTAATTCAGTTAAAATTAGAAGAGAAACGGATAAATAGGAAAAATATCTTCAAGTTTCTCTCATAAAGGCTTCATATGCAAGGTAAGGAACTGACAGAAATTTCTAAGACTAAAAAACATTTCTCAATAGAAAACTGGGCAAAGCTCTGAACAGGAAGAAATCCAAACTATCATCTCAACAAACATAGGAAAAAATGTTCCAAATCAATAACAGAGAAGCAGAAACTAAAGCAACTCTGAAGTCCCACCTGATATCTATTAGATTAATAAAGATGACAAAAGAGAAAAATGATAAATACTGGCAGAGCTGTGGGAAAATGAGCACACTGAGATACTATTGGTTCAGTCATTCAGGAAAGCAATTTGGAACAACATCCTAAAATTGCATATACACTTTGACCCAACTATACCACTAGCAGTCCTGTTTCCCAAAACAGATCAAAAAAATAGGAAAAGAACTCATTTGTTTGAGAATATTTATAACAGCTCTTTCCATAGTGACCAAAAATTGAAAACCAAGAGGATGACTATTTATTGAAGAATGCTTAAGGTACATGAATATAATGGAATATTATTGGCCCTTAAGAAATTATGATATGGACATTTTCAGAGAAAACTGGGAAGGCCTATATGAAATGATGCAGAATGAAGTAAAGAAAACTAGCATTTATGCAATGACAAAAATAATATAAACAAAATTTTTTTTGGAATTTTAGAATACTGATTAATGCAATGATAAATCATGATGCCAGAAGATTAAAGATTAAGCCAAAGGTGAAGCACTTAAAATGCAGAATTAAGCATATATTTTTGGAGTTTAGCCAATGTGGAAAATTGTTATGCTGGGCTATGTGTATTTATTATGAAGATTTCTTTTTCTTTTCTTTGATCAGCAGGGGAAATCAGAGGGAGAAATAATAAATTCTTGTAAAATGAAAAAAAAAACAAAAGAGATGCAATACTTTGGTTATCTCTATGCATTAAAAATTACTGCATTTTATAACTATGAATCTCAAGTGAGATATTTTAGTTTTAATAGTGATTGTAAGAAAAAAATTGTAAAAATGATGGCAGAAGTTTCTTTTAATCTAATTAATTAAAAGGAACGGAAAAAATCAATTCTAAAATAAATTTTACTTTATAGTACCACTGACAAGAGAAGCAATCATCCATTTGATCCTAGTTGGACTAGATGGCCACTAAGACATAGTAGTGTAAAATTCTGAGAATGCGGTAATTCTACACATATATCTTAGACAGCAGCAACACTACCTGTCTCTAAGATAGCAGCAATCTGCCTAGATGAAAGAATCAAGGCATTTATAATGAATAAACAGCACAAATGGCATCTAAGTCAACAGTTCTGGACCCTCTATTCCATTCACTCATGCCTACTTCCATTCATTCCCCTTCTTTACTTCCCTTTTCCCTTATCAATGATACTTAAGATAATGCTGGTTGCTGACCTCTGAACTAATTTACTGATGTCATTTTACTCCTTGGTTCCTCCAAGAAGGATAGCCAGATAACAATTTTACTTCAGATTTTTTTGTTAAGTAGTTTCAGTCATAACCAATTCTTTGTGACCCCATTTGGGGTTTTCTTGGCAAAGATGCTACAGTTATTTATTATTTCCTTCTTCAGCTCATTTTACAGATGAGGAAACTGAGGCACACATGGTTAAGTAACTACTTGCTCAGGGCCACACAGCTATCTGAATCCAGATTTGAAGTCAGGTCTCCCTGATTCCAGGCCTGGTACTCTAGCCACTGCACCACCTACCTGCCCCTTTAAAACCTGAACAAAAATGTTCCAACAACTAAAAATCTAACATGATCTTACAAGAAACATGAGAATACCGAAATGAGCATTGGACCTAGGTTTAAGTCCTAGCAAGGACACATACAATTTGCCTGTCTATACTCGTCACTGCACCTCTCTAAGGTTCAGTATCATTATCTGCCAAATACTTGCACTAATGACCTCATGTGTTTGTTGCTATTAAGAAAGTGCTATATAAATGTAAGCTATAGCTATAACAGTAAGATTATTTTTAAACAAATGTACTTTTCTGCATTTTTATTGTGCCTTCCCACTTCCTTTCTCTTCCTTTAATTATCTTGGCACTTTTCCAGTTTAGTTGCAATGCCTTCCATTTTTTCATACCTAAACCATACTTCTGCCAAAAACCTAGAAACTACCTTTGGCTCTTGCTGAAAGATAGATGAGTTAAGAGGAAAAGACAGATTTGTTTCTGACAAACAAAAAGCAGGCCCACAAAAGTAATATCCATTCACAATGGCAAACTCTAGCCATCATCATTTTTACTCAGCTTCATTAAAAGGACATAAAGTCAAGATGAGATGAGAAAACCTGGGGAGAAAATGGTCTACCTTCCATCACCTAATGAAATCTTAATATGGTACGACAGATTTGATCTTAGTGTTTAAACAAAGACAGAAATATGTTGTGTTATAGTTATTTTTATAGGCCTTTTTTTCTACTATGCTAAAGTTTAAAAAAAATATTTGAGCATTTAATGCTAACAAAGTTCCAGATGATTCTGCTTTTGATTTGTCTGCCAATATAGTAGAAAACCTTCAAAACAACTTACCATTTACCTCTGTTGTGAGGTAGGGAAAAAAGATCATAGACTAGGCACACTCCAAACACGGTGATTCCAGTTTCTTTGACCAACATTGCACAAGTCCCCAGAAACAAACTGAGCAGCAGAAAGAATGGAGAAGTCTTAGGAGGAAAACACTCCCCAATGTAAAGCAGATCCATGCTCCTGCAAACAAGTTTGAAAGTCAATTCTCTGGAGGAGAAGCATTACTAAGCACCTCTAACAAATCTCTTTATGATGATAACCTTAGTAGGGCAGATGTTTTTCAGCCTACACAAAGTGAACACCAAAGTTAATGAGCCACACCCATCCACTCCCACTAAAGGTCATCAAGTCCAACTCCCTCATTTTACAGAAAGGCCCAGAGTGGCAAAAGTGATTTCCCCCAGAACCAGGATTCAAAATGGGGTTCTCTGACTTCAAATCCTCTGAATCCTTAATAGGTCACCCAATTACAAACGAAAGAAGGCTTCCTTATAGATGATGAGATACACCAGATGCTTCTGTTTGCAGACAACATTGTGACAACTTCTTTAAACAATGGAAAAATACAAGGAGGAGAAGCTCCTTCTTGAGATCCACAGCCACTGGAGGAATCAGATTAGCAAATAACATAATAAAAACCAAGGAGATCAAAAATCTTACTGCCAAGACATGCAGTTGAAAGTGCAGCCAATTACTTTAGTACTTCAGTTCATATCTTGAACAGACACTGCAGACGGCAAATGAGCATGGCTTAGAATTGCACAGGAAGAACAAAGCAAATTAGACCACATTTAGGGAAATATACAGTACTTCAATGATCCTGTCTCAAAAACCTACTTTTTTAACACTAACATCAAAATAATAACAATAATTCATACTTACATAGCGCTTTAGTTCGCAAAATGTTTTAACATATTGTTTCATTTGATCTTCATAAAGACGCTGTAAGGTAAGCACTATTATGTAAGTTTTACTTAATTATTTTTACCAGTTTACAAGCTGAGGCTTAAAAGGTTAAATGACTTGTTCAGCATCTTACAACTAGTAAATGCTAGAAATGTTATTTGAATCCAGGTCTTTCTAACTTCAAATCCAATGCTCTGTCTACTATATCATACTGCTTCTCTTGGTGGTGCTGTATGTCTGTGAATCATGTCCATAACAAACTGCCAACGATTCAAGGTTGCAAGATACTCAAATGTATCATGAGTGAGTTAACCTATAAAGACTAGTTGTTGCATCATGCTCAGATATTTCCAACCTGGTTTCAATCTAAGTGCCCATGTGAAAACTTGGAAGGGAATCAGTATCTGCATATGCATGACTGAAATACTGCTACAAAGTAATAATGAAAACTCTTATACTGTTTTCAGAGCCAGAAAAACAGATTACTCAGGGGCTGCAAAGCCAGAACCGAATGGGTTTGCAAAACAGGTGATCGCTCCTTCATCAGCCTTTTCCTTCTTAGGTTTTCCTTTTAAGCTGCATCTCTAAGAACTAATTAAGAGGTGTCCTGTTCACCTCTTTCCCTTTTGTTTTTGCTTCCTTGATTAGATGACCAAGCAGCAACTTTGTGAATATTTCAGGTCCTGGAGATTGCAGAGTGACAACAGCGTTTTATCTATCCCTAGCAGCTGAGAAGGAGGAGGGGAGAGAATAACAGCCAGCAGCAATAAAATAACATAGTAGGGAAGTCTGAGGGAAACAGGGAAAGAGGTCAGTGAAAGGAGTCTATTTGACTGGATGGAAATCTAGGCACAATTCCTAGATATACTTTCTTTCCTGAACCAATCAATCAATCAAAAGGCATCCATTTAGCACTTAGAATATGTGAAGCACTGTGTTAGACACTGAGGAAATAAAGACAAAAATTAAACAATTCCTCAAGAAGTTACCCGCAAAGAGGTTATATATTCTACTAGGGAAAACAACATTTCACATTGACCTTTTCTCCTTCCCTTTACCTACAATGGCAAGATGAAAATCCATTTTTTTCAGAATGGTTAAAACATAAGGACAATACTACCATTCTCTACTTCCCAACAACAAAGAAATCCTGCCCATCCATTCCAGGCTCCTTTTTTTCCCCTTGCTAAAGATATTCACAATATATAAGCATAAGAAATTTTTTAAAAATTTGAGAACTCCTTCAAATCCATCCTAATTTCTCTTAAACTTTGAGTTAACTTGCAAAGTATAATTGAGGGACTAAGAAAGAGGTGGAATAGGTGAAGAATGACATAGGAAACACTACAGCAAAGATCAATGAACAGGTGAAAGAACCATACATAGGTTTAATATTTTGTTTCTTTGGGGGAAGCTAGACTTCTAAATTTTTTGCTCTTGGTCAAAAACCACAGAAGAAAGGTAAGAAGGGGGGCAGAGCCAAGACGGTGGAGTAAAAGCAGGGACTTGCTTGAGGTCCCCCCCACCAAACCACTCCAAATATCTGTAAAAAATGACTCTAAACAATTTCTAGAGCTACAGAAACCACAAAATTACAGAGTGAGGCAGATCTCCGGCCCAAGGTAACTGGAAAATAGATGGGAAGGATACTGGCACAGACAGGGCTGGAGCAGGCCTTAGCAGATTGAAGCACTGGCAGCTGTGGTGGTCTCCAGACATCTCAACCCACAAATCCCAAAGACATCATAAAAGGTCAATGGGAAAACTCTGTCAGACCTGGGAGAGAGAAGAGCATGGTCTGGCCCAGCCCTGGGGTGTTGGGGGTGACAGCAGCAACAGTGGCTGCTTCTGGAACTCCAGGCCCACAGATGGTGGGGGAATCAAGTGGCTGACCAGAGCAGGACTACAGAGATCTCTTTGCTGAGGCAGGATTCTCTTGCTTTGCCCTGCTTGAATCTGAATTGCAGTCCTGGGTGGTGGTCCTGGGGTGAGGAGGAACGCTAGTGTGGCAAGGCTTGTGATGGCTGTGGAGAGAGAATCCTCTCAGTTCAAGTGCAAAGAAGAGTACTTGAAGTCACTCACAGAACAGAACACAGGCCAGGATAGGAGTAAACACCTCTCCTTGGATCATACGACCACAGAAGAACTGAAAGTTTACAGGTGCCATGGCATGATTTTTTTCTGTCAGGAAAATATCTTGCTCTGTAAGTTCAACTGATTCAGGTTGACTACAAACATTGAAGGTTCTCAAAGGGGAAAAATGGATGAAAAGGAAGAAAAAATATAATTATACTCACCTATTATAAGAGAGAAAGGCCAACAGAAACAGCAAACAAGCTAATACATCTGCTCTGCCCACGATGCCAGTCACCTAGAGAGAGGTAGAGGGAGACAGAGAGATTACTTTTGAAGTAGGGGAAGTAAATTTGAAAAGACAAAAAATTTTTCTACCTAAAATTATGAAATTTGACCACCAATGCTAAGAAGCTTCATGACATAATGGATACAGACCTGAACCTGAAGTCAGGAAGACCTGGGTTCAGTTCCAGCCTCTGACACATCCTAGCTCTATGACCCTGGGCAAATAAAATCTTCTTAGAAACTCTATAAGAGACTATAATTTGAAAAGAAGGTGCATTTGATAGGAGGCATTTTCTCATGGAAGAACTCTCCATACTAAAGAAATCACAGGGCCAATCTCTATCCCCTTGTGTTAAATCTGTCTTAAAACTCTTCAAGAATCACATTACTTAACCATCAGTCTACTAAGGGATTACAGAAGTATCTAAATTCTAACCTTCATTCTAGACTTCCTTATAGCATTGGCAAATCCAAACAATCTTAACTGATGTTAATGGAATCTTGGCTACATCAGTTTGAAACTGTCCTCCCGAAATATTTCAATATAATACTTCCTAACTACCATATAATGAGTGAAAGAACAGCATGATCTCTGGGAGAATGGCATACCAAGTACAGGAGTATCTGTGGCATTAAGATTCAGAAATATCAAAGGCTTGTGAAGCTACTGGCTTTGGCCTTAAGGGCCTGTGTCTGCTCTAGACTGCAGAACTTGACTCCTTTAGCATTTTCATCAGCTGCATAATCTCCACACCCTAGGGATCATGAAAGGAAGGGCCAGATAGGACCAGCCACAATCAACTCCAGAAATAAAGTGCATCCTAATACAATTGGACACACATAGCAAGAATTAACAAGATTCTCAAACTAAAATGGAGCCATTGCAAGCAAGGCTAAAGCAACGTTTTCAAAGTTCACTGAAGTAGCTTTGCACAATGTAGCATAGTGCTGGGAAATAGTAGCTACAAAACAAACTAGTTTTGGTATACAGTTCTGGTATATAATTTTGCCCAGTAGGAGCCTTCTTTAAGCAAAAGTTATGAGCTGAGAGCAGGGGTGTGCTGGTAAATGTTAATGAGTACTCCATTGGAGAAAAATGTGCCCTCAATATACTTTTAAATTTAATGTGCATTATTCACATTCTATCAATGAGTTTCTTAAGTCTAAACAATGAACAAAACAATAAATCAAGCCCTGATTTATAATGTTTCCCAGATTTCTGCAGTGTAAATGCTCACAGTGAAAATTTAGCAATCTGTTCTCCCCAGTATGAGCTAACTCCAACTTCTCTCTGGCTAGGAATGTGTTGGTAAGCAAAATGGGCTCTTTACACTTAGTTTGACCAAGTGCCCTTGAAGAATTTGGCTTTTGTTTCCTTTGAGTAATTCAGTGTATTTTATTGAGTCTTACTAGGTGCTAAGCCCCAGGCCCAAACCCCTATTAGGTGCTAAGCCTATGTGGGTATGAAGCTCCCAGGGTACCAAGGGGTGGTGCTAACTCAAGAGCCAATCACAGCAGCCTAAGTTCTGGTCATTCAGATGATGTTTGATGACGTCTGAAACCCTATAAGAAAAGAAGACAGAGCCATTTTGCGCAGGGCTTTCTCTCCTGGTAGCATTTGGAGACTCTGGGCAGCTGTAGCTAAGAAGCCCTCCAGCTCGTAACCTGGATGTAGGGACTTTGTTAAACTCTGGTAACTATGTATTGGGATTTGAATCAGACAGAGTCTGTCTGTCCATGTTTGTACTTCGTTTGTATTTTGCTCTGACGTTCAGGGTGAACTAAGTGAATGATATTTGTATGCAGAATTAAAGTAAGCTTGTCAACCCCTTAATGTAGCTTTCTTTAGTTAAGCAGATCAAAAGAACCTGTGCTTTTGCAGTGTGCTGGTAGCATTCTTGTTGTTGGGCTTGGGTTGGTCTTACACCCCCATAACAGCTGCTAGCCGGATTGTTGAAACGGAGTGAATGGCCAAGTTGTCAATAGTAATAACTCTGTTAAAAGATCAATGACTAGGGGCAGCTAGGTGGGGCAGTGAGTAGAATACCTGCCCTCAATCAGGAGGACCTCAATTCAAATCTGACCTCAGACACTTGACACACTTACTAGCTGTGTGCCCTTGGGCAAGTCACTTAACCCCCAATTGGCCAGCCTTCCCCCCTGCAAAAAAAAAAAAATTAAAAATCAATGACTAAATGTGGGAAGTGGGATGATAAGTAAGATTTTCTTTAGCTAGACCCACCCATATCTCAAATTTATATAATACTTAAGATCATAGCATGATTTAGAAGTGAAAGATCTTAGCAATCATCCAATGACTAGGTTCTAGTCTAAGCTCCTAATTTTACTAATGCACAGAAATGTGTGCAGAAATATGGGGCAGCTAGATGGTACAGTTGATACAGTTCTGGACCTGGAGTAAGGAAGACTCATGTTTCTGGATTCGAATCTGGCCTCAGACACTTACTAACTGTGTGATCCTAGACAAATCGCTTAACCGCGTTTGCCTCAGTTTCCTCATTTGTAAAATGAGCTGGAGAAGGAAATGGCAAATCACTCCAGTATTTTTGCCAAGAAAACCCCAAATGGGGTCATTAAGAGTAGGACACAGTTGAACAACCACAGAAATGTCAAGTAATCTACCTGAGTGTGAGACAGGTAGCTCATGTAATCCAGTGCTCTTTCCTCCAGATTACCCAGTTACCTCATACAGTTTAAATAATACTTTATTATTACCACATTTCACAGACAAAGAAACTGAAGGTCAGAGAAGTAGGTAGCCATAAATTATGGAGATAGGAATCAAACTCAGTTCTGATTTCAAATTCCAAGTGATTTCTGTGACACCACACTGCCCAGATTAGCATATCAATATAAATGTAGTCACAGTTAAACCTCATCACTAACCAACAGTGTGCACTGAATACCAATAATGTACCTAGCCCTGCACTGAGCATTGTAAGTTTTCTTTTTTTAAGCATAAAACAGAATCCCTCTCCTGCTTTTTTTTAAATTTTTTTTTGTAATGAAGCATATGAAATCTGTAAAAAAAAAATTAACATGTCAGGGTTATAAATGATAACATTAAAAACTAAGATAGTTAATATGATGGTCAGTCATTTAAACTATGCAGCTAGAGCATTTAGAAGCCCCTCAAGTTCTTGAGGTTCCACATTACTTACTTGAAAAAGAAGTAAAGTGAAAAGAAAAACTATGCTTCTCATAGGTTCTTAAATTTAGAGCTGGAAGGGACCTTAGAAGCTGAGTTTAACCTATCTTGCCCCCAATTTTGCAGATGGGGAAACTGAGGCAAAAAGAATTTAAGTGATTTGCCTGGAGTCACACAACTAGTAAATGTCTGAGGTGACATCTGAATCCAGGTCCTTCTGACTCCAATTCTAGTTTCCTAACTATCTCCCATGCCAGGTAGCTTCTTGGTTCAGAAAATGTTAGTTTGAATCCTGACTCTGATACACACATCTATTAACTTCAAAGGGGTTGCACTGCTTACCAGTAAGTAGCAATTCAGGAGACCTGGCCATTACATGTCTCCATTATTTATGCAGCTTAAAGACAATCTATCTCTTTTACATGCCTGAGCATAACCCCAATAACAGGGATCTCTGCACACAGTATGCTATAGGCATAATGACATAGAAAGAGGGAAATGTGATCTTAAGAGTATGAATGCCTACTCTGAATTTCAGCTGTTTACCTTACTAGCTTTGGGACCCTGAGTAAGTCACTTAATCATATATCTCAATTCTCCCATTTGTAAGTCAGGAATAATAGTAGTTGCACTACATATTTCAAAAGTAATTGTAAGCAAAATACTTAGTAAACCTTAAAAAATTATATAAATTATCAGATATCAATATTTGATTATTATAAATGATAAGAAATATAAAAAGATTGACAATTAAATTTGACTTTGGAAGTCATTTTTCTCAAAACTATATACTCCTCCTCCACAACATAACCTTAAAATTAAAAAAAGAAACAGCACATGAAAAACCAGTAGGCGTTTTCCATGAAGAAGGCTATTTCTATAAGATGACCAAAATGGAAAGTAGAGAGAGTGACAGATATTGATGTCTCAAGACAGTTTTATAACCAGCACAGCACTGTTCACAAAACAAATAACATTACTTTAGAAGGGTTGTCTCTAAAGAGCTCAGAATATAATTTGCAGGTCAGATAACCTGTGAACATGATAAATGAATGCCATTCTAAATTTTGATTCCCCTCTTCAAAAATGTGTAAGGATCAGCGTAATAAGCCATTGAAATAGTATACATGGTAAATATAAGGGCAGAAAGAGAAAAGGGTAAATTAAAAATTTAGAATAGCACAGCAAGCTTTGCTTGTATCTGTCTTCTTACACAGACCACAGGCTCATGGTTTATTTTTTTTTTCAGATGTGCTGCTTTATTCCTATTTCTAATGACTAAGGGCTTTAATCGGAAAAGCAGTTAGCAGGAGAAGCACTAGGGTGGTTTTTAGCCTACACAAAGTTGTAAAATAAATGTTAAAATTTATAAAGAAAATACCTTAATGCATCATAATTTTTTCTTACAAATCACTCTTGAGTTCAAGTGATTTTGTACTAGAGGGGGAAATATGCATTTAGCTTTCACTTTTTCTGCCCATTATTTTCCAGTATTGATGCTACTTACTGCCTCTGTGTGAATGGGATGCACAGCAAAAATCAATGCAGTAACAAAAGCAAGTCGATGGTCCTTGAAGACAACTTTGTCACATATGTACATCAGCACCAGAGTCACCAAGCAGTGTAAAATTATATTTACTGCATGGAAATAAAATGGGTTCATGCCAGCCAAATATACATTAAGCCTAGGGAAAAAAACACACACACACACATACATTGAAACTATATCAGAAACAGAATATGGATTCCTTACCGCTAAATAGATACCAAAAGAGCTTTCAAACAAGAAGAACATTGTCACTGAAGACTACACATTGTTCAATTAATTAGGGTAAAAATAACTTCTAACATCTGGTGAGTCTGAGTAAGGAGATATCATTTTTCCCTGTATTCCAATTATGGGGAAAGCATGAAAAGCACAATATTACTGCTTATAAGACTGGAGTATTTACTGGTATGGCATAAATAAAGGAGCAGGTAAATTGGTGCTGAGCCATTTTCCTGCATGTTTACTTGTCAGATGATGCAATTCTTCACTGCTGGGTTTTTCCCAAGGAACAAGAAGATATTGCTGCACTATCTTTGAAGTGCAAATCCATAAACACTGGAGAGGAGGCAAAAAACACAGTGGATGAAATGCTGGGCCTGGAGCCAGGAAAACCTGAAAGCAAATTCAGTTTCAGACACTTACTGACTGCATTGACCCCTGATCAAATTACTTAACCTCTATTTGCCAGAATTTCTTCTACTATAAAATGGGGATAACAATAACACCTACCTCACAGGGTTGCTGTAAGGATCAAATGAGATAACATTTATTTTGGAAAAAGATCTCAGTATATAGTGCCTTGCATATAGTAAGCACTATATAAATACTTATTCCTTATGTACACATTTGGGACACAAAGCAAAACTGCTATTTGTTTCTATGAGGCTCCGATAACCATCTTTACAGATTATGTATATAGAAACACAATTTAGTTACTATCTCATAAAGAAGCTTTTGAGATATCACAAGGCCTTTTAGCAGCAATGATCAAAGTATAGGCAAATAAGTTAAGCTGAAATTTTTATTAAATAGCTAACAAATTCCCAATGATTTAGGAAATTAGAAATCTTACTGTTATAAACCAAATAAATAGGGTTAAAGAGAGAAAGCTATCAATACTGAATATAAATCCATATTTCTACAAATCATTCATAAGTCCTTCGGGTACTTGGATTTGAGTTAAAATCCTCATGCCTTGTAATGGCATGGAAGTAACTGAACTCTTGAAGGTTTTGCCAGATGAACATAAACTCTGGCAGTTCCTACCAAGTTAAAAACATTTTGAGTGACAGATTTTATATTCCACATCTGAGGACTGGACAAGCCATTCCTGCATACTACTGGGACCATCTTTTCACTTGCCATATTTTCAGCCTCAGTCTAAGCAACAAATTGACTTTTACTTAAAATTCATACATATTCCCTATTTTGTGAGTATTGAATAATGGTGAATAGAGAATTAGTATAGTCTTCTCCACTCTAGAGAATAAGGTATAACACCCTTTCCCAAGGGTTAGATTTTTACATTGAAGTCATGGGTACATATTATAAAGGCAGAGGAAACACGGGGGAAAAGAACAAGGTGTTTGATAGGTAGGAAATAGGACATATCTTTTGCGTATTTTAATTGGCTCCTTCACAGACACAATATCAATTTGTCCTTATCACATACAGCTTATTTTTTGAAAGGAGGTCAAAATATCACATGTAGTTATATTGCCTTGAAAAATATAAGCACATAAAGATATAATTATAATGTAACTCGTTTAGTAGCACATAATAACTTGAAGCTTTGGAAAGCAATTTCATTATAATAATGTTTTGAAGTAGGTAGTACAAAACTATTTTATAAATATATTCACACAGGCAGGGGTGGAACGTAGTTAGGGTGATGTCTACATTTATACAATACATGCTCTTTTTTTATAAATTCCCAGTCGCTTTTAGTTGTATATAAAGAAGCAAAAAAGGAAACACAGAGAAGCAGGACAACTTTAGAAGTAACTGTTGAATTTATTACATACCTTTTTTTAAAAGCTAGCTATAAATAATATTCAGGGTTTCATATATATTTATTTTTCCTGTTCTACTCTTTGTACAGAAATTTTGATGTTTGTGAAGTTCAGAATTTTCAAAAAATTTAAGTCCACAATCCCTATATAACTTTTAAATGTATAGCGATGCAAACATGTATCCCCTGAGCTGCAGGAGCAGAAAAAGACTGAATGACCATGTGGAGTAGCAAATTTGGCCCTACATTATTACGATGAATTATTTAAGATAACAAGGAATAGTTATCTCATACAAATGATGCATGAAAGGAAGAAATGATACAAAGAAACCAAGTAGGGGAGAGGGCTGAGAGTGCTGGAACCTTACTCTTACTGGAAATGGGTTATAGACAGAATGAGAAAGACAGAGAGAGAGAGAGAGAGAGAGAGAGAGAGAGAGAGAGAGAGACAGAGAGAGACAGAGAGAGAACAAAAGTCTTCTAAAGTTAGAAAGACATGAGAGGGCAAGGGGATAATATAAAGGAGGGATTTCAGAAGGGTATAGAGATAAAGAATTAAAAGAGAGAGGGGATAAGGGAGAAACTCTTAGATTCAGGGGGAGGGGGAGGGAAGAGGATAAGGGAAGGAAACACACAACAAATAATTATAAGGTGGAATGCGAATGGGATGAATTTACCCATAAAGCAGAAACAGACAGCAGAATGGATTGAAAAGCTGAATTCAATAAAATATTGTTTTCAGAAGACACAATAAAAAAATGAGAGATGCACACAGAGATAAAATAAAGGGCTAGAATAGAATTTACTGTGTAAAAAAAAAAAAGGTTAGTAGTAATGACCTCAGACAAAGATAAAGATAAAATAGATTTAATTAAAAAAGTAAGGAAACTACATTATGTGTCAATAATGTTATTCAATATTGTTTTAAACCATTTAAAATAACTAAACAGTATAAAATACCTGATAGTATACCTGCCAAAACAGCCATAGGAACTGATTTAAATAATTGGAGAAATATTCATTGTTCATGGGTAAAGCCAATAGAATAAAAAAATGACAATTTTACCTAATTTATTTATTCAATGTCATTTCAATTAAACTACTAAAAAAATTATTTTACTGACTTAGAAAAAATAATAACAAAATTCATTTGGAAGAACAAAAGGTCAAGTAACTCAAAGAAACTAAGTGAAAAAACATAAAGGAAGGGGATTCAGCAATACCAGACCTTAAACTATATTATAAGGCAAGAGCATTATTGAAGTGTATAATGAATAATTTCAATTATTTTAAATTTAAAATTTCTTGTATAAATAAAACCAATGTAGCCAAGATTAGAAGGAAAACAGAAAACTAGGGGGAAAAACTTTCATAGACAATCTCTCAGATAGAATATCATTGTAATGGAAAACTGCTGTGATAAAAGAAATGATGAGCTGGTTAATTTAGAAAAACATGAAAGACTTGGACCTATGAAGGAAGATGCTATCACCTCCAGAGAAAGAATTGACAAATAGAAATATGCACAATATATTCTTACAGACATATATAATGTATATGTATATAGATATTATGTATGTATGCATATATGTCTATATCTATACACACAAGCACACAAATGGCTTTAATTGTAGTGGGGGGGCAGGGTGGAGGAAGGAAGAAAAAAAGTAAAAAGTACACAGCAGAGAACAAAAGAAAAACTAGAAGAAAGCAAAGCTGGGTTGCTTTGAAAACAATGTGTAGGATTTATCACACAGTTTTTTTGTGAAATGGAAATTTGTTTTATATTAAATCCTCTCATGTTCTGTGTACATGGAAAGTTTTTTTGTTTTGTATTTAAGTTTAAAATGGATAAAAAAAATTTTAAAAGAAAAGAAAAAATTAAAGCCAAGAACATATATGGAAGAAAAAATTCAAGCCAAGAACAATCATACCAAAAGAGTATTGATCTTTGGATAAGGGTCAGCCTGGATCACAGGACTTAAGAAACAGAAAGGAGAAGATGCCAGCTGGAAAGCAGGGACTTGCATGAGCTTGCCTCCAGGTCCCTCCAAAAACCTATAAAAAATGTCTCTGAACAAATTCTAGAACTGCAGAATCCACAAAATTGCAGAAGGAAGCAGGGATCCAGCCCAGGACAGCCTGGATGGTGGCTGGATTAGGCCTATCATGCAC
>CM053623.1:225382487-225422942 GCA_028646595.1 Phalanger gymnotis
TTATGAGAAGTATGTTGTGCTGGTTGTATATTAGCATTCTGGGACAGACTGTGAACCCAAGGCAAGAAGTGGGGCTTGGATCCATACAGGGAATGATGATACAGAGAGGTGCAAACTGTCTTGTTACTACCTAGTTCTAGGACACAAATTCAGGGTAGATTGACTGATGAAAAACATGTGTGCCCCTCAGCCCTTAACAGTCACATGTCCTAAGGGGTATACTGAGAGAGGAGCAAATTCAGAAAAAACAGTTGTGTGGATTAGACCCCAGCAATAGAATAGGGTTCCAGTCTTAAGCCCAGTGTGACACTGCAGAGAAATAACCACGGGGCTAGCAATCTTAATACCAAAGGGAGGCCTTCTGTAGCTCTGACCCTGTAGAACATCAGCTAGCTAACAGAGGCTCAGTCCAGCAATAGTCTACTGTTACTCTGACCTAAATCCAAACTAGGAACTTACAGAGCTCAGATGAGGGGTTCAGCAATAATTTTACCTTGGATCGGATCATTTTGAGAGCACTGATAGCTTGTAGGCCCCAGACTAAGCTATCCCTGACAACTCGTATAGCATAACATTCACTATGCCAATAAAATAGCAACAGGATGATCCCAGATCTTCCCTATCAAAGTTCATAGAACTTTGTCCTAACGTTGTCTGAAGTCAAGAAATGGACTGGAAGATAAGCAGACAAAAATAGAAAATTACCTTAAATAGCTATTATGTTGACACAAACCCAGACAAAGAGACTGAGTTCAAAACATCTACAAGCAAAACAAAATCTCAAAGCAAAACAAAAATTGGGTTTAACTAGAATTACCAGAAGAGATGAAGCAAGAGTTTTAAAAAAAATTAATTAAAAAGTGTTTTTCTTAGTGAAATAAGAATGCTGTAGTAAGAAATTAGAAAAGAAGTGAGAGCTATAGAAGAAAGGATTGGAAAAGTAATTAAAAGATTGGAATAAATGGTACAAAACCTTGCCTAAGCAACAAATTCACTGAAAATTTCGTTCAGTCATTTTCAATTGTGTTTAACTCCTCACGACCCTCTTTAGTGTTTTCTTGGCAAAGGTACTAGAGTAGTTTGCCATTTCCTTCTCCAGCTTATTTTACAGATCAGGAAACTGAGGCAAACAGGGTTGCCCAGAATCACACAGCTAGTATGTGTTTGAGGCCAGATTTGAACTCAGAAGATGAGTTTTCCTTACTCCAGGCCTAGCACTCTATCCACTGTGCCACCTAACTGCTGGCTTCCTGAAAATTAGAATGGACCAAAGAGGAGCCAATAACTCCATGAATAACAAAAAAAAAAAATTAAAATAAAGTCCAAAAACTGAAAAAAATGGAGGCAAATGAAAGTTATATTAAAAACATCTGACCTGGAAAACAGATCAAGGAGAAAGGTAAGAAATCTGTGAACTACCTGAATGCCATGACAAAAAATAAAAAGGCCTAGATATCAGTTTTCAAGAAATCTTAAAAGAAAATTATACTGATCTCTTATAACAGGCCTGCACAACTGTGGCCTGCCAAATGATTTTGGTTGTCCTATGAAAGATGTAGAGGAAAACATCTTCTCCATTTTCGTGGTCCACCTGAAATCCTTTGGCATGCCTGAGGCTGCTTATGGTCCATCGACTGCAGGTTGTGCAGGCCTGTCTTAGAACCAGAGGGTAATGTGCACATAGATGGAATCTACTAGTCACCTCCTGAAAATGAAAATTCCCAAGAGTATTATAGCCCAAATCTAGAGCTGCCAGGTTAAAGAATAAATACTACAAACAGAAAGAAAAGAATTCAAGTACTTAGGAGTCAGTCAGCATCACACACCATTTCTCTGTCACCATTATAATGGAGCAGAGACTTGGACTACCACATTCGAGAAGGCAAAGGATATGGACTTATAATCAAAAATTACTTATCCCTCAAAGCTAATTATAATGCTACAGAGGAAAAAATAGACCTTTAATGAAATAGAGTATTTGCAAGTGTTCTGATTAAAGGACCACAGCTTTTGAGAAACTTTGGAATTCAAACACAGAAGTGAAGAGAGATATAAAAAGGTAAACCTGAAGGAACAATGAAGGTAACATTACCAAGGTAATAAAAGTAGCCAAGTTACCTTAGTAACAGAATTAGTTTTTGGAAACAATAAATATCATTTCCCAAATATTTGGTCATCTGACCAGGCAGACCTCATAAGCAATAGATCACTATGAAGTTAATTGCTGTCATGGCCAATCTTGGTCCCTGAGGACTGATGTCAAAATATATATCTCTCTCGATAGATTAGTGGATAGATTCAGGTTGTTGCAGTGGGTGTATAGGTTTTTACTTAATCACTTCTCTTTTTTATAAAGGGACTTGTGGGTGGAAACTGAGAGGTGATTGTGTCAATTTGGTGGCTATTGTGTTTTTTTAAAGGTAGTACAATAAAATGAAGAAGAAAAAGAAAATTGCATTTCGCACCAACATCTATTTGTTAGAGGGTAAAGAATTAAAAGGAATTTAGTGAAAAACTTGATCTTCCCAACCACTTCATATTATACAGCTTAGTACTCAATGACTTCTGTGCAAAAGCAGACACAGGAAAAGGGCAAAAGTTTTTTTAGAAAATGTAGTTCAAAAATCAAGAAATGAAAGACACTAAAGTAGATATACTTTGTAAAAGGTTTTGGATATATGTTTTTAAAGAGACCAAGTTGTTATATGATTATAGGATTTTTTAGAATGACCATAGAAATAATATAATCCCCTAATTTTACAGAAAAGGAAACTGAGGCACAGAGATTAAATGACTTGTTTAAAGTCATACAGGAGGAACTGGGGTTCACATCCCATTAAAGCAGTGAGTATACAGTGACTCTTGGGCTGTTTTTTCCTTTTCATGTTTTGCAGTTTCCAAAGTCAAAATTTTTTTGGATTTACCTTTGAGTCCAAGGACTCAGTGCTTCCTTGATATTCTCTGCTAGTACTTTGTTCCATCTTTCTCCAAAAGAGGCATGGGTTTTCTGGATGTCTGTGGTATTCTTCACTGCTTAGAACCCTGATTTGATATCTGTAAGTGCAGGAGCTGAACTCATTCAAAGCTGACATTCCAGAGCCAACTTCTAACTCTGGAGGCTATTTTTTTTCCTTGAGGCTTTTTCTGTGAATGTGATTGGGTGCTCGGGTGCCTGTGCCTGAACCCTAATTCCAAAACCACCTCCAGTTCTAAAATCACATCTCTCCCTAACCTCAAAATACTAGCTCAAGGGCAGCATGCCCTATGGCACACTTATCTCTACTCCTTTCACAGTAAGCAGCTGTGCCTATCTATAGACTGATCCCTGTGTACTGATAACTGGCTGTGCACTGTGTTCACTACTTACTGATCTTATTTATATGTGTCCTAGATATAGTCAAATGTATATTCTCTTACATTTATTCAGTCTAACAAGACATTCGATGAAAGCCACCTAGATATACCCAGTCAGCCTTCACTGACAGTTAACTTAGTGACATTTCACAATCAAACCTATACTGCCAGGTCGCCGCCCCACCTTGAGCTATTTCCCAGTGAACTTTGGGTAATACACCTGCGCAGAAGATACAAAAAGTGCATGTTCCTTTAAGAACGGACCATCCCTTAACCACTCCCTAATCCAACCCCAAAACCTAAATCTCTTACAAAAACTCTAACTGCACCTGTGTAAGGTTGCAGGTCCCCTAAGAACTCTTGCCTACTGTAAAACATAATAAATCTTTGCCACCCTGACTTAAAGAATGCTTGAAATCATGAATTCATTCTAGATGGCCCTGACCCTCTCCAGTACCTGGGTCCTTGAGGGGTACTCCCCCTCAACCGGGAACTCCAGTCCTGGGAACTTTAGTTTTGGGATTCCTGAATCCCTGGGTTTTTCCTCCTCAACAAATATACTTCATATCTTCAATTATAAGGGAAATATTCAGAGAGTAGGAACTATCTCTTCTTTTTTTGTGTCTCTTTTCTTCCAGGGACAAGGCATCTATCTTGTGTAGGTAGTGTTTTGCTTTTACCAAGTAAGCACGAAGTCTGTACTTGTTAACTTCTGGGAAATGGGTGAGAGAAATAAATTAAATCCATCAGACCTCTTTCCATTTTATTTTAGTTAGTAATTTGTCTTTCAAATTCTTGGATAAAAGGTGTTTTTGAACCAAATAAATTAGCAAAGATGATAAAAAAAAATGGAAACTGTTGAAGTGGCTCTAGCAAGATAATAAAGCTATTATTATACCATTCTTACTGAACAACAGTTTGACACTATGTAAGAAAAGTATCTAAGCTATCCATTTGACCTAGCAGTTGCACTATTTGACATACACTGCAAGAAAAGATAGGTATACTGTACAATAGATCCCAAAATATTCATAGTAGCATGTTTTGTGGTAGCAAAGAAAACGTAGGCTACCGTCAATCAAAGTATGATTGGACAAACTGGTATATGAATGTAATTGAATATTTTCATGCAGTCATTGTCAAATATGAAAAACTCAGAAAAACATTTATGAACTGATAAGGAGTGCCTGGCACTTAGTAAGTGCTTAGTAAATGTTTTTTGATTGAATGAGGCAGAACTGAAAGAACAATATATTCAACTACAGCAATGGTAACCAGTGTTTGCTCCAGATAAAAGATAACGCCCACTCCCTTCTAGCTGGGAAGAGAGACTGGATTAGATTGTAAGCTCCTTTCGGGGCAGGGATTGTTTCTTGTCTCTTTTTGTATCCCTAGCCCTTAGTGTAGTACAGTACCTTTAAGGTTCTTAATATATGTTTATTCATTGATTGAGGGAGACTACCTTCTTTTTTTGTGAATTGTTTTTCTTTGTTACAAGGAAGGGGTCAATTCCAGGGGAGAGGACTGGGGCAGGACATACTTATCCAGAAATACATAGACAGCATCAATAAATTTAATTAAAATAAATGAATAGCTTAATTAAAATAAATTAACCTTTAGATAGGTGCTAGGTTATTATGGTAGCCATGGGATTAAATTTTCTGGGGTAAATGACACTGGCCTAGGTGAGAACTAGCTCTATAACAAAATATATATAAAATCTGTTAGCAAACCTAATAGCCTTACGGAAGCTGTGAAAGACTATCACTTGATAGGAATTACGATAACATTTCGGAGATTGCTTATTGGTTATCTGGAACTAGAGGTGACTTGCATAGAAAAGCAGCCAAAAGAAGCCTTGGAAAGTAGAGTGAATCTACTCAGTCTGAGAATTCACCTTGTACATTCCCTTCTGCCAACCTTTCCATCTTTGGTAAGAGAACAATAATAAAATTAATATTTGTACTATAAACAGAACATGACAATCCATTGCCATGTGGCTCTCTTCTTTTTTTAAATGGATTTTTATTGATATTTTTTGTTTTTTATATCACCTGTATTTCCCACTGCATTCTACCTCCTCCTATCCCCCAAGTCATCCCTTATAATACTATGTGAAGAAAAGTCCAGCAAAATTAAATCTGTATACATACTGTATACCCATGGTGGGAAGAGGCATCTTTCTTTCTTTCTTTCTTTTTTTTTTTTTGGTGAGGCAATCTGGATTAAGAGACTTGCCCAGGGTCACACAGCTAGTAAGGATGAAGTGTCTGAGGCAGGATTTGAACTCCAGTCCTCATGATTCCAGGGCCGGTGCTCTATCCTCTGCCCCACCTAGCTGCCCCAAAGTATGTCTTATATCTCTTGTTTTGGGCCAAGTTTGTTCATAAATTTGGAGGCTTATTTCAGTTGTTTTATTGTTTTTCTCATTTACATTGCTGTAATCATTGTGTATATTGTTTTCCTGGTTCTGCTTACTTCACTTTTCATCAATTTTTTCTGTGCTTTTCTGAACTTACATCCATCATTTCTTATAGCACAATTATATTCCATTCCATTTATGTATGACAATTTGTTTAGCTCTTACTGAAAAATGTCTACTTTCTTTCCAACTCTTTGCTACCATGAAAAGTGTATAAATATTTTGGTATATATGATTTTGAAGTGCCTGCCTACCAGTGGAATCTTTGAATTAAAGGGTTGGTACAAAAAAGTTTTTGTTTGCATTTCTCTAATTATTAGAGATTTGAGAGTTAAATGTCTTACTTTCCAGTTATAATAATGCTTTCTTTTCCATTAAAATAATTAATCCCAATGACTGGAAACTATACACACATGAATCTTTTGAGTTTCATAACCTTTATTTGACATCAGGAAGCTCTGTGATTTATACTTCTCTATCTATGTCCAGCAAGATGATCATGTGGTTTCTTTGTGGAGACATTGGTTATCTTCCCTGAGGAGAATTTCTCAGTAGAAAGCAAGGCTACATTCTGTTAGTTTCAAAGAGATAGCTGAGATCAATTACAAATGGGAGGGCAATATAATGGATATTTAGAATGTATTTAATTCAAGGAATAGCTTAGAATACTTATTTATGTACTTTAATGACTAGAAATTATGTTTTTCTGATAAGGTTGTTAGAAAATGGAAATAAAACAGATTCCAAGACAGTTATTTGACTTTATTTTAGTATTAGGTATTCAGATCTATGTCTTGGTTGTGAGGGAAAGAACTTAGTTTGATTTTCTGAGATATCTTCAATCCACATATAGGCAGCAGACTCATAGAAGGCAAGATTTCATGGTTTTCCACGGAAAGAGAACAATTTTTTATATTGAGTGGAATAACAATGAAATTGAGGTAAACCACAAGGAATATAGGAAAACTCTCTGTGAGGGAAGGAATGTCTGAAATCACTGATCATGTTCTTTGATTCCAACAGATTATATTGATCTTTTCCTTCAGGGTTTCCAAGATTCCTCCTATAGGCTTCAATGTGACATGAAGTAGAAGGCTGGAATGGCTGGTTGATGAATGTCTTCAAGAAATTGAGTGAGAGTTAAGTATTTTGGTTTCCTTTAGGAGTGTCTTTTTTTTACATGTTTATAATCTATCCCATAAATTAAGAACACACACACACATACACACACACACACACACACACACACACACACACCCCTATGTTACAATCAGGTGAGTTCCAGGTGATTTATTTGATTCCAGAAAGCTCCCTAATATGTAATTCTACATGAAAGTCCTGCAAGGTGCCATTGTGTTTTAGTTCCTGAAATATCAGGTATCTCTCATCTGGGCAGTTTTCACATTGAAAGGCAATGTTTCATTTGTGTAGATTGAGAGAAAGTTGATTTCATTTACGGCAGTAACAACCAGACTAGAGGAAAGGATGAAAAATTTGTCCAGTGTATTTAATTCAAGCAGTGGAGCAGATTACTATTTAGGCACACTAATTCCTATACATTATTTAATCTTTTTCTAACAGTTGTAGTTTTTCTCAATAGAGATGTCAATGTGAAATCAATTGGAAGTCTCTACTTCCTATTAGTTCTTCAGCAGTGAATGAAAGTTAAGCGTCTTCCTTCCTTGTGGCAGTATGCCATTCTTTTATATTGAAGTAACCCATCCTATGAATCAGGGCTGTCCAACCTTAGGTTTTTATTGAAACAATAGACAATATATTTTGATTTGCCATTTTAGTGAGAGCTCTGCTGTAGCTTGGATTCACTTACTAAAGCATTTATGTAAATCTCTATGCTTGTAGGTGGGCCACGTTTTGGACAGCTCTGCTATGGATTGAAGGCAACGCAAATTCAATTGAAATAAAACTGACTACTTCCATTACACTTACTTGACTCTCAAAGCTGGAAGGAAAGGCATAAGTGTTTATATAATGCCTACTATGTTCCAGGAATTGTGTTAAGTAGTATATGATATTATCTTATTTGATACAACAACCTTATGAGATTGGTGCTGTTATTATCCTTATTTTACAATCGAGGAAAGTGGGGCAACAGAGGTTAAGTGACTTGATCAGAGTCACACAGCCAGTGGGTGTCTGAGGCAGGAATTGAACTCAGGTCTTCCTGACTCCAGACCCAGTGCTCTATCCACTGTGCTATGTATCTGCCAACATGCTAGCCTGGTACTTGCTATCTAGGTGGGTATCTTGGTCTCTAGTATATGAACTTTGATTTGCTAAGATATCACGAATCTTCATGTTGGCAGCAGACTCACAAAAGATAAGATTTCATTTTCCATGGAAACAGAATAATCTTTTAAATTATGTGGAAAAACAATGAGATTGCTATCATGAGAAATATAGGAAAACTACCTTTCATGTAATGTCCCATGCCACTCTCCACAGTTTAGTTTACTTTAGTTTTTTACAAATGTTATTGAGTTATTCTAGCATGGTTTCCAGGATTCATTTTAGAGCCTGAATTTGACATGAATTGGAGGGGATGGAGGGGCTTCAGGGGCAGGGATATTGAGAAGATGTGAATGTTGCCCATATGTGTATCTATATGTCTGTCTAGATATATCTCAGATTGTGTGTGAATAGATGTGTGAATAGAGGTGTGAATAGATGTCTCTGGAGTTTCCTCCACCTAACTTCCAAGGGAGATTTTTATTCCAGGGGAAGATTTTGATTCCAGTAGATTGGGGCCATGATGATAGCTGTTCTGCTCTCCTCAGAGAAGTGGTACAGCAATTATATCTGTCTGCCCCGCTGCGTATTTTAAGTCTAGAGGAAATAATTCTTAGATTCAAACAACCCTCCTCATCTTTATCCCTTTATGGGGAAAGGAAGGTTCCAAGCGATCGATCCAAAGACTTGACTCCCTTCCCACCAGTTCCACAAAGATCATCACACAAAATGAATAGCAAATAAATTCATTTATCCAAGTCAATAGCAAACACACATCAGAGATGTTGTACTGATACAGCAGACAATACACAGAGTGAACAAGCTCTCCCATTGGGAGCAAGAGATCTCAGTTCAACCAAATCAGAGTTTCTGGTATGGTAAGCTGATGATTGGGACATGATCAAGGCACTGGCTTTTCTACATGTCAACTTTACTGGACTCTTTCCCTTCAGGGACTTCTCCCTGAAGAGAATCTGGAATTGTGTGTTACCTGTCTTAAGCCTTAGATGCCACAATTTCAGCAGTACTCTTCTCTTAAGTTGTCACCACCTCCATCCTTTACACAAGTATGAAACATTGAGTAATTATTTTCCACCAATGAAGACAGTCTTACGCAAATGGGTTGAGTCTCAGGTTACTTACATATACTTGAGCACACACATACAATGGATATGCTAATTTTGTAAACTTGAGGTTAGGGACTACTTATTTTATATCTATGTATCCCTAGAATTTAGCAAAGCGCCTGAAACATAATAAGCAATTAATAAATACTTGGTGATTCATTGATTGATGCTTATTCTGTCTTTACATAAATAAAAGTGTAGGTAATGAAGAGTAATTATAAATACTAGGGCTAGTAAATGTAAGAAGAGGCCAGGGAAGTGTGAAGGGAATTAATGTTGTTTCATCAGAATTTGACATCTTTACTAATAATGTGGAAAAAATATAAATGGCTCATTAATGAAATCCATAAATGAAGTTGAGTGATTTATTGGGCACAAGAAGGCATAGAATTTAGGAATCTTAGCAAAATGAGATTTAGCTTTTAAAAAATGAAAACATCCCCTCGGAAGAAAAGCCATATGAAACAAATGTAATGGTAATGATCAGTTCAAAAAGCAACCGTGCCATTAGTAGCCTGGCCAGAGGTGATACTTTGAAAAATATTACAGCTTAGAGTTTTTTCCCTGAAATGACTGGGGTAGACAGGCCCTATATGGCTGCACCAATATTTCTGACACCTAGTCTGTTGCTCTGAAATCTAATCTTGTTTGTCGGCTCTGCTTCAGACCTTCAATACTCATTGGAGGGGAGAGGATTACTTCATAAATCCTAATATTGCTATATGTATTGAGACAGTAAGTTATAGCTTGGAACTTTGTCCCAAGGTACCAAAATTTAAAGGTCACTGACAGCATTTATAGTACACCAACTGTATAGAGATGACAAAACCTAGTACTTAAAACTTAGCACTTAAAATGAATGCCAGATATTACTTCTTTGGACTCCATACCCTAAGTGAGTTCTTTTCATCCCTGGTTTAGTCCCCCTCCTTCCTTCTCCTCGAGGTGGTGCTATTCCTAGCATTGGTGATTTGTGCTCTGGAGTCTGCTGTTGCTCTCACAACCTCACCACACCTACCCCCTTCCCTCCCAAGTAGACTAAGAGTACATCTTGTGTACTTTCCTGTGAAGAATTGTTGGTAACAGTCTAAGATTTCTCACTCTGTTGCAAGAGTCTATTAATACCTAGAGAAGAAGGACTAGGCAAGCATTTTAACATAAGGGCAGAAAAACAAACAAAACATCTTGCATTATAATGACTCATGATTATGTTGTCTTAAAGCCCTACACATGCTTAGCCTACCTTTCAGTCTAAAACTTTCATATAGTAAGTCATCTTTTTTTTCCTAAACGTAATATTGACTTGCTTAATACATTTCCTTCCTTCCTTCCTTCCTTCCTTCCTTCCTTCCTTCCTTCCTTCCTTCCTTCCTTCCTTCCTTCCTTCCTTCCTTCCTTCCTTCCTTCCTTCCTTCCTTCCTAGTATTATTTACTGACTGGCTTATCTATAAAATGGACTGTAATATCTAATTCACAGGGATGGTGCAATAAACAAATGGTATATGTAAAGTGCTTTGTCAACCTTAAAACGCTATATAGTTTTAATGTTTTTTTTCTACATGATTGAAATTATCATCATTGGGGGAAGGAAGCAGAAACACACACATTTTGGGGGAATATCTTCTCCATGGTCACTTTGGGAGCTACGTCTTCCAGAAACTTGTGGAGCTCAGTATTTTAGCATCCTCAGTTTGAAATAAAGATGAGAGTATATCTGTAGGAAGAGGCAAAGGGTAGGAGACTTGGGAAAGAGGGTCTTGCTCCAAAGGAAACAAAAAGAAATAATTAAAACAGTATCTGAATGCCCAAAGCAGAGAGGAAGGAAAGAAAAGCAAAAAACAAAACAAAACTAAAACCAGAAAAGTAAAACCATACATAATTCCCACTTTCTACCAGCAGGTGTCACTAAGGGACCAAGTTTGGTGAGGCACTTCTTTTTTATTCTGTCCTCAAAACAGAAGCAGTAGTACATTGAGACTTGGCCTTTGAACCAGTGAGACCTATGTTCAAATCCTAGATATGACATATGCTAATTGTGTGATCCTGGAAAGGTCAATTAAGCTTCCAATGTCCTAGGCAGCTCTGTAATATAAATTACAGGAAAGATGTTGATTTGCATTGGTAGAGTCAATTTCTTTATCTTTCCTAATACCAAGGAAATCACAAATCCTTTCTTGATCCTCCCAAAGAAGAGAGCAGGAGCAGATTCTTTGCAGCCTAAAGCTTTCTCCTCCTACTGGTTAGACCAGGGGTGTGACCTTGCCTTTGGTCCTTGCCTCTATACTCCTTGCTCTGGGATTTCCCATTATGGTTGGGAAGGGAAGGCTCTTCTTCACTCTTGTCTCATGGCAACCACTTTCACATGGCAGCTAAGGCAGAGGGTCTCAATTAAGTCATCTGGAGCCTGTATACCTGGCCACCTTTTCTGCTCTGTTTTCTTTTCTGTGTATAGGTAAACTTCAGAGCAATCTCAAGATGGATGGGTATAATCTTGAAGGCAACCTTGCTCATAGGTCTATTGGTCAGAGCTGACTAGTGGTAGAGAGATTTTTTTTTTCATTAGAGAAGATGACCATCAACAAAAAGACAGACCTAGGTTTTCACCTGGATTCCTAGAAAATAGCTGCTGTAAGTGAATTATTTGGACAGAGAAAAACTGAGGAAATATAGAAATGCCTGTTCGACAGTCCTGCTGAATATTTTGATTTATGTTTTGACAGTTATAAGTCCCAACTTCATGGCAGAATATGTAACAGTAGTTATGAATTATAAGTTACTGGTTGTGTTAATTAGTCATTGAAAGCTTATGAGACCTTTTTGTGTTAAGCATTTCTTTTGTGTGTAAGAAATAAATATAACTTGTTTACATTAGACATTAAATACCTTTCTATCCTCCTTTTGGCAAATTCTAGACATGAACTGAAACCTAAGTTTTAAGAAATTTTTCCCTGGGTTGCTAGGTATTGTTGGTAGGGGAAAGGAGTTACAATAAAGTAAAGAATATGAGAAACGGATTCTGACACTCCCTCCCCCCTTCCTTTTTTAAAGGTGGTCATGCTTCCCTAGGACTGACCTCACTTAGGACTACATACATGGATTTAGAGAAGATGAACTTAGCACAGTGTGAGAGCAGCGCCTCTCTTTGACTTTTAAAACTCCTTCCAACCTTTCTAGTCCTAACTCTTTATTTCCCTTCATGTACTCTATGATCCAATGACAGGGACTTTCTTGCTGTTTTCCTTGAATAAGACAAATATGTCCAAACTCCATACATTTTCACCGGCTGTCCCACATTCATGAAAGTCTCTAACTCTTTGACTCCGCTTCTTGGCTTCCCAGGCTTTCTTCAAGTCCCAGTTAAAATTTCACTTTCTCTGCTAAGCCTTTCCCAGTTCCCTCTAATCAGGGATGTGCTGGTCCCAGCTTGTCCTAGGATTTTTAGAGCTTATTGTAAAATTGGCAAATGCTAAAAATCAGGGCTTGATTTATTGTTTTTTGATTGTATAGACTTTAGAAAGTGATGAAGAAAATATTAAAAATGTAGATTAAACTTAAAAGTGTTTTGAATACTTTTTTTTTTCAGAGTCCTGGTTGTTAAACACTAGCACACAGCTACCTTTACTGTTAACGTCTTCCCTCTGCAATTACTTCCAGTTTGTTAATAATAATGAGTCAGTGTAACAGTGGGCAAAAGGCTGACTTTGGGGTGCAGAAGTTAGTCTTGCCTCTGACACTTAAACAGATCACTCAACCTCTCAGGGCCTTCAGGCAGCTTGTTAAAATGTTATATTTTACGTGAATTGTTGATAACGTTCTAGTGGAAGAAGATACTGCATTGCTGGTTCCCTATTCAAATTTACGAAGCATGGTTCTCACAACTGTCAAAGACAGAGTATTTAAGTATTCCCATTTTACAGATGAGGAAACTGGTGCTCAGACAGATTAAATGACTTGCTCATGGTCACATAGCTAGACCTAGATTTTTACCAAAGCTCTCCTGATACAAAGTGTATTTCCAATATGCACACTGCATTGTGCCATGTGTATTTATTATTCTTTACCGCCAAAGGCTCTTTTCGAACCTTCTTAGCTTATATTTACAGATAAAATGAACAGCTGTGGGCCAGATAATAATAAGAGTTAAATGGATTCAGAAATGATTGAATAACCAGATCCAGAGAGTATTGATTAAAGGATAAATGCCGACCTAGAAGAAGGTAACTAGTAGAATATCACAGGGATCTGTCCTTGGCCCTTTTCTATTCAATATTGGCATTTTTTTTTATCTGCGAGGTGGTTAAAAGGCATAAGTGGCATGCATATCAAATTTGCAGATGACACAAAGCTAGGAGGGATGGCAGATGACAGAATCCCAAGCTAAAAAAATTTTCGATAAGTTCGAACAAGAGGTTGAATCAGATAAGATTTAATAGAAATAGTTGAGGGGAAGATGTCTGACTAGACAACAGTTCTTGTGAAAAAAGAGCTAGGACTTTTAGTGGACCAAAAGATCAATATAAATTAACAAAAATATTTGAGAACATTAACAACAAAAATCTAATGCCATATTAGGCTGCAAAAATAGAAATATAGTGTCCAAACTAATGGAGGAGTCCTATTGTGGCCTTGACAGACTGTTTTAGGAAGGATTCAATATTCATAGACAGACCACCAGGATTGTGAGGAGCCTAGAATCCACATTATTTGAAGATTGGTCAAAGGATGGGGAAGTAATCTTAAGTCTTCAAATTTCTGAAGCAGAGACTGGCATGTGGAAGAAGCATTAAACACATTCTGCTTGCTCTCTCCTGGGGAAGAGCTAAGAACAATGGGTGGAAGTTACAGGGAGCCAGATATCAGCCCAATATAAAGAGGGACTTCCTAACAATTAGAATTGTCCCCAAATGAAATATAGGCTGCCACACTGTAGGTTTTCAGGTAGAGAGGCTAGATAACCACTTGTAGAGGATGTCAAAGAAGGTATTTGTGTTTCAAATGGAATGTGTTCTAGATAATGTTTACAGTAATTTGTAACTCTAAGAGTCTCTGGTTCTTAATATGCTCTTGGAAAAATTAGATGCCTCAGTATGACAGCTGAGTGGTTTTCCATAGGAATTGGAGCTGATAAAGAAAAGAGTTGTCCTAGGGGTACATATTTGTGTGTGTGTGTGTGTGTGTGTGTGTGTGTGTGTGTGTGTGTGTGTGTGTTTTAAGTTGCCACTGTCATTATAAACAAATGACAGACTACTCGCTTGGGAAGCTTTTCTAACTGAAGGGGCAGTTCACTTCCCCATTCAGGCTTGCAGCCATTCCATGAATAGAACTTGACACAATACTCTTTTTACCTCAGACAACAAACACAGGCTTTGAGTAACTGTGTATCGCATATATAGCAAGGCTTTTTGGATATTTCAGGTTGCAAGAAGATGTCACAAATTGGTGGTTGCTAGGTTTTTGTAAAAAACATTGCTGGTAATGTTTGTTTTCCTCACAACATTCTTGCCTAAAGAGCTTCAGGTGGTATTTTTAAAATGTGTGCCATTTCTAGCACAACTACAGGGGACGTTCAATATACTGAAAAATTATTTAAGTCAGATGATTTTCCACCTGGCAAGAATATAGCACATAGGTTACAGTAATAGAATAGATACAGAGTAAAAATCCTGGATTCTATCTTGCACCTTTCTCCAAATCCCTATGGGACTCTATTTCTGTGTATTTTTCCCTCTCATAAGATGGTGCTGAATAGGAGCACAGAGAATCACATATAGTGAAAAGATGGCAGCCAGTCAGTCAGTAGAGCATGGGAGTTAACCTAAATTCAAATATTGCCTCAGACACTAGCTTTGTGATACTGGGCAAATCACTTGGTTTGTCTCTGTTTCTCATCGGTAAAAATAAGGGACTGATAACAGCACCTATCTCCTAGGGTTGTTGCGAGGATTCAGTGAGATAATATTCATCATGATCAAGGTAGATTTATGCCAGGGATACCAAGTTCAACATTAGGAAAACAATGTAATTGATCATATTAAAAAGAAAACCATCCAAAATCAATGTGACTGTCTCTATGTAGAAAAAGCTTTTGATAAAGAACAACATCCATTTATGCTATAAACAACAACCTATGAAGTATAGGCACAGAGGGACCTTTTTTAAAAAAAGCACAAAAATACCTATCTAAATCTAAAAGAAAGCATTATATTCAATGGGGTCGTACTAGATACACTTTTATAGTAAATACAAGAGTAAAACAAGGATGCCCATTTCCCTCACTATTATTCTATATAGTTTTAGAAATGCTAGCAATAGCAATAAGACAAGAGGAAGAAATGAAAGGAATAAAGATGGGTTAAATAGATGAAAACTTCCTCTATTTGTTAATGATATGATGGTATAATTGGAAAATGTTAGGGAATCAGCAAAGATACCAATTGAGACAATTAATAGCTTCAGCAAAGTTACAGGCTACAAAATAAACTCAAAAATCTACTTCATTTCTATATGATAATAAAACCCAAGAGGTAGTAATAGAAGGGGAAAGCCCATTACAAATAACTACAAAGTGCATAAAGTATCTGGAGATCAATCTACCAAATCTACCAATCTACCAAAGGACACAAAAAGCTTGAATCAATTCAATTATGAGGTGTTCCTTAAAGAAAAAAGGAAAAAAATTAAATAACTGGAGGAATATTTAGTGCTCATGGCTGGGTCAGGCCAATATAGGATAAAAATGACAAAGTTAACTTATGCTAACAATGGTAGGCCAAATTATCAAAGGGCTACTTTATATAATGATAAAATAATAATAAAATTAATTTGGAAAAGCATTTTAAATATCTATTATGTGCCAGGTTGCGCTAAGAACTGGTGATACAAAGAAAAGCAAAAGACAATCCCTACACTCAAGGAATTTACAATCTAATGAAGGAAACAGCATAAAAACTACATACCAATAAAATATATTTAGGATAAATTGGAATTAATATTAATGCACAAAAATTAATGTAGTGCCTTAAAAATATCTCATTTTGGGAAGGCAGAGCCAAGATGGCTGAGTAAGGGCAGGGATTCATCTGAGCTCTCCCCCAAACCCCTCCAAGAACCTTTAAAAATTATTCTAAACAAATTCTAGAGCAGCAGAACCCACAAAAAGATGGAGTGAAACAAATTTCCAGCCCAAGACAACTTGAAGGTTATCAGGAAACGTCTGTCACACCTGGCTGAGAGTGGAGAGCAGTCCAACACAGCAAAAGCACAGCCTCAGCCCCAGAAAACCAGGAGCAGGCCTTGGGAGTGACTGACTAGCAGTGGCGGCAGCAGCTTCTGGAGCTCTCAGCCCACAGATGGTAAAGGTATCAAACAATTGGTCAGCAGGAGATTACAGGGGTCCTTTGGCTAGCACTGAAGCAGGACCTCAGATCCTGGTTGCAGTTGTCAGTGGTGGTCCCAGGTCAAGGAGGAGCACTAGCACGGCAGAGCTTGCAGCCATAGTGGAGGGAGGACCCTCCTCACCATTCCAGGGCAGAAAAGAGAGCTTGTGGTCACTCACAGACCAGTGCATAGTACAGGAGAGGAATAAACACATCTACTTAGATCATACCACCTTGGAAGAACTGAAAACTTACAGGTCTCTCTAGAAGTATATCTGTAAACAGCTGTTCAAAACCCTTGAAGCTTGGGACAGTACGCCCTCTACCCTAGAAGCACCCTACTTTAACAAAGATTTGAAAGTCAAGTAATAGTCTAGGAAAATAAGCAAACAATGGGAAAAAAAACTCCAGCTGTAGAAAGTTACTATTGTGGCAAGGAAGATCAAAACATACCCTCAGAAGACAACAAAGTCAAAGCTCCTACATCCAAAACCTCCAAGAAAAATATGAATTGGTCTTGGGCCATGGAAGAGCTCAAAAAGGATTTTGAAAATCAAGTAAGAGAGGTAGAGGAAAAATTGGGAAGAGAAATGAGAGTGATGCAAGAAAATCATGAGAAAAGAATCAACAATTTGGTAAAGGAGACACAAAAAAACATTGAAGCAAATAACACCTTAAAAACAGATTAGGCCAAATTCTAAACAAGGTCCAAAAAGTCAATGAGGAGAAGAATGTCTTAAAAGCAGAATTGGCCAAATGGAAAAGGAAGTCCAAAAGCTAACTGAAGAAAAGAATTCCTTAAAAATTAGAATGGAGCAAATGGAAGCTAATGACTTTATGAGAAATCAAGAAACAATCAAACAAAACAAAAAGAATGAAAAAAATGGAAGACAATGTTAACTGTCTCATTGGAAAAACAACTGACCTGGAAAACCGATGCAGGAGAGATAATTTAAAAATTATTGGACTACCTGGACTACCATGATCAAAAAAAGAGCCTAGACATCATCTTTCAAGAAATTATTAAGGAAAACTGCTCTGATCTTCTAGAACCAGAGGCTAAAAGAGAAATCAAAAGAATCTACTGATTGTCTCGAATATAATAGCCAAATTCCAGAGTTCCACAGGTCAAGGAGAAAACGTTGCAAGCAGCCAGAAAGAAACAATTCAAGTATTGTGGAGCCAGTCAGTATAACACAAGATTTAGCAGCTTCTACATTAAAGGATCAGAGGGCTTGGGATATGATGTTCTGGAGGGCAAAGGAACTAGGATTACCACCAAGAATCACTGACCCAGCAAAACTGAGTATAAACCTTCTGAGGTAAAAAATGGATATTCAATGAGATAGAAGACTTTCAAGCATTCTTGGTGAAAAGACCAGAGCTGAATAGAAAATTTGACTTTCAAATTCAAGACTCAAGAGAAACATAAAAAGGTAAACAAGAAAGGGAAATCATAAGGAACTTAAGTTTAAACTGTTAACATTCCTACATGGGAAGAGGATATTTTAACTCATAAGACCTTTCTCATTGTTAGGGCAGTTAGGAGTATATGTAGACAGAGGGGAAAGGTGTGAGTTCAATATGAAGGGATGATATCTAAAAAAAATAAAATTAAAGGGTGAGAGAAGAATGTACTAGGAGAAAGAGAAAGGGAGAGGTAGGATGGAGTAAATTATCTCACATAAATGAGGCAAGAAGAAGCTTTTACAGCTGAAGAGGAGGGAGATGAAGGGGAGTAAGTGAACTTGACTCTCATCAGAATTGGCTCAAAGAGAGAATAACATAACATGAAATCAGGTATAGAAATCCATCTTACCCTACAGGAAAGTAGGAGGGGAAGGAGATAAGAGGGAGGGGGGTGATAGAGGGAAGGCAGATTGGAGGAGGGGGTAGTCAGAAGCAAAACTTTTGAGGGGGGAGAGGGTAAATGGAGAGAGAATAGAATAAATGCTCAGGGAATA
Organism: Phalanger gymnotis; assembly: GCA_028646595.1. Lineage (NCBI taxonomy): Eukaryota > Metazoa > Chordata > Mammalia > Diprotodontia > Phalangeridae > Phalanger > Phalanger gymnotis. Next base: position 225,400,978 of record CM053623.1, read on the forward strand.
GGATGGAGGGGAAATACAGTTAGCAATGGTAACTGTGAAAAAAAGTTTGAAGAAAGTTTCTCTGATAAAGGCCTCATTTCTTAAACATAGAAAACTGAGTCAAATTTATAAAACTAAGAGGCATTCCCCAATTTATAAATGATCAGTTTTCAGATAATGTAATCAAAGTTATCTATAGCCATATGAAAAATAGCTCACTATTGATTGGAGAAATGCGAATTAAAACAATTCTGAGGTTCTACCTCATACCTATTAGATTGGTTAATAAGAGAGAAAATGTAAATGACAAATGTTGGAGGGGATGTGAGAAAAATGAAACTTTAATGCACTATTGGTGGAGTTGTGAACTGATTTAACTACTCTGTAGATCAATTTGAAACTCTACCCAAAGGGCAATGAGATTATGCATACCCTTTGACCTAGCAATTCCACTACTAGGTCTGTATCCTAAAAGAGATTTTAAAAAAAAGCAAAAAGAAAGAGGACCTATATGTAAAATATATTTATAGCAGCTATTTTCTGGGGGCAAAAAATTAGAAATTGAGGAGATGCCCATCAATTGGGGAATAGCTGAACAAGTTGTGGTATGTGATTATAATGGAATACTATTGTACTATAAGAAGTGATGAGCAGGACGATCTCAGAAAAACCTGGAAAGACTTGCATGGGCTGATGCAAAGTAAAACGTATTGTGTCAAAGTAACAGCAATATTGTAGGATGATTAGCTGTGAATGACTTAGCTATTCTCAGCAATACAACATCCAAGACAACTCTGAAGGACTTATGGTGAAAAATGCTATCTAACTCCAGAGGAAGAATTGATGGTGTCTGAATAGAGCTTGAAGCATATTTTTTTTACTTTATTTTCCTTGAGTTTTTTGTCTATTTTTTATTTCACAACATGACTATTGTGGATATGTTTTGCATGACTGCACATGTATAACCTATATCAAATTGCTTGCCTTCTCAATGAGGGAGGGTGGAGAGAGAGAAATGGAGAGAATTTGGAACTCAAAATTTTGAAAACAAATGTTAAAAATTGTTTCTACGTGTAACTGGGAAAAAATAAAATACTAAATTTTTAAAAATATCACATTTAATCCTCACAACAACTCTGTGAAGTGCTATTATTATCCCCCATATTATATATGAGGAAACAAATATTTAAGGATATTTGAACTTAGGATTTGAATTTAGATGTTCCTGACTCCAGTTCCAGCGTGTCAACTGACTGCCTCAAATACTGATGGATTGAGATCTGCACCCTGAGAGGAAGTGTCCACATCGATGATATTATGAATCAGCCGAAGTTTTGGGATTTTGGGGGGGGGCGGGGAATCTTTCACAAAGAAGGAGGAGCTTAAGAGTCAAAGCCAGGAAGCTTTAGAGAGTCTTTGCATATTTGATTTAGAAGGAATAATTCAAACGTCTAATGCACTGGGAATAATAGACTGGATCTGGGTTTTCACTGAAATAAAAAATCACCCAAATGAGGAGACTTCCTCAGCAAATACTGCTGGCACCTTTTCTGTGACTTACAGTCTTGAAGAATTGCTTAGAGCAAGGAGAGGTTAAGTATTTGCCCAGGGTTACACAGCCCTCATACATCAGAAGTAGCACTTGAACCCAGATCTTTATGTCTTTGAAGCTAGGTTCTCTATCTACCATACCAGATTGCATAGATAGATGGTAGATAGGGTGATTTTTCTTTCTCTCTTCCTCTCCCTCCCTTCTCTCCTCTCTATTTGACTTCATCAAGAATTTGGCTAAAAACCAAAATAAAGAGAAGTAAATTCAGTGCCCAAACCAAAAAACTCCTTTTCTTCCCTTCCCTTTTCCCCCGACTCCCCCATTGCCTAGGGGGCCACCAGGGGTTGAGACTTAGAACAAGTCGAAGGAAGGGCGTTTGGCAAAGGACAAAGAGTCTTTGCAACAGTTTCTTTTGGCTTTCTAAAACAGTTGGAAGCTTAGTCTTTCGGCATCTCCCAGAAGGCTCTAGGGTGCTAGAACTGCTTAACAATGCTCTAGACAAGAGAAAATCCTTCAACGGAGGTTCCAGAACTAGAGGTAGAAGAAAGGGCAACTGGAGTACGCGAAGGAGATATTATATCTCCCTCTTCTGGGCCGGAAGTAGTCTCACTACCGTCTTCTTTTACTGTTGGCCAAAGTACTGAAAATACTGGGTAACTTCCAGACAAACGTCAACCACATTTGGGATGGTGGTAGAAGGGTCTCGGGGTATGAGATAGTGTGTTAAAAATAACCGGCACCAGAAAGTTGATATCCTGATGGGTTCTTCATAAACAGCGCATCAAGCTCACTGGCCCCTTATTTTTTTCCCCCTGGGGGGAAGACTACTGTCAGTGGGGTGGATGACTACAGAGAAGAGAAAACCAGACTGCATTAGTCAGCCTTTCATCGAAACAGGGAAAAGAGGTGGGGTGGCCATACAGGTGGGGAGATTTCTCAGTCCCCTTGCCAGCCGACTCTTCTTCAGTCTGCAACGCAGCTTAAATCTAGTAAGGGCTCACTGTTGAATGCAAAAGCTGTGAGCCTTGGAGAAAACGCAGTCTCTGGATTTTGGAGAGGGGGGTGAGAGGTTGTTGGGCAGACAGGCGGTGCATGCGCAGTGGGGCGGAGGAGGCGGAGACAACTGGGGGAGGAGGGAGGGCTGCTGTTTATTTGCAGCTGGACCAACTTGCAGAGGTAGCGGCCAAGCGCAGGTCCGGTGTGGTGGGTGGGTGAGTCGATCTGCTGCCGCAACATGCTCCTTCTCAGCTTGCTGGTGCTGCCTTCTGTCAGAGCCCTCGAGGGGGAGGATGCCAGTCGCTCCGGAGCAGCCAGGGCAACAGCGGCAACGGCAGGATGGTGGTGACAACCTCTGCCAGTGGCGGCGTTGGCGGAGGCAGCAGAAAGGATCGGGCTCCCCCCGGCCAGCGCCAAAGGGGCTGCTGCTTGGCGCCGGCGGAGGCTGCGGTGGTACTGACCACTGTCTGCTGTCTGTGTTATGGAAACTCGCTGCCGGGCGAGTTTGTGCACGACGACTTGTGGGCAATCGTGAACAACCCAGACGTTCGGGCGGCTGCCCCTCTGAGCTGGGACATCTTCGCCAACGATTTCTGGGGCAAGGGCATGGCCGAAAACACCAGTCACAAGTCCTACCGCCCTCTCTGCGTCCTCACCTTCAAGTGAGTCCCGCCTCTAACGGCTGCAGCCTCTTAGGGGAAGACTAGTAGTAGCAGGCTCTATGACCTACTGCTGCCTCTCTTCTCTTCCCTTCACACCCAGCTCTCCTGTCCACTCGCATTTCAGCCTTCCAGTTTCCGGATAGCCTGAGGGGTCAGCTGAGGGAGTTGGAGTAGAGTTGTACCCAAGCGTCTGTTCTTTTAAATTCACTTTTCTTTGGGGAGTAGTGGCGGGAGGTACACAGTACTTTTCTCCTCAACCTATCCTTTCGTAGGAGGCTGCAAAGTGAGATTCGCGTAGGGGTGGGGTGAAATTTGGAGGGGCTTGCTGATTTACTGAAAAGAGAAGTTGGTTATGTCACTGAGGCTCGTGGGCAGCTCTACAGCTGGGAAAGTGTGTAAGCTTCTTTCAGATTCACATTTCGATTTCAGGAGCCGGGAGGCAAAAATCTTGTATTTTGCCTAGGTACCAAATGAGTTGTACATTTGCAGGAAGATAATTCTTTTCCTCTTGGCCACACACCAAAAACCTCTCTGACCTTTGAGATCAAGCTATTAAAAATTCAAAGCAAAAGAATTGCAGGAAAGTGAAAATTGTCTGGGTTTTATTGTATCTCAGTCTCATTTTGATCTTATAAACCTTGGATGTTTGCTGTAAATAATTTATAAGCGTACACCAGTTATCTCCTGATGAAATGAGAGCCTGTTTAAGAGATGTGTTACTATCTTTTGTTTATTTTATCATCCTTATTTTTTCCCCTCCTGGGTTTGGCCTTTCCTCGGTCCTGAAGGAGGCTGAAGAAATAACGTTGGTTTGGTGTTGGTATATTTTAAACCTATTCTAAAGGGTGTAATCGGAACTCGACTTTATGATAATGAAAAATCTTGAGTGGCAGTTGCAAAAACTTGCTCTTGCAGCAGTGCAAAAGCTGAAGACTTAGAAAAGGAAACCATTGCAATCAACTTATCAAAAGGCTTTTGACTCCATTCTTTCACTTAGTTGATTGTTTTTGAAGTGGAGGAACATAGTGTGTCCTTAGTTTTGGAAAGAGCATTTCATTATGTGTTTGAAGAAAAAAAAATCTATGCCTTCTTCCAAAGCTTTTTGCTTATCTAGATATTATATTCTTTAAAACTGGAGTTAAGGTGTGACAGTGCAATAGTTGCTTGGCAGTGTTGTTATTTAAAACTTTTTAAAAAAGCAAACAAAACCCTAAGTGTCCTGCTTGAAAATATGTCAGCATGGTTTATTCTGATTTCCTGTTCATTATTATTACTTTGATAGTAAGTAAACCAATGCTAGGAATACTCTAATTTCCTGCTTCAAAGAAGCATGTTTTAACAGTCTTTTGGCTTTTTCCTTTCAAAATATTTCTTGTATCCATATAGGATTGGATAAAGGTAGAAGAAAGCATGAGGACTAGGGAGAGGGAGTTAAGGAGGAGAGGTAATGGAAAAAAAGACTAAGGTATAGTTTAGCAAAAGTTAAGAGATAAATATAAAGTAGGAAGAGTTGAGAGAAAAGGAAGCAATCATTTAGAAAAAACAGATCCAAGCCCTCTATAGATTTATGTCACCTTGCAAACTGTATCATACTGGTTTGGGATAAAGAGAGGATTCAACTGCAACACCTAAAAGTAGTGGTAGGAAGAACAACAGTTTAGGCCCTCTAAAAAAAAGCAAGGATACTTACCTTTGTGTTAAGTTTGCTTTGCCTTAATTTTAAATAGCATTTATTCACTTTTTTTCTAGATCGCCTATAGTGCAACTCTGTTTTCAAGAATAATAAACAATGGCAAAAATAAGGAAGAAAGTTTTCTAGGACTTGTGTTTAAATAGTTAAATAAAATAGCTTAAAGATGGAGTGGCTTTTTGTTAGATTGTTGTTTTAAAGCATAAAGTAAAATATTTCTTCTAAGATGCTTTTGGTACATCAAATCAATCTTTCCAACTCTGATAAGCAAAAGCTTATTTATGTAAAAACCTTTAAGTGTTTTAAACTTAATTTCCCTAAAGTAAAAAAAAAAAGATTGACTCTGACCCACTGAATAAATTTTCTAGAATCAGCAGATACTCCAGTATAATTCCTTCATTTTATGAAAGAGGAAAACTGAGGTTCAGTGAGGTAAAATAACTCGTTCAAGGTATATACCGTTTTCAAAAAATCGATATTGATAGATGTCCTCGAGACACATAATTGACATTTGGTTGATATTTACAGAAAAAAAATTTGAGACCATTGAAAATGTAGGTGGATCCATGGCACTTGTTGCTATGATAGAACACATTTAGTTTGTCTATTTTTTTTTAGTTGATTGAATTAAAGGAGAGAAATAGATTATCAGTCCACACTAATTTTATTTTTCACTGGGGATACACAGATAATAACTGTAGCCCTTTTCTTCTTAAAAAAAGAATTCCTGGATATGAGTTAAGAATTCCTATGAATTTTCATTGCTAATAAAAATTTTCATTAAAAATATTCATGCTTCCCCCTCCAAAAGAAATTTTCATGAAGTAATGTTTAAGGGCATAAGTTTTTGTATCATAGTAGAGGAGAATCAAAGATCTTTGTAAATAACCTACAGTGAGTGACCTTCACTCCAAATCCAGGCTTTCATCCTGTGCCTCTTCATCTTTAACTGCCCATATCCTTTTTTTATCTGTGAAAGATTCAAGATCTTCTGTAGACACTTAATCAGTAATGAACCAAAGCTCATGATAAATGTTAACAACTTCTGAAATAGTCTGTAACTTGTTGAAAGTGCCTGTACTGGCTTATTTGCAGAATCATTTCATATCACCAAGCAAATGGAAACCTACCTTGGAGAGAAAAGAATGATATTATGGCTTGTATACACATATTTACATATTACACATACACATATTTAAAAATCTTTCCACTAGTCCTGTGCTGTTAACCTCACCATGTTATGGGTAGGTAAATTAAGATAAAAGGATTAAGTTTTGTAACAGGTTGAACCAAGAACTTGTGTAGCTACTTGTTCTGATTATTAGACCACAGTAGTCTGCTGTTTTCCTGTAAAATTTTGTTTCATTGAGAGATTCTGATTGCAATATAAACCGCAATAGTGAAGGCAGATGATCTGTAAAAATGTAATTGATTTGAAAAATAGACTCTTGATAGATAAGGATATGGTTTTTGGTCAGCATTTTGACCAAAGATTGGTTTCAAGATTGTTTGCACAGTAGTTTGTAGTACTTGCTTATGAGAGAAGAGAATTGACCAAAAGATTATGGCAGATGATAATGCATTTCTGACTAGATCCACTAGATCTAGTTTTGATTATATTCTTTAAGATCTTGAGCATGTAGACCAGCTTTTGTTTCTGGGACTAATATTTCTTCAGAAACATAGAATAATGTTTAAACTATACATGGCTGCAATTGTCTAACAGCTAAACACACATACTAACTTATTCTTTAATATTAACATATTCCTTACTATTAACTAGTATTCCTTTCACCTCATCAACTGCTAACTCCTCCAAAACACTGGAACCATAGTCCAAAATATAAATACTGTTTAGATTGTAGTTAACTCAGTTTCTCTTGGAGTAGAATTTTACTTAATTCTCCTCAGAAATTCCAATTAACTGCTTTTCTCACAGAATAAGATTTAACTCAATTTAGTTCTCGTCAGTAATGAAAGACAGTTAAACTCTTTTAGTTCTGCTCAGTAATTCTCCACAGAATGTCTTCATTAAGGACAGTTAACTATCAAGTCTCTCACAGACTTTGTCTAAAGGCAGTCAACTGTCAGTCTCCTCAGACACGAAGTTCTGTCAGTCTTCTCTAAGTGCCTCAAATAGATTCCTTCTGCCACTGCAGTTAAATTGTCAGTCTTCCAGATTTTCTGCCATTTTCTTAAAAATCCAAAGTTATTTTATTTCATTTTGTCCTTATCTTTTTGATGAGGTTCAGATAGAAATGGACAAGTTAACATTTCTGCTGTTCTTTTTATTTAGTGCTTTGCAGGCTATTGTGTAGAACAAATAAAAACATTGCCTTTTGCAATGGAATTAAAGACCCACTGAAAGCATTTTGATTTGGGACAACTTCAGAAGCAGACAAGATTGTGAGGACATTATAGACTTCTGTTTTCTTTTTCCCCATATAATTTTAATTTCTTCTGCTAGGTCTTTGTTTTGAAAATCTTTCATTCCAGATATTTTGGAGATTAAGAGTATTTAGTATGCTAACATCTATTAAAACGATTCTTCTTAATTTTTTAATTTATCAACATTATTGCTGAGAAGTTACAGGCAGACAACAGCTCTGTCTAATGATATTCCACTTCTAGTAGAATTTGTTGAATTCTGAAGGATATTTAGGGTTTGTATTTATAACTTCTGGTGTATAATTCCAGTTACATCATGTCTTTGTTATTATCTAAAGGATATAATGCTTAGTATCCTTTAGATAATAACAAAGTATTTGTAAACTACAGTGATAGGTTGCAGTTTTCACCACTTTTTTACAAAATCCAAATTGATTACTAAATCTGATCTCCTTAAGGAAAACCTTTTTGTAGATCTGAACCAAAATCACTAGCAAAAATCCTTCCATGTCCATAAACAGGTCTGCATGACTCAGCATTTGTTTGATGCTTCTTTTTTTGACATATTGTTGTTTGGATTCATGGTGATCTTTCGGATCTTTGCAGTTTTCCTAGGCTCTTTCTGGAGGTAAGCTGCTTTTGGTTACATTTGACAAATCTAGTGGTTTATCTTCATTGCCAACTTTTAGTATTGCTTTTGAAGTGGTCTGCTTGCTTCAAAAGGTTTTCTGTCATTTTTAAATCTTTTTTTTTTGTAATTGTGTATTCTGAGAACATTTTCAATCCTTTTCCTCCTTTTGGAGGAAGTGCTCATTGCTCTAACATTGTATGGGTTTTTATTTGAATACTTTCTAGATCCATTTTCTCATACAAGAAAGATCGTAACATCATCAGTAACTGTGACATTGTGGTTACTGATCTAGAGCCAGACATCCTGGAGAACGAAGTCAAGTGGCCTTTGGAATTGCTAACAGTAAGGCTGGTGGAAGTGATGGAATTCCAGAATTTAAAATCCTAAAAGATGATGCTGTTAAAGTGTTGCACTCAATATGCCAGAAGATTTGGAAAACAACAGGGGAAGGACAGAACAGATACATTTTTGTACATTTTATCATGCCCAATGTTTATGATGCTATTATATAATTATCAATTGCTCTAATTATATCCTTCTTGAAGCTTTGTTTTCAGGAAAATGGTCAGTTTCTTAAATAGGTCTTTTCTGACCCTTTCCCTTGCTACCCTTAGGGTTCTTGTATCTTGCCTGAAGACCAGAGTGTTTGTAATTATCACCTTCATTCACTGGTTTATTTCAACCGCTAGATTCAAGCTCAAAGCCTTCAGTCTCTGTTCTTCCTTGAAGCACCTCAAGAATTTTATACTTATTAAGTCCAAATGACATTTTGATATTGTTGGAAAAATATTTCCATGAGATGAAGTAGCTATTTAATGTTCTTTTCATGAGAACCAAATAACTTGAGCTCATCCCTGTATATGAAGTAATTAATATGAAGTTTTGGTATGATTTCCCTCTTTGACTTGAAAGCCATTCTGGATTCTATTCAAGAGTGATGATAACGTGTTTGGTGCTAGATAGCACCAGAGCAGGCTAAAATTGTTTCCGTGGAAGATGCCTCTTTCACTATAAATTGTTGTTGGAGTTATTATGTGGGTGGTATGCTATAGAGGGGGAGTTTTCTATGTAGAAGTTAAAGACTGTAGTGTTATTATTATGCTAGGATAGAGTATATATGGTGTTTATAGTACATTTCTAAACTAGGAGTGCAAAACCGGGAGTTAGTGGCTTTGCAGTCATAGTCAAGGTGATATTTTTTTCTTCAAGATTCTATTGGATGGTTCATTTTTTTCCTATACACTGCTTGGACTTGATGTAGTGCTTTAACTTTTTTGGCCTTCGCTTTCAATTATTGATTGTATGTATCAAGAATTTCTGATATAGTTTTGTTTTCTGGATTCCATTCCACGAGTTTCTTTTTGGTTGTCTTTAATCGGCTGATATGATGTTGAGTTTTCTACTGTTTGTATTGGCTAGGTTTGGACAGTATTTTTAGTGTCTTTCCTCAGGTTCCCAAGAGGCTTATACCATGGTGGTATTTGATGCCTGTCTTTAGTAATATTCTTGAATAGCTCCACCTTTTATTTTATGGTCTTTACCATGGTAATAGTTGCAACATATACTGTTGTGTTCAGGCTCTGAATTTTTTTTATACTCTGTCAAATATTGTGGAAGAATTTATTTTTTTCCCTGATTAACAAGCATTTATTTTCTCTTCTTCTCTCTTCCCCGTCCCCACTTGAATAATTAAAAAAGGATAAGTAACTCTTAAAACAAATATGCATAGCCAAACAAAACAAATTCTCATATTGTTTATGTCTTATTATATCTATGTCTATATATCTTGTTCTGCAGCTTCAGTTCATCATGTCTTCTGTCAGAAAGTAGATAGGTTCTCATCACAGGTCCTTAGGAAATATGGTTATTCATTGCATTGATCACAGTTCTAAAATCTTTCCAAGTTGTTTTTTTTTATTATATATATATATGTGTGTGTATGCATACATATATATATGTATGTAAATATATATATATATTTTTATATATATATATATGTATGTATGTATTGCAGCGGGGAAGGCAGGGCAATTGGGGTTAAGTGACTTGCCCAAGGTCACACAGCTAGTGAATGTATCAAGGGCCAGATTTGTCAGGTACTCCTGACTCCAGGGCCAGTGCTCTACTCACTGAGCCACCTAGCTGCCCCTATTTATTGTATTTTTATTCTGTAAATTATTCTCCTAGTTCTGTTTGCTTCACTGCATAAGAATGCATTAGTTCATGGTGGTTATAACAGATACCAGCTTTTAAAAATCACCCTGCTTTGCTGTAGTTGACCTCTTTGTTATATAAAGTCATCTTTGTTATATAATATCACTTATCCAACTCACATTTGGGTCCCAAGAGGGGTGGCTGCTACTACTTAATTTCTCCCTGAACCAGGGGCACATATTCCCATAAATATATGCAGAATCTAAGAGGGAGAAAGAAGAGACAGGAACCCAAAGTACTATGGTAGTGGGGCACACGTGTGGTCAAGACAGCTCACAACTTCAGAACTGCAAGGCCTTGTTGTCTTTTGTGAGGGTTCTCACAATGAGCCATTCTGCTATTCAACTGGACTTAGTCTTCTTAGGACATAATATCTTGACTGGATGGGCCAAGCTGCTGCTAGGCTGAAGTGGGTATGTCACTTGATGGCTATATTTGTTCCTCACCTGGCTTGGAAGGATTCTCTTCCTCTGGATAGCTGCTTCTGGAGAATGTGAGCCAGGTGGTTGTTGGAACAGACTGAGTAGGATATTTTGCCACTGAACTGTGGCTGCCATCCAAGACTGGGGAGGCTCTTCTACTGGATAAGTCATTCTACTGGTCTGCTAGGCTCATTCTTTGATGGGCAATTGCAGTCTTTTCCTACCTTTGAATGTTTAGTTCTTACACTGAAACAGCAACGATAATAATTGATCAACCAGGAGACAGAGTATTTACTTGAAAGTCATAACAGTTTGTCTATAAAATTTTAAGGTTTTACAAAGCACTACTCAAAAAATAAATTTTATTGATATCTTTTGTTTTTTATATCATCTATATTTCCCAATGTAACTCTTCCCTTTCTCAGAAAGCTGTCCTCTGAAAAGAAGAAAAAAAAGGGTAGCATATTGAAAATATCTGATATCACCTGCAATATTCCCATCACAATAGTCCCCTAGCTCTGTAAGAAATGGGGACAAGGTTTTTTTTAATCTGTTTTTTTAGGCACAAGCTTGGTCATTATAATTTCATAGCATTCAATTTTGATTGTTTTGTTATTGTCATTTTTTTCCTCTTTATTGTCATCCTCCTAAATATTTTTTCTTGGTCCTCCCTATTTCACTTTGTTCATATAAGTCTCACCGTGCTTCTCTATATTCATCATATTCCTCATTTTTTATAGCACAGTGATGTTTCATTATATTCATTAGCTATACCCTAGTTGTACCCCATTAGTTGTACCCCAGTACTGCTGCAGTCTATGATGTAACCAGTTCTTTGCTACTACAAAAGTGCTTCTGTAATTTTTTTTTATGTATATGGTGCCTTTCTTTTTATCACTGACTACTTTAGGATTTAAGCCTAGCCATGGGATCTCAGAGTCGCAGGCTCTGGATATTTTAGTCCTTTTTTCATATAATTTCTAACTGCTTTACAGAATGGGTCAGACTAATTCATAGCTCCACCATCAGTATGTTAGTATACTCATCTTTCCAAAACCCTCCAGCAGTGAATATTTCATTTTTTGTTTTCTTGCTCAGTTTTCTAGGTGTTTATATCCTTTGGCTGTTCATCTATTGGGGAATGGCTTTTGGTTTTCTATATTTTAGTGAAGATAACTACATATCTTGTATTGAAGGGACAGAATCTCTGGAGTCCTAACCTCTAGAGAGCCTTTATGAGACTTTAACTTTATTTTAAGGACTTGAGGAAAGGCTCTTTACACATTTTCCTTGGTGTTAATGCCAAGTATTAAGACATCCCAAGGGAGTGTAGTTACTTTGACCATATTCTCCATTTATACTCTTCCCAACCACTACCCTGTAACTAGGATGTAAAGTATTCAGATTTAGCCAAACTTTGGCTAAAAATCTATCTGATTGCTCATTGCCCCCTCTGTGAAGTTCTTGGACCACTTTGAATGTACTTCTTATACAGTAGGTACTCAAAAGAGATTAAATAATGATGAACTGTTGATTTCTTCCTGGCATCAGAGTGAATGAAAAAAGAAGAGCAACATAAATGAGTAAGCAGCCCTAGGGATTTACTTAAGAGGAAAGATGATATTATTTTTTTTTGGCTGAACGATCGCTAAGAACTGCACACAAGTATTTGAAGATGGCAAGAGATTGTTAAGATTAGCATAAAAGGCGTGTGTAACACATGAATGTAAGAAAGCTTGCTGAACATCAAGTACTGGGATTTGGAAGCCTACCAGGAAGTTGTTGAGAGTTCTAGCATTTGAGAAACCACAAACAGATAAAGTAAAGCACCAGCTAGCAGCAGTGAACTGCCATTGCAATCACATCCATGAACTATTATCAGTATTTTAAGAGTTTCCTTTTCTTTGGTTTATGTTCAAAATCATTTCATGTTGATCTGTCATGTGGGAAACTATGGTTGGCTAGGTTCAATAGCAGTTAGCCATTCTCTCTTTAGAGATCTCGAAATCATCTATAGAGTTCCTAGATTAAAGAACTAGGGAGCTATGGTTTTCAATCTTTTAAGTATCTTATTTAAGAGAACATTAAATTATTTATACCACTGCATGTGTGTATGAATATTCAGATAAATAAACTCTGAGTTGAAACAGGAATTTGTCACATGACAACTCAATAATATAGTTTAGTTGAAAATATTTGACACTAAAAGGGTGAAAGATTAAATTTTAATGTCTGTCTTTTCCAACTGAGACAGTTTTTATTTCTTCCTATCTTTCATACATAGTTTTACTACTTAGCAAAACTTTAGAATGTCTATCTTAATTCAAATTTCAACTCAAAGTTGTAATATTTTCAGAAATTGAGTAAACATTCCTGTGTTTGGGCTATGTACAGCTTTCTACTTCTACTCAATTGTGAGTGACCTCGAAACTATAATTCTCCCTTAACCTGAAATTTCTCTGTTATTCAGTCTATCAAAGTTGGTTATTACATAATGTTGCTGTTACTATGTACAATGTTTTCCTGGTTCTGCTCACTTCACTCAGCATTAATTCCTGTAAGCCTTTCTAGGTTTTTCTGAAATCTGTTTCTTCATCGTTTCTTATAGCACAATAATATTCCATTACGTTCATATACCAAACCTTGTTCAACTATTCCCCAATTCGTGGACATCCCTTCAATTTCCACTTTTTTGCCTCCACAAAAAGAGCTGCTATAAATATTTTTGTATATGTGGGTCCTTTTCCCTTTTTAGGATCTCTTTGGAATATAGACCTAGTAGTGCTATTGCTGGATCAAAGGGTATGCAGAGTTTTATAGCCCTTTGGGTATAGTTCCAAATTGCTCTCCAGAGTGGTCGGATTAGTTCACAACTCCACCAACAATGCATTAGTGTTCCAAATTTCCCACACATGATGGTGATTTCTGAAGTACTATACAATAGTTGAATGATCATCAAAGAAAGATGAAATTCTATTTGTTCTTATTTTTGGAGTTTGTGGTTTGAATCAAATTCTTTGAGAGTTAGTATGGTTACTGGGTAAGGAGCACTTCATTTTGAGTTGGCCACCTGAACTTAAGTCTCATTTCTGCTACTTACTGCCTGTATAACTGGGCAATTCATGTAACTACTCTGAGCTTCAATTTCCTTATCTATGAAGGAAGATATTGAACTAGATAGTTTCTAAGGTCCCTCACACTTCTAAATCTATAATGCTATGAAAACTGGCAGTTTAATGCAGAGTATGAAATAATAGTTGTCATTTCTATAATGCTTTAGAGTTTACAAAATGCTGGTTTCATTGACTGTCTTGTGCTGTCTCATACGCTGTCTCATTTAAGCTTAAAATAACTCTGAGAGACAGGTATAATAATCCCCATTTTACAGATGGAGTATACAGACTCAAAAGTAAAGTGACTTTCCCTCAGTAATGCAGCTAAAAAGTGTCAGCATTCTTTCCATTATACAATGATATCCTCAGTTAACAAGAACATTCAGTTGCCTTATCATGATGAATTATACACGAATACTAAAAGAAGAGGACATAGTGCACTATATTTTAGTTCTACTCTAGGGCTAATCCTCCCTCCTCTGAGTTTATACTTGCAGACTGGGCTCCTCGTGGGGGACTACCTCAGGTTCAGAGTACTCTGCAATATACTTTTAACACTGTAGTTCACAATCTTCCACTGTTAAATTCATCTTTAATAGTCATACGATGGACACAATTACTCAAAACTAAGAATTTTACTGAAATGACACATGAACAGTAGTAACAAAACATACCCAACCTCCCACCCTCATATACCTGTGGCATTTTTTCCATCAAATACAAATAGGGTCAATAGGAAGAGTAGGCACACATAGAGTATACAAATAGAAAGGCACATGTGGCCAAAGCAGATCTCATCTTTAGTTCTCGAGGGCCTTGATATCTGTTTTCTTCTGGTGGTATTTTCCCCTTGGTATAGGGCATATTGTTCAATTGGACTCTCTTGGCATATGCCTTTCCCACCTTAATTTGTCTTTGTAGCTTGATCCTCTGGGCTTAGTTTCTGCTGGATCTGTCAACTCCTACTGGGCAGGTTGTTCCACTGAAAAATGCCATTGCTGATAGAAGGAAGAGAAGGAGAGAGAAGTCTCTTATTCTGTTATAGTTTGAAAGAGGAAAAAGGAAAAAAGTGATTCCCTCTCATTAGCTATGTTCTTCTTCCATAACTAGCTTTATGCCTGGCTGCCGCCTTTTGGAGGTAAGTCTTGCTTTTTAAAAAATATGGGCCCAAAGTGTATGACTGAGCCTCTTAGTCAATTACTAAATATTTTCTGTGTGATGTCTTCATCTTAATGAATGATCAAGGTACTCTCAAGTTGGGTTAAGGAACTTTTTTGTACTTCTTAAGGAAGTAAAAAAAGTATAAGGACTTCTTTATTGTAACTTCTTACTGGTCAATAAAAGTCTGGAAGAACTTTTCCCCCAGAAGGGACATCTCATTGTCTCTGTACCCTGTATTTTTATCAAGTGATTTTAGGAGGTACTCCTCTGACCAATCCCTATTGCACTTAGGAAAAAAAAAGAGACTGAGAAATGTGAATCTCATTCAAGAACACCTAGTACCCTGTTTTGTTTTGTTTTAGTTGGCAGTTTCAAAACATCTGCACTTTTCCAGGCATAAGTCCAGCTTGACCTTAATTCCCCATCCTGAGCCATTTGTTTTAAAAAGGCTTAAATTGCCTCAAGTTAGGCAGAGCTCCTCTGATCAACCCACTGATTCATTAAAACTGAACCTGATTCATATTGATCTTATAGACCTTGAGATCTAAAGAACTCATGGCTGATTAAACAATCTAGTGGCTGATTTTAAACTCCCCAATGAGGTGTATAATTTTTTTTAGTTGTTTCAGTTGTGTCTTTTTCTTTGTGACCCCATTTTCTTGGCAAAGATATTGGAGTGGTTTGCCATTCCATCTCCAGGTCATTTTATTTTTTTTTCTCTTGTTCTTTTTTTTTGGAGGGGGGAAGGCAGGGCAATTGGGGTTAAGTGACTTGCCCAAGGTCACACAGCTAGTACATGTGTCAAGTGTCTGAGGCCGGATTTGAATTCAGGTCCTCCTGACTCCAGGACCGGTGCTCTACTCATTATACCACCTAGCTACCCCCAGCTCATTTTATAGATAAGGAAACGGGGGTACACAGTGTTAAGTGACTTACCCAGGGGCACACAGTTAGTAATTGTCTGAGGCCAGATTTGAACTGAGGTGTTCCTGCTTCCAGCCTCAGTGTTCTATCCGCTTTGCCACTTAGCTATCTTAAAATGATATACTAACAGTCTGTTAATGTACTTTTACCAAAAGCTCCTGCGATGTTGTATGCTTAGGAAGTTCTTGGACCATATAGTAATTACAGAGTAAGGATTCTTTTGGAAGTAGCTTATAAATGGCCTTTCACAAAAACAACTTAGGCACAGTTTCCAACACTTAATTTATCGGTAAGGATTCTCTGAAGCAAATCAATTATTTATTTATTTTTATTATTATTTATCAGGATTCTGAGGCAGAACTAAATTTTCTGAGATTTATTTTTTTGCACTTCCCTGGCATTCAGAAAGACATCTCCCAAGAAAGAGTTCGGAGAAAATGTTCTGCAAATATATGAAAACTGTTAACATCCATGAAAAGCAATTTAAAAAGTTTATCACAGGGTTTAAAAGAAAAGAAAGGGCTTCTCTAACTTTCCAACCTCTTGCTATTGAGATAGAAAGACACATTCTCATTTTTCATCTTTTTTGATCTTTTCTTATCATTTTATCATATCTTAACTATATATCTCTATAGAACTTAAAGAGGAACTACGCAGTATGACTACTAGCAAAAGTGGTCTTTTGCCTTGTCTCTACCCTTCTTTTAAATGGTTGAACCAGTGGTTATAGTAGACTATACCATGCCAATGCCAGGTTTAAGTTTTGGAGCTCCACTTTATTTTTAATTATATCTAAATAATACATTTATAATTTATATTATGTTATTTATAAAATAAATGTCTGGTAGTCTGTGCTTACTCTTGCATTAAAGTCACCCAGAATTATAAGCTTGTCTTTTTCAGCACATTGATGATGAGTATCTCCAGGTGTTCTTAAATTTTTTCTTTGCTCTCATCAGGGTTCATCATATGTACTGGTGATGGTGGTGTGGTGCTTTCCTGAAAGCAGCAATTGCATTGTCATGAGTCTGTTGTTCACTCCTTTTGGTAGGCGTACAAGCTTGTTGACTAGATTAGTTTTGATTGCAAAACTGACACCAGCTTCATGGTACTCCCCTTCACTGCAGCCATTCCAGAAAAAACATGTATCCAGCTCCGAATTCAGTGAGCTAGGTTTCATTTGCCAGACTTGTTTCACTCAGGGCTGCTATGAGACCTATTGAGTCTCTCAACAAGAGCTGTTCATCTTTCAGATCTAGTCGATTTCATGTTGTACATAAGTGAGTACATATTCCATGTGGTGAGAGGAATCATCTTTACAAAAGCTTCTGTACTTTTTTTTGTGTTTTGACCACAGGATGGTATCTCTTCCTGCTGCAGTAAGCAGGTCAGGTTTGGGTAAAGCAGACAATTTTAGGGCACTTTTTCTAGCCCCTTCCTCACACCAGGAGATGAGCAGTGCAGTCCTTAAGAAAGGCTGCTCAGACATGCTGGTGGCTTCTGAATCCCACTGCTGCTTCCAGTGAGAAAATGACTCTATGGCCTGGGCCATCTGTGTGCAGAGTTGTGACTGCAGCTCCCAGTGTATCTGCACATACTGCTTCATTACCTGACTATTGCCACAGGACTTTGAGATAGATAAAAATGGTAAAATGGTATGGATGATGTCTTTTGATTCATGCATAAATTGGATGTAAGTGAGGCAGAATGGTATGAAGTCGTCAACCTCATTCTCCCTTCCAGAGTCATTGAAATTCAGTGGCAAGATAAAGTCAAGATGACTTTGGTGACAGCTTGGGATGCAGTATATGACCTTGGTGCCTTTGATGTCTAAACAAGCTGTATGTATACCACAATGCCTGTTTTAGGTACCTTCATGGGCACTGGACTGGAACAGCGCCAGGAAATTGAATTGCTAAGTCATTTTGACTATTATAAATGCCCAGATTAACTACAAGGGACCTATGAAGAAAGACACTTTCTGCATCCAGAGAAAGCTGATAAATAGAAGTATGTATATGATGATTTTACACATATACATACATATTCGTGTCTAATGGTGGCCATTCCTATGGCAGGGGTCGGGGAGGGAAGAAAAAAGAAAATAAATTAAATTACATCATAACTTTCTCATATATTTGAAAAGTATAGCAGGTTGTATATAGTAGATTTGCAGTTTCATGTACAAAAATGTAAAGTATAATGATCCCTCAATCTTTTGCAATATTCACAGATCTTGAATACATATATCCATCAAAGTAACCATAATAGGTTCTGAAAACCAGTGTTTGATACTCTTACTTGTACCTACTTTAAGGGGAAAATGCTTTAAATTATGTTGCATATGCTGTATTTGGTTAAGACCAGAAGCTATGCAATTTTATTGTGTATGCCACTGACTGACCATTTCATAGGAAAATAGATATTTCATGTCTAATCATGTCAAGCCTGTAGCAAATTATTTGGAAAAGCAACCCTTTGTGAATTGTAGTAGGGGTTTTTCTTCTTGTCTCCAGTAAGAATTCTGAGCCCTTGTATCTTTCTAGAATTATCCTTCTTGTGTGTGGTCTCAGTTCTTCCAGTAACTCAACAAGAAAGAAATATGGTTAGGTGTTTTTGATCAGTGCAGATTTAGAAGGAGGTGATGATGACTGCAAGCCATAATTGGAAAATATTGGTGTAGAGGAAGATACTTTGTGGCTGGGAGAATTGTGCTTTTATGACTTCTCTGTTAGAGAAGATGGTAATTTTTGAAAGACAAAGTTAATTGTATTTAAGTGCAGAAACAATTTGGTTGGAGCAGAAATTTTATATATATACATATACATATGCATATATATGTACCATAGCATGTTAACAAGCAAACAAATCCAGGTCAGGAACTTGCAGAGCTCCGACCAAGAGGGCAGTATTTAATACTCACCTTGGATCGGAACACTTGAGAACCAAAACCTTTCAGGACCCTAACCTGAGGTGTTTCTGAGATCCTGGAATAAAACAACACTCAATGCCCCCAAGAAAGCAGTAGCAAGGCCCAAGAGGACACAAATAGTACCAAAAACACAAAACAGCACCAAAGGCAACCCATACATTCCTTCCAGAAATATACAGAGTCTTACCCTAATATAAAGTCAGAAGTCTGGAATTAAGTCTCAAGAATGAACAAACAAAAAAAGAATACCATTGTAAACAGTGATTATGGTGACAGAATTGTTCAAGACATAGAACCAGAAGAAGGGAGTGACTATGACTGCAAAGCATCTATATGCAGAGCCTCAAAGAATAAAGCAGCTTGATTATTAGTTCAGCAGAATTCCCTGGAAGAGATGAAGCAAGAGTTGTTATTTTTAAGAGCTGAAATTGAATTTATAGGTGAAATGAAAGCACCAAAGGAAATAATTGGGAAAAAAAATGAGAGCTATATATGGTAGCCCATAATCTCTGCTGTGGGGGAAGCTAAAGTTGATAGAATGCTTTAGGCTGGGATTTCTGAGCTACACTGGGCTAAAGCAATTTGATGTGTTTATACTAAGTTTCACACTAATATGGCAAGTCCCAGAGACAGAGGTGCCACTAGGTTCCCTAAGGAGAGGCAGACTGACCTAGGTCAGAAATGGAGCAGGTCAAATCTTCTGTGCTGATCAGTAGTACAATTTGGACCATTTAGTGGCCATTGTTATTCTATCCTGAGAAAGATTGGGAGACCCAGTCTCAAAGGGGGAAAAAGGAAAAAGAACAAAGGAATAAAAAGAAAAATAATTTTGTCAAGGGAAAATTTAGAAAACAAATGAGAGCTTTGGAAGAAAGAATTGGAAAGAAAATTAACAACTTTCCCCAAGAGGCATAAAACCTTATCCAAGTAACAGACCTTTTGAAAACTAGAAGAGACCAAATAGAAGTTAATGATTCTATGAGAGAAGTATTGCAGTAAAGTCAAAAGACTGAAAAAATAAAAGTGTCATAGTGTTGTTGTTGAGTTGTATCCAACCTTTGTGACACCATTTTGAGTTTTCTTGTCAAAAGGATATTGGAGTGGTTTGCCATTTCTTTCTCCAGCTTATTTTACAGATGAGGAAACTGAGGCAAAAACTTGCCTAGGTTTACACAGCCAGTAAGTGTTTGAGGTTGGATTTGAACTGAAATCTTCCTGACTTCAGGCCTGGGGCTCAGTCTACTTCACCACCTAGCTACCCAAAATATCAAAAATAATTGACCTAGACAACAGATAAAGGAGAGATTATTTTAATTTTTTTCATGAACAGATAAGAGCTGTGTAGAAACTTTGAAATACAAACACAGGAGTAAAGACAAACATAAAAAGGTAGATATGACTGAGAAATCACAAGAGACTGAACAAGGTTCTGGTATTAACTGGCATTAACCTATTATCAGGGATCATTAAAGAGAGTCCAAAAAATGGAGGTATTGGGAAATGTTAAAAGTGAAAGGAAAGGGAGGGGGAAAAGAATATGTAGGAATGGAAGAAGTGAATTATCTTGCATAGTGGAGAATTATCTTGCATAATGGGTGACACATAAATTTCACTTTCATCTAAAATGGTCAAAGAAGGGAAGAATGCACACATAATTGAGTACAGAAATACATCTCATCTAATAAGGAAGCAGTAAGGGAAAGGGAGAAGGGAGAGGAAGAAATGAGAAAGAAGGTAAACTCAGGAAATAATTATTCCTGATAAAACAAACTTGACTATATTAATGACAAGAACAACAAAAAATCATATGATTATGTCAATAGATATGCAGAAAAAGCTTTTGACAAGATATAGCAGCCATTCCTGTGAAAAGCACTAGAAAAAGAGAATCTTTCCTTAATTTAAGTAATATCTTAAATTTTTAATTTTTTTAAATTTTTTTAAAATTTGAAATAGTGCTAGAAATGCTAGCTATGGCAATGAAAACTAAAAAAAAATGAAGGACTCATCATAGGCAAAGAAGTAACTAGAGAACTCTAGAGTATCAGCTGAAAATTTATTGAAATAACTTATTTCTGCAAAGTTGCAGGATATAAAACAAACCTTCACAAGTCATCAGAATTTTTGTATATTACCAACAAAACCTACCAGAAAAGAGAGAGAAATTCCACTTTAACTACAGAATATATAAAATATTTGAGTCTGCTTGCCAAGATACTCATAGGAATCAGAAACTATATATGAACACAGTTACAAAATACCCTTTATGTAAATGACAGATCAAAGTAATCGAGGAAAAATTTATTTAGGCTGAGACAATATAATAAAGATAACAGTACTTCCTAAATTAATTTACTTATTCAGTACCATGCCAATCAAACTACCAAGAAACTGCTTTTTAGAGGTAGAATATATAATAGTGAAATTTACCTGGAGAAATAAAAGAAAAAAATGCCAAGCGAAACAAAGCAGGAAGAATTAGCAGTACTAGATCTTAAACTGTACCACAAATCAGTAATCATCAAAATTATTTGTTGTTGGTAAAGAAATAGGAAGAGTATATTAGGCATATAATGTACAGAAATAAATAAGCAAGATGTCATCTATTGGGTTAAGAACTCACTCTTACGAAATTCTGGGAAAACTGGAAAGTAGTCTGTCTGAAATTAGGTATAAACTGTAACATTTCACAATATCTACCAAGATAAGCTCCAGCTGGGTACATGATTTATGCATAAAGGGTGATATAATAAACAAATTAGAGAAATTACCTAGGAGATATATGGCTAGGAGAAGAGTGCATGATGAAACAAGGGGTAGAGTAGATCCCAGAAGGTAAAATAGACAGTTTTGGTTGCCTAAAATTAAAAAGCTTTTGTACAAACAAAGTCAATGCAGATACATTTAGAGAAGCATATAACTAGGAAAAATTCTTCACAGTGTTACTCTGATGCAGGTCTCATTTCTAAGCTGGATAGGGAACTGAATCAAATTTAAAAGAGCTATTCCCCACATGAAAAATAATCAAAGATTACCCAAATGCAAAAGGAGGTCCAAAAGACCACTGAAGAAAATACTACCTTAAAAATTAGATCGGAGCAAGTGGAAGGTAGTGACTTTATGAGAAATTAAGATATTATAAAACAGAACCAAAGGAATGAAAAAATGGAAGACAATGTCAAATATCTCATTGGAAAAACCACTGACCTGGAAAATAGATCCAGGAAAGATAATTTAAAAATTATTGGACTACCTGAAAGCCATGATCAAAAAAAGAGCCTAATTTCTTTCAAGAAATTAT
>CM053623.1:225423442-225442250 GCA_028646595.1 Phalanger gymnotis
TGTGTATAATTCATGAGACCTCAGTATTAGTGTAGCTGAAGGGAATATACATATATATAGACAGAGGGCACAGGGTAAATTGAATATGCTGGTATTTTATCTAAAAAAAATTGAATTTAGGGGTCAGAAAGGAATATATTGAGAGGGAGAAAGGAAGAGATAGAATGGGGTAAATTATCTCACATAAAAGTGGCATGAAAAACCAGTTCTGTTGGAAAGGAAGAGGAGGCAGGTGAGGGGGAATGAGTGGATCTTGCTCTCATCAGATTTGACTTGATAAGGGAATAACATACACACTCAACTGGGTACCTTACCTCACAGTGAAGTGCGGGGTAGGGGTGGGGGGATAGGGGGGATGATAGAAGGGAGGGCAGATTGGGGGAGGAGGTAATCAAAAGCAAACACTTTTGAAAAGGGACAGGGTCATGAAGAAAACTGAATAAAGAGGGACAAGATAGGATGAAGGGAAATATAGTTAGTCTTTCACAATATGAGTATTGTGGAACTATTTTACATAATGATACATGTGTAGCCTATGTTGAATTGCTTGGCTTCTTAGCAAGGATAGGAGGGAAGGGAAGAAGAGAGAGAATTTAGAACTCAAAGTTAAAAGCAAATGCTCAAAAAAAAAGTTGTTTTTGCATGCAAATGGAAAATAAGATATATAGGGAATGGGGCATAGAATATCCTGCCCTATAAGAAAATAAGGGTAAAGGGGGGAGGGGTGACAGAAGAATGGGATGACTAGGGAACAGGGCAATCAGAATATATGCCATCTTGGAGTGGGGGGAGGGTAGAAATGGGGATAAAATTTGTAACTCAAAATCTTGTGGAAATCAATGTTGAAAACTAAAATATTAAATAGTAAAATAATTGTTGGGGGAAAAAAATAAAAAAATAATAAAATAATTGTAGACAAAGTAAAGTACTTGGGAATCTACCTGCCAAGACAAACCCAAAGACTACTACGAACACAATTAAAAAACACTTTTCACACAAATAAAGTCAGATTTAAATAATGAGAAAAATATTAATTGCTCATGGGTAGGCTGAGCTAATACAATAAAAATGACAATTCTACCTAAATTTATTTACTTATTCAGTGCCACATCAATCAAACTACCAAAAATCATTTTATAGAATTTGAAAAAATTATGACAAAATTCATGTGGACAAAAAGGTAAAGAATATTAAGGAAATTAATAGAAAAATAAAGGACTGTAGCCTAGGACTACCAGATCTCAAATTGCATTACAAAGTAGCAATAACCAAAATAATCTAGTACTGGCTAGGAAATATGTGGTATATCAGTGGACATAATACACAGTAGTAAATGACCACAGTGTTTGATGTACTCAAAGATCCAAACTTTTGGGACAAGAACTGACTATTTGACAAAAACTGGGAAAATTGGCCAAAACTAGATATAGACCAACATTTCACACCATATACAAAGATAAGGTGAAAATGGGTACATGACTTAGACATAAAAGGTAACATCATAAGCCAACTAGGAGAATATGGAATAGTTTACCTGTCATATCTAAAGGTAAAAATTTAGGACAAAACGAGATAGAGAGGATTACAAGATGTAAAATGGAATGATTCTGAAGAGAGGATTACAAGATGTAAAATGGAATGATTTTGATTATATTCAATTAAAAAGCTTTTACACAAACAAAACCAATGCAGCCAAGATTAGAAGGAAATAAAAAAAACTGGGGAAAAAAAATTTTATAGCAAGCATCTCCAATAAAGGCTTCTTTTCTCAAACATGCAGAGACCTGAGTCAAATTTATAAGAATACAATTCATTCCCCAAATGATAAATGGCCAAAGGAGATGAACAGGCTGTTTTCAGATAAAGAACTCAAAGCTATCTATAGTGGTCTAAAAGAATGCTCTAAATCAGCATTGATTAGGAAAATGAAAATTAAAACAACTCTAAGGTACCACCAAATACCTGTCAGATTGGCTAACAGAACATAAAAGGAAAATGATAAATACTGGAGGGGAAATGGGAAAATTGGGACACTAATATACTGTTGGTGGAACTGTGAACTGGTCCAAACATTCTGAAGAGCAATTTGGAACTAAGCCCAAAAGATTGTAAAACTGTGTAAAACCCTTTGACCCAGTAATAGGTCTGTATCTCAAAGAGATTTTAAAAAAAGAAAAAGAAAAAAAAGGACCTGTTTCTACAAAAAATATTCATAACAGCACTTTTTGTGGTAGAAAAGAATTGGAAATTGAGGGGATACTCTTCAGTTGCAGAACAGCTGAACAAGTTGTGATTTGTGATTATAATGGAATACCATTATGCTATAGGAAATGAGAAGCAGAATGCTTTCAGTAAAACCTGGACTTACATGAAGTGATGCAGTGACGTGAGCAGAGCCAGAACATTGTAAACAATAATAATAATAATATAGTACGAAGGTCAACCGTGAATGACTTAGCTATTCTCAGCTAATGATCCAAGACAGTTCTAAAGGACACATGATGAAAACTGCTATCTGCTACAGAGAAAGGACTGATGGAGTCTGAATGCAGATTGATACATACTATTTTTCACTTTTTTTCCACTGTTTTTGTGTTTTCTTTTATAATATGTCCAATATGGAAACATGTTTTGCATGATTGTACATGTATAACCTATATCAAACTGTTTTCCTGAATGTCAGGGAAGATTTAGGGAAGGGAGGGGAGGGAGAGAATCTGGAATTGACATTTTTAAAAAAGAATGTTAAAAATTGTTTTTACATGTAATTGGAAAAAATATTCAAAAAATAAAATTTATTAATGAGCTAATAATAATTGACCCTTTCACAGTACTTTAAACTTTACAAAACACTTTACATATTTTTTCATTTGAGCCTCAGTATATCCCTTTAACATAGTATTACAGCTATTATATTCATTTTTCAGAAAAGTAAACTGAGGTTCTGAAAGATTAAATGATATGCTCCTAGCTAGTGAGAGCAAGAAGCAGAATTTGAATTTGAACTCTTTCTAATCCTAAGTCCAACACCCTATCCTTTATATATGTGTGTATGTGTGCGTGTGTGTGTGTGTGTGTGTGTGTGTGTGTGTCTATGTGTGTATAAACAAGATGGAGTTTTTTAAGTTCATGGACTTTTGAGAACCTACCAAGATCACCTCACATTTAAGAACATGCTTCATGTAGAAAAAGATTTCTGGTTATCAGCCTTCATTTTATTTTACAGTACATTCATAGGTTTCTGCATTTCCAAGGGTAATCAGATGACACTGAATTTAGCAGTACTAATATCTAAATTCCACAACTACCCTGGCTTCAAAAACAAGACAAAGTGACGCACATTTATACACATCTCCCTTTACCATAGTATAGACAAAATACAGCATAAGAAAATTCTGAAATCTCTTCCCTTTTGATAATTTACAAAGTCATATTTATACTAAAAGAGAGCTATATTACTGGAAGTATGTTGGATGGGGGGAAGGAATCAAAGCACAGTAAGAAATCCTTAAAAATACCACTAGTGGAGTCCCCTTTTAAATGATACGAAATAATTTATGTTTATTTCTTGCGAGTAGAAACATTTTCTTTAATCCCTTGAAAAGAGAAGGGCTGAGAACATAAGAGGGTTATTTAACTCTTTGTACACTACTCTCAAGACTTTATAGTCTATGACTATAGAATAATAATAGATTAAAAAACTAAAATGCCAAAAAAGTTGTATTCAAAAGTGACAGTAATCCAGAGAAAATACCCTTGATGACTGATGGGAAAGCAAATGTTTCACACAGACAGGAAAAAAAAAACTTTTTCCGCATAAAGGAACAATACAACTAGAAGTCAGATTGAGATGTTAAGTTCCGAAAACAGTAGTCAAATGAGAGTTTTCATTTCAGTAAATGAAAATGTCTTCACAGTACTGTCCAGAACTAAATTATGTTAGAAATAGAAAAATGTTCTGTGTCTAACACATATAGAAAAACCACTATGGATATAAGGCCCACTTGTACTTTTCTCTATGAGATATACATGTTAGAACATAAGAATACAGTTGACAACTCTAGCCAACTCTAGAAAAATATTGACACACCTAAACTAGGTTACAGAAAACTAGATGACATCTGGGACCATACGGGGTTAAGAAGACTGAAAAAGGAGATGTGAGAAAGGGAGAAGCAGGAGAGAAAATTTAGATGTTTTTCTGGCTTTTTTTTTTAAGGTTAAAAAGTTGTTCCAAAATGTTTTGGACCCTACTACTCTCATAATACAGCTGGAATGATAATGGATTTTTTTAAAAGAAATTTCTCATATCCAGAAGACAGTATGCCCAAATAGCATACATTTTTCCTGGGATTTCAGTGTGCTTTAAATACAGTAACCAATTAATATAACTAAAATCACATGACTAAATATACACAGCTCCTTTACTATTCACAACACCTGCTGATAGGTATTACTACTTTCTGCCAGTAAAATGTTGGGTCCTGAAACTACCAGGATAATTCTCAGATTGACTGTCCCTAAAAGAAAAATCATAACCTTTTGAAATAGAAAAGGATTGGGGGAAGAGGGGAGCACAGAAGAAACTGTGTAACATTCTTCAAAAAGAAACATAAACTTTTTCACAAATGAAACTTTTATCAGTGCCATGCAAATTTACAAGTCCTGAAGAAATTTCCCAGAGACATCTCTGAGTAGGGCAGCAATTATGTTTTTGAAACCAGAGTGAATTACAACTAAATACCAAACAATAAATTCATGTAGTAAAATGAAGAACAGGAAAACATATAACTAAGTCTTACAGTATATGCTTAAAAAACTGCAATGCACTCCATTTTTTTTTTTTTGCAGGCAATCCATGTACAACAGAAGGCACTGTTATCCAAATATAAATCAACCAATTCTGCATGGCAAAAACCTGAGAAGTGCAATTCAATTCAAACCCACCTTAGTCAATCATCCTTTGGAGTATATAGTTGGTTTTTTAAGTCCAACATTTTTCTTTCTTAAAACTTCATACATTACTGTGGTTGTTTAAAATACTAGAAATAGGGTAAGGAGATAAAAGTGCTGCTTAAGAAACTGGTAGAGCAGGCCACTTAAAAAGGAAAACTCCCCTCATTTCTTCCCCTTAGCCCTCAAAAGTCAATAACCACTGTGAAATAAAATCTAATGATGAAATTCAGTCCTTGCATTTCTTTCTTCAATTGTTGCTAGGTACAGTCCCAAAGTTAAATGGTGAAAGGATGCCTTTATTATCAAAGGTGAAGGCTCCTTGTTCAATCTTCTTTGTCTCTAGAGTTGACAAAAAAAAAAGAAAGAAAAAGAAAAGTTGTAAAAATTGAAAATAACTTCCATATATTCTCTCCTCTTTTTAAAAATATTTTTTAAATACTTTATTCTTTTCCAATGACATAGAACTCATGAGGACTTCAAATGTTCTGGTGAATTTGACTTCTTTTTAAAAAAAAAGTCTTATGCCAAAAAATTGACAATATACTACTTAACCTTGTAAAAAATATTTACTAAATGATGAGAAAAGTAAAAGCAAGTTTCAAAGTGGTTACATTAGATTTACTATTTCTATTGCTGTGAAGAATAACATTAATAATGAACTATTGCTTAAGTATTTTAGGAATCAATGATTTACAAAGCACTTTCCTTATACGGTCAATAAGGCATGACTATTAATGTCTATTAAATTCTAAGTTTTTATAAAGGATTGCATATTACACTTTGAAATTCGTCACTACTATGAGATATAACACCTAACACATACTATATATCCAATAAATGTTTATTTGGATGAATATGACACTTTCTAAAAAACTTCTTATAGATTAATAGGCCTCTAATCTTACTGAATAATTTAGTAAAAGAGGTACTTTTTTCAGACTAATAAGAACAGTTTCCTAACTCTAAAGCCCAGGTTCCTATTTTCCTTTATGTTTTAAATGCTGAATAAGCATGCTTGTAGCTTGACTATTGTGCTTTTTCATTATAAAATAAGTTCAGTAAAGTACTACAGCCTATTACTAACATTTTAGAATTATATTCTAATAATCTCAATATATATTTATTTCTCCAGCTCAAAAATCTACTTGTCAAGAAAATAACAACAAAAATTAAGCCCAAAGAACTAGACCATATTCTTGCATAAGATCCTGCACTTAGAGTAATAAAAGTACTTTAACAACACATATATACTTCCAGAAATAACTTGTTACCCAGAGTTAACCTGCAGAACATCTAGGTCCAATTCTGTTTTATTCACAAAACAGAATACAAATTCTTTTGCCAATTCAGAATCAATCAGTCCACCACCAATCCTATCTTAGTGTACACACTTATAAATGATTTAACCACTTACCTGCAGCATTTCTTCGGTGTTCTGCCAATGTGTAAATTTCTTGTAATGCTTTCTTCT
Organism: Phalanger gymnotis; assembly: GCA_028646595.1. Taxonomy (NCBI): domain Eukaryota; kingdom Metazoa; phylum Chordata; class Mammalia; order Diprotodontia; family Phalangeridae; genus Phalanger; species Phalanger gymnotis. The sequence goes on from CM053623.1 coordinate 225,429,870, forward strand.
GTTCTTCACTGAGTGGCGCTGTCAACAAATGGTACCAGGAAGCATCCCGTTGCTGCACATCTATGAAATGGGTGTGGTGTGGGGGGTGGGGAAGGGGAACCAGCCCCAAAAACAAAGTGATAAGTTATGTAACTGACAAATATTATTTCATGACTATAGCACCACGAGAAAATTATGATAGGAAATATTCTAAAAAGTAGTTAAAAGGTGCTAAACCACTACATGTTGGTGGCATTCAGGAAAACAATAAACCAGTAAGTACTTTTTATGTATCTAATCCGTACCCAAAGATATAGGATAAGACTTTGCTAACTTACTTTTCCTCCCCTAACCCTATGTCCCCCTTGGCTGGCTATACTTCTTGCCTCTTAAATGGCAAGGTTCCTCCAAGGTTTAGTACTTAGTCTTCTGTTTTTCTCTCTATATATACTCTCACCCTCAAAGATCTTACACTCAAAGCTTCAACCATAATCTCTACATAAAATAATTTGTAAATCTAAATTTATACCCCAAACCTCTGGTCTCATTGTCTCCAAATGCTTTTTCTACTTAGATGCTTTTGCATTAACTCAAACTCAATTTACTTACATTCAAATTCATCACCTTCCCAATATGAGTTGCAGCCAATGAATTATTTGATTCATGATACCATTACTTTCTCAATCACCTTCTCTGAAATAACTGGCCTCATTTTCAAGTTTTCCTTCTCCTTTGGATTTCACAGCTAATTAAATAACTACTGTTCTTCCTCTGCAGTGTTTCTTATTCCACAGTTTAGTACCTGATTAATCAATCAACAAGCATTTATTAAGTGCTTATTATGGGCCAGGTACTGTGCTAAGTGCTGAGGAAACAAAGAAATGCAAAAATACAGACTCTAGCCTAAAGAAGCTAACATTCTAATGGAGGAAACAATATGTAAATAACTATGCACATAGAAGATATATATAGTGTATATAGAAGGTAATCTTAGAGGAAAGGTACTAGCAAGGAGAAGGATGAAGAAAGGCCTCTTGTATCAGGTGGGATTCAAGTTAAGTTTGGATGGAGGCCAGGAAATTGAAGAGGTAGAGATGATGGAGAACATTCTAGGTACAAGGAATGGCCACAGAAAAGGCTGGGAGACTGAGTGTCATATTTGAGGAGCAAGCAACCAGTATCATTGGAATTTACAGTATACAGAAGGGAGAAAAGCATAAAAAGACTGGAAAGGCAGGAGAGGGCAAGGTTGTGAAGGTCTTTAAATGCCAAATGAGCATTTCATATTTGATCTTGGAAACAATAGTGAGCCACTGGATATAATACTGACTGATATGGTATGACCAGAGTTTGAGTCAAGACTATGTGAGTATAGATACAAATTTCAATCCCCAGTAATTAAAAAAAATCACATTTTTACTATATGCCTTTAAAAATCCAATATGATACTTTACTATAGAAATGAAAAGAGAATCAAATGCTCTTTGAGAACTGCAGTCTTAGTATAAATGCTCTATACAATGTTTACCATTTAATGGTAAACTATCTTTAAACATCTTTCAGAGAATCAAATTAAAATATGTACATATTATTTTGCTAATGATTCAAAACAAGAGGACATACTTAATAGTGCCTGTGTGAAAAATTGATATTCATCCACACTATCTTCAACATCAAGTGGAGTGCTGAATCCTTCAAGAGCAGTTTCTTCCAAAACATCTTCATCCCAATCATCATCATCATCTTCCTCATCTTCATCTCGTCCTTCATTATTCTCATGCATTGCTTGACTAGTTTCATTTGTGTCTTCCTCATCACTTGGAATTTCCTCTGTAAACCCATTTAGTATTTAAAACAAAATTCACCCAAAATAAATGCATGACACATTGAACAATCTGAATAATGATGATTGTAATAATAACAAGAATAATAATAATTAACATTAATGTAGTACTTTAAAGTCTGCAAAGCACTTTATATATTATCTCATTTGAACCAAGCAACAATTTCAATAAATCAAATCCAGGGAGCCACTGTTCCATGATGGTTTATAGTAAAAACAATAAAAACCATTTTCAAAGAATGGGAATGAGAATAGTATATAGCTTGTTAAAACTGTACACAAGAAATTATACAATCAATCTCTCAGCTAATTTTAAAAATAACTTTCCCCTCCTCCCCCAAATTATCAAACAATTCCTAAATCAGTGATCTATCTAGTTTGATGTTTCTACTTTTAACTTTCTATTGCTTCCTCATACTGATTACTGCAGGATTTCTTTTTAACAAGAGATTCTTTAATGAACATCATTTGTCTTAAAAGAAACATGAAATGCTTGTGTTGTGCACTTTAAAGAATTAACTAATAATAACCACCATTTTTAACTGCATGCTATTTAACTACTAGCTAAGTTGTTCATGAACTGCCTGAAAATATTCAAATTAGGAGGTCACTACTACTACTAGAATGGTGAAAATACAAAAATTCGAAGAAAAAATAAAGTAGTTACCTTTGCGTGGGTTGAAAAGTTAAAAGCTGAATTGCATGTTACCATGGATTGGTTTCTGTTTTCAGTACCAGTCTGTTCATAGCAGTTAGACCAGTACTGTAACTAATAGGAAAGCAGCACTTCAGTCTCAACCTTCCATAAGGTATATAAAATACATATATGCAGTAAATGAACAACATGGACTATTGAAAAAAAAAAGCCCCACAATGAGAAAAAATCTGGAGATAACCCAAACTTCAAAGTACCAATTTTGAACCTAGCTCTAAAAATGCTACAGGAAGTGCCCATGATATTTAATAAACTTAAGGGTAATTTTTGGTGTGAAGAAATCAACCAAAATAAGCTTGACCCAAATAATTAGAAATATCACATAGACACTAAAGAGTTTGCAACCAATACCTTCAACTATTATTTCTACTAAGAATATAAAATCATGAAAAAGTAGCCTAAAAGTTACAAGTTACAGTGTCTGTAGACAAAGAGTGAATTGTAAAGAGGCTAAACAAAATCAGATCCAGAGAACTGTATACTGTAGTAAAAATAGCCTTCTCTAGCTTATAATGGTTTGCAATATTACTCAACTCAAAATATACTTTAAAGTAAAACTACATGACTACAAAATCATTATATAAGCAAGCTTAGGAAAATTTATCAATTAATAAGCACTTATTAAGCACCTACTCTATGTCAGGCAATGTGGTAAGTACTAGGAAACAACAACAAAGATGGAACACTTCTTGCCCTTGAGGAGCTTGCATTCTATCAGAGGGAATAAGACTTTTGAGGGGAGATATAGATAGATAGACAGACAGACAGACAGACAGACAGACAGACAGACAGACAGATAGATAGATAGATAGATAGAAAGACTTTTTTTGCATATGAAAGATAATCCAAAAAAATCTTCTTTAGGGAGTGGTACTTGACCTGAGCTTTGAAGGGAGCTGGGAATTCTAAGAAGCTGGTCATAAAGAAAGACAGCATTGTAGGCATGAGGGACAGCCTGTGCGAAGGCACAGGGACAGTAAATGAAACTGGTTCAGATAGTTCTTACTTTCCATAAGTGAACTCTACAAAAAGTGATTTTTACAAAATGCGAATATGGTAAGGAAAGTGGGGTGGGGGAAGTAGGAAGGGAGCAGAATACCTGTGGAAGGAGGGAGCCAGCACACAGATCAAACACATGTTGGAGGCCAGGGACAGAGAAACAAGAGGAGAAGGAGGAATACTTTGGGACAGGGCCAGCCACCTGGGAGCCTGACTGGAGCCAAGAGGAAGGGGTGAGAGTGGAGACATGTGGGGGCCAGACACACAGGATGGGTGAACAGAGCAAAGGTCTCTCCACAATGGAAGTCTCAAGGCAAACCAGGATCCAGAGGCAGTCTCTCTCACTCATCTGTTCTTCTGCTTTCACTTACAGGGATTTTTTTTTCAAAAGATTTTTGTTTGTATGTTTGTTTGTTTGGGGTGGGGGGGAGGCGGTGAGGAGAAAACCACACAGCAGTGAGATAAAGGGTAGGAGCTAAGAGAAAAAGCACGGTACTATACAGTAAAGTTAAAATATGTGGTTTCTTGAAAAACTGTTTTCCTTCAGAATTCTTTATATAAACTCAAATTTACATAATGTGAATTTACATAAAGCAAGAACTGTCTGTATGAAGAAAACAGCAAGTAGACTAGATTAGAATGTAGAGTGCATGAAGGAGAGACAAAATCAAGCACAAAAGATAGGTTGCAGCCATACTGTGAAGGTTTTATACCAAGTGGGAAAGTCTACTTTTGATCTTAGAAGTAACAGTAAGCTACAGAGCTCTTTGAGTAACATGGTTAGACCTGTGTTTGAGGGCTATTACTCTGGCACCTATGAAGAGGATAAATTAAAGAGAGAAAGTCTTTAGGCAAATGTGAGAGATGTTGTGGAAGGAGAACTTGGAAGTTGTGGAAGGAAGCAAAACTTGGCAATGAATGGACATGAAGGGTGAAGGAAAGGGAAGAGGTGATGATGATTACTCTAAGGTTGTGAAACTAGGTGGCGGGAAGACTGAAGTACCCTCAAAAGAAATAAGGAATTTAGGAAGATGAATAAATTTGGTATAAATAAACCAGATGAAATAGAGATGTGGTGTTTTTGAGAGATTATAGGTTAAACTATCAGCACACTAATTCTTGGGATTTAAAACAACAAAAAGGTCTGTTTTCTGGAGTCACGCTGATTATTCACAACCAGGAAAGAAAAGGAAGCAGGGCTCCTCCTTGTTCTTACCCCAAAGAGCAAGTTCCTGAAAACTATGCTTTACAAAAAAGGCATCCTCATCTCCACTGAGTACAATGCTGCCACTATTTCTCTCTCCTCTATCCAACTGAAGGTTGTATCCAATATGGATAGTTTTCTTATCTCCCACAAAAGAGGACATAATAAGAATGGAAGGTCAACTCATTTTAGATAAATGTGTCACTATATGACAATGAGCATGAGATTATGACAATGAGCATGAGATCTCTAATTTGTATAATGAGGTTAGACTCTGAAATTCTGGGATTAAGTTCTATGGGAGAGTCAAACACCATTAGCTTAGAGAAAGAATTATTCAATTTCAGTATTAATGTGTGCCTTCAAATGTTTTCCTAGAAATGAGTCTTAAAAAACTGATTCAGTTCTTTGTCTTTTATACCTATAATGATCTTATTCTATAGATTCATAGTATTAATCTCTTTTTTTAAACTATCTTCTCCCAAGTACTTATTCTAAATCATTATAATTTGGTCCCAAATTCAAATTATACAAAGATAATAATCTTAATGATTCCCATTTATCAATTGTGAAGATGAGCTATCCAATGTTAATTTAAAAAAAACGACAGGCATTTCTACTAACTGCCATGTTGATGCTTTTGTTTTCAAAATAAGGATTTGTTTCTTTAGTGAAAGCTGTCATCTCCAAAGATTTATTAAAGCAATCCAATTAGCAAAGTTCTAAAATATGTTGATTTTCTGTTATTTACAAAAGGCATTGCTTTGTTTATTATAAAAATTCTAATAATTTAAAAATATTCAATAACTAAATTAATGAGCTAGATATAAAAATAAATATTATAAGACTCAGTGAGATACATTTAATGGTGAGAAAGCCATTTGACTGATAACAAAGGTTCATTAGGTTAAAGGAAATTTACTCTATTTTAAGGTACCATGTGGATTAAAATTAAGAGTGCAAGAAAATTTATGTTGTTGAAATTTAATTGTAGTAAGAGGGTAAATTAGAGGAAATATGGAATTATAGCTCGAAAGCCAGCCCTGAACTCAGGAAGAATTGTGTTCAAATCCTACCTCTAACCCATACTATGGCTCTATGACCCTGGATAAGTTGCTTAACTTCTCAGTGCCCTGAACATCCTAAGACTCTAAGTCATAGAAAAAATTAGTCAACATACATTGGTAGAGGTAGTTTCATCATCATTATGTAGCTCCCTACATAACTGAATCCAAAAGTCCACACTGAAAAACAAAAATGGTGACTATCCTACAGTACAGTCAAATGACTTTACCATTATCTTCTGCATCTGCCTTTTCCTCTTTAGAATGATCTCTTTGGTCAGTAAGTTGTCTAGTAGCACAGACTTGTTTGAGACCCAGGAAAAGGAAAAGGATTGAAGGAACGATTTGTCCAGCCACAGCATCTACTGCAGGAGGTCGATTTTGTAACTCCAGTAAGATACTCAGTCCTATTATACACATCTTCCGGTCATGATGCCTAAAAAGAAATAAAATGATGGCATTAGCAATGATTTAGAAAACAAAATCATTAAAAATACTTTTAGGAAAAAAATTCACGAATGACAAAAAATGTCAAAGCTTTAAGCAATGCTTTGCTTACCCCAAAAAAATGCCTCATATTATATAACAGATATATGTTGTTCCTTAAAAAGTTGCACAGAACAAAACATTGGTTTTATAAACTGTGTTATATCTTTGATGTGCTAAAGAAGCTCACTATTGAAAGGAAACTTGTACCAAATCTTTTAATAATATTAATACTCAATTCATAAATAATTTATGTGTTTGTATTTTGGCATAGTAAGCATACCTGTATTTGATACAATAAAATTTCTAGTACAATAGAAAGATATTTAGATAGTCTGTTGCAATTTATTAAAATATGACTGATCTATATACAACCCAATCATATCCCTGCTCTGCATTTAATCTAAACACTCAAAGCAGTATCTTGGTTGTAATATGGTACGAAGCACTACTAAATAGCCTAGAGCAAATCTGAATTATCTGCCAATCTAAACGTGAAAAATTTAACCCTGACAAAATAGTCACACGAGATACAAAATACACATCTTAAATTTTTAATTAAATTGGTATAAAACTACCAAAGACTAAAGGCTTATAAAATTAATACTGTCTATGGGGATGGGACAGAATTGGACTTGTACTCTTATTATTATAACTCTAGGTGAGGGAACTTCCCTAACCAATGTAGATCAGCAACTCTTCTGCAACTAATAGTGAGAGCTGATTAGAGTACAGAGAGATTAAGTAATTTGGCCAAGGCCAATTATATGTCAAAAGCCAAGGGCCATTGCCAGTCATCCTGACCTATGTCTTGCCACTAGGAGAGAGTGGGACTAATGACTTTGCACAGCTCTAGCTCACTTAAATCCTATTCACTTTAAGAGAAGGAAAATTAAAACAAAGTGCTTAAAGGGGAAAACTGGAGTGGCAGCTTCAAAAGGGAAAAACAGAATAAAACAGCTAATTAACTGAATATTAAAAGCTTCTTTTATTATTCAATCGACTAATAAATATTTGTTAAATATCTAATATATGCCAGGCACTGATCAACGTACCAGGAATTCAAGAACAAAGAAGGAAACAATGCCTACTAAAGGGAAGCTAATGATGATATAAGACACTAAGAAATAAAACGAAATCAAAAAAATGAAAATAGAAGATAATGTGAAACAGCTCATCAGAAAAACAACTGACCTGGAAAACAGATCAAGGACAGAAAATATAACAATAGTCAGACTACCTAAAAGTTACAATCAAAAAAATGATCTTTACACAAGATTACAAAAGATTATTGAGAAAAATTACCCTGAAGTTTTAGAACAAGAAGGTACAGCAGAAATAGAAAAGAAATCCACTGGCCACCACCCGAAAGAGATCCCAGGAGGAAAACTTACAGGAATATCATGGTCAAGTCTCAAAGCTCTCAGATTAAGGACAAAATATTACAGAAAACTAGAAAAAAACGATTTAAATACTGTGTAGCTACAATCAGGATCACACAACACCTAGCTGCTTCTACATTAAAAGACTGTAGGTCTTAAAACACTGTATTTCAAAGAGCAAAAAAGCTGTGGTGCAAAGAAAAATAATTTGCCCATCAAAGGTAAGTAAAATCTTGAATGAAAAAAAAATGGATATTCAACAAACTGAAAGACTCTCTGGTATTTCTGATGAGATCAGAACTCAATGGAAAATTCAACATATATGATCCAGGAGAAATACAAGGTAAACATTAAAGACCAATTATAAGGGACACAATAAGGTCAAACTGTTTACTTGTTATATGTGGAAATGTTACCAGTACTACTATCACTATCATCATTACTTGGGTAGTTGTAAGGGCATGCAAAGTGGGATTTTTACTGTTTTTCCTTCTGGAACTCTTCTCAGCTCTAAGGCAATCAAGTGCTTTTGATTGAGTCTTGCCTTTGTAGGAAGGCCCATATGCTTCTGCTAATTAGGTCACAAGAGGTGTGAAGCTCTCAGGCCCTGAAAAAAGGGTATATATACTCTGAGGGTAGCCATTAAGCTAGAAATCTCAGAACTGTGGGAGAAGAGATTTTGCTTTGGGGGCTCACTCACTGGAAGACTGTCATGTGATTTGACCAAATGAGACTCTGGGTTATTGTTAATGAGACCACTGTCTTTGAAAAACCCAGATGTTGGTGCTTCTCTCTCTCTCTGGTAACTATGTATGTAATGTCTTGTTCAGACAACTAGAAGCTTGTTGATCGATATTATTTTGCTTTGTTTATTTAATTTCTGCTTGTAATTTCTGTTTCTGTTTTATCTGAAGTTCAGGGTGCTGACTTTTCCCCTGGACTAAGTGAATGATATATGCATGTTTAATTGAAGTGAGATTGTAAACCCCTTAAAGTTGCTTTCCTTAGAAAAGCAGATCAAAGAACCTGTGCTAGCAGCCTTCCTGTGTGCTGGTGTTATTGGTCTTACACAGTCACAGTAGTGGCAAGTAGCATTGTTGTTATAGTAGTTTGAAAAAAGAAAGGCTTAAGCTGAGCTGAGTATGATGGGTTGATTCTAAAACATAAAAGTGGGTAGGGAAAGGTAAAAAGGAGCACACAAATGCCTCATACAAATGAGGCATGAAAGGAAGAACTGATACAGAAGAAACAAGTGGAGTGCTGGAAACTTACTCTCAAAGGAAAGGGGTTAAAGAGAGAACAACATATACATCTAAAAGGGTATAAAATTCTAAATTTATTTTTAAAATTAACCTTTTTATTTTATTATAAAGAAAACACACTTTTAGAAAGGTATATAGGTTAAGAATTAGGAAGGTGGGAGAGAAGATAAGGGAGGGACTCTTAGAGGGGTAGGTAGATTAAAGTGGGGGGAAAAGATAAGGGATGGACTCTTAAATAGGTGGGTAGATTAAGGAATAGGAAGGCAAGGTAGAGGTTAGAAGTAAATTAGACATGTGAGGAGGGAGAGGGTATACAGGGCAAGAAGGATAGGAGGAAAAATAGAATGGAGGGAAATATACAACTAATAATTATAAGTTTGAGTGCAAATGGGATGAATTTTCCCATAAAATGGAAATGGATAGCAGAATGGATTAAAAATCTGAATTCAACAATATGTTGTTACAGGAAACATATTAAAAAATGAGAGATACACACAGAGTTAAAAATAAGGGGCTTCCCCCGAACTAAGTGAATGACATATCTATATATAGATATCCATATCTATATATAGATATGGATATGAATATATGTCTGATTAAACTGAGATTATTAACCCCTTTAGTTGCTTTCCGTTGAAAAGCAGATCAAAGAACCTGTGTTAGCGGCCTTCTGTGTGCTGGTTGTTGTTTGTTTTACATAGCCACAATAGCTGCTAGCAGATTATTGCTACAAAATGGCATAGTTGTGCAGGATCTACAGATTAAAAGGAAAGTATGGAGTTTTGGGGTACTGGGATGGTGGTCAAATGTTTCCCAGTTATTGGGTTGCTCTTTGCACTTGTGGTGACTATGGTTCTCTGGAGCCCCAGAGGCTTGAAGAACAGGCAAGTGGCAGTGATGGGAGTGGTTTCCCAAGAGCCCAGAGCAGGGCCCCTGGGAGATAACCTCTCCTTCCACCTCCCTGCCCCACTAGCACTCCAGAGGAGATAGGCCAGAGCAGAGGTTGTGGGAGGAGAACAAGTCGAGGCTTGGGGGAGGGTTGGATGGTCGCCAAGGGCTTGAGTTGATAAGCCTGGTTCCCAAGGACTGTGTTGAAAGGGTGAATATCTTGAGATTGTATCGTAGGTGGAGCTTTGAAACAGGAGTGGAGAATGGCCTTCGTGCAGATTTGGTAGGAGTTGCTGGTGAGGAGAGAGAAGAAGTGGACAGTCACTGCCAATGTTAACCCAGACTGCTTGCATGAGAACTTTGGAAAGGTGGGAGCAGTGAGCTGCCTTCAAGCCAGCTTTAAGGTGAGACTACAAGCCTATGGTGGCTGCTGACATATTGACAGCCTTCCTGAGAACTTTGGAAAGGAGAACAATTTGTAAAGAAACAAGAGACAGAAAGCATTGTGAATTATAAAATGGATCATTTTGATTACATTAAATTTAAATGTTCTCATACAAATAAAACCAATGTGGCAAAGATTAGGGGGAAAGCAGAAAAATTGGGGGGGGACGGGAATTTCATAGACAATCTCTCAGATTGTATTGGTAATTAAGCTGGAACTTTTTTACTGTTTTCTCTTTTGGAGCACTTAGGTAATCAAGTGCCTTTGATGAGTCTGGCCTTTGTTTCTTTGATTAAATCCAGGAGTCTTTGATGACCTGCTTAAGAAACAGGGAAGCCTAGTTCACAAAGGTTTGAGTCCCATGGTTGTGACACCCTTTGACCCTGAACAGGGTATATAAATTCAGAGGTTAGCATTTTGTTTGGGGCTCTCACTCATTGTAAGACTGTTGTGTGATTTAACCAGACAAGACTCTGGGTAGCCACTGGTACTTCTGTGGTAACTATGTATTGCTATGGATAGACTGGTTTGTGTTATTTGTTCTGTTTATATAACGTATGTTTGTAATTTCTGTTTATATTTGCTCTGAAGTTTAGGGTGCTGGCTTTTCCCCCTGAACAAAGTGAATGATACATGTATGTTTGATTAAAGTGAGGTTGTTAACCCCTTAAGGGTACTTTCCTTAGAAAAACAGATCAAAGAACCTGTGCTGGCAGCTCTTCTGTGTGCTGGTGTTGTTGGTCTTACACAGCCACATCAGCAGCAAGCAGCAGTGTTCTTACACAGATTAAGGTCTCATTTCTCAAATGTACAAAGAACTTTTTCAATAAAAATATGAGTCATCCCCTAATTGTTAAGTGATTAAAAGATATGAACAGAAAGTTTTTCAATAAGAAATCAAAATTATATAGTTATATGAAAAAATGCTCTAAATCATTATTGATTGGAAAAATGCAAGTCAAAACAACCTTTTGATATCACCTTACACCTATGAGATTGGCTAAAATGACGGATGCCCTTCAATTGGGGAGTAGTTAAACAAGTTTAGTATACAATTGTGGACGGAATCCAACTGTGGTATAAGAAATGATGAGCTGGTTGATTTTAGAAAAACATAAAAAGACTTGGACCTATGAAGGAAGACACTCTCTACCTCTAGAGAAAGAACTGACAAATAGAAATATGTATAATATCGTCTTACCAATATGTATATGTGTGTGTGTGTATATGTGTATATATGTAAACATATACATATTCATATTTAATTCTTGCCTTCTCTAGGGTGGGGGAGGGAGGGAGGAAGAAAAAAATAAAAAGTATACAGCAGAGAACAAAATAAAACTTAGAAGGACAGAAAAGCTTGCCTGCTTTGAAAACAATGTGTAGTATTTATTACATAGTTTTTCCAAAAAAAAATGAGTCTAAAATGGAAATTTATGTTTTTATGTTGAATCCTCTCTTTATGTTCTGCTGTGTACATGGAAATGTTTTTCCCCTCATTTTGTATATAAGTTTAAATGAATAAAGAATTTAAAAATAAAAACTAAATGATAGGACTCTATTATAGAGTGTAATACCATCCTAATGTCTATATAAATCTATAAACTATGACAATCAGACTGTACTTTTGCATTCTCCTGACTCATTCTATCCCTATGTCAAGCATGTTGATCACAGCTTCTGACTGGATGAGCTAACTGTAGCAACTTCGGATTAGATGAGCTAACTGGAGAAACTTCAAACTGGATGAGCTGACTACAGAAGCTACAAGCCAACACTCATTCCTGGGGTCTCTAATTACCAACTCAAACCTTCAACCAATATCTGGTCTCAATTAGGAAACTTCCCTTCCCTCCACCCAAGGCTAGTATTGATAAGAGACCTGAAGAATTTCCCTACTACATCTGGTTCTGATTAGGAATGCCCCCTCCGACATCTGGTATATATTACCTGTTCTCAATGAAGCCCATTTTTAATGTATAAAAATCTCCCTGCTCAGAATCCATGTACTCTCAGCATAATCTTTGCTACTGCTACTGTACAAGTCTCCTTCCCAGAGCGAGTGATCTGGCTGTTTAGTAGAACCTTTGTTTGCTGGGGGGGGGGGGGGGGGA
>CM053623.1:225442750-225481719 GCA_028646595.1 Phalanger gymnotis
TAAATTATCTCTCCTCGATCTATTTTCTAGGTCAGTGGTTTTTCCAATGAGATATTTCACATTGTCTTCCATTTTTTCATGCCTCTGGTTCTGTTTTACAGTATCTTGATTCCCATAAAGTCACTAGCTAACACTTGCTCCAATCTAATTTTTAAGGTGGTATTTTCTTCAGTGGTCTTTTGGACCTCCTCTTCCATTTGGCTAATTCTGCCTTTCAAGGCATTCTTCTCCTCATTGGTTTTTTGGAGCTCCTTTGACATATGGGTTAGTCTATTCTTTAAGGTGTTATTTTCTTCAGTATTTTTTGGGGTCTCCTTTAGCAAGTCATTGACTTTTCATGGTTTTCCCACATCACTCTCATTTCTCTTCCCAATTTTTCCTCTGGTTCTCTTACTTGCTTTTCCAAATCCCTTTTGAGCTCTTCCATGATCTGAGACCAATTCCTGTTTTTCTTAGAAGCTTTTGATGTAGGCTCTTTGACTTTGTTTTCTTCTTATGGCTGTATGTTTTGATCTTCTTTAATCTTCTAGAGTGTAAGTTCTTTTTTGCTGCCTGCTCATGTTCCCAGCCAACTAATTGACTCTTGAGCTTTTTGTCAGGGTACTTCTAAGCAACCACAAGCTATGCCACACCAGTTTCTTCCTCCTCCAAGAACCACCAACCAGGACCATGACCCAGATCCAAGCAGTATAATGCAAGAGAACCCTGCCTCTGTGACAGCAAAGCGCTCCCTGCACTCCTGCTCTGATCCACCACTTGATTCTTCCCACCAGGTGGGCCACTGGCCAGGAAGCAGCCGTAGCTAGAGCTCTGGAAGCAGCTGCTGGAGTTTTCTGCTGCTGCTGCCCTGCCACCTCTGCCACCCCCAGGACTGGTGCACTTCTCTGACCCATATCCAGCAGTTTTCCCACTGACCTGCTCCATGGTCTTTGGCGTTTGTGGGTTGAGATGTCTGTAATGCCTACAGCTCAGTGATTCATGGCCCTGACACCTGCTCTGCCGACTCTCAGTCTGTTTTGTTCTTGCATGGCCCATGTTGGGCTGTGCTCCACTCCCAGTACAGTGTAATAGACCATTCCCAGCCACCATGCAGGCCGTCCTGAGCTGGAGACCTGCTTTCCTCTGTTGTTTTGTAGGTTCTGTAACTCTAGAATTTGTTCGGAGCCACTTTTTACAGGTGCTTGGAAGGATCTGGAGGAGAGCTTAAGTGAGTCCCTGTTTTCCAGCTGCCACCTAGACTCGGCCCGCTCCCAATTTGATTTTCTTTAGATTTAGAAGCCATGCTATTTTCACATGTGTGTGTGTGTGTGTGTGTGTGTGTATACAATACATATATATATGAATGTATTTAGGTGCTATGTTATTAGGTGCATAAATATTATATATTAGTATTAATTTGTTATCTGTGGTGACTAAATATAATAATTCCCTTCTTATCTTACTAGCTGTGTGACCTTGGGCAAGTCACTTAACACCAAATTGTCTTGCCTTACCCCCTCCAAAAAAAAAATGTCTTGCGCAAATGTAATGAGATTGCAGTAGTGAAGGGTCACTAGGATGCCAAAGGACAGATGAATCTATCCAGGCCTAAATAACACAAGTTAAAGCTTCCATGCCAGCAAGTATTGGGATCAGTCTTGTGACTGGCCACTGAACCTCCAACCTAAGCAAAAGAGAAATTTGGTACTGACTGAAAAGACAATAAACAGTTCAAGTACATAATATACAGAAGCAAACAAATTAAGTAGCATAATGCTTGATAAACCCAAAGACCCTAACTTGTGGGAGAAGAAGTCACCATTTGATGAAAACTGCTGGGAAACTGGATAGTAGTTTGATAAAAATTAGGTTTAGAATAAATTCCTATCATATACCAATATAAACACCAAATGGATACATGACCCACATATAAAGTCATAATCATAAAAATCAGATGAAAAAAGAAGAAATTACCTTTCATAACTATGGATAGGAGAAGAGTTCATGATTAAACAAGTGACAGAGAGAATCACATAAGATAAAATGAACAATCTTAATTATAAAAAAATTGAAAGTTTTTCTACAAACAAAATCAAAGCAGGGAAAATTAGAAGAGAAACAGGTAACTGGGGGAAGTAGGGGAGGGCAGGGGCAGAGAAGAATCTCTGCAGCAAGTTTCTCTGATAAAGAAACCCTCTCATTTCCAAGATAAATAAGCAAAAGGTTAGCAATTCACCAATAGAAAAATTGTTAAAGAATATGAACAGGCAGTTTTCAAAAGAAATCCAAACCATGAACAATCATATAAAAATGCTCTAAATCATTAATAACTAGAGAAGTGCAAATTAAATTTCACAAAATGATAAATATTAGAGGGGCTATGGAAAAACAGCTACAACGGTTTGCTGGAACTGGAAACCATGGAACTTTGCCCTGAAAATTACCAAACTGAATACTTTTTGACCCAGCTGTACTGCTACTAGGCCTATCCTTGCAAGAAATTTTTAATAAGAAAATAAGGAGGGGCAGCTACATGGCACAGTGAGTAGAACACCGGCCCAGGAGTCAGAAGGACCTGAGTTCAAATATGACCTCAGACACTTGACACATTTACTAGCTGTGTGACCCTGGGCGAGTCACTTAACCCCAACTGCCCTGTCTTCTACCCTCCAAAAAAACCAAATTTTAAAAAAAGTGAGAAAGAGGATCTATGTGTACAAAAATATTTATAGCAGCTTTTTTTTGTTGTAGACAAAAGTTAGAAACTAAGGGGATATCCTACTGAGGAATGGCTGAACAAACTGTGTTATATGAATTTAACAGAATATTAAATATATAAGAAATGATGAAATACAAAATTTCAGAGGAAACTGAGATACTTATAAACCAATATAGATTCAAAGTGTTGAACTAGCAGAAAAATTCATAAAATGCTAATATTCAAGAAAAAAATTTAAAAGACTTTAGATCTCTGATCAGTGCAATAAGCCACAAATCTAAAATGCAAAAATGAACAAGCTACTCACCTCATCTCACTCAACTCCTGATAGAGGTGATAAATTTAAATTTAGAAAGAAACATAAATTTCTGGACATGACTAATGGTAAGAGGTTATATTTCCAAACTATGTAGTTATGAATTGAGGAATTTTCTAGAAACATATATGCTTAATGAAGAAAAAATTGCAGTAACAGATTTTTTTAAACATCTGTTAGCTAGAAAATTTTTTTTTAAAAAGTAGGAGACCCCTAATTTTTTCATGTTCTAAGACTATGTCACATTTTTTCTGGCACTTATTCCTTTCAATGGGCTTTTTGCATATATACATTATTTGATCTGTCCCTAGGGCCTAATCGTAAAGCAAGAGTGAAAGAAAATCAGCGTACCACCTGAATGCTCTATTGGTTTAGGTCAAGAGACCTAGGAAAAGGCTCCCAGCATGCTGAATGGACCCCTTATGGAAGCTTTATTAGAGGTCATGGAGAAGAGTCACATGATCAGAAGGTGTGGATGGTTTGTGACCAATATAATTTCATTTTTGCTTACCTTTGCAAATGTTTTCTTATAATGTATTTAAATCTGCCTCTTTTCAACTTTTACCCACAAATTCTTGGTTCCACGCCTTAGGCAAAGCAGAATAAGTCTAATCCTTCCACATGACAGCTTTTTAAATTAAAGCTAGAAAGCCATCATGTCCTTCTTAAATATTCTCTTCTTCAGGTAAACATTCTCAATTCCTTAAACTAATCTTTATATAATATGGCTAATATTGGAATTTATTTTGCTTGTCTAAGCACCTGTTACAAGGGTTTTGTTTTTCCTTTTTTTATCAGTGAAGTGAGGAGGTAGGTAAAGGGGAACAGGTAAGAGAGGGCTAGGTATATAATTCCATTTCCCCCAACCCCCTCCCCCACAAAAAAAGAAAAGAAGGAATGATAGAAGGAATGACAAACAAGCAACGCAGCTTTGAAGGTTATATTTTGAATATATCAATGCTTAAAAAGTAAAATCAAACTTTATGTAACGAATTTGCAGCTTTATGTACAATGTTTCCTATTCTACGATGTATGTGAAAATGCTTTTTATGTGGCACTGAAGTTCAGAACAAAAATTAAAATTAAATTAAAAATATTTTTAGAAGAAAGCATTTAGAATTATGTCTCCCCAAATCACTAAGCTGTACATAAACTTGCCCTGCAATATCAGTAATAATTATATAACACAAAGAGATCAAAGAAGAAAGGTACCTATATGTATTAAGTATAAATACTAATATAGTACTTCTTTTTGTCGTAGCATAGAACTAGAAACAAATAGGGTGTCCATCCATAGTGGTATGACTGAAAAAATTATGTTTTATGAATATAATGAAATATTGCCACAGTTAGAAATGATGAAAGGAACGGTTTCAATAGGAACCTGGTAAGACTTGCATGAACTAATGAAGAAGGATGTTAAAAGAATTGAAAGAACAATTTAAATAATAATATTGTGAAGAAAAACATGTAGGAAAGATTTAAGAACTCTTATGATATGAGAATTTCTGGCTTTCCAGTCTGTATCTTGAACTTCTATACATTGTTGCCAAAATCTAGAAAGTCACACAACCTGCTGAAGTTTGCCAAAATCATCTTAGGATATAAACTACAGCTTCAGTTTTGACCTTGACCTTCCTGATACAGATAGAGCCTTATTTTCCCCTTCTGTTGTTTGTTACCTAATGTGTAATCCTTTCCCTTTCCGTTCCGCTTTCAGTAAAATTTCACCGTACCCTTTCATTCATTCTGAATTTCTAATGAAACTGTTGCTCTATGTTCAATGACTTTATGTACAGTGAAGACTTCTCTGAACATAACAAAACTACACCAAGTACTTCTGCATCACTGATTCAGTGACTGACAATAGGACCTAATCAATGAACTCTCAGATGATTTTATCTTAATTATTGGTGACCCCAAATATGACAGACTAGGTTGGATCAAGACTGAGTTTTCCAATCTACTAACCTCCAGCATGCAAAAGGTAGATTTTACCTAGGGAGATTTAGAGGCAGAAAAAATAGACTGACTGCTAAAGTTGTAATCCTATCTAGAAAATTGCAGAGACAGATTAGTATTCTGTATACTTGTCTATATTATCCTGTCTACTTCACCTGAATAATTTATAAGACAGAAACTACTGAACTCTGGAGTGACCAGTCTGGCAGTCACTCCAATGCCCTGAGGAGCATGGCACTGGATTGAAAGCAAGGGCTGGGATGAGAGAGTTTGTGTTTTAATGGGAAGGCCTCTTGTTTCTTCATTTTTCTGATTAAATACTTGGGATAGGACTCAGATTCTTCTAAGTCTTGTACTCTCACTGTATTTCCTACAGGCAATAAGAGACTTGTCTGTCATCTGTAATTACTGTATTGTCTTGTCTACTCTCCCTATCTAAATCCTAGGCAATGTTGGTCTGGACTGACATAAATCTCGAGTGGTCAATAGGGTCTCTATATATCTGACACAAGTCTAAATTCTGTCCTAAATAGTCAGTGATCATTATAGGACCCCTCAGGTTCTGGTAACTCTGGTCTGGTTATGGTAATTCTAGTTTTGGGCAAGAGCCTATACATTTGGAAGCTAAATTACTCCTGGCTGAATCCATTCCCAATATGGAAACTCTGGTCTGGTTAAATTGTTTAAAAAAAAAAAGTTTAGACTAGTTTAGGCCAAAAAACAATATTCTTGACCCCGGAGATGATTCTCCCCACCCCCACCCTGGGGCTTTTATTTCTTTTAAGTTTTCAACATTCACTTTGATAAGATTTTGAGTTCTAACTTTTCTCCTTCCTTCCCAACCACAATCCAAGATAGCATGCAACCTGACAGAGGCTATACATGTATGATCATATTAAACATATTTCCACACTAGTCATATTGTAAAGAAGAATCAGAACCAAAGGGAATAACCACAAGAAAGGAAAAAAAAAGAGAAAATAGTATGCTTCAATTTGCATTCAGACTCTAGTTCTTTCTGTGGACATGGACAGCATTTTTCATGGTGAATCTTTTGAAATTGTCTTAGATCACTGCGTTGCTGAGAGGACCTAAGTCTATCAAAGTTGGTCATCGCACAGTGTTGAGGTTACTATGTACAATGTTGTTCTGATTTTGATCATTTCACTTGGCATCAGTTCATGCACATCTTTCCAGGTTTTTCTGAAATACACCTGCTCACCATTTCTTATGGAACAAGAGTATTCCATTGCATTCATATACCACAACTTGTTCAGCCATTTGAGGGATGATCATTTAATTTTAAGATATTGGATACGCTTAATAGTTGAAACTTTATACCTAAAACAGTTCTGCCCAGTGTCTATAATTACTGCAATTCTGATGCAGTAATAAATATTGTTTAAGACAATAAACAAAGAGCAACTCTTACCCTTTAAATTTTTATTTCTTTTAATTCTTAATGTTATTGATTTATTTCAAAAGATCCTTTATTTTATGATTTGCTTAAACCTTTAAACAAATTGCATATTAAAGGATTATAGATAATCCATTTTTGAATTCAAATATACATCACTGTTTGTTACCATGCAGAGGGAATGTCATTGTGCATAGTTTCATATAACTCGTGATATATATTCAGTTGTATTTTTTATTAAAGTAATGAACCATATCGAGAGAATTTGTCTATATAGATGAACTAGGCATTTTCAGACACTATACCTTAGGGATTCTTGGAGACGCCATTTAGTAAAGGTGGAGAGATTTGTACAGTATTTTTTTCTAAATTTTAGTTTTCCTTTTTCATGTCCTATTTTCTTGTTATTTCTTTATTAATAAAAGCTAACTCCTACTATAAGCAAAATCTTCCCTTTTCACACTTAAATATGGCTTCAATATACATGCTTGTTTTAGGAATTTCTGGGAAGGACAATTCTGGAGATAGAGATATTTAGCATTTCTAACACAATGTCGAAAATTACTAACATTGCCATGCTTCTGGCAAAATGGTGGACAAATGAGTCAGGAGCAGCTTTAAGACAGAGGAAGCGTTTTAGAAACCAACTGTCCCTGTGCTGGGGGAAAATGGAGCCTTGTCTCCCTGAAATGCTGCTCACTTTATAGCACACACTCTGTCACCTTCTCTTTTCCCCTAGAAGTAGGATCCTGGGATTTAAGACCAACAAGAGGTGGCCCAGAGATCATCCAGCACAGCCTTCATCTAAAAGCTGGAGTCATTTTAGGTAACTCTGATTTGTTCTGCTGTTTGTCGGGAATCTGGATGTAAAGGGACTTGTGAAGTCTGGCCATAAAGAGTAAGCTTTGCCCTTCTAGAAATTTAGGCCCAGTTAACCATTTGTATTTGACTTAGGGGAGGGATCCCTTTAAGTAAGTTGCACAATTCTGGGAAATGTTGGCTCTCTATTTCCCGAACCCCATCACTGGCCTGATCCTTATTTCTTCATCTCCCAAAACAATGTAATTTGTTTGTATTTGCTCTGAAGTTCAGGTTGCTGGCTTTTCCTCCTGAACTACATGAGTTATATTTGTATGTGTGATTAAAGTGAGATTGTTAATCTGTTAGTTACTTTCCTTAGTAAAGCAGATCAAAGAACCTTTGCTGGCAGCCCTCTTGTTGTTGGTGTGTTAGTCTTTTACTCCCACAACAGCTGCTAGCAGAACTGTTACACAACGGCAAGCCATAGTGAGGAGACAGGTGGGCTCTGCCCCTGCCCTTGGTACTACCCTTAATTAAACTATTAGTGGAAGATAAATCTTACTATTAGGAAAACAGTGAGAAGTTTTTCTATTCAAAGTTTCAAAGTTTTTAAAAAACTACAATCTCATCTTTGTGTTCATAATGCTGGTAAGACTGAGAATGCAAAAAGAGAGATAAGTGGGAAGAGATTTCCTTTTGCAGAAACTTAGAGCATCGCAAACTAATTAGAGACTATATTTGTGAATGGAAAAGAAATCTGCTTACCATGTATTCCTCAAAATTAGGATGGAAATATGGTTTGAATGTTTTCTAAGTACAAAAAAGTGACAGTAACCTCATAGCTCATGTGAGAAAGTGAGACTCTCTTGTATTAAAGAAAATAACAAAGCTTCACCTAAGGGTTTTTTTGAACTTCAAGAACCTTCATCCTAGCTATTATGAATAAAGCCTGATGTCAGACACTCCTGTAGGCCTGAAGGAACAGGCCCCAAACTGAAAGCTCACTTGGGTCCCCCAGCAACTATGTTCATGCTCTTCGAAGACAAAAAACTAGACAACTATATATCCAAAATTCCAGTCAATAAATAAGGTTTCAGATACATTTTGTGCATAGATTGGTTACCATGTCTCTAGCCTATCACTGACTTCAACAAAGAAGTACTTGCTGCTAAGTGGTAAAGAGAAAAAAAAAAAACTTAGGATTCAATGAATCTGTCTTGGTTGTGGCTCCACCTCTTACTCTCAGCTAGAAAGGAAAGAACTCATGTCAGCTCACTTAAGGGTAATAGCTACCACCTCCCTCTCTAACCTAAAAAAACTGGTTTTTTAAGTAGCTGACATTTATACAATGGTTTAAGATTTTCAAAACACACATGTACACGCACACAAGCATACACATACACACACTTATATGCCTCTTATTTGAGCCTCATACTATCTGAATGAGGTAGTGTTATTGTCTCCATTTTACAAATGAGGGAATTGAAGTGAGAGTGAAGTTCAGGTCGTCCTGACTCCAAGTAAAGAGCTGCCAAAGCTCCTCCACTGTCTACTCTCATCTGGACTAGATTGAGGATACTTTCTAAATTCTAATACAATTTTAGAGAAAGCTATGTGTATTTGTGTGTGTTTGTGTGTGTGTGTTTAAACCATTCTTTGCCTCACAAAACCATTTCTTATAAGATACTCCCTGTAAGATCTTTACCTTAAATTAGTACCTTGATTACTATTCAGTAACAGTCAAATTGGGTTACTACGTATTGCTCTAAGCCTAAGAATGATTAATAAGGGTTTCTAATTAACCATTCTCTGTGAATGTATGTTTTCTACATTGTAGGCAGAAAGGACAGCAGAACTATATATGGTCAATCCTTTATAGATCTTTTGTTCAGTTAGCAAAATATTATCTTTTTAAAGTTCCAAAACACATATTTAAACACATAAAAAAGACCCAAAGCTGAATATCAGCTCTGCTTCATTTCCATCTCCATTCTGTGAATCTGATTTTATGTAAAGATTCACTTTAAGCAAATTATATTGTAGTAAAAGGACTAATAGGGCCATAGGATCTGATACATAGAACTGGAAGGCACTTCAGAGGCCATCAAGTTCAACCACTTTACTAAAGATGAGGGAGATAAAGTGTTTTGCCCAAGGTCATATAAATAGTAAAGTATTCAGAAGCAGGATTTGAACTCCTGCACTTGCTTGCCATTTTATCATTCTTCCTTTATCTTCAGGCATTCATGATTTCCAAATTTTTGTCAAAAGCGCCACAGGTGAAATAATCACCCAGGAACAAAAGCTGAATGTCTGGCACAAAGTCATAGAATATTAGGGCTAGAAGAGAATCTAGAGGCTTTAGAGATAATAGCATTTAGAATAAGAAGTTTCAGGAATCTTCTAAGCCAACACTCTCAGAATTGAGGGGTCAGTTGATATTGGGTAATATTTTAATTGGGACCTAGTTACCAGTTTCATTTCTAACAGCAAGAATTTCAAGGGCAGATTCACAGTAAATTCAAAGCTATACTTTAAACCTCATCTTCTAAATTTCATTTTTGGCAGCTTTCATAATGATAATGCCTCCTCAAAAATTTTCAGCATACTTAACTCAAAAGAATCCTACCTCAAATGTCTAGAAAAAGTAAGAAAATCAGAAGAAGGATGTGGTTTGGGGGCAAGATAACTTATAAGGATGTAAAGTTGCACTTACACTACTAATTAAGCATAAAAACTCATTATTTTCCATAATGATTTTTAGGAAGTATGCATTGCAGCTTCTGTGTTTAAGTTTCTCCATTATGCTAAAAAAAATTATCAATTTTAAAAAAAGTTTACTTTTGGACACGCTGAGTTTAAAGTGTTGGTGGTAGCATTTTAATGGAGATATTTCATAGGCACTCAAAAATTTGTGCCTTGAGCTCAGGAGAGAAGTTGAAATGGAGATGATGACTTGGGAATAATCTATATAGAAAAGGTTGTTGAAGCCAAGAGTGAATAAGATGAGGGGAGAACATTCTGTAAATTATACCATCCAAGTCATCCATGCTCAAAATCACATTTGATTCTTTTTCTCTCTCACTTCTCAAGTTCAATTACTTGCTAAGTCCTGTTGAAACTACAGATGCAATACATTTCACATTAGTCCTTTTCATTCCCAATGCCACTACCCTAGCCAAGACAAATCTTCAGTATCTCTGCCTTAACTCTCAAAACAACATCTTAACAAATCTCTCAGTTTCCACTCATTTCGTTCTAATTCATCTGTCATAATGCTGTCGACTTAATCACTTAGGTACAGATCTTATCATGTCACTCTTCATGTCTCTCAAAATGCTTCAATATCTCATTAATGCCTATCAAGTGTGGGGCAGCTACATGGCACAGTGAGTAGAGAACTGGCCCTAGAGTCAGAAGAACCTGAGTTCAAATTGGCCTCAGGCACTTGACATATGTACTAACTGTGTGACCATGGGCAAGTCGATTAACCCCAATTGGCCTGCCTTCCCCCCTCCAAAAAAAAAAAACGCAAACAAAAAAAAACCTAAAAAAAAATGCCTATCAAGTGAAGTCTATAATTCATTAGCCTGACATTCAGTTACCACAATTTGCTGTCACCTTCTCTTCTTAGCCTCATAATACTCTTCTTCCCTTATTCTATGTGCTAGCCAAAATTAATTAGTGTTACCAATATACATTGCATATTTTCCTACCTGTTGTTCCATTCTATATTACTGAACACCATATAGCAAAATAAGGTGAAAATGTTTGATGCTAACTATGTAGAAGGCACTGTACTAGGTTGTTTTATTTCTAAACAAGGGAACAGATACGGCCAAGGAAGGTATTTGGCCTAAAGTCTACACTCTGTAGAAAAACTGTGTTGAGAGGTGTAATGGTAATGTAAATTTGAAGATTTTTCCCACCCATTAATAGGCCCATGTGACCTGCTTACATCACAGGAAGCCTAAGTCACATGGGGTGGGAGGAGCTTGCTGAAGGAGAGGAACAGGAAAGAGTAGAGCAGGAGATGCTCAGAGCAGTTAGAGGTGAGAGAGAGTGAGGAGGTGTACTAGTTGTGCTGTGTGTTTGTGGGAAGGTCCCAGCAGAGGGAAAATTATTGGATAATGAGGCTCCATGCTGTGTTATTGTTTTAAGTTCCTTGCTGTTATGATAAAGTAGGCTTACTGGTTTGGGGAGTTGGTTGCTGCTTGGATGGGATGGATTTGTTGGTTCTGAGACTTGGTTCTTTGGTGCCTGAATAAATGTTTTACTTCTCCCTTCTATATAGAGAGTGTCTTATATTTTGCAATACAGAACTACACAGGCATATTCACAATTATCGTTGATGTTGTGTTTATTGCCTTGCTGATACATTTGGCATCAATGAACAGGACTGAAAAGTATAAGATCTCTATTTGGAGGCAGAAAGGCTCTAGAGGAAGAAATGGCTATCCCAGAATATGATGATGTACCTTATTGCTCCCTAGCAAAGGAACGGGCTAAAGGCACCGGACTCTGTGAAAGTTAGGAACAGAAGCTACAGAGGGGAGAACCTAGAGATTTGAAAAGATGTTTGCAAGAAATTAAAGTTAAGCCAGGGAGAGAAATGGCAGCAGTGTCTAGGAGAGGCTGGGTTTTACTAATAACTTATCATATTATATATGAAAGCAGGGACACACTGTTTAAAAGAAGAGAGAACTCAGATGGTTAAAAAATTGGATAGCTTGAATGGGAATATTTCTATGCCACAGCAAGATGGGGAATCTTAGGTGGCAGAACAGATTTTTGTTAGGGAACCCAAGGATTTGAATGGGAATTTTGCTGTTAATTTGGCTAGGAAAAATCAAAAAGCAAAGAAGTCAAAAGTGCACATAAGTTCAGGACAGGTTGAGTTTAGCTGCCAGTCTTGTTCCCATGGTAATGAGGAAAAAGAGTTGGTAGAAAATGATACTATATTAGGAGGTGAGGCACGAAATGATACTAGGTTACATGATGCTCCTGAGCCGGGAAATGAGACATTGTGAGATCCTAAGAAAGAAGTACACCTCATATTATGAAGGAAACAAGAGAATCGAGGAGATAATACAGTTTTTAGAGAGATTCTGGAAGATTTTACACAGCAAAAAGTCACAGATATCTTGAGAAGGGTCACCCAGAGAATGAGAGAATTATTCATATCTTGGATGTTGAGAATCAGCAATGAATGGGCCACAGAAGTATCATTAGATAGTGTGGACTGCTTGAAATTCATAAGTATTACACAGAATCCTTTTGTACAGTAATTTTTTAGGGATTATCATCTATGAGGAAGTAATAATATGACCAATTTGTTATGTTTAGCAGCAGAAGGATGCAACAGAAAATATCCAACTGATTCTATGTGGCCTCTTGTACATAGTCCCAGGAATTCACTTAAGAGACTATGAGAAAGTTAAAGGAGGAGGTAATGAAGACTGCTATCATGATGGGGAATGCTGAGGTTTATTTTGATACTCCTTTGGGGGTCTCTCATAGAAATATGATAGTTAAGAGAGCTCCTCCTGCTTATAAACACCTAGTTCTGACTCTGATAACTGGGGAGACAGGTCACCCTCTTTCAGAGGTGCTAGATAAGATTTCACAGTTAAATGACTTAGGAGACTGGGGAAAAGATAAATTTCCTCAAGAAAGAACAGTGAATAACCAGCAGATGCAAAGTCAGAATAGAGTGACAAGAAGAGAAATATTTATTGTTCTATTGAGACCAGGGATAGATTTTATAAGAATAGAGATGGTATTCCAACTAATGAACTATACAAAATGTACTGAGATAAGGGGCTTAATAGTAGACAGAATAGAGAAGTAAGAACTGCCCCTATAAATCTTGAATCCTTGTATTAAAGTGAGTCACACCTTCAGAGAGACGAGGAAATAGGACGAGCCCCAGCTCACATTAGGGAAACATGCAGACAAGATTACAGACCCCATATTAATCTGACAATATATTGGAAAAATGGATCAAATGCTGTAACTAGGGCATTGATAGACACTGGGGCAGAGGTCACTTTGATTTATGGAAACCCTGACAAATTCAGGCATGGAACTCTTATTCCCATCACAGGACTAGGAGAGACTGAAATATCAGCCAGACAAGTCAAAGTAATGATGAAAACTGGATAATTACCTAAGAAAGAATACACTGTGTCATTTTACCCATTCCTGAATACATCATTGGAACAGATATATTGAAAGGTATGACTCAGAATTTACCTGAGGGGAGATACCAATTTACAGTCAGGAAGATAGAATTAATTCAATTTCAGTGGAAAAATAAAAATGGACTCAATCACTTTACCTGAACCTTCTGAAGTAATTACTTTGAAGCAGTATCGTGTGCTAGATGGGCAAGATGAAATTACCAGTACTATAAAAGAATATGTTGAAATCAGAGTATTCCTCGCTACAACAATGGACTAATCTTTTCTGGTCAGTACGAAAGTCAGACGGAACATGGAAAATGACAGTGAATTATAGACAATTGAATACAGTGACTCTTCTGTTGTATGCTGGTGTTCCAGATACTGTTACCTTAATAGAAAGGATCCAGAAATATGATGGAACTTGGTACACAGTTACTGATTTGGCCAGTGCTTTCTTAATGATCCCAATAGACTCCAAACAACGGGACCAGTTCGCTTTCACACGGCAGGGCCAACAATATACTTTTACCTGCCTGCCACAAGGATAGCTACATAGCCCAACTATTTATCATAGGATTGTGGCTCAACATTTGGATTAATTAAAGCTGCCTGGTGTACAGCTTACCCACTACATAGATGATACCATGATAGAGGGAGAAAATGTAAAAGAAGTGGAGAAGAGTTGGATACTTTTAACTGAGCATATGAAAAGCAAGGATGGGAAATTAGCCCTGCCAAGATTCAAGGACCAGCTCAAATGGTAAATTTTGGGGGATACAATGGAATAAGGGACTGTGAGAAATTTTCCCACAAGCTCAACAAAAGATTCAAGATTTTCCTATCATCATCACTAAGAAAGTAAGAAAGAGGCCCAAAAGTTTAGAGGACTATTTGGATATTGAAGACATCACATTCTGCATTTAGGGCAGATTTTGAAAC
The DNA here is from genome assembly GCA_028646595.1 of Phalanger gymnotis. Classification (NCBI taxonomy): domain Eukaryota; kingdom Metazoa; phylum Chordata; class Mammalia; order Diprotodontia; family Phalangeridae; genus Phalanger; species Phalanger gymnotis. The sequence goes on from CM053623.1 coordinate 225,457,069, forward strand.
CCTTTTATAAAGATACTAGGAAAAAGTATGAATTTGATTGGTGATTTGAACAGAGTAAAGCTTTTGAAGAAGTCAAGGCTGCTATACAATTGGCTCTAGATTTAGGGTCTATGCAAGGTGCCCAGTGGAGTTACAAGTAACTGTACAGCATGAATACGCAAACTGGAGTTTTATGGCAAAAACAAGAAAGCTGAAATGTACCATTAGGATTTTGGTCTAGGAAACTTCCTTCATTTGGAGTTCAATATACACCCTTTGAAAAGCAGTTGCTAGCTGCATATTGGGCTTTGGTAGAGACTGAACAACTGACTCTGGGCCATAAATTGAGGCCTGGAATCCTGATTATAACCTGGGTGATGAGTACCCCAGCAACTCAAAGAATTGGACATGCACAAGAAACTAGTATAATTAAATGGAAATGGTATATTCAGAATAGATTGAAAACAGGCAAAAGTGGAGTTTCTACTCTACATGAATCTATAGCCAATGTACACACTGAGGGAAATGATAAACTCCCCGAACCAAGGCAACAGTTGGTACAATCCTTGGTAAAATGGAATAAGGGATATGACGGATTAACTGAAGAACAGAAAAAACATGTATGGTTTACTGATGAGACAGCAAAATATTTGGGCCATAAAGGACAATGGAAAGCAGTAGACTATAACCCATGTACTAAGTGGACTTTGGAAAGTACTGGGACAGGCGGAAGCAGTCAATATGCTGAACTTACGACAGTACATCAAGCTGTTAAAACATAGAAAGGAGGACAGTGTCATATATTCACTGATTCATGGGCAGTAGTTAATGGGTTAGTTGCATGGATGCCCATGTGGAAAAATCAAAACTGGGAAATTCATGGCATACAAGTTTGGGCAAAGAATTATGGGAAGATATATGGGACATGTCTTTCGTTACTACTTTGTCAGTTTTTCATGTAGATACTCAAGTGGACCTCACTATCCCAGAATGTGAGTACAATGCACATGCTGTTCGACTAGCAAAGATTACTATTCAACATACTGTTGCTGCTCTGACACCAACTGATGATCTGGTACTAGCAAAATGGGTTCACCAAATGGCTGGCCATTTAGGGGTCCAGATCACACACCGGTGGGCACAAGATCAAGGTATTAGTATATCTCATGCATTGTTAAAGTAATAGAGGAATGTCACATATGTCAATTGGCAAAAGAAAGAACTGTTTCGAGGGTAGTAACTGGGGAAATAGCAAAGGGAAAAGTTCCAGCCCAGATTTGGCAGATAGATTATATTGGACCACTATCCCAAGATAAAGGATGCAAATTTATATGTACTTGTGTTGACCCCTACTCAGGTGTACTAGTAGCTTGCCCTTATAAGAATGCAACCCAGAAAAACACCTATAAAACTCTAGATATCGTAAGTCTATAATATGGAACCCCAATGCAGATTCAAAGTGACAATGGATCACATTTCAAAGGTAATGAAGAAATACTGTATCTGAACAATATGGAGTACATAGATCATATTCCATATTATCCACAAGCATCTGGGTTAACAGAAAGAATGGATTATTGAAAGAATAGTTAAGGAAGTTAAGTTCTAATAATTCATATCAACACTGGAAGGATAATTTGTTCACTACTTTACGTAATTTGAATAATAGACCATTGGGAGAAAGTACACCTCTAGACAGAATGAAGACCTCAAATCTTCAAATTAAAAAACAGCAAAGATGTTAGATCCCAAATACTGAATATTGGACTATGAGGGAAGATGTCCTACTACCGAATCCAGAAACGTGGTTTGGAAGGATATGATTTACACTGCCGTACTGCTAATTAAGGTGGGACTTTTTTTTATTGTTTTAGAATGCTAAATTAATTAAGTGTCTTTGATTGAGCCTTACTAAGTGCAAAGCCCCAGGCCCATGCCCTTTTGCTAACTAGGTACTAAGCTCCAGGCATACACCCTTTTGCTAACTAGGTGTAAATCCTTGAGCCCTGAACAGGGTATAAAAACCCAAAGGTTAGCATTCAGTCTGGGGCTCTCACTCATGGAGGAATGTTGATGTGGAGACTCTAGGCAGCTGATGTTAAGAGCCCCCAGGCTTGTGAACCCAGATGTTGATGCTTTACTGGTAACTATGAATTATGATTTGGTCTGTTTATATTGTAAATGTTTGTAATCTGTTTGTACTTGCTCTGAAGTTCAGGGTCCTGGCTTTTCCTCCTGAACTAAGTGAGTTACATTTGTATGTTGGATTAAAGTAATTAAAGTTAACCCCTTAACGTTGCTTCTCTTAGTAAAACAGATAAAAAGAACCTGTGTTAGCGGCCTTCTGTGTGCTGGTTGTTGTTAGTTTTACACAGCCATATAGCTACTATCTGAATTGTTACTACAACTGTTTAGAGGACTTTTGGTTAGACAGAAAAGAAATAAGAAAAATCTCTACTGGAATATGCATGAGAATTCCTAAGAATCATTTTGGACAGGTATTACGTAAATCAGGATTAGCAGCTCAGGGAATACACGTACTGGCTGGAGTGACAGATTCTAATTATCAAGGAGAAATTATTGTAACATTCCAAAATTTAGGTGAAGAATCTATACAGTTTTTTAGAAAAGATAGAATAGTTCAAGTGATTATTATTTCTTGTGAAACAATACCCCTTATGAAAACTGACCCTCCATCTGAAATAACTCTCAGAGGAATTGAAGGGTTTTGTTCTACTGATAGAATAAAATTGGGAGCTCAAATATGGGTAAAGCAGAAGCCAGACGATGTTGCAAGGGCTGCAGAAATTGTAACACGTGGGAACAATAATACTGTAACTGTTGTTTATTCAGGTGAAGATGATTACCAAATTGTACCTTTGATTCACGTATTCTACTGTGAATGAGGCTATCATAATGGGTTCATGGACTCCAGAAGTACCCTGCTTCTGGTTATTGTCTCCTTGTTTCTTTCTGGCTTTTTGTCTGTTAAATTTGTTTGCCAGATTTGTTTCCTGCAGGCTTAGTACCATCCACCTGCAGACGCCTGATTGCTTAAGCTAGATGTCGTCCCCTGATGTCACCCCTGGACCTGGCATCAAGCAAGCTTCGGATGCCAGGTAAAGAACTGACCTCTCAATTGGGACCCTTGACCTCTTGGGACAGGGACAGCTCTATGTGAATTTCAGCAGGAAGAAGCTATGGAGAATGAGACCATTGCTCCTTACACCAAGAATTTGAGCCCCATTCATTCAAGGGGGAGAATGATAATATTGTTTTATATGCATATTTTGTGTTATCCCTGTTATATTGTTGTAAACTTCTGTTGACACCAGTTATCCCAAAACTCCTACTGACCTATGTAATGGATAAGCAAGATCCTGGGGCCAAACACTATGGTAAAATAAATTTGAAGATCTTTCCCACCCATTAATACACCCATGTGACCTGCTCACATCACAGGAAGCCTAAGTCACACGTGGTAGGAGGAGCTTGCTGAAGGAGAGGAACAGGAAAGGGGAGACCATTGAGGTATTTGCCCTCAAATTTACAACCATGTAGAAAAACTAATAGTTTTTAACAATGCCACCTCCACTCAAACCATCATCTTCACAGGAACCTTGAACTCTACCCTCAGAATTTCCTGGGTTATTCAGATGACTTCTTGGCCAGAACCTGGCCTGCATTATACTTCTTCACCACCAGCTCCAAATCACATAGTTTCACAGGTACCATTCAACCACCTCCTTTCCAGCTCTCTTTAATGTGATATCATAGCCCATTATAAAGTAACCTCAGTGAAGGCAGAGGCTTTCTTTCTTGCTTATATTTTATATACATGGTACTTACCACCACTTAACACTATTTAATAAGCAGTTTATCTATCTCATGTAAATCAGTCATGGCTCCACTCTATATTCATGTGAGTATGACAATTATATCAAAAGATATTAATCAAGTTGATGAAAAGTCATAAGCATACACAACTCAAAGTTTATTAGTGTGATACAGTGAGACTGATTTTTTTCAGTCTTTTTTCATGTGTTCCACAATAGATATGTCCATCGTTTCTATCACTTTTTTTTTAGTATATTTTAATTTTGGCTTCAGGTTTTCCTCTTATTCCTTTTCTCCAAACTCTTTTTTGCTCTTGTGAATTTCCTACCAATATTAATTCTTAATTAATTTCTTTAAGAATGCCTTATATAAGTTTGAGAACACTTTACTATTCTAGCCGTTTTTTAATGTTACTTTAATTGTTTTAGTTGCTACATAATTCTTTTTGAAATTTCTGACACTTTTGGAAAAAATTCGGGGGTTTGTTTTGATGTAGTATTCTTTATTTTGACTGGAAAGTTCCATTTGTAATTCTTTAAAAACAAAACAAAAGCAACCCTTAGTTATGATTATAACCAAAAAGACAACAAAAATGAAGGAATTTAAAGGCTCTGTACATAAGAGGTACTTAATAAATATCTGCTGAATGAATGCACAGATGAAGAAATTAAAAAGCATTCTGAGAATTGTTAATGCAAATCAGAACGGTCTGTGGGAATAGAGGAAATTGAGTGAACCACACAGAATCCACCTTGTAACTCAATCCTAAATTTAGCTCAGTTCCTTTTCTATTGAATTGTGAGTATAATCCAATTTTGTCCTATGAGAAAATTTTTTGCAATTGTGAGAATTGTGAGAAAACGTCATTGCATTGTTTGAAATCAGCCCTAAATGGCTGGGATGCTGGACCACTTCTGCTTGTTGCTTAGAGACCCTTGACAATGGACTTAAGTTATACTGACCAGAAACCCAATCAGTTCTGAAGATTGATGCAAGGAGTTTTCTTACAATTATACATCTAAAGCAACCTATATGTCTTATCTGAAGATTGGCCTTGTACTAGTCAATCAGTTACTGTTTACTAGCTCCTTTGACTGAATACAGATACTTGGCAGGAAGCAGGACACTTCTTTTCCTATTTCAGGGAATTCTACCTGTTCATTCTTCCCCTCCCAATTCGGAAAGCCCCTAATCTTTCTTCCAGTTAGGAGTCAGATTACCTAATCTTATATCCTGGCTTATGTCTTGTTAATATTTCCCTTTCAAGCATAAAAATATGTTTCAGGTCTAAAACCAAGCTGAGGACCAAGCCTAGTCCCCATTTGATATGCAATTGTCATGTATTGTTTAATAAATTGATATGCTTAAAAGCTCAAACTTTTGTTTCCTCAGTTATTTCAGATTTTACCTGTCACAGTTCCCGATGGAATTTCATTACCCCTAGCTGTAAGAACAATTTTGACAGAATCATCCAGCAAAACTCTCTCTTCTTAACAAAGCACTAAGAATGAAATCCTAAAGCTTCAATAATTCCATTCTCAAAGTTGGTCTGGATTCTCACCAATTTGGATATCCCTGCCAATAATACACATCATAACCTACCCATGACAGTTTCTCATATGCCATTTATTTGTCAATTCTTCCCAAAAATTCACCACAGGAGTCCACCTCTGTGGTCACAGAAGGATTCCTGACTTTCGTTGACATTATGAAGATTCCAATGGAGCAATTGGTCTATCAACCAGTTACATTCACCCCTGCCATTTGACTAGGTTATCTTCTTTTTCTACCATACAATTCTTTGATACTTCCTGTTGTTTTAAGTTTCTCATTTGATTATGTTGTAACATGTTCACAATCATTACTCTCCATGGTATCACTGTGATATTCAATTTCAGTTCTTCAGAAACTATTGTATTCCATGTCTTGCAGTCATACAACAATGATTCAGCACCTGAGACTCTATCAGAAACCCTCTTTTCTCATATTTCTAAGGCTGGTCAGGCATGGATACAGGAATAGAGCTCTTAACAACAGCCCCAAGTAATTAACTTCCCAGATCTGTATTTCATACAACTGCAAGCCTGGTTGGTACCTTCATTAGGCACCAGTTCAACATGGAATGCCTATATTTATAAATTTAATAAACTAAGAAGGGATTTAAATGCTTGTGAAGTATTTCCATAATATCAAATTTGTAAGTTTAATAAATTTTATATCCTAAGCAAAGAGATGAATTTTGTGCTAGCTTATGTTCTCTCCATTAGACTATATTAAAATACAAAAAATACTATACCCTCTAAAAATATAAGATATTAATGGTGCATTAATAGAAATGCACATTATTTACTTGGCTGTTATGCTGAGTAGTCAACAATATGCAATAAGATGCAAAAAAAATATAAAAATTAGAAAACTACTTACCCAAGAAAACAATCAGTATCATTCATCCACTGATTTATAAACTGTGCAGTTATAGGTCCAGGATTATGTGGAAAATGAAGGCGTTCTAAAGTATGCAAAAGCAGATCAGGATTGTAGTACAAGGCAGCAATAGCAACCTGGAGACACATGGTACGGAGCTCACTTGTTTTAACCCCTCTGGTTAATCTTTCCAGCACAACTTCTACAAACAGAGGAATGCACTAAATATAAAGCAGAAAATAAAAAACAACAGAGAATTTATTATAAATCCCCATAAAGAAATTAACATTTATATAGCATTTGAATGTGTGTAAAGTCCTTATATTACCTCATTTGAACCTCACAATAATACTGTGAAGTAGGCATTAGTTAGCCATTTTACAGATGAAGAAACTAAGGCTGAGTGAATAGGTTATTTGCCAATCATCCCAAAGCCAGTAAGTAGCAGAGGTGAGATTTCAATCCAAGTCTTTCTAACTCCAAGTCCTGCATTCTATCCATTATACCTTTATAATGCCTTTTTAAGAATAAATACTATCATACAGGTAGTATCTATGACAAAGCATTTTTAACTTTATCATCTAACATATAACACTTTTTAATTTCTCACATCATTTGCATATCTTTAGCCTCTCTGTAAAATAGTTAGGGTTTATTTCACAATATTCTTTTGACAAATGAGAAATCTGAGAAACAAAGAAGTCATTTGCCTTAGATCACATATTTAATTATCTTTTATTCCCCACCTAACTAATTATCAACAGAACAATGACTTTTATACTCCAGACCACAATGAGTAACAAAAGAAGTTACCTAAAATACAACAGGAAAGACAGGACAAAAAAAGCTTATGTAAAAACAAGTAAGAGAAATAAATAATATATTTATATAGCCACTCAATACATACATACAGAAGTTTGGATATTCAGAAGAAGAAAGCTAAAACAGACAATTTTAGAAAAGTTTAATGTTGATAAGAACTAAATAGTATACTGAAGGTAGGAGAGACACAGAGTAAACAAAACAGGCAACTGAAATCAAGTAAAACGTTCTGAGAAGAGCTGTGATCAGAACAACTCAATCAAAGTAATTTGTTACTTCATATAAAATTAATATGCATTTATTAAGCACCTACCAGGTATACGGCATTAGGTGATGGGATCCAAAGACAAAGTCTGCATGAGCACCCCCTGCTCCTTCTTTTAGAAATATTAGGAAAGCATTTTCTTCAGTATGCTAGTCTATGCTAGTCAGTATGCTTTTGGACTAATTTGAATGAGAAATGTTATCACTCTTTAACTTCCAATTCCAAAACAATTACCTGAACTAAATTCATTTCTCTATAACCAAAGACCTAGTCATTTTCTTTGAAGAAAATGGGTTAAAAGTTCAGGGAAAAACTTTCTCCCCTTTTGACAGAATTAGGACAGTGACCAGTAAAAAATAAAGGATCATTGATTAATTTAACAAAGCACAGTATCTTGTTTCCCCAGGCACTAATCAGATTCAGGATAGTGATGTCTTTGGTCACTTCAGTTAATGGAATGATTTCTTGAGTTGACCTTTCACAAGCTGGAAAGGAGAATTTTTTAAAAGAACAGTTGAAGAGGAATTAAATGATTTTTGGAAAATGGTTGTCTAGGGGTATGCAGAAAGTTATATAACAATTGTCCTCCATAATGAAGCAAACTCTTAACTGAACAAAGCTTAACTTTTAATTAAACAAAACTCAACTTTTACTCTGAACTTTATCTCAATCTTGACTGTGGAATTTCATGTATTGTCTGGTAATGCTATAAATTCTACATCAACAACAGTCTTTAGATCTCCTTCTCTAAGCAGAAATGTTAACAATAAGTTTAAATTAACAAAAATTGTTTCTGGAAGGTTTATGCTTAAAATTCAGAGCACGGTTATTTTTCCTTTATATTGCCCTCAAGGAGATTATATTCTATGGTGGAAAGTGTGTGTATGTATGCATGTAAATATGTAATGGAAAACTGGTCAGTGAAGGTTTAGTCCTTACAGGGATTCACCCTTCATAAAGGGTTTTAGAGAGCTTGTATATAATATATATGCCTGCTGCCATACCAACATGTGGAATTATGGGGAGTCAGTTTTCTGTCAAGAATGACCGAGGGGCTAAAACTAAATGAAAATGAAGTCTGATGATGTAATGGAGGCTGAGCCATAATTGAGTATGCATACAAAAGGTTCAAGCAGGATCTTGTTCTTCACTGGCATTTTTCAAGTGAGGATCGCTATGAACTGCTAGGTTATACTTTCATGTGTCCATGGAAGCATAACATCAGTAGCTAAAGTTGGTGAGGAGCCAGCCTTAAGGAGAATCCTGTCTGACTGGGCCCAGTAGCTAAACCACCAAATCCCACAAGAAGCTAGCCCAAATGTGCAAGTGAGCAACTTATCCATTGCCCAGAAGTGAAGTCACTGAGACTCTGCAAAGAAAAAAGAGGATTCCCAGGGCCGGAAATTCAGTTTCCTAGAAGATTGCCTCATTATCTTTGTGCCTTAAGCTTAAGCTGACTCTCCCCAGGATGCAAGTTTGCTAAAGGGAGAGCAGGAGTTTTTGTAACTTCTGTCCTTGCTATACCTTCTCAGAAAATATCTCTTTGTAAAAGTTAATTGATATGAAGCAATTAATCACTACTGGGGGAGTACGCTAGATAAGGCCTCATAAACCTCATCAGAAGCCACAATCCATCAGGGTTACTGACAGGATGAATAATTAGTGTTCTCTGGGAATCAAGCCTGCTAGTCTAAATTTGGATTGGGAGAGTGAGCCCAAGGGGAGAAAGGGGTGCTAGAAACACAGAGTAATTTTAGGAAGAACTGGAACTTATAAAGGTTTAGGAAAAGCCTCTCAAGCTCAGTATGTCCAAAACAGGATCGTGTTTCTCTACAAACCCAACTCTTCCAAATTTTCCCTTTTCTTTTGAGTGTATCACCATCATACCAGTGGCCTAGGTTTGCAACTGAGGTGCCATATGCCAATTGAGAAAGGCTTTAAATGCCAGAGTATTGTGTATTTGATCCTATAGGCATCAGGGACCTCCTGAGTATCTCTGAGTAGTGGCATGTCAAAGTTGGACCTGAACTTCGGGAATATCAATTTGGCAAGTTTATGAAGAGGAAAAGAGACAAAAATCTAGTCTATTACAAGGGTCCAGCCTCTATGCTACCTCTGTCTGGACACCTTATCTAAGTATTTGATGTCTCTAGTTTCATAAGCCCACTAACCATTAATAGCCCCAAAGATTCTGTCCTAAACTGTCTTCTCTTTTCCTTCTACACTATGTCATTTGATGATCTAATCAGCTCCCATGGGTTCAATTATCATCCCTAAGCAAAAGGTTCCCAGATCATCGCATATCTAGCCCTAGTCTTTCTCCTGAACTAGTAGTATATCTCCAGTAGCTTTTTTAATATCTCAAACAGGATATCCCATAAGCATTCCAAACTAAACATGTCTAAAACAGATTTCATCATTGCCTGCAAACTTTTCCTACTTCTGAACTTTCCTATTACTATCAAGAGCATTGCTACTCTCCCAGCCACCCAGGCTCAAAACCAGTGTCACATAGGATTTCTCACTCTCATTCAAGCCACATAAACAATTTGTCATTAAATCCTGCCATTTCTACCTTCAAAAAAAAAAAACCCTCATATATAAAAGTCTTCTTCTTTCTATTCAGACAGCCACAACTCTAGTTTAGCCCCTTTATAACCTCTTGCCTAAACTAATGCAGTGGTTTCAAGTGGTTTCACAGCCTGTATTGTTAATGTATTTTTTGCTTGATGGGAAGATCTTTCCCATCCATTAATAGGCCCATGCTTAAGTCACATAGAAGCCCAGGTCACGAGGGTTTTGATGCCCTCTGACCCTTAAGAAGTGTATATGTACTCTAAGTATATACTCTCTATACATTTTTGCATGGGGCTCACTCATAGGAAGAGTGTTCATGTGATGTTGCCAGATGAGACTCTGGGTAGCCATTAAGGAGCCACCCCCTGCCCCAGCTTTGAAAACCCAGTGTTGGTGCTTCTCTCTCTCTGGTAACTACGTATGCATTACTATCAACAAACGTTAGAAGCTCTGTCTGCTGATTTGTGTTATTTGTTCTGTTTAATATAATTTCTGCTTCTAATTTCTGTTTGTATTTGCTCTGAAGTTCAGGGTGTTGATTTTTCCCCTGAACTAACTGAATGATATATATGTTTGATTAAAGTAAGACTGTTTACCCCTTTAAAGTTGCTTTCCTTTAGAAAAGTAGATCGAAGGACCTATGCTAGCAGTCCTCCTGTGTTCTGGTGTTACTAGTCTTACACCCCCACAGCAGCTGCAAGCAACATTATTGTTACACTGCCTCAAGTGTGTCCCTACTCCAAACCATACTCCATTAAGCTGCCAAGGTGTCGTTCTATTTCAGATTACTTTTATTTAAACTGTGTGTCCACATCTATATTGATATCTATTTATGTCTTATATGTACAGCTGGTACCAATTGGTATGAATAATGAATCTCCTGAAGTGACTAATGAATCCCATTATTCAAATTCATGCTGCATATTTCCAGTGGGCTAGAACCAACAACAATATTTTACAAAATTATAATTTTAATAGTGTGAATTCAAATACCTGAGATCATTTCACAAAATTCATTAATCTCACTAACAAGAACCTAGCTGTATCTAGTTATTTACATGTTGTTTTTCCTAACAGAATGGAAGGTTCCCAAAGTTTCTGTCCTAAACAGTCTTTTTCTTCTATACCCATTTCACTTGGTGATCTCATCAACTCCCATGGAATCAATTATCTTCTCTTTGCAAAGGATTCCCAGATCATCATATATCCACCCTAGTCTTTCTCCTGAGCTATAATCATATATCTCCAATAGCTTTTTAAAAAATCTCAGACTAAATATCCCATAGGTTAAATATCCCAACATGTCCAAAACACACTTCATCTTTCCCAGCAAACATCCACTACTTCTGAATTTCCCTGTTACTATCACGAGCACTGCTATCCTCCCAGTCTACCTAGGTTCAAAATCATTGTCATCTTTGACTCCCCACTCTCCACTCTCATTCAATTTACATATCTTTGAGGGAAAGGACTATTTTATTCTTGTTTTACTTTATTTACTCTGTATCACTCAGCATTTAGCATAGTGCCTAGCATTGTAAGCAAGTGCTTAATAAATGTCTGTTGACTTAAATAGAAAGAGACACAGATGGGAGAAATAGTATGGAGGTATTTGATTTTTTAAAAAGAAAACTGTAACCAATTGAATATGTGGGATAAAGTAAAACAAAAAGTTGGAGAAGGCACTGAGGATCAAAACCTGGGTAACTGGGGAAATTGTGGCACTAGCAACAGAAATGTGAAAGCTGAAAAACATAAATATTCTTTTGGAGATAATGAGTTTGAGGTGCCTACAGGACATCCAATAGGTAATGTCCAACAGACATATGGTGATGTGGGATAGGACCTCAGGACAGAATATGTTCATATGGACAGAAAGAGGGTATAGAACAACTACTGCAACACGAACCACTTCATTTGCTAATAATATGAAAATGTTAGGAAGTAACTTCATTGACAATTATTGTCTTCTACCTATCTCTCTAAATGCCTCAACCAAACAAACATTTAATGATGTCAGAAGCTTTGAAATACTATCAATGAAAATCTGTACTTTAGATGAGGGGAAAAAAGGAAAGGAGAAAAAAAGACAACTATTTGCAACTGCAATTCCAGTTTTGTCATAACATGGGAAAATTTCTTATATGCTTATAAAAACAATTTTAGCAAAAGAAAATGTAAACATTTCAAGATGAAGAACTTCAAATTTGTTTTAGAAAACCATGTTTAATCCTGTGCAATGAAAACTGAATACTTAATGTAAAAATGCAATGTGAATTTGATTTTTAATTAGGTCAATTTATAAATTCACTAGCAATAACTGAACTGCTAAGAATTAAATACAGAAAAAAAAAAATTCTTGGCTAGCTTTGATCCTTAAGATATTCAACTGCTTAAGAGTAGGGTTTTGCAAAGGGAGATCACAGCTTCAATGTGAGTAACTTCTAACTTCCTCTATATTTTCTGATAGACTAGTTACTATTTCCTGACCTCAGGAAATTATCTATTTCCTGAATAACAATTTTTTATTATTGTCTATTTCATGACACAGCACACATGATCTATCTAGATCAAATTGATTCTTACTGCCCAGTACTTGCAGGTTAATAAAAGCCACATACATCTGTATACAGAATTTGAAAAAGTTTTTGAAAAGCCTTAAAACAGAATCGGATATAATTGATATAAATCAATCAACAAGAATTCTAAAGTTATCTATTATGTGTAAGACTATGAGCAAAGTACTACAAAGGAAATATGGTATTATTTATTATTATAGTATTATATGTAGTACATAGTATATTATTACATATAATATGTATAGTATATTATTATTATTATTGTATTATATTACCTTCATTGCTGCAATCTAATAGCTAGATGTTACATAGACAAAAGGCAAAATATCCAAAACTGAACCTTTCTTTTCCTTCTTGCCACAACCAAACCTCCCTCTCTTCCTAATGTCCCTATTACTATTAAAAGTACCACTATACTCCCAGTAGTCTAGGCTCGCAAGTCAGATGTCATCCTTGATTCCTCACTTTCACTCTATATATCCAATCAATTGCCAAGTCCTCCTGTTTCTACCTTTGTAACATCTCTTATATATAGCCTCTTCTTTCCTCAGGCAAGGACCCTGTCATGGTGAAGGCCCTCATAACCTCACCTCATGTCTGGATATGACAGTAACATGTTTCTGCACCACAAGTTTCAGCTCAATATAGTCCATCTTTCATTCAGCTGTCAGGAATATTACAGGCAAATTTCAGAGTTCCCAGGTCAAGGAGAAAATATCGCAAGCAGCCAGAAAGAAACAATTCCAGTATGGTGAGACCACAGTCAGGATAACACAAGATTTAGCAGCTTCTACATTAAAGGATTGGAGGATTTGGAATATGATATTCCAGAGGTCAAAGGATCTAGGATTAAAATCAAGAATTAAAACCAAGAACCCAGAAAAACTAAGCAAAATCAACGTGGGGAAAAAAATGACATTCAGTGACGTAGAGGAATTTAATGCAATCTTGAGAAAAACAAAACAGAGCTAAATAGAAAATTTGACTTTCAAATATAAGCCTCAAGAGAAGCATGAAAAGGTAAACAGAAAAAAGAAATCATAAGGGACTTGTTACAGTTGAAGTGTTTACATTCCTACATGGAAAGATGATATTTATAATTCACGAGACCTTTCTCATTATTAGGGTAGCTAGCAGGAATATATATATAGACAGAGGACACAGGGTGAGTTGAATATGAAGGGATGATACCTAAAAAATAAAACAAATAGTCTCTTCACCCCCTTTCAGGATCCTGATCATCATCACTTAGTCCTTTAGAACTATACAAACCAGTTTTCTTTCTTATTTTCTTTTGTCCATTTTCTTTGCATTTCAAAGATTCACATCCAACTATGGTTATCTCAAATGGAACACATGGAAGTCATCAATTCTGTTAAGAAATCTTCCCCCCGAATGATAGAAAGGAGCGCAGACAGAGGGAGGAGGTAATCAAAAACAAACACTTTCAAAAAGGGACAGGGTCAAGGGAGAAAATTCAATAAAGGAGGATAGGATAGGAAGGAGGGGATGGAAGGGGAGGGGGTGACAGAAGGGAGGGCTGACTGGGGAATGGGGCAACCAGAATATACGCCATCTTGGAGTGGGGGGGAGAGTAGAAATGGGGAGAAAATTTGTAATTCAAACTCTTGTGAAAATCAATGCTGAAAACTAAATATATTAAATAAATTAAATTTTAAAAAAATTTTAAAAAATTAAAAAAAATCTCTCCACCCCTAGAGGAAATAAACTCAACTTTGAAAAACAAATTTACTCTTCAATATAAGCATTTTCCTTTGCTTCCTAATTTCTCCTTTCACTTATTTTTTATGCTATATAATCCTGGGTGATTCTGACTAAAGATCCTTGGTTCCCCTGCCTCAAGTCTCACCATTATCAGTCCATCCTCCACAATGGTACTAAGGTGATTTTCCTTAAGCACAAATCTGACCAGGTCATTCCCCTAACTCAATCCTCATCTGCTTGTCTGTTTCCTATCACCCTTCCTTCTGTTCGCTTATTTACATAAAAAAAAATTCATCAATGACATTCTTTTCTTTTGCTTTTTTGGCTATCCTATAGGGTAGCCTCACATCTTCAAATCCAAAAATTGAATGAAAAAAAAAGCCTTGTAACAAATATCATAATCAAGCAAAACAAATTCCCTCATTGACTGTGTCCAAAAATGTGTTTCTAATTCTGCACTTGGAGTTCTTTTATGATTTCTTAAAATGTGGCATCTTACTTTCTTATTGATTGTGCCCCTCCCCCCCACCCTTTTTTGATTCATTTAAGTGACTTGCCAGGGTCACACAGCAAGTATGTGTTTGAGGCTGGATTTGAACTCAGGTCCTCATGACTCCAGGGCTGGTCCTCTATCCACTGCACCACATAGCTGCCCTGGATCATTCACATTATCTATCTATCTATCTATCTATCTATCTATCTATCTATCTATTTAAAGCCAGGAAAGCTCTTATTTTATTTTACTTTCTTGCGAAGGGAGGACACTTGTTAAGACAAATACAAGGCAAAAAGAATTCAGTTTCCATGATACAGCAAGACATATTAGTACAAAATGAAAAAGGCTGAGAAGACTGGAAGAACTTGTTGGATACCTACTATAGAAAAATCTGACCTGAAAGACAGTCAAGGAGAGAGACTTCTTTTTTGGTAGGGACAGAGACTTTAAGAATCATCATAGCCGGTTCAGTGAGGGGAGAGAAGAGGGCAGGAAACAATTTGGAACTCAAAAATTTAATATGAATATTAAAAATTGTTTTTACATGTAATTGGAAAAAATAAAATATTTTTTTAAATAAAAACAGGTGTGTTTACTGAGCAAGTCACTTAAATGAATCAAAAAAGGATGGGGGGGACGGGCACAATCAATAAGAAAGTAAGAAGTCAAAAAGGTTTTTCATATTAGTCATGAAGGATGTTTTAAGAATAGGAATTATTTTCAAAACAACCTAGAAAATTAGACGCTAAGATAAAAATAATAAAGGAAAGATCAGTTGAAGAATGTGAAGTCTAGGAGTACTGAATATGAAGAAAATATACTTTTTATAAGAATCCTAATCAAAACAATCAATACTTGAATCTCCTCTATAGTTTTTCATTTATAACCTCTAAAAAGCATTACAAAATTCTCTATCTATCCTGTCCTGACGAGCATATACGAAAATATTCCAAAATTACCATAAGTGTTTTCAACACTATGTTGAACAGGACTTACTACCAGTTGATCCAAAGAATAGAAAACCTTTTCTACTACTTTTAAAAACAAGTATTTGTTAAGCATGTGATTTTATGTTAAAATAATAAAAAGGCTGCTTTTATAACATTCTTTACCTGATCAATTCCTCTTCCTCTGCACTGAAGAACAATTACTTCTAACAGTTTGGCTGCATGACATTCTGCATCTTCTCCTGCATCACCAGTCAATACCTATAATTATTTGCTACAAATTAGCGTATCAAGAGATAATGTGACATTTCAATTAAAACTTGCTTTGAAACTAAAACCATTGCTTTGCTGCTATTTAAAGTTTACCTTCCAACCAAAGGAAGGAGATAAACCAGTAAAGGCACCTGTTTTCTTTTTCTATTCTGCAGAATCACACAAAATATTAGCAGGCATTTTATATAGCAAATTATATACATTATCTAATCTGATCTGATCTTCGTAACAATACCATGAGGTGAGCAGGACAAATTATTTTATCTCATTATTTAGATAAGGAAATTTAGGTTTGAGAAAGATTTAAATGACTTACTCATGATCATGTAGTTAGTAAAATAGTAAATGAAAAAGCTGGGATTCAAACCCAGGTATTCTAATTCTATTGCTCTATCCACAGCTGTTTAACCCAGAAAAATGCAGTAATCCCCTACTCACGCAGATCAGGAAATGACATACAAGTGAATTTTCCAAATTAGAGTTCATCCCTTTTAGCACCAAAATTTCTGTTTTAAAGATTTTTATGGAGCTATTTCTAAGATGTATTATATATTTGTCTTATTAATTAAAAGTCAGTATCTTCTAAATTATAAATGATGAGTTATAAAAATAAATTTTTATACAAACCAGTGATATAAATATGGTTACTGAAGGTAGCAGAGCTTAGTTTGCTTTATTTTTCCAAGTAATTGTGCTTTCTAGTCAATCCTATTCTCTTACCTCCCTTGTTTGCTAGGTGTATAACCTGAGAAAAACTGAAGGTGGGCAAGGTCATTCAGAATAACCAAGAGATCATAGAATTCAGGGTAATACAGAGATCACAGAATTGCAAGGATGGAGTACATATAATCTAATACACTCATCCATTTTATAGATGATAAAAGAGCATGAGGAACTTACCCAAGGCACATAGCTGCAAACCTAAAATTTAAACTAGAACTAGCTCCTGATTTCAAGTTCAAATACTGATCAACCAACCAGCATTTATTAAAGCACCTACTAGGTGTCTGGTACTGTGCTAGGTGCTGAGAATTCAAAGACAAAACAAAAACACTCTCTATCCTCCAAAAGTTTGCATTCTATCAGAGTAGACAACATGTACAAAAGTATATGAACATATATATAAAATAAAGATAAGGAGTGAGTGGGGAAGAGTGGCACTAGTACAAGTGATCCAAAAAGACTTTCATGTAGAAGATGGAAGTTGGCTAGTAGAGCTTTGAAACAAATGAAGGATACTATAAAGCAGAGGTGAACAGAGAGACTCCAGGAATGATGAACAGTCTGTGTAAAGGCACAGATGGGAGAAGGAATACTGAGTGTGAAAAACAACAAACAGTTTGGCTAGAACATAAAGTGAGTGAAGGAGAGAAATGTATAAGCTAGAAAAGAAGACAGGAGCCAGATTGTGAAGAACTTTAAATTCCAGATGAAAGAGTTTATATTTGATACTAAACATAATGAAGTAGTGGAGTTTATGAGCACAGGGAGTCACATAGTTAGACCTACAGTTAATGGAAAGAAACGAGGCAGTGAGAGCAATCTGGAGACTATTTTACTAGTCCAAATAAGAGGCAGCGACAATCTGAATTAAAGTAATGGCTGTGTGATTAGCAAGAAGCTATCAGATATGAGAGAGACTATAAAGATAGAATCAACTAATTATATGCAAGGGGTGAGAGAGAGTGAGATGTCAAGGATGACACCAAGATTGCAATCTGGTTCACTAAAAAAGAACCTACAGAAATAGGTAAGTTCAGAAGAGAGGTAGGTTTAAAGTGAAAGATAAATTCTGTTTTCAATATGTTTAGTTTTAGATGTCCAGAAGATATATATATTTGAAATCCTTAATAGGTAATACAGAACTAGCATTCAGGGCTAGATTATATATAGATATGGGAGTCATATGTGTAAAGATGATCATTAAATACATTAAAAAGTGGTGAGGTCCCAAAGAGAAAAAAAGGGTAAAGACGTTTTCTTTGAGTGTGTTTGTTCTATATGCAATTTTAAACAAATAGCTCTTGATTCAAACCTTCTTTATGGAATTAAGTGTCAGTCTCCTGAATGTTCAGAATGGATGCAAAAATTAAAACTGATCTCTAACTTGCAGATGCACGATATTATATGTGTATGAATGCGTATTTTGTACTATAATTTATACACATATACATATGCATACATATGCATATACAAAAACACATATACACATTTACATAGAATATAAACAAGAGAAGCAAAAGTCCCTGCATGGTTCTAAGAAGGCCCTACTAGAGAACCAAGTGGAAGCTCAAACTATACAAGTGGAGACAATATGAATATAACCTTTTATAATTTAGCATAAATTTATCATCTTATCATATATAGAGTTCTTCAATTGTATAGTAATTTCTGCTCACCCTATAAACACTTGTGTATCACATTTGCTTTCAATTTAGATATAGCTGATTTTTTAAAAAGTATTCATCCATGATTTTGAAGCTAAGATGATAGCTACAGTTGTTTTTCGCCTGGCACTGCACTATCAATATAAATTTTCCAAATTATGAAAACAAGTAACATTTTATGATTTGAAGATACAAACTGATGAATACATGAGCTGCATAAACTACCAATGCTAAGGATATTTTCAAATAACTAAACATATTTAAGGGGAAAAAGTTTGGAAAGATTATTATAATAAGGAACAGAACTGCCTATAATCAATTATACATCGGACACTACAACTAATACAAAAAATAAGAAAGGACATTCTTACCTTTCTACACATTGTGTAAATTATCTCTAAATGCTTAGGATTGGATAGTAAAGTAACTGTATCTATAGTAACATAATTGTGCAGGAGAGGCATCATGTCTGGAAAAAAAGGATATGTCAAAGTCTTACATTAGAACAGAATATTAACAAATATTCAGATATAACACACTTTCATTTTACTTTCTCATTATTACCTTTCCTTAGAATGATATCATTTTAAACTTGAAAGGGGGCTTAGAAATAATCTTACAGTTGAGATAACTGAAGCCAAAGGAATTATTAGTACCACAAAGTTAAGCTCCAAGAAGACCTACGGATAGTCAGTACTGAGGATATTTTAAAGAAACAATATAGTCCCTATAATGCTCACATTCCTGGGACTAAACACACTACTTCTAAAGCTCACCAAACCATTTGCCAATAGAAAAAATGAGGGGTTTATCATCAGAGTTACTAGAAGGAATTACATCTTTTGTCTTCGTTTTGTTTCTTTCAAACTGCTGTTTGGACTTAACATATATAGGAATATTAAATTACAAAATAGCAGCAGGAAAAAGTAGCTTTACCTGCAAAGTATTCAAAGCAATCCTGCTGAAAAACTTCAAACAATATACCTAACAGCTGCCACATTTGAGGTGAAACCATCTGGCAAGTCAAACTATATGCCAATGAAAGAATTTCTTCATAAAATTCTGGAAGAGATAGGATTAGAAAATTTAAAAACAGCAAAAGCCAAATTATTAAAGCAACAGCAGAGAATTTTGGAAATAAAACATTAATCCAACTGCCCACATCTTTACATATGCAATATCTGTGAATATTTCATTTTGTAATTCTCTCAAGTTTCCTTGGACAGTTTTATTAGGCTAAACCAAAATATTCTGCATTTCAAACAGTCCTACAGGAATACAATAATAATATAGTTATATATTGCAGTTGTTTTATTTCAATATTTTCCAGTGGACTTTAAAAATATATTTCATTGTTGTAGAGCATATTCTATTAGGACACAAATTCTCATGAGGTTTCTCAGTGTTCTGAGAGCTCTACATATAGTTATTACTTTTACCACCAACCAAGGGGCATTATCTAAATATACAGATAGAAAGCAATAAAGCTAAATCTAACATAGTTCCATTTGTGTCACCTAAAATGTTATTAAAAGAGAATTCCCACTGCGACAAACTGAATTAAATTTTCTTCTTTCCAGGTGGAGCCAGTTACTCTAGAAATTAGTACAAGTCTTCAAATTCTCATATAATTTAATGCCAGAATTTGTACAAAGGCTAATACTAAGTTGATATTAGCCCCCGAAAATGCTAATTTTGCTCCAAATAACAAAATGAGACCAACCTAAGTGTTGGAAAAATAATTTGCTACCAAAGATTCTAATCATCACAAATCTCTCTTATGGAATACACACACACTCACACACACACACACTCTCTCTCTCTGAAAGGATTAGTTACCATTCATATTTAAATTAAAAAAATTTGAATTTGGATGTACAATACCCAATAATTATAATTCAACTAAGGAATATGTTACTTGGTTGGAACCTACTATATCAAGATGCTCTCAGATAAGTTCAAACAGAATATTAATTTATTACCACATTCACCAGGAATGAGACTGAAAAACTAAAACTTGTAGCACTAAAATGTTACGAAGCAAAACGTGAAATAAGCAAAATAGAAAAACTACTGCCTGTCACATTAATTAGAATGTGAATTCTACAATGAATTTTTAATACTTTCCCTCATCTGCTTTCATTTTATTTAATTACAGATATTTTTTTTCTATCTGAAAAGATTCACCTTTTTTCCCTTCTCTCCAAACCTCACCTACATTCAAAAAGAAAGAAAAATAAAAATCATCTTAAAGAGGTGTAGTCAAGCAAAACAAATTTCCACGTTGGACATGTCCAAAAAAAATGTTCATTCTGCTCTCCAAGTCCTTCACCTCTCTATCAGGAGGTGGATAGCATATTTCATCATTAGACTTCTGGAATTATGGTTGGTCATTACACAGATAAGAGTTCTTAATTCTTTCAAATTTGTTTGCCTTACCACAACTGTCATTGTATAAACTGTTCTGGTTGTTTGTTTTACTCTTTATCATATGTCTTTCCAAGTTTCTCTGAAATCATCCTCTTTCATGCAACAGAATTCTATTACATTCATTTATCATAACTTGGTCAGCTATTTTCCAATTAATGGGCATACCCTAAGATTCTTAGTTTATACTCAAAACAAAGTTATAAATATCTATAGATATCTTTCCTACAGACTTAGGGTTTGTTTTGCTTAGGAAAAATCCCTTCTTTAATCTATTCTCCCTCTAATTTCTCTTTCTTCTTTGTCGTCTTTCTTTTCTATTTCCCTGTTGCATGAAACATTTTTATACTCAACTGTATGTATTTTTTCCCTCCTTTGAACAATTCACATGAGAATGAGATTCAAGTGTCATCCATTTTCCCCCAGCTGCTTCATCCTCATTTGTACAGATGTCTTATTGCAAACCACAACTATGTGAGATAATTTTCCCTAACCTTTCTTCCCTCTCTACCCCGAGTGTATTTTTCTTCCCCTCCCTTTCCATTCTTCTTTTAAGATCATCAAGACATAACAAAAGCATTCACAAACCTTCTGTCTAATTAGATTTCTTTCTATGAACTCTGATGATGATAGGGTTCATAGGGTCCATGGATCATCTCCTCATATTAGAATGTAAGTAGTTTATCCTTGTTTATTCCTTT
Organism: Phalanger gymnotis; assembly: GCA_028646595.1. Taxonomy (NCBI): domain Eukaryota; kingdom Metazoa; phylum Chordata; class Mammalia; order Diprotodontia; family Phalangeridae; genus Phalanger; species Phalanger gymnotis. Next base: position 225,478,508 of record CM053623.1, read on the forward strand.
ATCATCACTGTTCTTTTATGTTTACCTTTTTATGTTTCTCTGAAAACCTGTGTTTGAACTACGAAGTTTCTATACAGCTCTGATCTTTTTATCAGGAATGCTTAGAAGCCCTCTATTTCATTAAAAATCTGTTTTTAGGGCTGCTAAATTATGTATGATCCTGACTGGTTCTTCAGTACTTGAATTCTTTACTTCTGGCTGCTTGCAGTATATTTCTCTTTTGGTTATGGTGTTCCTCAGAATTTTCAACTTAAGGTTTCTTTTAAGAAATGACTGGTAAATTCCTTCTACTCACTTTGCCCTCTGTTTCAAAGAGATCTGGAAAGTTTTCTTTTAAGATTTCTTGAAATATGATATTTAGGCTCTTGATTTGATCATAGCATTTAGTTATAGATAGTTCTCATTTTATGTAAGTGGATGTTCTGCAGGCCGCTACATAAAACGATTTTTACATAATGCAAATTTGCCCAAGGACATGGAGAAGGGAGGAACACAGGAAGGAGGTCCCTGCCCCAAGAACATGCAAGAGCAGAGGTCAGAGAAGAGACAGCAGGAGAAGAAACACAGTTCAAGGACACATGGGGACAGGGCAGTGAAGCAAGAGTGGGAAGAACACAAAGGAACAAGGTCTGTCATGAAGCAGACATTTAGAAGCTGGATATAGACAGGAGAGTATAGGCAACACACAGGGGCCAGGAGCAGAAATATAGTACCCAAGTGTGGAAGGGCTGAAGAAAAATTAGCAGGAAGACACAGGGGTGGCAGCAGCAGGAGGTGGGGGGTGGGGGTGCAGGAGGGAATGAAGCGAGGCAACAGTCTCCTCTCTCAGCACTGAAAGTCTCAAGCAAAACCAACACCTAGTGGCAGTAGTTGTGGTCTCCTCCACTCATTCTTCTGCTTTCACTTTTTTAGGGTGTTGTTTTTTTTAGGTGGGAAGTGGGAGGCTGGGGAACGCCCCAAAGAGGGGCAGGAGTGGAGAGAGCGAGTACAATACTGTATAGTAAAGTTAATAGTTTTTTTGGAATGCAAATTCCTTTCAGAATTCTTTATATAAAGTCAATTTTGCATAATGCAAATTTACTTAAAGGGAATACTGTCTGTAGTCCAATGATTACTAATATTTTTTCCTTCAATCTTTTTCCCAGGTCAGTTGTTTTTGCTATGATATATCTTCTATTTTCTTCCATTTTTTTCTGTCTTTTGACTTTGTTTTAGGAGTTCTTAATTGTCTCATGGAGTGATTTGTGGGCTTCTATTTGGCCCATCCTAATTTTCAGGGAGTTCGCTACTTAGGCTAGGTTTTATACCACTTGTGCCAAGGTATTACTTCCTTTCTAATTCTTTCTTCCAAAGCTTTCATTTCTTTTGTACTTTTTTCCCTCTAGTACCCTAATCCATTAACAAAAACATTTAAAATCTTGCTTCAACTCTTCTAGGAATTTTAGCTGAATTTGTACCCAAGCTCTGTTTTTCTTTGAAAATTTGTTTGTAGATGTTTTGGAGTCATTAATGTCTTCTAGGCTTATGTCTTGAATATCCCTGTCATAATAACTTTTCCTGGTGGGATTCTTTTTCTTGTTTGTTTGCTCAGTCTTCTAGTCTACTCCTTGACTTTGAACCTGATGTTAGGACTGGGTTATGGGCACTTCCTTAGGGAAAGTCTGGGCTGGTCCTGCTACTGTTTTCTTGGGTAACAATTATTATATAATTCCAGGATCTCAGAGACAGGTCAGGCTTTCAGTGCTCTCAAATGATCTGAACCAGGGAAAAGTTTGATAGCTGCTGCCCCTGGTTCTGAGCTATTTAACTTCCTGACTTGGTTTTGGGTATCGCAACAGCAAACTACTGCTGGACTCAGTCCCTGTTAGCTAGGTGGGAAGCTGTACTATTTCAGAGAAAGAGAACTACAAACTCCATTCCTGTCCTGGTTACTCCTCTTCAGCTTCAGACTAAGATGGCAGATGGAATGCCATACGACACTCTGTCCTGGGGTCTGACCCATACCACTGCTACTTCTTCCTGAATTTGTTCCTCTCTCAATATACTTCCTGAGATTGTTGGGGGGAGGAGGTAGGGGGGGAGGGGAGTAATGGGGCAATGTATGCAAGGAGTGAACTCCCCTACAGGTATAGGTCTCCCTCTCAGTACATCCTGGATCTGTGACCCAGAAATTGGTAAAGGGGGACAAAGTTACCAATTTGCACCTATCCCTCTTGTGGTGCTCTGTTATGAATCTGAGACTGCCCTGGTATGTGTCTGGGACCTCTTCCTGTCCTGATTCACAACCTCTCCTTGGGTGCTGTACGTTCTGCACACAACCCTGTCCCCAGTTTATTCAGACCTCTCTGGCTGTCTCCCAGTGCTGGTCTGGGTTGGAAAAATTACTATTACTTCGTCTTGGATTTCTCCATCAGGATTCAATTTGCCAATATTTTCTTCATAAACCTGTACTTTGGACCATGTGTATATATAACAAAATCTTACCGGTAATAAATACCAAAATACTATTAAGCAAATATTTTTACTATGTACAAGTTTTATACATTACAATTTTTCAATAAGAAGAATTTTCCAGACTATCAACAAACATATTTTAAAATCCTCCAAATCGATAGTAATTAGAGAAATTTACATTAAAGCACCTGTGAGGCTTCACTGCACAGATCAGATTGGCAAAGATGCAGAAAAAGAACATAACAATTGTTGGAGGGGTTTTGAGAAAGCAGGCACACTAATTTACTGTTAATAAAACTATGAATTGGTTCATGTCACTCTAAAAACTAATTTCAATTTAACCCAGCCAGGACGTTTCTAGGCTTATCCCCAGAGATCTAAGAAAGAGGAAAACGAAATGTGTAAAAAAATATTGATAGCAGTTTTTTTTTGGTAGTGGCAAAGAAATGAAAACTAAGGAGTAGTCCTGTTGGAGGGTATATGAATCTACTCTAATATCAATGCGCCATAAGAAACAACAAAATAGATGGTTTCAGAGAAAGTTGGAAAGATTATTCACAGTGAACTGAGCAGAACTAGCAGAACAATTTATATAATAACAATGTTATAACACCTGGAAAGACTTGAGAACTCTGATCAAGGCAATAACTAACCATGATTCGAAAAAACTAATGATTAAGTATATTACTAGCTCTTTAAAAAGGTGACAGATTCAAGACACAGAATAAGATGTGTATTTTCAGACACAAGCAATGTAG
>CM053623.1:225482219-225509378 GCA_028646595.1 Phalanger gymnotis
TGAGAGAGGGAGAAAGGGAGAGATAGAATAGGGTAAACTATCTCACGTAAATGTGGCAAGAAAAAGCAGCTCTGTTGGAAGAGAAGAGGGGGCAGGTGAGGGAGAATGAGTGAATCTTGCTCTCATCAGATTTAACCTGAGAAGGGAATAACATACGCACTCAATTAGGTATCTTACCCCAAAGGATAGTAGGGGCAAGGAGATAAAAAAGGGGAGATGATAGATGGGAGGGCAGATGGGGGGAGGAGGTAATAAAAAACAAACACTTGTGAAAAGAGACAGGGTGAAGGGAGAAAATTGAATAAAGCTGGACAGGATAGGATGGAGGGAAATATAATTAATCTTTCACAACGTGAGTATTGTGGAAGTGTTTTACATAATGATACATGTGTGGCCTATGTTGAATTGCTTGCCTTTTAAAGAAGTGTGGGTGGGAAGGGAAGAAGGGAGAGAATTTGGAATTCAAAGTTTTAAAAACAGATGATCAAAAAAAAAGGTTGCTTTTGCATGCAACTGAGAAATAAGATATATAGGGAATGGGGCATAGAAATCTATCCTACCCTACAAGAAAGCAAGGGGAAAGGGAATGGTGGGAAATGGGGTGACAGAAGGGAGGGCTGACTGGGGAATGAGGCAATCAGAATATAAGCCACTTGGGAGTGTGGAGAGGGTAGAAATGGGGAGAAAATTTGTAACTCAAAGTCTTGTGGAAATCAATCTTGAAAACTAAAATATCAAATAATAAAATAATTGTTAAGAGAACTAGAAAAAAATTGCTTGGTAGACTTAATTACAAAAATGATATAATAGTTTCAAAAAGGGGTAATCATAACAAGGTTTTCACACTAAACACAGCATTACGTTACTAAATAGTAATCACTTATTAATTCAATACTGTACTGGTAACAATATATTGGACTTTAATAAGCATGTAATTAACTTACTTTTATATCCATATCTTGCATGATATGTCATGCAAGCATAGGTAGAATTAGACAAGAAATTAAAATTGCTAGAATTAAAACTCATTATTTTCTAGCTTATGGTTTTGGAAGCCTCTAATAATACCTTTTACTTGCTCTTGATTTTTGTCTTTTCATATTTGAAAAATCTCTCAGTAGAAGAAGAGGTCTAAGTATGCATTTTAGGAAAATAGTCTTAAGATACAAATTTTAGATCTAGCACTGCCACGATGAAATGGAGTTAAAATTAATACATTTTAAGCCTAGTAAAAAACTCTTTCGAAAGAAAAAGAAATATAGTTCAGCATTCTGCACTTAGAAGGGGGTCCTAAACAAGTCAAAAATACAACTATAAACTTACTCTTGCTCTGAGGTAACCCAGGTTAGACAAAAACAGTGGAAATACATGATTCTGCAGCATTAATTCCATTTGGTCCTTGAATATACTTTTCTGTAGAAAGGAAAAATATAACTTCCATCATCGCATTTCATATTTATTTGTATGAACTACTTTTAAGGGATTCAATTAGATGAATGAATACTAGGTTGCAATTGGTGAAATCAAAATAAATTGTACAATTTTTAGATTTAAAAATTAAACATTATCTCAAATGAATTTTAATTAGTTTTTTTTTAAAAAATGCTAGAGTTCATAGCTGAAAGTCTCTTTTAGTACCTTTCTTTTGAGAATAATAATTTCTTAATGAAAGACAAATACACATCATTAAGAAATTGAAATTTTTTCATAGAGAAATAGTGTTTATTCTACTACGTAATAATTTTCAAAATTTCTTTTACCATATACGACACTATAAAATTCCTATGGGGAGAAATTAAAGAACAGAGGTCTTTGAGGGTATCAGTAACTACCTCCTGAAAAATCATCTATAATACAATAAATGTTCATCAATCGTTAAAGTTTATATACTGTGATTTATTAAAATTAGCAGCGAAAAAGAACGACTTAGTAGCCATGAAAATTTACTAAAAATTTGTAAAATGAGGTACTTAGACCAATTGGTCTCTGAGGTTTCTTCTCTCAATCTATAAGACTCTTCTTTTCTGGATTTCTTAAGTTAGATTTTTATAGCTTCCTGACACATATTACACAGGAAATAAAATTTATAGAGGGAAAGATTGAAATTCTTGTTTAAAATAAACATTCATTGACAAATTTGCTCCATCACCATAGATAATCAATACTCATCCTAAAAACATTTAAGCTTAGGTGTCAGACAGGTGTTGACTTTTTTTTTAAAATCATGTTTTAAAGTGTTCCACAAACCACATTTGGTTGAAAAACACACCAAGTAACAAGAACATAGCCACCACTGCTCATAATTTTTCAAAAAGAAATAAAAGAATCTTTTGCCCATAAAAAGTTTCGATCTACTAAACCATCTTATTCACCCTCCAACCAAAGTAAGAGAAACTCTATTAAATGTTATATTAAGAGTATTAAATTTAAGATCTTAACCTTTAATAAAATATCAGCTAGGGAGCCTATCACATGTAATGCTCCATCTTTCTTCCTGGGGTCAAAGTTTGGTTCTGTAAGGATTTGATAACAGAAGGACATCATTTTGGGCAACACCTAAAGAGAAGAATTATATCAATTTTAGTCAACATGAATTCTAAAATGCCTCCTCATTTTAACATTATTTTCGAAAACCAAAGTTTAAAAGCAATTTTCAAAAAATAAAACAAATATATTACTAAGTATTACTAAACATTTGTAAATCTAATACAGGTGATACAATGTGCTAAGGAATGTAACAAAATAATACCAATAACATTAACCCTTTCCATTGCTCATGATACAAAAACACTCTCAAGTAACTGACTTCAGACAATATTTTTCTTTTGCCAAAAGGAAAATGTTTTAAAATGAATAAATTGCATACCTCTTTTCTTTTCTTTGCTGCAGTATATAACAGATTCTGAGCTGCTGTTGTTGGAGATGCATAATCTTCAAAAACATCTAAGATTTCAAATAATTAAACTGTTACTAAAATAACTTTTTTCATTATAGATTTAAAGGCCTTATGCAATTACTTCTCAATCTACAACATAATAAAAGTAAAATTTATTCTACTATACAAGATACTTGTTTTTTATAAAGAAAAATTTAAGTACAAAGAGGTCTTTCAGTGCAACAGTAACTACTGAAAAAATCATCTGTAACACAACAAATGTTTATTTATAAAGCTTATCTGCAGTGATTTCTTAAAATTATCATAAACAGGGAAGCATAGCAGTAATGAAGATTTATTTGAAATTTAATAAAGTATTCTAGGTCATGAAATTTATGTTACAAAGAATTCTGGCACAAGACATTCAGTGAGGGTAGCTTCTATAAGAAAATATCTAACAAATTTGAAAGTATTTGAAAATATCCATTATTGTACATAAAGATACTGATCTCAGTCTTTAATATGAAATAAGTAAAATTTAAATATCTGTAAAATTCAAAAGCTATCATTTATAGCAAGCCACTACTGAACACTGGAGGGCTTTCTTCAAACAAATTATTATAATTTATAGTAGAAATATAAACACAATCCTCCCTAGTTGATAAATACGCCAATTATTCTTCACTACAATCAGCTCAACTAAAAGTAAAAATCTATACAAAATCATGATGACTACAGATTAGTCACAAAGAATGGAAATAAAGAAAGAAGAAGAATTTTAACCATAAGTAATATATTTATGGTATACTAGAGAGGTCCAGACTTGGCAAGAGAAAGATAGGCTTTCAAATCCTGCCCTTGAGTCATACTAGCTCTGTGAACATGAATAAATCACCTAAACTCTCAGCATCTCAAACCACTCTCTATGACTTTAAATTAAAATCAAGTTGCTATTCTAGATTAATGGAAAGAAGTTCTACCCAGGAGTGCCCCATACTGATGAAATCAGAAATCAGAAGTTCAGACAAAATAAGTGTGTGTGTGCGTGTGTATATACACATATATATGTGTGTATATATATATGTGCATATATATGTGTGTATATATGTATATATGTATGTATGTATGTATGTATATATATATACTTCTAAAACATGATTGACAAAATGTCAGTCAACTAACATAAAATTCACATACAGCTTCTAAATATATAATTTGAAAAAATAATTTAGTGATAACATTGCTGAATAATAATGATATCATTAAGGATAAATTAATATGGCAAAGACACATGAGAAAAAACAAACACATGCTAACAATATAAATACACTGTTTTAACTCAGCTTAAATAGCACACTCCAAAGAGATTTTGGATACTGATGATATTATACCTTTAAAAGGACCACAGAAAATTGGAAAAGTTTTGCTACAGGAAAGAAAAAACCTCAAACTGCCAATTAACTGCCATGGGAGAAAAGAGGCTGTAATGTACTTTGACAAATATCCAATGAAATTTGGGAAATTTCTAAGGATAATTGAGAAAATGTTTTGGAGGAAGATTTTTTTACTCAGACACAAAGAGATAAGCACTTGGACTAGTAAGTGCATGACAGAAATAACTAGAATAGAAAACAGGCTAAATTAGCAGTTTACAGAAATCCACTAACCATTTTCACCTTTCACAGAGAAGATCTGGCAATGATCTCTATCATAAGCAATATATTATTTGATAAATCTCATCATCAATAACAACATTATTTGTTAAAGTCTTTAAGTTGGGGGTATGAAATTGAAAGGGGAGAGATTTCATAGAATTTCTTTTGTTTCATATAACTTTGAAAGACTTAAGAACTCTGACCAAGACAATGACCAGACATAATTCTAGAGGACCAATGATGATGATGCATGCTACCTTCACCCTGATCATCTGAAAAGTGATGGTCTCAGGACACAGAATAAGAAATATAATTTTGGACACAGCCAATGTAAAAATCCATTTTGCTTGACTATACATATTTGTAACAAGAGTTTTCCCTTTTTTCCCTCCCAATTTGGGGGTGGATGGGAAAGAAATAGTAGGGCTAGAGACAAAGTAGTGAAAAGGACCACTGAAGCATTTTTCTAACATACAAAAGTGAAAAGAAGGAAGTTCAGAAAGAAATACAAACAAGCAATGTTACTATGTTTTTATAAAGGAAGCTTAAACATAACAGAAACTCACAATTTTGTTTACAACTGTTATTTTCTGTTATTTAGTAAATGTCAATTTTATTTGGCAGTTACTAAAATCAAATTTTTTTAAATTCACAAAAGAGTAATCATGGAAAGAACGTGAAAAAGAGATTGTCATTCAAAAAGCCATTTCAGTCTTTATCAGCAAAAAAAGAGTGACACAATAAAAAGAGAGAGAAAACTGGGGGAAACAAGGATATTTACCTGTCTCTAAGCCTAAAAGGGGAAGAAGAGGAAAAAAGACCATAATCAAAGGGTCATTTTTCATAACTTTGAATTTTTTTGTAGGTTTGACTTTATTTTTTCTCAATTACATGTAAACAAAAATTTTTCAACACTCTTTTTTAAAATTTTGAGTTCTGAATTTCTTTTCACCTTCTCTACTCCACTCCTTGAGAATGTAAGCAGTTTGATATAAATTATGCATGTGCAGTCAAGCAAAACATTTTCACATTAGACATACTGCAAAAGAAATCACAAATCCAAAAATTCCCAAGAATAATAAGGTTTAAAAAGTATGCTTCAATCTGCATTCTCACTTCATCAGTTCTTTCTCTGGAGGTAGATAGCATTTTTCATCATAAGTCCTTCAAATTATATAGATTATCTTTAAAAGAACATCTTCACTTGTTAAAAAAAAAAAAGGCATTATAACAGTTTAAAAAAAAAACCCTACCAATTTAGCATAAATGTCAATTGGTAAGGAAACTACCCTAAATTAAAGATCTGCCAAAGAATATCCTCGGCACACTTTGTGCAATGCATAGTTTAGAGCTCAGATCTAAAATAACTAGTAGATATCGTGGGGGTCTGCTCTTGAGCTAACCAGGCCCCCAAAATATATTTCTAGGCAATTCATTATTTAAAAAAAAGTTCCAAATATACAAAGTCTTGTTAAGATTCTGAACTACTCTTTTAGTGGTGGCAAAGAATGGAAATTGAAGTGATGTCCATTAATTGGGAAATGGCTGAACAAATTGTTGCATATGATTGTGATGGAATACTACTGTGCCATAATAAATGACAAGCAGGATGATTTCAGAAAAACCTGGAGAGACATACATGAACTGATGCAGAGTGAAATGAGCAGAACCAGATAAACATTGTATACAGTAACAGCAATATTATGTAATGATCAACTGTGAATGACTTAGCTATTTTCAGCAATACAACTTATGATAAAAAATGCTATCCAAGAAAAAACTGATGGAGTTTGAATGCAGATTGAAGCAAACTTTTTCTTTATTTTTCTTGGAGTTTTTTGTTTGTATTTTCTTTCACAACATGACTAATATGGAGATACATTTTGTATGACTGTACATAAATAACATATCAAACTGCTTGCCTTCTCTATGTGGGGGGGCCGAGGAAGGGGCAAGAGAGAATTTGGAACTCAAAATTTTTTTTAAAATGAATGTTAATTGTTTTTACAACTGATTGTGGGTGGGGGAGGTGTGGGAATAAAATATTAAATTTTTTAAAAAGAAAGATTGTGAGCTACTCAGGGTGGTGTAGACCAAAAGAAACCTCTGACACCTCTCTAAAACAGCTGAAGCCAATAGGAATCTTCCAAACAAAGAACCATTCAATTAAGAAGAGACTATTCTATGTAGGGATGCAAAAGTCTTAAGCAAGGCAGTAGAAAAAAGTTCTCACCACAAAGTTTCCAAGTCTAAGCTAAGTCAGTGCCCACTGCCACACAAATATAACTTTAGTAATAAAATATGTAACATGAATTCTATATAATGTAATTTTTGTGAATAGCTAAACAGATCTCTAAATTGAAATAATTTTAATAATAACTAATCTAAATAACATCAATAGGTGAGAAACAAAGCCATCTCAATTACCAAACTTCATTCGTATATATTCATATGGATCCTCTTGCCATAGCTCTTCATCCTCATCTTTATAACACATCACAGTGAAAATCACATCTTCACATATATTCTAAGAGCAAGGAAACCCAAGACAAAAGAATGTAGGCTTGTCTACAATTTAGCAGTATCATTATCATTTTAACATTTATTTAAAGTCTTTAGTCCACAATGATTCCATTTAAAAAAAAGACATTTGAATTCACTAAAAGAAGAAAAAGGATTTGGATTCACCCACTGACCAAAGGAAAAAAGGCTCAAAAAAGTGGCACAAAAGTAAAAAGGCTTTTAAAGAGAGATATAAAATATTAAATTAAACCAAGAGGGCACTGGCTTTAGACAGGGTACCTGGTTTCAAATCCCACCTCTGACATTTGCTCCCTGTGTCACCCTGAAAAAGTTAAACTTCCTTGGCCTCAGTTTCAATATTTAAAAATAAAAGGGTGAACTAGATGGTTTCTGATATCCCTGCCAGCTCAAGATCTATGATTCCAAAGGCAAAGAGTCCCAAAACTGCACCAGAGTCTTGCAAAACACACTTCTATAGGGTATCAAAAAAAAATATTTTTTATACCGAGTCAAATTGAGGCAACATATCACCTCAACTCTGCAATTAAATACTAAAAAATTATTATCTTCATTGTGAGAGGTAAAAAGAATGTTACACAAATTAAAAATATCTTTTTTCTCTCTTGCAAGAAAATATCATTCCTTCAGTAGAACAAATGGGTAAATTTATAGTATGATACAATACAGCATAACGTAAAAAATATTTTTAAAAGACTAATGTAACTGCAGCTATGCAGATGTGATTTTCATCTCAAAAAGCATAGCAAAAACAATTTTCCTCAAACACTTAAGAAATCACTTTTTGTGGTTATCAGATTGAAGATCCAGAAAATTTTATGGATTTGTCCAATGTTTCAAATCAAGAAAAAAAATTTCATTCATTAACTAAGTTCTTAAAATCTCTTCCAATTACCCAAGTTATTTATATAAAAGTGAGGATTTGTTCAGAATCTGCCTTAAAGTTGTGACATAAAGTCACTTTAAATACTAGCATTAAGATGAACACCAAACATTAAAAACTTGCAACTGAAATTACAGAATCACACAATCTAAAAGGGGAAAGAACCTGCAAACAGAACATGAAATATTATAGTACCCTCTCAGAAACCTCACTATTATATAATAACAGATACATTTGTTAAGCAGTTTTCAAAGTGCTTTCATGATATACCACATTTGATCCTCCTAACAACACAGTAAAGTAGACTAGGAAGACAGTATCATTTGGCCCATGTTGAAACCAAAATTCAGAAAAGTTAAATAACTTGTTCACGGTCATTCAAATGGTAAAATCTGAAACTAAAAGAAAGATCTTCTGACTCTTGCTCCAGCCCTCTTACTACAACACCACCAATGGTCTGAACTTTCCTCCCAATCACATCAAACTATCCCATTTATTTTTGACACAATTATGCATTTAAGGGTATTGAAACTATCTCATACTGTACTTAACATTATCTGGTTTGGAAGTTCTAATTTAAGCAGAAAACAAATTTTGAAGAATTGTAGGTTGACACTGACCTGTATATGAGGCTTCATCTGTTTCCAGGTTATAGAATGAATTACCCCTTGGTTAAGATAGTTCAGTGTTTGCTGAAGAACACGTGGAGCTACATATTCTTTCTGTCTATATTGGTTTAAAATTTTTAAAAGTACCTAAGGAAAGTTTTCATGGAAAAAAAATGTATTACAAACATAGACTATAGTCACAGAATTCTAGAGCTGGAAGCAATTTCAGAGACAAGCTATACCAATCACTCCAATTTATAGATGACAAAACTGATATTCAATGAGGTTCAGTGAGCAGCAGCCCAAGTTCAGAGAATGCAGACCATACTCAGGTTTTCTAACTCTCAGAAGTGGAATGCTCTTTGTATGACACTCACCAAATTACTATTGAATTGGCTAAATAAAATAACGTACCCATAACATAAATATAGTACGTAAATAGGTGGTATGGGTGTCAAGTCAAGTCAAAAACATTTCTTAGGGATTACTATGTGTCAGGCACTGCGCTAAGGGCTCAGATATAAATACGAGATAAGACGAGACAGGACAGGACTGGAAGAGAAAAGAAAAGAAAAAGACAGTCTCTGCCTTCAAAGAGCTTTCAATCTAATAAGGTAAACCTGAAGGTAAGATGGGGAAGAAAAGGGGAGCGGGGAAAAGAGGGGAGCCTACAGAGGAATGAAAGTATAAAAGCAGTTGGCTTGGGCATTTTCCTTAAAACTGAGGTCCTAAGTATCTGACTGACCAATCCAGGTAAGGAGCTGAAGGGGCACAGCACAATTTATAATCGAATTGATTTATGAATCAAGGAGTGAATATAGTTCATATTATCTTAAATTCTAGGTTTACAAAATCTGTCAGTGAGCCAGTCAGCTTCAAGACCCAGGTGTGTTTCACTGCAGGACTAGTTGAAAAATAAGTGTAATCATAAAAGTGTATTTTATTTTTGAAAATAAAATACAGCTCTTTCCAATCTGAGTTCATGAAGATGAAAGAATTATGATGTTTTAATTGGAATTTATTTGAAATTTTGTAAACATACAAATTAAAGGACCAAGATAAGAATTTATAGTGTCAGATACACTGACATTAAAATATTTAGAGCTGTAAGAAAAATAAATATGTAGAAGTGAGACTGGTAAAATTCCATTATAATAAACTTCAAACAGGTATACACTTTGTCAATTCAACAGTCTGCTACAGATGAAACAGCAGGGAACACATTTCATGATCATAATCTCCAAATTCCATGCTGACTTTCTGTAAGAAGAATGTCACTAATGGCATTGCTCATAATGAAATCTCATATTGTATGTACAAATTAACATCATAGGAATCTATGACAGAAAATATCTTTTAGAAAGCATTGTCTTTGGATGGATGGATATGAATGCAATTTTCATAAAAGAAAATGTTTTTGTCATAACACAAAAGACTTCCAAATTATTCAGCTTAACACACAAAATGAACTGAGATGGGAATAAAAAGGGCCTTTTTTTTAAGCTACACTGGGATAAGAGGGAAATCAAAGAAGGGAAAAGAGCAGTGCTCAGAGTGGATAGAATAATTGCTAACAACAGAGAGAAGGCAGAGATACTTAATTTTATTTTGCTTCTGTTTTTTCTGCAAAAGACATTATGTTTGAAATGAGAATACAAAAAAATATAATCGGAAAGTAGATAGGCAAGATAAGTAATAAGATAGCAAGAGAGTACCGAATTGTCCTTATGAATTCAAGTTACTAGGCCCACAGGAATTATATTTTTGGGTACTAGAAGAACTAACAAATGTGACTATTGAGCCACTGTAAATTATATATGAAAGACTAGAAAATGGGAGAATTAGCACAGGCCTGAGGAAGGGCAAATTTTCAAGAAAGGAAGAGGGAAAAAAAGTCTGCAAACTATAGGGCAGTAAGAATGATTTATAGCTCTAGGAAAATACTAAGATGGTCATGAAAGAGATTGTAAATATCTTTAAAAGGAAGTATTGTTAAAAAAGAGCCAACAATGATTCATCAAGGGCAGGTTATGCACACACCTGTCCATTGCGGGAATTTGATTAATTTGAAAATATATATCTATATTACAATAATTCTTTCCCTTTTTTCTTCCTTCCTTCCTTCCTTTCTTCTTTTTCCAATTAGGGAGGAAGGAGAGAAAATGATAGGACTAGGATTGTCAAAAATAATAATAATAATAAAGATCACTGTAGCACAGAAAAGGAAGGATAAAAGGAAACATAAACAAGACTGCTCTGAAAGTTATACGTTGAATTTATTATATATTTAACAAGAAAGAGGCAGCAGTCATACTACATAGTTTACCCTGAAGCCCAGAAAAACTGGGGTCAAGTTCCATCTCTGACACATATGGGCTGTGTGACTTGAGACAAATCGCTTAACTTACTAGTGCTAAAGGCAACCCTTTAAGTTCCAGAGAAGATGCCAGTCTGAATTAGTAAAGGGGGTTTCCTCTCCCAAAAGTTCCCTATATCAATTAAAGCGCAGGTCCTTCTTTAAAAGGAACAGCAAACTACATGGAATGGCTATTCGTTATTTCATATATATTCTTCCTTTTCCTTTCTACTTTGTCTATGGAAATATGCTTTTCATTTGGTCTTCGTTAAGTTCAGAAGAAAAAAATAAAATTTTAAAAAAAGGACAGGTAATAAATACAACATTAACTTCATTTCCTTTTTTGACAGTTACTAAACTGAGGGAAATGTTTGCCCAAATTTTAACAAAGCATTTGACAAAGCGTATCATACTATTCTTGTAAGAAAAGATGAGAGAGGCAGATCAGTCAATAATATAATCAGATAGATTCAGAACTGGTTGAGTGGCTGGACTCAAAGAGTATTTATTAATGTATCAAGGTCAATGTGGCAGAAGGCCTCCAGGGAAGTACCTTTGGTAACCTAGGCTTGACTCTGTGCTATTTAGCAAAGATAGTATACTCATTAAATTTGCAAATGACACAAAGCTAAAAGAGATGGCAAAGTTAGGATCTCAAAAGATCTTGGAAAGCTAAAGCAACGGTCTGAATCCAAGAAGACAAAATTCAGCAGAAACAAATATATTCTCACAATTAGGTTAAAAAAATTAACTTCACAAGTACAAGATGTTAATTAGTTTATATGAAAAGAATATGAGGGATTTAGTGGACCAGAAGGTAAATATAAGTCAGCAGTGTGATGTAGTGGCCAAAAAACTAAGACAACCTTAGGTTGTATTAAGAGAGGAACAGCTTCCAAGAATAAAAAGGCAATAGTCAGCAAATAAGCATCTATCAAGTGCCTACTATGTGCCAGGCACCAGGCTAAGTTCTGGGGATACAAAGAAAGGTGAAAGATAATCCTTGCCCCCAAGTAGTTCACAATCTAACATAGGAGCAACAACATGCAAACAGATATGTACAAACAAATTACACACAGGACGAATAGGAGATAATTAACACAGGGAAAGATTTCCTGTAGAAAGTAGGATTTTAGATAGAACTTCAAAGAAGACATCTTGTTAGTGGTATAGGAATAAGGACAGTGTTACTGTATTGCCATGTATATGAGGGGGTATAGGAAGATTGGAGAGGTGAGAAGAGGGCTAGAATTATAAAGGGCTCTAACATCAAATGGGATTTTGTATTTTATCCTGAGGAAATAGGAAACACTGAAGTTTACTGAATAGGGGGTGACATGGTCACGCAGGTGCTTTAGGAAAATCACTTTGGTGGCTCAATAGAAGATAGACGGGACTGGGGAAAGATTTGTGGCACAGATACCAACCATCAGGGTACTGCAATAGCTCAGGAGTGAGGTGATAGGGCTTGCACCAGGGTGGTAGTAGTATCAGAGGAAAGAAGGGGACATATTCAAGAAATGTTTCACAGGTGAAATCAAGAGGCCTTGACAACAGATTGGATATTGATGGGGGTAGGGGTGAGAGACAGTGAGAAGAATCAAGTACTATACTCTATGGTAAGTAGTACATCAGTAATCTGCCCTAGTCTGAATACACTGAAATTATCATTTTCAATTCTGGGTGTCACCAGTAATGGATAATTGATGAGCTGGAGAGAACTCAGAGAAGGACAACTAATGCCTTGAATCTAGGTCCATGTCATGAGGAACTAATGGAGGAACGAGACAAGAAGCAGTCAAGGAAGGGGAATGATAACATCTCCAACTAGCTGAAGGATGCAGGAGAAAGTAAACTGGCAGATGATTTTATATGCGGAAAAAAGGCAGAAGAAAGGAACTCTCCAGCTATAGTAATGCTGTTGTCTGAATCCAGCCAGTGAAATTCTATGTAAAACTTGTTCAGTCAAGTAGTATATGTAGGTGGTAGGAGCTATTCTTGTTCTGTGCCACTGGTGAGTGAAGCACTGGGGGCCTTTGCCGAGAAGAAACAAATGCAAAGGGAAGAATTCATCCAACCTCTGCCTAAAACTGACCTGCCTCCTCTTCCTTTCCTTTTCTCTCATACTGAAATGTAGAAGTATGTAGATTGGGGTGATCTTTTAAGGGGACAGAAGTGCTTTTTGCTTTCTTTCTAACTATAAGGTCTGTGGGGGGAATACTTTATTGAACTGACACAAGTTAACATGACTACCATAGAGGCAAAGGGTACACTTATTCCATATCCTTTTTAATTAGAAGTTGTATTATTTTAATTTCTTGTGAAGAACAAAGTTGTTTTTGCTGAATGTTACTGTCTACAAGTGTCTCAGTATATTTTATCTCCTGAGACTGAATCACCATTTTGGCTTAGGTAAATCCGGGCCTAAAATAGTTGGCTTTGATATTAAATTTTATTTTGGGGTGGAGGAAGTGTTATGGAAAAAAGGAAGTCCTGGGAAGCAGATAACCAGACACAGCACCCTGATTTTCTACAGGTACAGTACTGTAAAAGACTTATGGGGGGTCTTTTCAACAGAATAACTGGAAAGCTCCCATTCAACCTGTGGAAATGGTGAGTTAAATGCTTGAGGAGCTTGATAGGGAAACTAAACATAGGGCAGAATCAATTATCCTACTGTTCTTAGTGACAAGCTTTGGAAAAGCAGCATTGCCAACCCAATGAGAGTAAAGATAGATTGTTATTTTTTACTATATCAGAGGCACAGGGCAAATAAGCTTTTGATCCTTAAAGATCATATCTTGAAAGTGTAAACACAATTAATATATCTAATAATTGCACAAGAGAAAAAAGCAAAATTAATGGAATAAGAGATTAATAGATTTCTGGTAAAAAGTATAATTATGCTGATTGAGCCAAAGGTTTCTCAGATGAATGTATTGAAAATGCTTTGAAATGCTGCCAAGACTGGTGCTGTAGAGAGAAAAATAGGAGCAGGGATGATAGGTAGAGAGCATAGCAGATGTTTAAGAAAGCCTTGGTTAACGAAAGCTCCAATTTGCCCTATTAATTACTGTTGCTTCTATTACAACCCAAGCTACTACTTCTCAGGGAGAGACTTCATTTAGAGGGGATTAAGAGAGTAGGAACGTGTGCAGCTGAAGGAGAAACTTAAAAAGTCAGTCAATGAATCACAAGAATAGCAGAGGTTATGATGTAATAGTGACAATTCAAAGTATTTGTCAACTATAAGTTTCATCAAAGCAGAAAGCTTACAGATGATTTACTCTTACAAAGTAGGTTCAATCAACTGGAGCACCTTTATCTCTTTTTAGATGGATAAAACTGGCAGTTCTGAATAACTGGCCCCATGAAAATAAATTTCCCCTAAAGCCATTTCTCCAGTGGAGATCAACAAGGGAGGAAGTTAAATTTTGAAAAAGAAATACGTTTGAAAAAGAAATGAAGATCTTGTCAACTGGTCAGATTACTTTCTGGCAAATAGAGAGGGAAGAAATGGAATAAGTAGTGTCAGATTCTATATTCTTGGGCTCAAAGGTCACGGCAAATGGCAACTCCAGCCATGAAATTAAGACACTTTGTCCTTGCAAGGAAAGCTATGGCAAATATCGACAGCATATTAAAAAGCAGAGACACAAACTTGCCAACAAAGGTCTGTATAGTTAAAGCCATGGTTTTTCTAGTAGTAATGTATGGCTGTGAGAGTGTGACTATAAAGGAAAGTAGATCACCACAGAATCAATGCTTTCAAACTGCAGTGCTAGACAAGACTGTTTAAAGGCCTTTCGACAACAAAAATATCAAGTCAGTCAAAACTTAATGAATTTAATTCAGACTACTCACTGGAAGGTAAGATACTGAAGGTGAAGTTCAAATACCCTGGTCACATAATGAGAATACAGTACTCACTAGAAAAGATCCTGATGTTGGGAAAGACTGAAGGCAAAAGTAGAATAGGACAGCAGAATATGAGTCGGATATATAGTATCATGGAAGGAACAAATATGAGCTTGGTATAAACTCCAGGAGATACTGAAGGACAGAAGTGGTTGGCATGCTATGGCACATGGGGTTACACGTGGGACAAGATTGAACAAATGAACAATAACAACAGACTGGATTTATATCCCTTCCCCACAACCTCCTACCCCCACCCAACTCCTATGACTAGTCTGCTTCAGGTAAATCAGGTCCTGCATTTTGGACACAGTCCTACCTGAATGGCATCAGACTTTAGCTAAGACCAACATAGAGGCTTGCACAGATTAACTGATAAAACCAAATTAAAGTAGCTAAGAGTTCACAAACTTCTTACATGCAACTTTTACCAGGACCTGTACCCTGGAATAAAGTCTGCAGATAGTAAGATTTGACCTACATCATACCTATTCAGGATTCCCAGGCCTACCAGCCAAAATCTCCCCAACCCGTCCACTAAGGAAGGGGGATAATATTAACCTTTGGTCGCTGTAGAAATGTCTATTGAAGAGTGACCACCTTCTTCTATGGGGATTAGATAAAAACTGTTTCACCTTCATCCATGAACTTTAAATTACTATCAAATAGGCCAAAGGATCTACTTTCCTCCAAGTAAACTCCTGGTCACTTCAATTACAAAAATTAATTTTACCTTCCCTACACCATGAAAAAGCAAAGCCATTCCCAGTAATTCTACCCCTTGGTCCCCCAAACCCTTTCTGGGAAGGAGCTGTCAAAACCATTCAGGGGAAAAGAAATCTATCAATTACAGGAACTTGAACCATTGCATGAAATGTTCTGAAGAGACAAAAACCTCCAGGCCCGGTCAATCCTGCACAGAGAATGGAAACAAAGAGGCCAGAGAGAGTCAACTACGACTACATTCAAAATGTAGTCCATCTTGGTAAGACAAGTTCTCCCGAAGGTAGGATCCAAGGAACTACCGGAAGGTAGAGCCCTACCCCTTCTTAGATTTGTGCTAATTTACCAAAGACACAGCCTCTGAAAGACATGCCCTCTAACTCTGATAATGAGGAACGTGACAAACCTTTGCTTTAAAAGTACATTCCATGATATCCCCTGCCTAGGGATGTTATAGAAAACAGAAAACTCAGCAAATATGGTGACCATAGGCCCAACCCTGAACTTTTTATGGAATAAAATGGGGATCCTGACCAGAGTTAATTGTACAGGGAAATAGGATATGTTCACCAATATAATGATTTTGACAATAAGAGGCAGGCTGAGAATCATCTGGTATTATACCATACTGATCCTTACAAGGTAGACACACAGAATGATATGAAGAACATCACTGTGCAGAAGTAACCGTGTCATCCTTAGTGATGATAGGTCATATGGATGACAAGGAACACATGAATCCACAGCCACCATTACACAGCATCATGATTCCCCTGTCCAGATTGACGATGAACCCAATCCCTCGTCTCAGTGGTTCTTATGAGGGTATTAACCTATTCAGTTTGGGAGAAGACTCATAATGTACCTGATGGGCACTAACATGTTCCAAAAACAAATAAATGTATGCCATAAGAAACATCAGCAAAATTCTTCCATCGATCCTGATAAATGAATAACTGATCAATAAAAGAACCTTTAATTGTCAAATTATGTTCTCTCTAGGCCCCAGAACACTCAGCCAGTGCCCTGGAATCAATATAAATTAAAATTCTATTTGTTCCATACCTCGAAGGTCTCTATGGCCAACCATACTAAGCCAACTAGGAAGCAATGACAGGATCCATAACCTCAGGGTATCTTAATCACTAGTTTAATAGCTGCTAAAATCCATTTTCATATACTTTTCTCATAATGGGCAGAACTATCAGTATAACCAAACAATGTTCTAGGTGATCATAGTCAGGAGCCCAAAAGTCTCATGGAAGGGGTAAAGCACTGGGGCTAGGAACAGAAGCCTCAATTGCCAAAAATGTTACAATGTTACCTGTGCTTGATGGGCATAGGTGAGCATGATGTTGGATATACCATTTCCAGTTAACAATAGAAAGTTTCTTATTAAAGGATCTATCTAGTATTACCCAGGAAATGATAAACAATTCTGCATGAAAGGTACTCATGAGGCCGTACAACATACATTCAGTAAGCCCCCAGAGTCCAATAACATGAAAACAATTTCCTCAAACATAATAAGACAAGTGGCCATCTCAGAGAAGTAACAGCTCCAGAAGCTTAATAGTCATTTAATCTGGCCACTATCCCTTGATGCCTATCAGAGACTCTACTCAGCCTGGTCCATATGAAAAGAGAACTTCAGGAACACAGATACCACAGGATAATGGTCCAAGAGGAGAGACAGCTGGACAGCCTATATTAAATGTTCCATGGCTACAGCCTGTTCTAGTCCTCACTCAAAATAGTCAGATTCAGGAATTACAAATTCTCAGGTGTAGAATGTGGTTCCCTTACAAAATCCAAGTGACCAAAGCAGGAACTGTGGAACAAGAGTAGACCAGGATCATGATCTACGCATCCAAAGATTCCACCTAGGCTAACAGCACAAGGATGCCTAGAACTAATCACAGGCTTAGCCCACAGACAAGATTAATAGTGAAGGATCTTCCAAAGGGGTAGTAAGCAGATTGTGGACCCAGTCCCCTATCCTAGATAGCAGCACCAGTGGGTCTCCTAAAGAGCCCAGGAAGACAGATTTAGTCTCTGGAGCTCACAGGTAGGGCAACATCATAGGGTTACCTGAAGCAGATTATTGAAAGAATAACTAAATAACAGAGACAGAGAACAGAGAGAGACTGAGAGAAAGAGATAAAATGATAGACAGAGATTACAAGGATGCTCAAGACACAATCCCAGAATAGGAACATGACTCCAAAATGAAATGAGAGTGGGAAAAAAAACTGAAAAGAAATGAGAACAATGGAGGTGAGACTTGGAAAGAAAATTCATAGTTATCTCAAGTATACCTCTCCTTCCCCTCCCAGAAAGCCATGCCATATAATAGAAGTTTTAGAGAGGGGGAAAAAAATCAGCAAAACTGATCAATACACTGAAAAAGTTCAAAAATATGTCCAATTTGTACATCTGTGGATCTCCTACCTCCAGGAAGGGACAGGTTAAGGGCTATCCGTTCATATCTCTTCACTTAAATCATGTTTGATCTTTATTGTTTTCTTTTTACATTTTTACATTTTACATTTATTTTTGGGTTTTTGGTGTGTAGTTATTAGTTGAATTTACATTGGTGTAGTAACTATGCATATTGTTCTCTTAGCTCTGCTTACTTTATTCTGCAATAATGCCTATAGGTACTTCCATACTTCTGGTTATTTATCACACCCACGTCATTTCCTACAGCAGAGCAATATTCTATTATATTCACAAAACACAATTTGATTAGCTATTCTCCAATTGACCAGCTATTCTTTCCTATCACAAAAAGTGCTGCTAGAAATACTCTGGTGAATATAATAAAAATAACAATTTTACCTAAATTAATTTACTTCTTTAGTGCCATACCAATTAAACTACCAAAAAATTGTCTTATAGAGCTAGATAAAATAATAACTAAATTCATCTGGAAGAACAAAACACCCAGATTATCAAGGGAATTAATGAAAAGAAATGCTAGGGAAGGTGGCCTAGCCATACCAGATCTTCAGCTATATTATATAACACCAGTCATTAAAACTAGTTGGTACTAGCTAAGAAATAGAGTGGTGGATCAGTGGAATAGGCTAGGTACACAAGACATGGTGGTCAATGACTATAGTAATCGACTGTTTGATACACCCAAAGATGCCAACTTCTGGGATAAAAACTCACTATCTGACAAAAACTGCTGGAAAAACTGGAAAATTGTATGGCAGAAACTGAGAATATATCACTACCTCATACTATATACCAAAATAAAATCAAAATGTGTTCATGATTTAGATATAAAGGCTGATACTGTAAGCAATCTGGGAGAACAAAGAATAGCTTACCTTATGGAGAAGGGAAGAATTTGTGACCAAACGAGAGATAACGTTATAGATAATGGATGATTTTGATTACATTAAATTGAAAAGTTTTTGTACAAACAAAGCCAATGCAACCAAGATTAGAGGGGAAGAAGAAAACTGGGAAAGAATTTTTATAACCAGTGTCTCTGATAAAGGCCTTATTTCTAAAATAAACAGAGAACTGAGTCAAATTTATAAGAATACAAGTCATTCCCCAATTGAGAAATGGTCAAAGGATATGGACAGGCAGTTTTCAGAGGAAGAAATGAAAGCTACCTATAGTCATATGAAAAAATGCTCTAAATCACCATTGATTAGAGAAACGCAAATCAAAACAACTCTTAGGTACCCCATCTCTCCTGTCAGATTGGCTTAACAGGACAAAACAGGAAAATCTTAACTGCTGGAGAGGATGTGGGAAAATTGGAACACTAATGCACTGTTGATGGAGTTGTGAACTGATCTAACTATTCTGGAGAGCAATTTGGAACTATGCCCAAAGGGCTATAAAGATGCGCATACCTTTTTACCCAGCAATACCATTTCTAGGGCTATATCCCAAAGAAATCATACAAGTGGGAAAAGGACCTATAAGTTCAAAAATATTCATAGTAGCTCTTTTTGTGGTGGCAGAGAATTGGAAATCAAGAGGATGCCCATCAGTTGCGGAATGGCTAAGCAAGTTGTGGTATATGAATGTAATGGAATACTATTGTGCTATAAGAAATGAGGAGCAGACAGACTTCATAATAACCTTGGAAAGACTTATATGATCTGATGCTGACTTAGGGGAGCAGAACCAGGAGAACATTATACACAGCTACAGATACACGGTATCTCATATGACTAACTTTGATAAAGTTGGCTCTTCTCAGCAATGCAAGGTTCTAAGACAACTCCAAAAGACTCAGGATGGAAAAAGCGATTCACATCGAGAGAAAGAATTACGGAGTCTGAATGCAGATTGAAGCAAATTATTTGCTCTCTTTTTTTGTTTGTTTTTGTTTCTTCTTTCTCGTGGTTCATCCCATTGGTTGTAGTTCTTCTTTACAACTTGACTATTGTGAAAATACATTTAGTGTGAAGGTATGTGTAGAGCTTATATCACATTGCATGCTATCTTGAGTGGGGAGGGGGAAAGAGAGAGAGGAGGAGAAAATTTGAAACTCAAAAACTCGAGGAACTGAATGTTGTAACCTAAAAATAAAAATTAATTAATTTAAAAAAATTTTTTAAACAAGAAATACTCTGGGGTACATGGGGACTTTTCTCTTCATGATGGCTTCCTTTGGGCATGAGCTCAGTAATGGAGCTGCCAATTGAAAGGATATGGATGCTTTTTGTCATATTATTTGCCTAATCCCAAATTGCTTTCCAAAATGGTCATACCACTTTACAGCTCCATTGACAATGTGTGCCGTGGGAAAACTTTATTGTATTGTTTGAACCTAACCCTATATGGCTGGAAAACTAGACCTGCTGCTTAAGAGAACAGATTTATTTAATGTTTAACTCCTGACCTAGATTATGCTGACCATAAAACCAGCCAGAAGTGAAGACTGATTTAAGGAATGTAAGGAGTTTTCTCCCACTATACATCTCAAGCAACCCATAGGCCATATCTCGAAACTGCCTCCATGCTGGCCTATCAGTTATTGTTTCCCCGTTCCTCTGTTTGAAACCTATGTAAAGTGTAACTTATACTTGAGGGGAGTGGGTTACCCTTTTTCAGATCTCCCTTCCGTTGGACAGAATAAACAGATAAACATCTTTCTAAATTATTCCGGTTTAGGAATCTTTTATTCTTAGCTAATAAATTGGTATCAGAAGTAGGATCTTTGATGGTAGACCCAAGAGGTAGGAATGGACCTAGAAAATATCACACTGTATAGTAAGAACCCAATGAGTACCTCCAAGGTTCAAGTAGAACAGTCAAGTCACTCCAGACTAAGTCTTAGAACTAAGACCTCTGGGTGTTCGAAAAAGCTAGAAGGCTGTGTAACTCCTTGCAAGTTGGCCTAACCACCCTTATGCACAAATGAGTAGTCTTCTTGGACTAATAAACAAGAGCTGGCCAGTGGGGGCAGGAAGCAGAGGAGAAGGGGGGAGGGGTACAGGGCACCATCCATTAATTCAGCAAGTCTTCCAGTAGATCTTTCTTTTTTCTTTATCTTTCCTTGTCTTTCTCTTCCTGTACTTCTCTTATCTCCCTAAGATTCTTAGAAAATAAAGTGGATACCCCATCTATGACCATATATTAGAGATAGCAAATTCACGGGCTATCAGTTGAACCATGAACTGCTAAGCGAGAATCCTTTATTCATTTACTTGACTGAGTAACTGAGAAAAACTGGTCACCTAACATCAGTCCTACACTCATTCACTTAATCATCCTTAACCCCAGATTAACAAGGGAAACTCGTACCTGTATTAGTCAAAATGGGCTGAATGCTTAACTACTAAGTTTGTTCAACTTTTATGATATTGAATAAAACATGGAATTTTAAGTTTTTGTTGTTATTTTGTTTGGTGAAACTTGTGACCATATGTGTTCTTTCATCTTCCTATATTGAGTAGTATACTTGTTTCCTGGTACCAGTCTAAGTTCTCTGACTTACAGCCCCTGACACCCAATTTGATCCCTCTGACTATGAGTTGCCATGAATTTGGTCTGTATTAATCCTTAAAGGAATTTTATCAATCCTTTAAAAAGATGAGCAGTTAAGGAGATGTCTCCACATATTCGGGTTACTCTAAACTATAACCTAGCTATCTGCTTCTATAATTGTGATTCTGCTAGTATAGGAATGTTCGGTTTAAAGCCCAAAAGAAGGAAAATTGTGCAGAAACCTTACTGCATTGTTTGAACCTAGCCCTTCAAGGCTGGGAAACTAAACCTGTTGCCTATGAGAACAGATTTTTTTAATGCTTAACTCATGACCCAGGTTATACTGACCAGAAATCTAGTCAGCTCTAAAGACTGATCAAAGTAATGCAATTTTTGTCCCACTACACATCTCCAGCAACACAAATGTCTTATTTGGAAACTGCCTCTATGCTAGCGAATCAATTTCTTTGTTATTTTGTTGGAATCCTATATAAAGTGTAATTACAGACACTCGAGAGGAATGATTCATCCTCTTTCAGCTCTCCTCTCTGCTGGAAGACATAATAAACTTCTTTCTAAATTATTCCAGTTTAGGAAAGTCTTATTCTAAGCTGATAGTTATCCTATACTCCCTCCAACAGGGACTATAACACTTTATTGTCATTTTTGCACATTTTCAGCACGTGAGGTAAAATCTCAGGGTTAATATGATTTACATTTCTCCTATTAGTGATTTGGGGCATACATGTGGTTGTGCAGACTTCGGGTTTTTTCCAGAGGTGATCTGTGAATTCTTTCAACTAGTATTTCATTTTCTGTGTTCAGAAGTTCTGGGCATTTCTCTTCTAGTATTTGTTACACTGCAGTGTTAAAGGTTTTTGTGGGGAGACTCAAGATCTTTAGGTTATTCTTACATATCCTATCTTTGAGATTAGTATGTTTTACTCCCATAGTAAGCATATTTTCTTTCAAAGGGATTGTTGGGGTTTTTTTACTTCTCTTCTAAATCAGTCTTCATTTCTGTATATTTTCATTCCCAATCTACTGTTCTCTCATTTGTTTCTTTGGTAAGAGGTGCTATCCCAGCTCCCAGTTTTTCTATTCTGCTCAACATGTTTTGTCATAAATTCTGCTCTTATAATTCTCATTTCTCTTCTGAACCACTCAGTAACGGTATGTTGTAGTTCCATATTCTCTTCACATTCAACAGCATCCTCTGTCTCAAGTGTTGTCATTTTCTTTATAGTAATTATTCACATACCTCATTTATGAATTCTAGGGGCCATATTTCCTTCTGTTGCTAATATTTTCCCTGTTGACTTATCTGCTTATGTTGTCTTCGAGTTTCTTTCTTCCTGAAATCTTTAGTACTTTCAGTCTTTTTTTCCTGATTTTCCCCTATTACCTTTCTGAAGGTCCTCTCTGATAGTAGTTATGTTGAGGGATGTAAGTCAAAGCATCTCAGCCACCTCCCACACTAAGCAATTCAAAGTTCACTAGTCTAGGTATCTGCAATGATTGAATGACTTTTGGGTGATCAGAACAATGCTCTTTCCTTCACTCACACACACACACACACACACACACACACACACACACACACACACACACACACAGAGTGGGTGTCCAATCCTGTGTTCTTATCCCATTTCCTCTGACAAGTTCAGAGGTGCCTTGCTGGTCCTGTGATGATAATTCAGAGGTTTGCAGTGCTAAAGTGACACAGGTTTTTTTGCTCCTGAAAGGTGTCAACAGGAAATCATACTTTCATGGAACTTACATGAAAACTAGATTTATTACAAGAGGAATGAACATACATGTGGAAATCAAAGCCAGAACAAAACACAGTCCTTACAGAAGTTTTCATTTGTATAATAGCAGGACAAAGGGAGAAGAGGATGCAAGGAAGGGGCATGAAATGGGAGGGGCAACAGGGCAACAAAAGTGGGGAAAAAAGACAAGACTACTCTCCACAGGGAGGAGCAAGGTGATGGCAAAAGCTGTATTCTTTTCCCTTGGGAACTGCTAGACCATGAAGATAGGAGGGTCCACTTATCTGCAAAGGATCCCGGCTGCACAAGTGCTATCCCAGCCTGGCATAGACTGGCTGGTGCCTGCTTTGCCTCTCAAAGACACACAAGGAGTCCAGCTTGGGGTGCAACAACAAATTATGTCAGCTCAGGGAGTGCTTCATCCCTGGCACATTCAAAGTCTCCTGCATATTCTGGGTATAGTGCTTCTGGAAAATATGGTAACTCGACAGGTTAAGTTGGATTCAGGGGAAGGGCAGCCATGAGAGATGGGGAAGGGTACTAAGTGATCTCAGAGTCAATTAGTGGCAGTCCATGGGAGGGATTTTGTTTGCTTATTTGTTTTAATTTTTGGATTCTAGGTGTTCTACACCATGGAGACATGTGAAATTGCTTTATCTCTGGTGCATAATTTCTCTTTCACACAGGTTTTGAGAGGTTATGAGGATCAGAGAAAATGTCTAGCCCTCCACTACCCACAAGTCTACTTCATTGCATTTTAACCCTCAAGACTAAACAGTGAGACTAGTCTAAATTAGTCTTTGATCAAAAATAATCTAAATTAAATAGTTACTGCCGTTAGAATCTGATCAATGAGCTGAATTCCTTTATTTGTCACAATTGCCTTAAAAACTTATATATGTTTCCCAAGTGTGGTCAAGAAAAAAGGGCCTGCCTAGTTGGATCTATGAAGCTTCTACCCAAAAGTCAGCAAGGGTGAAAGGTTCCTATGGCTACTTTCAATTTAATTAAATTCAACAAGCATTTGTTAAACTTTTACTATGTGCCAAGAACTGTGCTAAGTGTTAGGGATAAAAAGACAAAAAAATGAAAAATTAAAACAGTGCCTATTCACAAGGAGTGCACAGTCTGAAGAAGACAATATGCAAACAACAATGCACAAACAAGATACACACAGGATAAATTGGAGATAATCTAAAAGGAAAAGCACTGGCACTAAGGGAGATCAGAAAAGGCTTCTTTGCAGAAGAGTGGAATATTAAGGAAGCCCGAAAAGAAATGAGAAGCCATGAGGAAAGAGAGAAATCCAGGAACGGTGGACAGCCAGTGAAAGTACGCAGGATGAGGAGATTGGAAACACAGGAAATTACAAGGTGATGAAGGGCTTTGAATGCCTACAGGATCTTATATTTTATCCTAGAAGTGATAGGAAACCATGGACTTTGTTAAATAGGTGGATTACATGGTCAGATCTGAGCTTCAGGAAGATCTTTTTGACAGCTGAGTGGAGAATGCACTAGAATGTGGAAAGACTTGAGGCAAAAAAGCCAACCAGAAGGCTACTGAAATAGTACAGGCATGAGGTAACAAGGGCCTGCATCAGCAGGGTGGTAATGAAAAGAGGAGGGAAACTGAGCATACAAGAAGTGTTAAAAAAAAAAAAAAGATAGAACTTGACAACCAATTAGATGGGGCAGGTGAGAGAGAATGAGAAGATGAGGATGACTCTTAGATTCTGGGCTTGGGGTGACTTTGGGGCAATAAAAATGGGAAGGATAAAGGGATAGGACACCATTGGGTACAAAGTATTATAATACACAAGATTAATTCCAGGGAAAATATGTTGACATAGAAAGGAGAAAAAAATTAGTATCAAAGAAATAAACTGAACAAGACTCCAACCTAACAATGGATTAAATATAGCCTTAAATGTAAAAGGATTAAGCAGTCCAATCAAATCAAATAGAATGGCAAAATGGATAAGAAAACAAAGCCCAATGATATGTTGCATAAAAGAATCACATCTAAATAAAGAATGAAAAATATACAAAGAGGGAAGGGAACAAAATTTACTAGACAACAGATGATTACAAAATGTAGCAGTCAGAATTATGCTATCACGCAAAGCAAATTAAAATTCACAATGACAAGAGATAAACAGGAATATATTATGCTTAAAGATACCATGGACAATAAAACAATATCAATAGGATTATAAGACCATAGATATAAAGTTGGAAAGGACTTTAGAAGCTATTTAATCTAACCTCCTCAATTTATGGACTTCAGGAATTGTGTTGGGCCTTCTACCTCTACTTAGAAACTCCTTATCTATTCTTTTTTTTTCCCTACCACTTTCAACAAAAGTCTTTTTTGCTACCATATGGTAGTTCTTCTTGTCCTGGTACTCCTACATGTCTAACCAGAAACTCTTATGGCAACAAAGGGCTGATAGGAGAAAAGGGGATTCAACCTCCAAACAATGAGAAAAATTCCTATTCCAAAAGGAATAGGTTGCCTTGAGAAGTGATAGTTTCATCTTATTGGAGGTTGTGAAGCTGAGACTAGATTACCACTTGTCATTACCTCTCAGATTCTGTGAATATTTGATAGCAACATTCCCAGTTCTTCTGCCCAAGGCTAGAAATTTCCTTATTAGTAATAGCAACTAACTCTATAAGAGTTCAGGTCCATAAAGCTTTTTCCACATTTAAGAAGCATTTTTTACACTATTATGTAAAAGGGAGGCAGTATGATGAAATATCTGTAGTGCTGGTGTTGCAGTTTGGGGTGCTGGGAGCCCTGATGTGGTTTGGGGTTGGCTGCTGGGAACCCTGAAATATAACAGTACAGGGCCACTCTGCGTGTAAAGAATTCAAACATTCGAGCTTTCTTTCAGTCAGGCAGGGCAGTTTATATGATATTCTTAGGAATTCTGTGACTAAATGTGAGTGAGATTGGTACTTACATACAAAAAAAAAAATCTGGGAGAAGATCTGGAGAGGATTAAGGAGGGGTAAATAGCCTGGGGTGGCCCAGGTGAAACAGTAAAAGGAATTAAGAGGTCAGAATTAAGTGGTGGAGAGCCAAAGTGAAAGGACTATTGAGTATCTAGGTGGGCTGGGCTGGGCCAGATGCCTGAGTGAGAGCCAGGGACTGGGTTGCTTTCAAAGACACAGTCTTTTCCTTTTAGGGATTCAGGTCCTATTATGGAATTAAAGTCAGAGGAGCTGGGGTTAGATTTTTAGCTGAGCCAACTATGTGATCTTGGGCAGGTCATTTCACCTTTCTGGGCCTCAGTTTTCTCTTTGGGGACTGAACTAGAGAGCTTCTGACATTCCTTGTTATTCTAAATATATCAGCTACAATCTTAGATAATCTTCATGATATCCCCGTAATGCAAGTACTACAGGTACTGCTATACCTCTTCTGCAAAACAGGAAATTGAAACAGAAAAAGATTATGTAATTTGTCTACAGATGTCCAACTGTTCCGTGTCTCAGGTGGGATGTGAATCTACATCACTCTTGAATTCTTTATATTCTCTTACATACAAGAGTAAAAATTACCAAGATATCAATTAGGAATAAACAAATGCAATAAAATTCAAATATAGATATTGTCCCTCAAAACTATCACATGCGGGGGGTGGAGCCAAGATGGCGGCTGGGAAGCAATGACTGGCGTGAGCTCCCCACCAAGTCCCTCCAAAAACCTATAAAAAAATGGCTCTGAACCAATTCTAGAGCTGCAGAACCCACAAAGTGGCAGAGGGAAGCAGGGCTCCAGCCCAGGACAGCCTGGATGGTCTCTGGGTAAGGTCTGTCCTGCACGGAGCTCCCAGCTCCCAGCTGAGGGGAGCGG
>CM053623.1:225509878-225529344 GCA_028646595.1 Phalanger gymnotis
TTCTGTTTTACAATATCTTGATTTCTCATAAAGTCCCTAGCTTCCACTTGCTCCAATCTAATTTTGAAGGTGGTATTTTCTTCAGTGATCTTTTGGACCTCCTTTTCCATTTGGCTAATTCTGCCTTTCAAGGCATTCTTCTCCTCATTGGTTTTTTGCAGCTCTTTTGACATTTGGGTTATTCTATTCTTTAAGGTGTTATTTTCTTCAGTATTTTTTTGGGTCTCCTTTAGCAAGTCATTGACTTGTTTTTCATGGTTTTCTCTCATCCTTCTCATTTCTCTTCCCAATTTTTTCTCTACTGCTCTTACTTGCTTTTCCAAATCCTTTTTGAGCTTTTCCATGGCCTGAGACCAATCCATATTTTTCTTGGAGGCTTTTGATGTAGGCTCTTTGACTTTGTTGACTTCTTCTGGCTGCATGTTTTGCTCTTCTTTGTCACCAAAAAAGGAATCTAGAGTTTGAGTTTCAGTCTGGGTTTGAGTGTGAGTGTGAGTTCATTTTCACTGCCCGTTCACATTCCCAGTCAACTACCCGACCCTTGAGCTTTTTGTCAGGATATGACTGCTTATAGAATAGAGAGTACTTTGTCCCAAGCTTTAGGGTCCAAGCACTGCCATTTTCAGAGCTACTTCTACTCTCTCTGTCACAGCAGGGCTCCTCCTCCCCCAAGAACTGCCAACCAGGACTGCAATACAGATCTAAACAGGGCACAGCAAGAGAATCTTCTTTTGTGCCCACAAAGGGCTCCATGCATTCCCGCTCTGATCTGCTGCTAGATTCCTCCCATCTTGTGAGCCAAACACTCAGGAAGCAGCTGACACTGGAGCTCTGGAGGCAGTCTCAGGACCTTCCTGCTGCTGCCACCGCCATTGCTGTACCACCTCCACCACGCCCAGGGCTGGTGGCTGGTCTGCTCTGAACTCAATCCTGCAGTTTTCCTCTAACGTGCTCTTTGGCGTTTGTGGGTTGAGAAATCTGGTAACTGCCACAGCTCACTGATTCATGGCCCCAAGGCCTGTTCCAGCTGGCTGACTCCGGGTCTGGTGCTCTGCTCCCAGCACTGTGTGATAGACCTTTCCCAGCGACCATGCAGGCTCTCCTGGGCTAGAGACCTGTTTCCCTCTGCTATTTCTTGGGTTCTGCAGCTCTAGAATTTATTCAGAGCCATTTTTACAGGTGTTTGGAGGGATCTGGGGGATAGCTTAAGCACGTCGCTGTTTTTCAGCCACCATTCTGGCTCTGCCCCTTCCAGGAGAGATCACTTAAGAATTACTGGACTACCTAGAAGCCAAGATGAAAAAAAGAGAGAGCCTGAACAGCATCTTTCAAGAAGTTATCAAGGAAAACTGCCCTGATATCTTTAGAACCAGAAAATAAAATAGAAATTGAAAGAATCCACCAATCATTTCTTGAAAGCGATCTCATAATGAAAACACCGAGGATTATTGTAGACAAATTCTAGAACTATCAGCTCAGGGAGAAAATATTGTAAGGCAGCCAGGAAGAAATAATTCAAATATCAAGGAGCCACAGTCAGGATTACAAAGGACTTAGCGGCCTCTACATTAAACAATTAGAAGTCTTGGCATATGATATTCCGAGAAGGCAAGGAACTTGGATTAGAACCAAGAAATCAACTACCCAGCAACATTGAGCATAATCTTTCATGGGGAAAAATGCATATTCAATGAAAGAGGGGACTTTCAAACTTTGATGATGAAAAGACCAGGTCTTCAAATACAAGACTCAAGAGAAGTATAAAAAGATAAACAGGAAAGAAAGAAAAAAAAAATGTTATTCAATAAGGTTACACTTTTTACACCCCTACATGGGAATATTTATAACTCTTAAGAAGTGTATCTCTATTAGGGCAGTTAGAAGAAGTATACAGAGACAAGAGGGTGTGGGTATAAGTTGACTTTGATGCTACTGTACTGGGAGAAGGCAAAAGGGGAGGTAGAATGGGGTAAATTATATCACATGATGAGGGAAGAAAGACCAATTATAATAGAGAGAAAAACAAGGGGGATGAGAACTGTTTGAACCTTAATCTCAACAGATGTGGCTCAATTGGGTAGAGCAATCTAAGAGAGAAATCTATCTTATCCTATAGAGAAAGAGAAAAGGAAGGGGAAAAAAGGAGGAGGTAGGGAGCAGAATAGAAAGGAAGGTAGATTGAAGGTGCATTGATCCTAAGCAAAACACTGGTGAGGAGGGACAGAGTGAAAGGAGAGAAAAAGAAAAGCATAAACAGGGGAAAAATAGGATGGAGGGAAACACACAGTAAGTAATCATGAAACTGAATGTGAATGAGATGAACTCTCACAAAAATAGAAGCAGACAATAGAGGACGCTAAAAACCATAATCCTACAACATGTTGTTTACTGGAAACATATCTGAAGCAAATTAAAGGTAAAAGGGTGGAGCAGAATATATTATGCTTCAACTGAAGTAAAAAGAAAAAAGCATGGGTAGCAATCATGATCTCAGACAAAGCAAAAGCAAAAATAAATCTAACTAAAAGAGACAAGGAAGAAAACTACATATTGCTAAAAGGTACCACAGACAATGAAATAATATCAATACCAAACATATATGCACCAAATGGTACAGGATCCAAATTTCTAAAGGAGAAGTTAAATAAGTTACAAGAGGAAATAGACAGTAAAACTATACTAGTGGGGGACCTCAACCTCCTCCTCTCAGAACTAGATAAATCTAACCACAAAATAAACAAGCAAGAAGGAGGTAAATAGAATTTTAGAAAAGTGAGATATGATAAACCTCTGCAGAAAATTTCTCAGTGGTACACGGCACCTACACAAAAACTGACCACAACACAAAAAAATCACAATCAAATGCAGAAAGAAAAAATATTAAATGCATCCTTTTCAGATCATGATCAACAAAAATTATATGTAATAAAAGGCCATGGAAAGATAGATTTAAAAATTAATTGGAAACTAAATAATCTAATCCTGAATAATAAGTGGGTCAAACAACAAACCATAGAAACAATCAACTTTTTTCCATTATATTTGAATTTTTTAAACTTAAATACAAAATAAGAAAAGGAAAAAAGTTTTCATTTACATAGCAGAACATAAATAAATTTCCATTTCAAGAAAACTAATACTACATCTAAATACTTCACATTATTTTAAAAGCTGTCCATCTTTGCTTCCTTGTATGTTTTCTTTTGCACTCTTCTGTGTACTTTATTTTTGAGGCATGCACACACACACAAACACACACACACAAATATCCCTAAACACACCTATAGATACACATTTACATTCGAACTCATATACATAAGACCGTATTATGGTTATTTCCACTTGTCATCTGTTCCTCTGTAGATGAATAGCATCTTTCTTCTTAAGTCCAAGTCTTTCAATATTTTTCTAAGTCCATCAATTCATCATTTCTCATACCACAACAATATTCACACGCAATTATATTCTATATAGGAGATTGTGTATGAGAGATTTTTTTTTTTTGCCAATTTTTCTAGATTCCCTATATTCTTGGGCATATAGGTTTTATTTATACAGGAAAATCTTCACTTAAAATAATCAAAATTATTCATTTTAGACTTCAACACTACTCTTACCTTATAATATGGTTTAAGGTCTGATTAAATTCTACTCCTGACCTTTATTTTATGTTTGTATGTATCTCATTTTTATAGCATTTCCTAAAAGTAACATATTGCTGGATTCAAATTTTTAATCTATCAGTTTCCATTTTATGGGGTAAATTCATCCCATTGACATTCTAACTATAATTACTTCTTGTATATTTTCTTCCTTCCTTTTTTCCTCACTATCTTTCTCACTCTATTCCTATCCCCACCTCACTTCACTACTTTACTTCTACCTGCTCCCTTGCCCTCCTATTCCTTAACCTATCACCCCTCCACAAATCCCTCCCTTATCCTCTCCCCCCTCCCTATTCCTTTACTCTCTTAATTCTTTCTGAATTTAGAAGATTTTTATATCCTTCTAGATATATGTGTATTATTCCCTCTTTAACCCATTCCCAATGAGTAGGCTTCCAGAAATACCCATCCTCCTCCCCCATCTAATTTCTCTGTATCAGTTCTTCCTCTCACACCTCATTTGTATGAGATAATACTTTTTGCCTTTTCCTACATCATTTTGCTTCTTAGAGTCACATCATACTCAACTCCACGCCATTCATTCTTTCGACCTTCCCAATTACTAATGACAATCTTAGATACATAGTTTACATTTCCACATATAAAAAGTAAACAATCTGTCCTTATTGAGTCCCTTGAAACTAGTCTTTGATGTTCACCTTAAATTTCTCTTGGGTCTTATATGTCAAAATTTCTATTTAGTTCTGGTCTTTTTGCAATAAGATCCTGTAAGTCTGTCAATTCATTGAATATCCTTTGTTTTTTCATTTAGAATTACACCTTGCTGGGTATAACATTTTCAGCCATAACCCCAGTTCTTTTGGGTCTTCAATATATAGTGTACCAAGAACTTATAGTGTAGCCACTGTTGGGTATTGTGTAATTCTAATTGTGGCTCCGCCATATTTTCTTGTTTCTCGTAGTATTTTCTCCTTAACCTGGGTGTTCTGGAATTTGTCTATGATATTTCTGTAGGTTTTCCTCTGAGGAGCTCTTTCAGGTGGCGATTTTTTCTACTTCTACTTTCCCCTCCTGTTCTAATACTTCAAGATGATTTTCTTTAATTATTTCTGG
The DNA here is from genome assembly GCA_028646595.1 of Phalanger gymnotis. NCBI lineage: Eukaryota > Metazoa > Chordata > Mammalia > Diprotodontia > Phalangeridae > Phalanger > Phalanger gymnotis. The sequence continues at coordinate 225,514,618 of CM053623.1, forward strand.
TGTTATTGTGTCAATAATTTCAAAGAGAATGAAAATGTTGAGACAACCTATCAAATTTTATGTGATATATGTGATTCACTTGGGTGAAATTTTATGTCTCTAAATGTCTACATCAATAAAATAGAGAAAGATCAGGTAAATGAATTCAGCATGCAACTAAAAAAGCCACAAAAAAAAACAAATTAAAATCCCCAATTATACACCAAATTAGAAATTCTGAAAATCAAAGGAGAGATTAATAAAACTGAAAGAAAACTATCAAACTAGTAAATAAAACTAAGAGCTGCTTTTATGAAAAAAATAACAAAATAGATAAACCTTGGGTTAATTTGAAAAAAAACCAACATACTACCATCAAAATAGAAAAGGGTGAATTTATCATCAATGAAGACAAAATTAAGGCAATAATTAAGAGCTATTTTGTTCAACTCTAAGTGAAATGGATGAATAGTTACAAAAGCATAAATTGCACAGATTAACAGAAAAGAAAATACTTAACTCCATTTTAGAGAAATTAAACAAGCCTTCAATACTCCCTAAGAAAAAAAATATCTAGGGCCAGATGGATTTATAATTGAATTCTACCAAACATTTAAAGAACAATTAGTTCCAATACTTATAAACTATTTGGAAAAATAGGTGAAAAAGGAGACCTATAAAATTACTTTTATCACACAAATATAGTGCTGACACATAAACAGCAATTTATCATACTAATCAAACTACCAAAAATTATTTTAAAGAGCTAGAAAAAATAACAAAATTCATCTGGAAGAAGAAAAGTTCAAGAATATGGAGAGAATTAATGGAAAAAATGCAAAGGAAGGTGGCTTACCCATATCACATCTAAAACTATATTATAAAGTGGCAATCATCAAAAACTATTTGGTACTGGCTAAGAAACAGAGTGGTGGATCAGTGGAATAGACTAGGTACACAAGACATAGTAGTCAATGACTATCATAATATACTGTCGGATAAACCCAAAGACTTTAGCTTCTGCAATAAAAACTCACTATTTGACAAAAACTGCTGGGAAAACTGGAAAATAGTATGGCAGAAACTAGGGATAAACCATGGCAGAAACCATGGGCGATATTGCCCTGGGGGGAGGGGGGAAGAGAGCACTAGAATGTTGGTGGGGGGACCCTGCAGTAATAGCCTCAGGTGCAACTGAGGGGTGTTGAATAAAAATAAGGGTTAACCTAACCTAACCCTGAGAAATTTTTTTTGAAAGAGGGGGTGGGCCAAATAAGTTTGGGAACCTCTGCGTAGACCAATATTTCACATCGTATAGCAAGATAAGGTCAAAACAAGATTTAGACATAAAGTTTGATACCATAAGTAAATGAGGAGAGCAATACAATGATCCAAGACAATTCCAAAAGACTCATGATGGAAAATGCTATCCACATCCAGAGAAAAAACTATGGAATCTGAATGCACATTGAAACATGCTATTTTCACTGGGGTTTTTTTGTGTGTAGTTTTTCTCTTTTGTTTCTTCTTTCACAACATGACTAATTTGAAAATATGTTTAACATAACTGTACATGTATAACCTATATCAGATTGCCATCATGGGGAGGTGGGAAGTGGGAGGGAGAAAAAATTTGGAACTCAAAATCTTATAAAAAATGAATGTTGAAAACTATATATGTAATTGGAAAAAATAAAACACTATTTGCAAAAAATAGATATCTATGCATGTAGTATGCCTGAGCCAAGTGACTTGAATTCCACTAGGTGATCTCTTATTATCTCTTTATTTATCTTTTGTAGCAAGCCTATAAATTACAGATTTATCAGTGTATTCTATCCCCTACTAGACTGTAAGTTTCATAAAGTGAAGCCCTGATATCTAAATTTTGCACTTTCCCCAAAGCCTAACAGAGTGCTCTGTAAACGTTAGGGCTTAATAATCAGTAGAAAGTCTAGGTGCTTAATAAATATTTGAATTTAATCATTCTCTGTATTAGAGCCCTACCTGAACAAGTGCATAAAAAATTTTCAGAATCTGTTTCTGTAGTAGTACAGAGTAATGGGATGGATCAGGAAGAAGCTGGATAATTTGCTGCTGAATTCGAGGCAAAAATACTTGCATTGCTGCTATTAGAGGTTCTCTTTCCTCCGATTTCTTGTATCTATGTGAATACAAAAAGGGAAGGAATGAAAAAATACCAGAAATTTTAAACAGAATCCAAGATAAGTATGATTGTTTAAATAAAAAGAAGAAAAGAGAAAAATACTGCCCCAACATCTCTAAATATTTTCTAAGAATATCAACATTATTTATTACAACTTTTCCTTTTTTGTAAAGATAAAAAAAAAATTCAGCTGATATTCAAAAGCCTTATTATTTCTCTCCTTGATTCCTGAGGTGATACAGCAGATAGATAACTGGATCCAGACTCAAGAATGACCTGAGTTCAAATCCTGCCTCAGACTCTTATTAGCTATGTGACTCTAGGCAAATCACTTACCGTCTGTCTGCCTCAATTTCCTCATCTATAAATTGGGGATAATAATAGCACCTCTGTCACAGGATCATTGTGAGGATAAAAAGAGACATTTATAAACTGCTCTGCAAACTTTAAAGCACCATATATAAATGCTAGCTACTATTGTTATAATCTTTATTGTTGTTGAAAATAAAAATATTTTAAGTGAAACGTTGAAAGCATTCAGTGGATAGACTGCCAGAACTGGAGTTAGGAAGACCTGAGTTCGAATACAGCTTCAGATACTTAGGAGCTGTGCAACCCTGGGCAAGTCGCTTAATCTGTTTACCTCAGTTTCCTCATCTGTAAAATGGAGATAATAATACTACCTCCCAGGTAGTTTTCAAGATTAAATAAGATAATAATTGTAAAGCATTTAACACAGTGCTTAGCACATAGTAAGCACTATATAAATGTTATCTATTCAGCTATTATGTTATTATTCAAAATCTTGGCTTATGTTCTCCAACATGATTTTGAAAGAACTTTGAGATATGTTCTCCCTATCCCTAGGTATAACTACGTCTTTTATACAGATATTTATCCTTTACCTCAAGGAATTTTTTTATGTTTTTTTTTATGTTTGTTAAGTTCAAAATATAAAAAGAAAAAATTTTAAATAAAAAAAAGGTATCATGCGGATGTTATTTCATAATTTATCTACAGAAGCCTTTAAAAGGATTTATCCTTTTCCTAGGAACAGGGATTGGATCTGTAATTTCAGTGGCATAGGGAATTACCAAGTGAGGAAACTCTATCAATGCAGGCCAATACCTTTTAAGAGATCTTAGAGAAATACCTAAAGTACTATGAAGATAAGTGACTGACTGGCCCAGGGTTACAAAGCTAGAATGTACAAGAGGTAGAATTTCCTAGCTTTAAGTCCCTCTTCCTTTCCAACCTTTAATGTGCCATTAAGTATCCTTAAATGACAGAAAATTATTCTTTCATCTTACCTAGAGTCCATTATCATATAATAAAAACCCAGACAAATGCAGTTTTCATGAAATATCAAGATATTTAAATTGTATAAATCATACATTTCAATGTTCTCAAGAATAATCTACTTTCTAATAATTACTGTATAAATCCAACCTATCTTGCTTTAAATATAGAAGGGAAGTTAGCCACCATTATCACCATCTCATAGGTTCATAGATTTAGAGTTGTAAGAGACTTGAAGTTATCAATTCCAATCTCCAATGGCAGAGCCTCTAATTTCAAATTCTATTCTATTTTCACTGTATTATACTACCTTGCATCTTTTATTTGCAAATTTAAAAGGCTTTAAATATGAAAAATGCTCTCAATTTCCAGGACTCGGTTTTAATTTAAAGAAAAAAAAGGAAGTAGGATGGAGAAACCTGTTATTTTCTGCACTTATCTCCTCACTTTTGCAATATGTTTACACTGTTCTGCTGACATGATTTCAAATGCTCTATAAAACAACTTTGAGAGGCACTGTGGCATAGTAGTTAGAAAGCCAGCCTCAAAGCCATGAAGATCTAGGTTCAAGAACCACATAGGGCGGTGTGAACCTGAGCAAGTGCTTTAAGCATCTAGACATTTTCTCAGAATTTCCTCAACTAAAAGTTCCCTAAATTAATGAAATCACAAGTCTAAGCTCTATCTCTATCTCCCCTCTATTCTTATAAAAAGCCTTAAGGAAAAAAAGGTTATCCATCCTGACTAGATAGAAAATGTGTCTTTTTCAGTTTATTTTGCATCTAAAAAAATTCCAATAGTTCATTTACACAAAGGAATGAATTTATCTAAAGAGAAATGATAAAACTCAATTTTCTAATCACCCTTATTAAATATTCTTACTTACTCATATGTCTTCACAAGCTGGTATAGACATAATAAGCTGCCAAGCCAACTCCCACTGCTTTGAGATTGTAAGTAATAGCCTATCTTGTCTACCACCGCAGTCCAATGACCAGGAAAGTCATGCTTGATGATGGCACGGAGACACATTGTTAACTGGACCCTAGAAGGTAAAACAACAAAAACCATAAAACATACACCACCACAAATTTAATTATACTTGTCATATTTCAGAGATGTCTACTGTTTTACAAAAAGACAGTATTCAAGTTCTCACATAATCTTTTTCTATAGGGATAACTCCGGAGTGAAAACAGGACTACTTTTAAGACAGCCTCAACAACATGACTTCCTGAAAATGAGCACCATATATTGGAAGCAACTTCCAAGGAAAAAACATTTTACACTATCCATCTGCCTTATAAATTTGTTTGACAATGCATTAATGCATAAAAATTCTAATAAATAACATCAGATACCATATGGAGCAATAACAAAATACCACCCGAGCAATGGCAAGTCATTTTTCCCCTGTTTGTGTACCTAAGTACATTAATGTGATATGATTAGGAAGATCTAAGGAAGAGAGTAGTTTGCTCAGAACAAATATAGACTAAGGGAAGTTTAAGAAGTAGTTCAGACAACAAAAATTAACATATGTTAGGACATCTTAACATGCAGAAACTATAGACCTGTCCTACTTAGGTAATGCACACAGGAATGCTTTATTGTGTTGCACCCTGCAAAGCTGTAGCAAGAAAGCTACAAAAAAAAAAAAATTCTGGCTTAAATATGAAGAATAAGTATTTTGGCAATTCCTAAAGACAATGAGGAGGATAAGAAGAAAAGGCTTTTCAGGAAAGTCTTAAAAGGTCTAAGAGTAAAGGAATTGATAGGGAACCCCACTCAAATAAAACTACAAATTGGGGAAGAGGTTTATAATTGCCTAAAGTAAAAATGGATAGGTCAATAATCATTTTCTTATGGTAAAAAATGCAGGAGTAATATAAAAGGTATAATTGAAAAAAATCTCTCCTCTATAAGTAATCAGTATTGATCAAATACATACTTACATGCTTACCTTTGAAAAAAAGAAATGTGTATATAAAATAATAGCATTAAGAATCTAGCAGCTTGATTAGAGTCCATTCAATATCCCCTACTGTCACCAACTCTGGGAATTCTTCTACAATATTCTTCATAATAATAATTAACATTTTGTACTGCACTCTTAAGGTTTGCAAAGTGCTTTGCATATCTCATTTATCTATGCAGTAGGTGCTATTATTATCCCCATTTTACAGATGAAGAAACTAAATGAGAGGTTTAATGACTTGCCTAGGGGTCACAAAGCTAATAAATATCAGAGATACAATTCAAATTCAGGTCTTTCTAACTCGCAAGTCTAACACTCTATCCACATTATACCACCTAGCTGCCTTGAAAGGGGAATATAGCATTATTAGGAAAAATCACTGGATTTGGAGTTGGGGACATAGCTTTGAATTTCAAATTTATTACTTTTTGCTTATGTGACCTCATGGAGGTTACTTAACTCTTTTGGGTATCAGTTTCCTCATCTGTAAAATTCCATCTGAAAGTATTATGCTATTCTAGAAATGGGTTAGGACATATTTTTCTGAGGGGCTGCTAGGTGGCACACTGGAAAGAGTACCAAACACTGAGTCAACTAGATTCATCTTCTTGAGTTTAAATCTGGCCTCAAACACTTGCTAGCTGTGTGATCCTGAGCAAGTTACTTAAAAATTGTTTGTTTTAGTTTCCTCATCCATAAAATGAGCTGGAGAAGAAAATGGCAAAGCACTCTAGTATCATTGCCAAGAAAACCTCAAATGGGGTCATGAAGAGTTGGATTTGACTGAAACAACTAAACAACAACAAAAACAGGAAAGTTTGAGGGGGTACCAGATCAGTGGCACAAAAGAGATCTAAACTGTTATTAAGTGGCAAAGGCATCCCCTCAAACATTATATTATCTAGTCACCTATTCTCATCCTATCTCTCATCAAATAAGTTATATTTAATGTTTTATATTCAGATTTTTTTTTCTATTACTATTACCGCCTCCATGCTGCCACTTCCTAGTACTTCTTATCTTGGGCTAAGCAAAGTTCTCTGCCAAAAGAACTATATTTCTATATACAATGAAGTCATATCACTTTCCTGTTCTACTTCTCACTGTGTTGCAGGTTGGGTACATGAGATGTATAAGACTGTGGATTACTTCTGGGATATGTCAGAATAAAAAAGCTAAACTCTATGCTACAAAAAATGGTAAATAATTCATGGCACTTAAGGTAGCAGTCTCTCACTACCTAATTTAAACAGTCTTTCTCTCCTTCCTCTTCTCGTACTCTTATTTCTATTCTCATATTCTTATTTCTTCCTTTGTTTCTTTTCTCTGATTATACTTCATTTACAAAAGAAAGTAATGCTTTGTATTTGGAAGTACTACTCAGGATTAAGGTAAAATCTTGGTTTTAGATAGTTTAGAATAGCTTTTCTATAGTACTATGCTATCTTGAATTTCTCTGGCCTCTCCACTCTACTCCCAGTAATAATCTAAAAATCTTAGCATCTTCTAAGAGCCAATCAGATTCATCAGTACCCTCTTCCCTCTGATTAGAGGGTAGAGACACAAACTCCTCCATTTAAGAAGAGAGGAAAGAACAGACACCCCCTGAAATATATCATTTCCTACCCAGCTGTACTCCTTTTGGACTTCTTCACCATGTCCTCAGGACAGGTCCTTCTTCCCCCTTTAATTTTTCAGCTTTCTTTTGCATATCTTCCCCATCAGAGTGCAAGCATTTTCTTTGTTTTTTGTCACCTGTATCCCCAGCACTTAGCATAGTACCTGGCACGTAGTAGGCACTAAATAAACGTTTATTGGCTATCATTAACTATCCCTAACTCCCTTGATAGTCTCACTTCTCCAAGAGAAACCTAGTCTTACATATTACTGAGCTGTCCTTACAAAGGAATGGAAACTGAGCTCAGATATACATATATAAAAATACACACATACACCTATGAATTAAATGACAGGTTTAGTGCCCTAGCAGTAAATTTCCTTGTAATGGAGAAGATAAAAGAAAAAAATAAGGTACAAATAGAATGGTACAAAGTTAAGCGAGATCAACTAAAGCAAAATAAGTTATTTGCATATTCGGAGTTCCCATGATTTTATTTAATCAAGAAGGCCTTTTCCCTTAACTTTCTTAATGAGAAAAAAAAAAGATAGAGGTAAAATAAACAAAAGATAGAATACTTGAGATATAAGAAAGCAATTAACAAAAAATGAGTCGTTATTCATTATATTGTTTCTTTTGAAAACCAAAAATCATAATCTTTATAACTAGATTTTTCCCCTTATAAAAACCAAATATTTTATGTCTCTTATTAATGTATATATAAGATAGTATAATGTACCTCACTAAATCTGGAGACCGAATTATTCCTTCCACAATGTTATCTCGAATCTGCTGGCGATCATTTTCATGAATGTTGAATGGAAATATTGCTTCTCCAGGAGGGGGTTCTCGATCTGGCCAGTACTGTGTCACCATGTTCTTCAGGTAAATGGCAGCTGAGTTACAGAAAAAATCCTAACATAGCACCATGGAAAGGATGGATTGATTTAATTCAACTTTACAAAGTGTGAAAGGCTACGCCATTATGTGCTGAACATGAAGCACAGTGAAGATGGCAAGGAATATAGTTCTAGGCAAGCAACCAACAAATGGGAAAATGTATAAAAACCAAAAAGACTTCTCTTTTAGCAATTAAGGTACATTTTAGTTAAAAGCATCCTGTCAATCAAGACTAAGATTTTCAATGACCAAAAAACCTATAATATCAAATGTGTGCCTTACACTGAACATAAGGTGGTTTGAATTAAAACTGGCAAAATATATCTCTACCATGAGAGTCACACTGCTCACAAAAGACAATAATGAAATGGCAATAAACCAAACACCGAATTTTCCTTTTCCAAGACAGTTGTGTAAGTTGGTTCTCTTTACATTATTTAAATAACTCTTTGAAATAGATACAGGTAAATTTTTTATTACTGTAATTCCGACTTAACAAATCTCTCACAGATTGAATAAGTATCAATTTTCAGACATTTCAAAAGATTTAATAGAAATGCCTTGTAAAAATTAAAGGCTTTTCTATATCTTTTAAATCTTCTATAGCCATTCAGTTCAATGTTTATTAGAAAGAAGTCTTAAAGCATATTTTTAAAAAAGAAATGTAACCAGCTTAATAATACTGTCACATCAGAAGTCTAGCATTCTTTAGGTAGACTGTAAAAGCTTCTTAGTCTTTAAAGAGTTTAATAAGTAAATATTAAAAGACATTTTAAGTACATAAGCCAGTTTATAAGATAATTCATGTGTTTTATGGGAATACAAATATGAATGGTAAGACCATCACTATTCCCTAATCCATAGTTTAGCCATGAAATTAAATAATACAAAATGTACAAATACCATATCTGCTTTATAGAAGAGCTATTTTTATCTTTCTTACTAATATCAACCTCCTTTAACATTCTATTGATTTATATAGACTTGGCATAGGTTTATATAGTTCCTCCATTCCTTTTGACCTCCCCACTTTGAAAGTCTGTTCCACCTATGAATTCAATTTGTTTTGATAGAAACACAAATAAAAGAACATTTTATTAAAATGGCCATATGGGAAGTGGATGAAGTGTCTTCTTTTACCCCAGCATGGTTCTGATTATGTTATTCAAAGCTGTATGATATAAAATACCATATGGGGTAACATGGCAAACAATATGTCAGCCTATTTGAATGATGTAAGGAACTAATTGGCTTTCTAAAGTGAATATAGGCAAAAACCAAAAATATCATTATAGGCTTATTTTTATAATTAATCAACTTGCCTTTGTAATAACTAAGAGTCAAAAAACAAAACTTATGAACAAATATTTTTATATGATTTACAGTACTGGTTCTCAAAGGGTATCATAGCACACTAGTGCAAATATATGAGTTTCCTGACTCTCACCCAGTATGACATTTCAGCAAAAAAAAATTGAGAACCACTGTTCTATAGTATAACACAATCAGCATATGCAAAAGACAGAGTGACTAGCAAATGATTAAATAAATCGCTAATAAATAACTTTCCAAAACTTATCTCTTATGCATAATGGTCATATGACTTTGGACAAGTCACTTTCAGTGGTCAAGGCAACTTTCTAAAAGCTAAAGTTAGCACTTTCTCAAAGCGTTAATCCATATTGTGAGGCATTTCCTTAACAAGAGCACCCTACACCTATAAAATTACAGGTCCTGTCCAAAAATGAACTCAATATAATACTATGAGAGACAACTGTTCATTAAAGCTATTGTAAAAATAATGGAAATTGAAAATCCACCAATCATCTAATAATTTCATTCTGTCCAAATGTGCATATTAATATTCACTTGTCAGGAATCATTCAAGAATGAGGTGGAACTATTCCACATAACTGAATTCTCACAATAACTCAAATAAATAAATCTTACCAGTTTCAGAGTTCTCTCAAACAATGTAGCAACCTATCTATGCCACTATGTGCAACTCTTATCCATGTCTCCACACAAGTTCACCATAAAAGTCCCTTCTAATATACTCAAGTGCTTCCTGGCTTTCTTCTGATATCATGAGAATACTAGGGGAACACTATGGCTGTTGAACTGTCATCTCACGACCTCACCATATTAATGGTAATTTAAATTTGAAGATCTTTCCCACCCATTAACAGGCCCATGTGACCTGCTTACATCACAGAAAGCCTAAGTCACATGTGGCCTGAGGAGCTTGCTGAACAAGAGGAACTGGAAAGGGTGGAGCATGAAATGCCTAGAGTGGTTGGAGCTAAGGAAGAAAGATGTGCTAGCTGTGCTGTGAGTGTTTATTGGTGGCAAGGCCCCAGCAGGGGTGGGAATGGTTTTGAGATGGAATTGTTCTCTGCTGTGATAATGTGTATTAATTTCTTTGCCACTATGATGGACTGGACTTACTGGTTTTGCTATCTGGTTCTCTGGTACCTGAACAAATGGTTTACTTCTTCTACCTTCTATATAGAGAATCTCTTATATTTTACGATACAGAATTACATAGGCATATTAACAAGTATCGTCTATATTGTGATTATTGCCTTGCAAATACACCATAAGACCAGGCTGTCATCTCTCCAATGCCATCCTTCACTTTGTAATATGCTGCATCTTCTTGACACTCACTATAAATCTCTTCACTGCTCTCTATGTGATAGTCATTTTAAATTTTAATCACTTATACGAAGACAAAAATTAAACTGTCCTTGCCCTTTAAAGAGCTTACATTCTATCAGAGGATACAACATGTACATAAATAAGTAAACAGAAAAATGACAAAGTAAATTTTTGAGGGAAGGGCATTAGCAGCTGGGGTGGGGGAGGACCAGAAACGATACTATATAGGTGTTACTTAAGCAAAATATCTTCAGTGACTATTGTATTCCACGTCTCACTGACACACAGCAATGCCAGTAGAATGTTGGTATTAAAAAGATAAGTCTTCATACAAGACACAGTAGTAAATGACCATAATTACCTGCTATTTGATAAGCCTCAAAACCCCAGCCACTGAGATAAGAACTCACTATTCGACAAAAACTGCTGGGAAAACTGAAAACAATAGGGCACAAACCAGATATAGACTAACATCCACACCTTATACCAAGATAAGTTCAAAACGGATACATGATTTAGACATAAAGGGAAATACAATAAAACAAATTAGAAGAGCAAAGAATAGCCTACCTGTCAGCTCTATGGAGAAGGGAAAAATTCATGACCAAACAAGAGATAGAGAACATTACAAAATTTAAAATAGATAATCTGATTACATTAAATTAAAAAGCTTTTGCACAAACAACACTAGTGCAACCAAAATTAGAAGAAAAACAGAAAGCTGGGAAACAATCTTTACAGCAAGCATATCTGAAAAAGGCCTCATTTCTCAAATATACAGAGAACTGAGTCAAATTTATAAGAAGACAAGCTATTCCACAACTGATATATGATCAAAAGATATGAATAGGCAGTTTTCAGCTGAAGAAATCAAAGCTATCTATAGATATATGAAGAAGTACTCTAAATTACTTTTGATTGGAGAAAGTCAAATTAAAACACCTCTGAGGTACCACTTCACACCTATCAGACTGGCTAATATGACAAAAAAGGAAAATGATAAATGTTGGAGAGGATGTGGAAAATTGGGATGCTGATGCAATGTTGGGGAAGTTGCGGGAGTGAAATGATCCAAACATTTTGGGGAGCAATTTAGAACTATGTCTAAAGTGCTATCAAACTGTGCATACTCTTTGAACCAGCAAAACCACTACTTTGTCTGTATTCCAAAGAGATCATAAGAAAGGGAAAAGGACCCATATGTACAAAAATATTTACAGCAGCCTTTTCAATGGTGGAAAAATATTGGAAATTGAGGAAATACCCATCAATTAACAAGTTGTTGTATATGTATGTAATGGAATACTATTGTGCAATAGGAAATGATGAGCAGGCAGATTTCAGAAAAACCTGGAAAGACTTGTACGAACTCATGCAAAGTGAAATGAGCAGAACCAGGAAGACATTGTACACAGTATCAACAACAATGTGTGATGATCAACAGTTATTGACTTAGCTCTTCTCAGCAACAGAATAATCCAAGACAACTATGAAGGACTAATGACGGAAAATTCTATGTACATCCAGAAAAAGGCTCAAAATGCAGATAGAAGCACACTATTTTCACTTTATTTTTTTCATATTTTTTTCTTTAGGTCAGTTTTTTCTTTCACAATTGTGCATAATATGGAAATATGTTTTACATGATTACACATACATAACCTAAATCAAATTGCATACCATTTTGAAAAGAGAGGAAGGGAGGGAGGGAGAAAAATTTGGGATTCAAATTCTTGTAAAAGTGAATGCTAAAAACTGTCTTTACATATAATTAGGGAAAAATACTATTAAAAAAAGATTTTAAAAAATTTTTTAAAGAGATAAGTCTTATTTTCATACAAAGGTTGGGATATTAAAGGAGCTTGGCATTTACCGAAGAAAATCAGCCTACTCTCGTTTCTCAACTTAGTTTCAGAGACAATCTGTTTACATGTATTGTCTGTCCCAAACATGCACATTGATGGACCAGCTCTACGGTTTGTCTATCCAATTCATGTCTTGATTTAAGTAATACATATTTCTCATCTGTTTGGTCTTTTCAGTGTGATTAGTCAAATCCAACTTTGAGGTCATTGTAGTTCTCTTCTAGGAAGCCTTCCAATGTTCCAGGGCTTGATAAAAACAGCACAATGTCATCTACATATAGGACTTGCCAGAAGACCTCACCATCTATAGAGGAACCATTCATCAATTTGGACTCTGCATTAGTTTTCCCATCACAAAAACACCTTTAACAATCATATGCCTTAGTATTTTCTGCCTCACCTAATGTTTATGAACATAGGGTGATTGTTCAATAAAGTTATTTTTCATTATCGTGTCTTTTTAAGAAGTCATGAATTATTCTGATTACATAAGAACAAGCAACAAATTGTTGAAAAAGAGTCTTTGAAAGAGGTTGTTTAAAAAGACAGGGCTTTGTGCTACTCAATTAAATGCTTTTTTTTCATAATCAATGAACAATAAACACAATGGAATCTTATATGATTTATATTTTTCAATCATCTGTGAAATGTTAAAGATGTAGTCCACTGTAGAGTATTGTTTGAAAAAGTTCTACTCATTTCCTACTGATATACTCATATAGGATGTCCCTAATGTGTATATATGTGAGTACAATGCACATGCTGATCAACAAGCAAAGACTGCTACTCAACATATTGTCCCTGCTCTGAAATTAACTGATAAACCAGTATTAGCAAAACGGGTCCATCAAACAGCCAACCAGTGGGCACAAGACTGAGGTATTAGTATGTCTCGTTGACTGTTAAAACAAGTAGCAGAAGAATGTTATATATGTCAATTGGAAAAGGAATGAACTGTTCCTTAGGCAGTAACTGGAGAAATAGCAAGGGGAAAAGTTCCAGCCCAAATTTGGCAGGTAGATTATATTGGCTCCCTACCTCAAGATAAAGGACGCAAATTTATATGTACTTGTGTTGACACCTATTCAGGTGTACTAGTAGCTTGTCCGTATAAGAATTCCTGGAGTCAGGAAGACCTGAGTTCAAATCCGACCTTAGATGATTGACATACTTACTACCTGTGTGACCTTGGTCAAGTCACTTAACCCCAACTGCCCTGCCTTTCCGCTCAAAAAAAAAGAATGCAAACCAGGAAAACACCTGTAAAACTCTAGATATCATAAGTCTATATTATGGAACCCCAATGCAGATTCAAAGTGACATTGAGTCACATTTCAAAGGTAATGAAATGAAAAGATATTGTATATTAAAAAATACAGAATGGACATTACCTAAATCAAGATTAGCAGCTAAGGTAACACATGTATTGGCTGGAGTGATAGATTCTAATTATCAAGTAGAAATTATTGCTGTATTCCAAATTTAGGTGAAGAAACCATACAGTTTTGTAAAAATGACAGAATAGTTCAAGTGATTATTATTCCTTGTCAAACAATACCCCTTGGGAGGCGGAGCCAAGATGGCAGCTGGAAAGCAAGGACTAGCATGAGCTCCCCACCAAGTCCCTCCAAAAACCTATGAAAAATAGCTCTGAACCAATTCTAGAACTGCAGAACCCACAAAATAGAAGAGGGAAGCAGGGCTCTAGCCCAGGACAGCCTGGATGGTCTCTGGGTAAGGTCTATCCTGCACGGAGTTGGGAGCAGAGGGTAGCGGAGCAGAGCCCAGCGTGGGCGGTGCAGACCAACCAGATCAGGAGCAGGGTGGAGTGTGCCCTAGGGCCCTGAATCAGTGAGGTGCAGCAGTTACCAGACTTCTCAACCCACAAACACCAAAGACAACAAAGAAGGTTAGTGGGAAAAGCTGCAGGTGTGGAAGGAGTTTGCGGTTCAGCCATCGCCCAAGGGGCAGCAGAGGTAGGGCAGCTATAGAACTAGAGCTGCAGTTGCTTCTGGCCCCAGAACCACCTATTGGGAGGAATTAAGTAGTTGATCAGAGCAGGAGTGAAGAGCCTGCTGAAGATCTAAGTCCAGTCCAGGTTGGGGGTTCTTGGGGAAGGAGGAGTGCTGGTGAGGGAGAGTTACCACATCCCCCCAAGCTTGGAACATAGAACTCTTTAGTCTACAAGCATTCATACCCCACTGAAAAACTCAAGGGCCAAGTAAGTTGGCTGGGAACATGGCCAGGCAGTGAAAACGCA
>CM053623.1:225529844-225551222 GCA_028646595.1 Phalanger gymnotis
GCAGCTCTAGTTCTATAGCTTCCCCACCTCTGCTGCCCCTAGGGCGGTGGCTGAACTGCAAACTGTATCCCTGTCTCCAGCAGCTTTTCCCACTAACCTACTCTGTTGTCTTTGGTGTTTGTGGGTTGAAAAGTCTGGTAACTGCTGCAGCTCACTGATTCCCTTGATTAACTTTTTAAAGAGGCCTATTCACTGAATGGGAATTACCTCACTCAAAGTGAGAACCTGAAAAGACCTTAGCCAGAAGGCTAGGTTCTCCCAATGCATCCTGGGCCATCTCCAGTTGTCCTGGTGAATATCAGGCCACTGATATACACACACACACACATACAGAGGACTCAGGGTGAGCTAAATATAAAGGGACAATACCTAAAAAATAAAAATAAGGAGAGAGGAATATACTGGGAGAAGGAGTAAGGGAGAGGTAGAATGAGGTAAATAAAAGAAGCAAAAATTTGCTTTTACAGTGGAGAGGAAGAGGGGGGAGATAAGAGGAAATGAGTGAACTTTACTCTTGTTGGATGTGGCTGAAGGAGGGAATAACACACATTCAGTTGGGTATGGAAATCTATCTTACCCAACAGGAAAGTAGGGGGGAAGGGGATAAGAGAGGAGGGGGATGACAGAAGGGAGGGCAGAATAAATGGGGTTAGGATGGAGGGAATTAGACTTAGTCCTTCACAACATGACTATTATGGAAGTGTTTTGCATGACTACCTATAGCAAATTGCTTGTACTTGCTTGCAATGAGGGTGGGTGAGGAGGGAGGAGTGGAACTCACAGTTTTAAAAATGAATGTTAAAAATTGTTTTTACATGTAACTGGGACATAAGATGTACAGGCAATGGGGTATAGAAATCTATCTTGCCTCATAGGAAGATAGCAAGGAAGGGGATAAGAGAACTGTTTGATAGATTGATAGAAGGGAGGGCAGATTGGGGAAAGGGGTAATCAGAATGCATACCATCTTCGGATGGGGGAAGGGGAGAAATGAAGAGAAAATTTGGAACTCAGAATCTTTTGGAAGTGAATGTTGAAAACTAAAAATAAATTAATTATTTAAAAGATGAGAACTTTAAAAAATTGAGAAAGCAGCCTGCCAGAATCCTTTTATGAGACAAATAAAATCCTAATTCTTAAACCAGGGATAAAACATAGGAGGAAAACTAGAGACCAATTTAATTAACTAAATTAATAAAATTTATTCAAGAAATCAGTTATGACCAAGTATAGGTAGTTCAACACTGTCTCCTGTGTTCTAAACTTCGTTAGAATCTCACTGTCCTGTAACATTACATAACCCCGGAAATTAACACCTCCTCTTGGAGTGAAAGATGGGTGATGGAGGCCTCCTCCCAGATCCTGCATTTAAAGAGATCACCTGGACTTCTGGATCACATGAGCAAGAAGTGGGCTAGTATAAAGTTAATGGGGAATAAGATCTTCCCTGCCCATCAGTAGGCCTCATGTGGAGCCCATTAAGGGAAGCTTGCTTGTAGGAAGGCTTAAACAGCTTTTGCTAATTTCTAATTGGGTACTGAGTCAGGAGCATTGTGATACCTTCTTGCTCTGAGCCTATTAGCTGAAAGAGTATATACTCTGAGAGGTGACCTTTTGCTTTGGGGGCTTGCTTACAAGAAAGATTTTGTGGCTCCCTGAGTGGCCGTATGTTAAGAGCTCCTCAACTGCTCAGAAGTAAAGGCTCTCTCGATCCAGTGGTGGATGTAAAGTATATATATATAGTAGTTTTGCTTTGATTCATATATATACATATATACATATATATGTATATATATGTGTGTATATATATACATATATATACACACACACATATGCATACCTATATGTATATATACATGTATATGTATATATACATATGTATATGTATTCTCTCCAACTATAGTTACAAATATCATCTTTCCATGTAGGAATGTAAACAGTTCAACTTTAATAAGTCCCTTATGACTCTTGCCTGTTTACCTTTTTATGTTTCTCTTGAATCTTGTATTTGAAAGTCAAATTTTCTATTCAGCTCTAGTCTTTTCATCAAGAACACTTGAAAGGCCTCTATTTCACTGAATATCCATTTTTTCCCTGAAGGATTTTTTGCTGGATGATTCTTGGTTTTAATCCTTTGACCTCCGGAAAATCATATTCCAAGCCCTCAAATCTCTTAACATAGGAGCTGCTAAATCTTGTGTTGTCTTGACTGTGGCTCCACCATACTTAAATTGTTTCTTTCTGGCTGCCTGCAATACTTTCTCCATAAAATTCTTCTTGAATTTGACTACAATAACCCAAGGAGTCTTCCTTTTGGGATCTCTTTCAGGTGATCAGTGGATTCTTTCAATTTCTATTTTACCCTCTGGTTCTAGAATCTCAGGGCAGTTTTCCTTGATAATTTCTTGAAAGATGATATTTAGACTCTTTTTTTTATCATGGCTTTCAAGTTGTCCAATAATTTTTTTTAATTATCTATCCTGGACCTATTTTCCAGGTCAGTTGTTTTTGCAATGAGCTACCTCACAATGTATTCTATTTTTTCATTCTTTTGGTAATGTCTTATAATTTTTTGATTTCTCATAGAGTCATTAGCTTCCATTTGCTCCATTCTAATTTTTAAGGAATTATTTTCTTCAGTGAGCTTTTGGACCTCCTTTTCCATTTGTCCAATTCTGCTTTTTAAGGCATTCTTCTCCTCATTGGCTTTTTGGACCGCTTTTGCCATTTGGGTTACTTTATTTTTTAAGGTATTATTTTCTTCAGTATTTTGGGGGTCTCCTTTATCAAGCTGTTGATTTGTTTTTCACGATTTTCTTTCATTACTTTCATTTCTCTTCCCAATTTTTCCTCTACTTCTCTTACTTGATTTTCAAAATCCTTTTTGAGTTCTTCCATGTCAATTATTGAGAATAATTTGTACAGTATGAGTATTAACTATAAAAGTTTGATAAAAAGCTGTGATGAATCCATCAGGACATTCATTTATGCTAAAAACTCACAAAAAGAATCTATCTAAATCCAAAAGCAAGGATGTATAAATACAGGGATACTACATATATAGGGATTCTAGTATCTTTACAACAGGACTAGACACAATATAATAGGACTAGAACTCCCAATAAGCATGAGGGCTGCACAATGCTAGCAACAGCAATTAGAGAAAGAAATTAAAGGCATAAGAGACAATAAAAATATCCCTATTTGCTCTATGATTGACAATCCTAGAGAGTAAGCAAAGATATCAAATGAGACAATCAAAGTTGAAGACTACAAAATAAACCCTAAAAAATTACTTGTAATATGTCTCAATACAAATAACTATAAAATGCACTAAGCATCTAGGGAATCAATCTACATTATGGATATAGATAGATAGATATAGCTAGATGATATACGTACAAAATGCTCCTTAAAGACATAGAGAACAATTTAAATAGAAACGATTTAAAGTGCTTATGGTTTGGCCACGCCAATATGATAAAAATGACAATACCACCAAAACTAATAATCAGAGCACTATATAAATCAAATTATGAAAGAACTTGATAAAATAATAACAAAATTCATTTGGGGAAAAAAAAAAGAACTAGAATGTCAAGAGAAACAAGATAGGGATGAGACAGGTGAATAGCACTTCTAAACCTCAAACTATAAAGCAGCAGTCATTAACACCATCTGAGATTTGGTTTTAAAAAAAAAGAAGAAGAAAAATAAAATAATGTAATAGCAATTTAGATTTGAAGATCTTTCCCACCCATTAATAGGCCATGTGACCTGCCTATGTCACAGAAAGCCTAAGTCACATGTGGTGGGAAGAGCTTACTGAGAGGAAAAGGAACTTATGTCACAGGAAATGCTGAGAGAGCTGTTATGGCTGTCAATGGCAGTCATGTGTATCAATAATTAAGGTGGGATTTTCTTTTACTGTTTTCTCTTTTAGCACTTATTTAATCAAGTGCCCTTGAAGAGTCTTGCCTTTATTTCTTTGATTAAATCAGGAGTCTTTGATGACCTCCTTGCCTCAAGAGAAAGCCTAGGCCACGTGGGTTTAAGTCACATGTTTGTGACGCTTTTAGGTCACATGTGTAAGTCACATGTTGTGACACCCTTTGACCCTGAACAGAATATATAAACTCAAGAGGTTGGCATCTTCCCTGGGGGCTCTCTTGGAAGAGTGGCATGTGACTTGAAGACACTCTAGGCAGCTATTAAGAGCTCCCCAGCTTGTAAACCCAGATGTTGGAACTTTTTTAAACCCTGGTAACTATGCATTGGGATTTGAAGCAAACAAGGTCTGTCTGTTTATGTTTGTAATTTATTTGTATTTGCTCTGAAGTTCAGGTTGCTGGCTTTTCCTCTTGAATTAAGTGAATGATATTTGTATGTTGGATTAAAGTGAGGTTGTTAACCCCTTAAAGTTACTTTCCTTAGTAAAACTGATCAAGAAAACCTGTGTTAGTGGCTTTCTGTGTACTGGTTGTTGTTGGTCTTATATAGCCACATAATTGTTACATCATGATAGAGCTGAGTCAGCCTGTGATAGCTGAGCAGACTGTGACAGCTGTACTGTGAGTTTGTTTTTTGGGAAGACCCCCAGCAGGGGGTCAGGGAGGTTTTGGGAATGGTGAGGCTCCATGTTGTGATATTATGTTTTAAGTTCCTTGCTGTTATGATAAAGTGGGCTAATTGGTTGTGGGAGCTGAACATTTGGTTTGGAATATGGTTATCTGGTGCCTGAATAAATGTTTTACTTCTTCTACCTTCTATATGGAGAGTCTCTGATACTTTGCAATACAGAACTATATAGGCATATTCATGATTATCATTGATGTTGTTTATTGCCTTACTAATACATTATTTGGCGTCACGAACAGGATTGCAAGGTGTAAGACCTCTATTTAGATCTCTATTAGGTAGAAGGGCTTTAGAGGAACAAATGGTCATCCCAGGATGGGAGGAGATAACTTATTCCTCCCTAGCAAGGGAATGGTTTAAAGGCATCGGTTTGTATGAGGAATAGAAACAGAAGCTACAGAGGGGAGAACCTAGATGTCTGAAAGAAGCTACAGTCAAGTCAGGAAGGGAATTGTCAACAGCAGTCTGTATTCAAGGCTGGGTTTTACTCAAAGTGTATATATGAAAGCAGGGACAGACTAGTACGAGAGAGAACTCAGACTCAGAAAGTTACTGAAATGTCTGTTAACTCAAACGAGAATGGTTCTTCTATATCACAGCAAGATAGGGAGTCTTAGTGGTCAAACAACAGATTATTGTTCAGGAATCTACTGATTTTGCTGTAAATTCAGCTAGAAGGCAGAGGGAGCCAAGGAGGTCAAGAGTGCACCTCAGTTTAGCCCAGGTCAAGTCTAGCAGTCAGTCTGGTTATCATGGTGACAGGGGGAGAGAATATAGGCAGAAGGATACATCAGTAGCTGGGGCACAAGATGATACTTTGTTGCATGGCACTCCTCACATAGAGAATGATACATTGTTAGACTCTCAGCCAGAAGTGCGCCCCATACAGCAAAGGAGACAAGAAACACAAGATAATAATACAGTGCTCAGAGAGACGTTGGAGGATTTTTACACAGCAGGAAATCACAGATATCTTGAGTAGGTTCACCAAGAGAATGGGAGAATCATTAATATCTTGGATGGTGAGAATCAGTGATGAAGGGGCCACAGGAGTG
Source organism: Phalanger gymnotis (assembly GCA_028646595.1). NCBI lineage: Eukaryota > Metazoa > Chordata > Mammalia > Diprotodontia > Phalangeridae > Phalanger > Phalanger gymnotis. Next base: position 225,535,538 of record CM053623.1, read on the forward strand.
TCTGTAGATACTGTGGATTTTATAAGATTCATAAGTATTACTCAGAATCCTTTTGTACAGTAAGTTTTTAGGGATTACCATTTGCGAGGAGTTAACAAAACAACCAATCTGGTAGCTTTAGCTGCTATCTGTTGTAAGAGACAATATCTTGCTGATACTATGTGACCTACTGCAAACAGACCCTGGTATTCAATTAGGGACTGTATAAGAAAGTTAAAGGAGGTAATGAAGACTGCTATTATGATAGGGAAGGCCGAAGTTTACTATGAAATTCCCTGAGGAGTCTCTCATGGGAATTTGATAGTTAAAATGGCACCCCCGCTTACAAACATGTAATTCTGACTCTGCTAATTACAGAAGTAGGGAACCCTCTTTCAGAGGTGCTGGATAAGATTTCACAGTTAAGTGACTTAGGAGACTGAGGAAATGAGAAGGGTAAATCCAGGAATACCTGGTTCAGCAGAATATAATTTACATTGTTTAGAGAACTTTTGGTTGGATAGAAAAGAGATAAGAAAAATCTCTACTGGATAATGTATGAGAATCCCTAAGAATCATTTTGGACAGATATTACCTAAATTAGGATTAGCAGCTGAGGGAATACATGCATTGGCTGGAGTGATATATCCTAGTTATCAATGGGAAATTATTGTAACACTCCAGAATTTGGGTGAAGATCCTATACAGTTTTATAAAAAAGATAGAATAGTTCAAGTGATTATTATTCCTTGTGAAACAATACCCCTTGTGAAAACTGACCCACCTTCCAACATAACTAGCAGAGGAAAGGAAGGATTTCTACTGATAGAATAAAATTGGGAGATAAAGTATGGGTAAAGCAGAAGCCGGGAGATTTTTCCAAGTGCTGCAGAAATTAGCACATAGTAAAGATAATAATGTAACAGTGGTTTACCCAAGAGAAAATAATTATGAAACTGTATCCTTGACTCATGTATTCTATCATGAATGAGGCTATGATAGTCTCTTTGTTTCTTTTTGGCTTTTGTCTGTTAAATTTGTTTGACAGATTTGTTTCCTGCAGGCTTAGTACCATACAGCTTCAGATGCCTAATCACTTAACCCAGATGTCACCCTCTGATGTGTTAGGATGTCACCTCTCAACCTGTCCATTACTGTGATGTGTCATCTCTGGACCTGTTCACGTCCATGAAGTGTCATCTCTGGACCTGGCATTAATTGAGTTCTGGATGCCAGCTTGCAAAAGAACTAACCTCTCAAAAAGGACTCAATCTCTTGGAGCAGGGACAACTCTAAGTCCAATTTCAGCAGGAAGAAGCTATGGACGAGGAGTCCTTCATCCCTAACCTCAAGATTTTGAACCCCATTTGTTCAAGGGGTGAATGATAACATTGTTTTATATGCTTATCTCATGTTATTCCTTGTAATCTCAGAATTCCCATTGCCTTATGTAATGGATAAGAAACGTCTAACATAACAGCAATTTAGATTTGAAGATCTTTCCCACCCATTAATAGGCCATGTAACCTGCCTACATCACAGGAAGCCTAAGTCACATTGGTGCGAGGAGCTTGCTGAAAGGAAAAGGAAGTTATGCCACAGAAAATGCTGAGAGAGAGCTGTTATGGCTGTTAATGGCCAGCATGATAGCTAGAGCTGAGGTAAAGAAAGTCAGCCTGTGATAGCTGTACTGTGAGTTTGTTTTTTGGGAAGACTCCAGGAGGGGGTCAGAGAGGTTTTGTGATGGCAAGGCTCCATGTTGTGATATTGTGTTTTAAGTTCTTTGCTGTTATGATAAAGTGGACTAACTGGTTGTGGGAGCTGAACATTAGGTTATCAGTTATCTGGTATCTGAATAAATGTTTTACATCTACCTTTTATATGGAGAGTCTCTGATACTTTGCAATATAGAACTACATAGGCATAGTCATGATTGTCATTGATATGTTTTTTTGCCTTAGTGATACAAATAACAATAGAAAAGACAAGACAATCTAAAACTACAAATACTAAAAATAAATAAATATAAATAAAACTATAATAGCCAATTCAATAAAATGTAAATTTATCTAGGAATTTTGATGTCTGGTTTTTTTTTTAATTTTTGAATATTTCTTTGATAAAAAACTTCTGGGAAAACTGAAAAGTAGACTGGTAGAAATTAGACCAACAATATTCCACAATACAATATTAAAAATCACATTGTAAATAAAAATTTCCTGACTACAGTTATGGGCAGGAAACACATGTTTAACCAAAGAATAGAAAGGGGCAATTTTAAAACATAAAAAAACTTTTGATTACATGAAACTGAAAAGCTTCTACAAAAACAAAATTATAATGCACCTTGTTGATAAAAAGGGAAGCAGGAGAATTTGAGGAATATAAGATAGTAAAGGATAGGAACACACAAAAGAATTGCAACCACATGAAAGAATGTTCCAAATCATGAATAATAAGAGAAATGCAAATCAAAACAACTCTGGACCTCATACCCTGTAAATTGGTAAAGATGACAAAATATGGCAATAGTAAATGTTGGAAGATGGAGCTGTGAATTGGTACCATCATTCAGGAAAGCAATTTGAAGTTATGCAAATAAAATAACTAAATTTATTTTCTATTCTATTTCTATTCATACCCCCAAAGAAGCCAGTGAAAAGAAGAAATAAAAATCCCATTCACAATCAAAGTTATAATTACTACTTATGAATTTCCCTCCATCTTACAAGAGGGAAGAAAAAAAAAGGAAAAATGAAGAAATTTACAAGGTAATTTTGGAGGGAATAGCAAGTTGCGCATGGTATATGTGCAGTTCCATATTTCTTTTATTGTACTATGTTATGGAAATGCTTGTGAATTGCTTACTGAATTGAAAACAAAATTTTTTGACTAACGACATGCAAAGTAGAAATAACATACACCAAAATATTTACAAGAGTACTTTTTATGATGGCAAAGAATTGGAAACGGAGTTCACCAAACAGAAATAAGTGGAATCAACAAAATTTCATTGGAAGCATTAGGTCTAGTCTAGCTCACCCCTCCCACTTCTCCCACAAAGATCTAGAGAATGCTCCAGATTGAATTTTAATTGGGAAAGTAGAGAATCATTTTTATAGAATCATCAAAAATCATGGAATCATTTTCCTAGTCCATGGTGGCTAAGGGAAATGGACAGAAAGGTCTGTAGACACTGATGTGCCCAAGATATGGTCGAGGTCAGGAAGTACCTGGAAAGAGATCCCAGGGGATCCTTGAGTAAGCACTGAGTGTCATGTGGCAGCTCTGTCACTGTCCAGTTCTGGATCACAGACCCAAAACAGAGAGGAGCAGTTGTGAGTGTTGCCCTGTATACTGGGCATGTAACAACTTCCAAAAGTTGTATGGGTGGCTCTGATCCCAGAAGCAGGGTGCAGTATCACAGGCCAAAGGGGAACAGACAGGTCAATTATTCTAAATGGGTCAAGCAGCAATCTATTGGAGCTCCCAACCAGAAACAAGACTTAAATCTGGGTCCGGAAACAGACTAGGAGCACAGACCAGGGCCTGCAGATCTTTGGAAACACTGAAAATGGCAGGCTCCAGAATGAACTGTGAAAGCAGCAAAAGGGTGTAACATCCCTAAAATAGGCTAGACATCTCCATCTTAAAGTACTGTAATAACAATGCTGCTAGCAGCTGCTGTGGAGGTGTAAGACCAATGACACCAGCACACAAGTGGGCTGCTAGCACAGGTTCTTTGATCTGTTTTTCTAAAGAAAGCAACTTTAAGGGGTTTACAATCTTACTTTAATTAAACATATATATATATATATATATATATATATATATATCATTCACTTAGTTCAGGGGAAAAAGTCAGCACCCTGAACTTCTGAGAAAACACAAACAAAAACTATACAAACAGAGCAAATAACACAAATCGGCAGACAGGGCTTCCATTTGTCCACAGCAATATATACATAGTTACCAGAGAGAGAAGTACCAACATCTGGGTTTTCAAAGCCAGAGTGCTCTGTAGAGTCTCATCTGGCGAAATCATAGGAATGCTCTTTCAGTGAGTGAGCCCGCAAAGCAAAATGCTAACCTCCAAGTATACACATACATACACACACACACACACACACACACACACACACATACACACACTTCTTCAGGGTCAGCCCACAGAGGGCATCATAACCATGTGACTTGAACTTATGTGACTTAGGCAGGTCATCAAAGCCTCTTTGATTCAAACAAAGGCAAGACTCAATCAAAAGCACCTGATTGCCTTATGAGCTAGAAAAAAAAAGCAACAAAATTCATCTGGAAGAACAAAGGGTCAAGAATATTAAGGGAATTAATGAAAAACAAAAACGCAAAAGAAAGGGGCCTACCAGTGCCAGTTCTCAAACTATATTGTAGAGGGACAACCAGCTAAACTATCTGGTACTGGCTAAGAAATAGAGTGGTGGGATCAGTGGAATAGGTACACAAGACATACTAGTAAATAACCAGAGTAAACTTAGTGTTTCATTAAACACAAAGACCCCCAGCTTCTGGAATAAGGACTCACTATTCGACAAAAACTGCTGGGAAAACTGGAAAACAATATGGCAGAAACTAGGTATAGACCAACATCTTACACCACATACCAAGATAATGTCAAAATAGGTATACGATTTAGACATAAAGGATGATGCCAAGAAGCAAATTAGGAGATCAAAGAACAGTTTACCTATCAGATCTATTGAGAAGGAAAAATTCATGACCAAACAAGAAATAGACAGCATTAAAAAATGTAAAATAGGTAATTTTGATAATGGTAAGTCAAAAAAATTTTGAACAAACAAAATTAATGCAACCAAAATTAGAAGGAAAGCAGAAAGCTGGGAAACAATCTTTACAGCAAATTTATCTGATAAAGGCCTCATTTTTCAAATGTACAAAGAACTGAGTCAAGAGCATAAGAAGAAAAGCCATTCCCCAATTAATAAATGGTCAAAGGATATGAACAAGCAGTTTTCAGATAAAGAAATCCAAGCTATCTATAATGATATGAAAAAGAACTCTAAATTGCTTTTGATTAGAGAAATGCAAATTAAAACAACTCTGAGGTATCACCTTACATCTATCAGGATTGGCTAATATGACAAAAAAGGAAAATGATGAATGTTGGAGAGGATGTGGGAAAATTGGGACAGTAATGCACTGTTAAAATTGCAAACTGATCCAATCATTCTAGAAAGTAAATTGGAACTATGCCCAAAGCACAATCAAACTGTGTATACCCTTTGATCCAGCAATACTACTACTAGGTCTTTATCCCAAAGAGATCATAAAAAAGGGAAAAGGAGCCACATGTACAAAAATATTTATAGCAGTTCTTTTTGTGGTGGCAAAAAATTGGAAACTGAAGGGATGCACATCAATTAGGGAATACTTGAACAAGCTGTGGTATATGAATGCAATGGAATACTATTGTGCTATAAGAAATGATGAACAGGCTGATTTCAGAAAAACCTGGAAAGACATACATGAACTGATGCAAAGCAGAACCAGAAGAACATTGTACACAGTAACAGCAACATTATGTGATGACCAACCATGAATGACTTAGTTCCTTTCAACAATGCAATGATCAAAGACATTCTAAGGGATTACAATGGAAAATGCTGTACACATCCAAAGAAATGTACTTAGAATTCTTTCTTTATTTCTTTTGTTTTTTTTCCTTTTGGTCTGTTTCTTCTTTCACAATATGACTACTATGGAAATATGTTTTACATGATTGTACATGTATAACCTATATCAAACTGCTTACCATTTTAGGAAGAAGGTGAGAGAGGGAGAGGTAAAGATTTGGAATTCAAAATTTTGTAAAAATGAATATTAAAGATCATCTTTACATATAATTGGAAAAAATAAAATACTTTTAAAATCTTTAGCAAAGAAAGAAAGAAAATCACGAAAAAAGAGTCAACAGCTTGGTAAAGGAGGTACAAAAAATACTGAAGAAAATAACATTAAAAATAGAGTAGATCCAATGGTTAAAGAAGCACAAAAATTCACTGAAGAAAAGAACTCCTTAATAAGGAGAATTGGCCAAATGGAAAAGGAGGCAGAAAAGCTCACTGAAGAAAATAATTCCTTAAAAATTAAATTTGGATAACTGGAAACTAATGACAACATTAGACATCAAGAAACAATACAACAAAATCAGAACAATGAAAAAAATAGAAGAAAATATGAAATATCTCACTGGAGAAACAACCTGGAAAACAGAATGAGGAGAGATAATTTTTAAATTGTTGGAAAAACCTGAAAGCCATGATCAAAAAAAGCGTAAAATAGAAATTGAAAGAATCCACCAATCACCTCCTGAAAGTGATTCCACAATGAAAACTCACAGGAATATTATAGTCAAATTCCAGAACTTCCAAGTCAAGGAGAAAATGCTGCAAACAAACAGAAAGAATCAATTTGGATATCATGGAGCCAGTCAGGATAATACAAGATTTAGCAGCTTCCACATTAAAAGATCAGGGGACTTGTAATATGACATTCTGGAGGGAAAAGGAGCTAGGATTACAAGCAAGAATCACATACCGAGCAAAACTGAGTATAACCCCTAAGGTGGGAAAATGGACATTCAATAAAACAAAAGACTTTCAAGTACTCCTGATGAAAAGATCAGAACTGAATAGAAAATCTCACTTTCAAATACAAGATTTAAGAGAAGCATTAAAAGGTAAACAGGAAAGAGAAATCATAAGGAATCCAATAAGGTTAAACTATTTACATTCCTGCATGGGAAGATGATACTTGCAACCCCCAAGAACTTTATCATTATTAGGGCAGTTTGAAGAATACATACATAGACAGAGGGCACAGGTATGAGTTGAATATAAGATCACATCTAAAAAATAAAATTAAGGTGTGAAAGAGTAATGTATTGGGAAAAGGGAGAAGTAGAATGGAGTATATTATCTCACATAAAAGAGATGTTAAAGAGCTTTTACAGTGGAAGGGAAGATGAAGGCTATTTGCAAGGAGGGGTTGGGGGGAACGTTCTTGAACTCTCTTATCAGAAATGCCTCAAAGAGGAAGTAACACACATACTCAGTTGGATATAGAAATTTATCTTATAGGGCAGATTAGGAGAGGCAGTGAACAATCTTAACTATAAAAAAAAATTTACAGCAAGTTTCTCTAATAAATGCCTCATTTCTCAAATATATGGAGAAATGAGTCAAATTAGTGAAACGAGAGTCATTCTCCAATTAATAAAATGGTCAAAGGTTATGAACAGGCAGCTTTCAGGCAAAATAATTAAAGCTATCTGTAGTTACATGAAAAAATACTCTACATCACTACTGATTAATCCATTATATATTGATTGGCCCCCTCATTATGTGAATTTGAGCTCCCTGAAGCCTGTAACTTCAGTTGTCTATTGTAAAATTTGAAAATTGATGTTCTTTGATGATTAATTAATCTGGTAATAAGATATTTGCCCACCAAGGGACTTTCCAAGGGAGACAAATCAATCTGGTCACAAGATTTTTGCCCACCAAGGAACTTTACAAAGAATTTTAGGGGATACTGGTCCACCTGGTGAGGTACTGATGTAGAAGAGCATCAATCAATCAATCAGGAGTGAAATGCATCTGCATAGTTACTGTGTAAATGCTATGAGAGTTGCTCTGCCATATACATCCTTGACTATGGAGGAGTTTGGGATCTAATTTATTGGTATTTGCTAGCCACACTAATAAACTGATCATGCTTGGATCTTTGTGCCTCAGTTTCTCTTTATGACAGATTTTTATCATGCCATATCCATACCTAGGAATTGTGATATCACTATAAAAGGGAATTCCCTAGTGAGGCAATTGCCTCTACCAATGCAGAATAGTAAATGTTCTGCAACTTTACAGTTATCTCAATCAATGAGAAGTTAAGTAATTTAATCAAAGCCACAAACCCAGAATGTGTCAGAGATGGGACTTCAAAAGCCTCCTGTTTCAGGGGTAGCTTTCTATTCACTATATCATCCTGTTTCTCATCACTAATGAACACTGATACAAAATTTTTTAATTGAAATCAAACAGGAAAACATAAAGAAATATATCCAAAAAACTACTTACTATGTTCTAGGGATGTAAAAAGGTGTTTCTACATTAGGAAAATAATCATATTAAAAAACAAAAGTAATATGATGAATACATGCAGAAAAAAACCTTGATAAAATCCAACATTCATTTACACTAAAAACCTTAAAAAGCATGGGCAGATAGACCATTTTAACACGACAAATGCATATATCTAAAAGTTAGCATAATTTTAAATAGACAAAAAGAAGTTTTCCCAATAAATATGCTCATTCTCCTCACTATTGTTAAACATAATTCTACACATGCTAGGGATAACAATAAGACACAAGAAAGAACACAAGCAAAGATGATGGTTTGCTTAGAAAATACTATAGAACTAGTAAAGAAACTGAAGAAATTAATACCTTCAGTAGTCAGAAAAAAAAACCACAAAAATCATCAGCATTTCTATATGGCAAAAACAAAATCCTTAAAGAAATAATACAAAAGGAAATCCCATTCAAAATAACTTCAAAAATACATAAAACACCCAAAAGACAATCTACCAAGACTAAAAATTTGTGAAAATTTATGGAAATTCTTTATAGAAATAATGACAACTGGAGGGATACTCACTGCTTATGATTTTGCTTTGCCAATACAGTAAATATGATATTAAATTAATTTACAGATTTAGCCCTTTACCTTCAAACTACCAAAGAGAAGTACATATTTCATAGAATTAGGGGAAAAAAAGAGCAAAATTTACCTGAAGTCTAGAATGTCATGGAAAATCATAAAGAAAGAAAGCAAACCCTGAATTACATTTCAAAGTAGTAATTATCTATACTAGAATCGATACTAGTTAAGTAATAACTTAAGTAAGAATCAATACTAGTTAAGTAATAGAAAAGTAGAACAATGGATTTTGTTGCTGTTGTTCAGTCATTTTCAGTTGTGTCACACCCTTCCAGACGCCATTTGGGATTTTCTAGACAAAGACACTGCAGTGGTTTCCCATTTCCTTCTCCAGCTCATTTTACAAATGAGGAAACAAAGGCAAGCAGGATTAACTGACTTGCCCAGGGTCACACAGTTAGCAAATGTGGCCTGGAAAATCCAGACTGGAATTGAGGAAGACGAATCATGCTAACTCCAGGCCTGGCACTCTATCCACTGAACCACCTAGCTAGCTGCCCCAGAACAGACTAGAAAAAGAAGAATCATAAAGAAATAAACTCAATAACTCTACAAAATCAGGCAAGATAAAATAGAACTTCCATCAAAAGCTACATGGAAAATGTTTCAAATCACAAACAGAAATGCAAAGTAAAGCAACTCCAAAGTTCCACCTCACCTCCATCAAATTGAGAGATGTCACTTAAAGAAAGTGGCAATTGTTGGAAGGAGTATAGGAAGACAAGCTACTAATACATCGCTGGTGGATCTCCGAATAGTTCCAACCATTCTGGCAAGCTAAACTATACCTTTTGACCCAATGATGCCACTACTAGGCATTATTTGACACAAAGAGGTCAAAGAAAGGAAAATGACCCATATGTACAAAAAGCAGCACTTTCTATTGCACCAAAGAACTGGAAACAAAGAAGATGGTCATCGAGAGAAATGGCTGAAAAAACTGAAAAACTGATATAATTAAATGTTACCGAACTATAAGAAACAACCTAAAAGGATGGATTCAGAAAACTCTGGGAAGATTTATAATGAACTGACAGGTGCATAATAACCACAAAAACGTAAAAGAAAACAACTCTCAAAAACTTCAGAGTTCTGATCAAGGCTCTGAACAACCATGCCTTCAGAAGACAAAACATGTTTCTCCACATCTTTTGGGAAGAGAAAATGGGCTAGAGGTTCAGAATGACATACATTTAGAGGCAAGTCAATATGTTGATTTGTTTTGCTTGACTATACCTTTTGATTAGAAAAGTGGAGTAAAGTGGGTGGGTTATGAAGATGCAAAAGAAGAAAGAAAAGAGCATTTATTAATAAAGCATTTTAAAAGTAAACAGAAAAAAGCAATAAAATTCAAAGGGGAAGACAGGGCAATTTTGTTATGTCAAATATAATATGTACTTTTCAAAGTACATATGACAGAAACAATCCTTTTTTCTGTTTTTTTTTATTAAAGTTTTCATGTTTCATGATGTTTATAAGTTCATAATAATAAAATAATTAAGCTATCAAATGAATCTGTGGTCTTACTGACTTGGGAGTTGTCTTCAGAGAGAAAATCATAACTGTTTGCCCATGCCCAAGCACCTCAGGGACTATGATATTAGGGTCCAAGTGTGGGGATTCTACTACCTTTGATGAAAAAAAAAGGTTTGCTATAACACTTTTTACCTTTCCCTTTTTCTTCTGTGTGTAGTACTCATCCCATATTCATCCTTGAATTACTTTACTTAGATATCTTGCCAAGTTTTCTTTTGACAGGTTTGAACTTCCACTGCTTCTCTCTGCTTTATAATACTGCTCATAATCATCCATCATCATTCTTTGCTAGATTGCACAGCCAAGTTTATATTCTGATCTAATGTTGTTACCTTTGATAGTCAACTCTCTCTGCTTGGCAAGTGAAGTCTCAAGTTTTCTAAGGTGCTTTCTAGGCGTTTTTGTCACCTAACTGTATCAGGTAGTTCAACTGATTTAAGTTCCTAACTAAATTACTATTGTTGTTCTCAAGGTCACTTCTGTTGCCAGCTTCCCATTTTTAAAATTTTCAATACCTTTTGAAATGATTCAGAGTTAAATCTTCTGAACAGTAAGCCATATGCTTTTCTCATTTTTATTCTTTGTTCTTGCTTATTATAACTTCTGATCTTAGTTTGAATGAGTCAAATGTTATAACAAAATTTAATAATAGAAAGCTTTTTAAAATCCCTAATTGACAACTTTTGAGAAAATTTAAAAGCAGCAGGAAAGAATTATGTTTAGGCCAATAGCTTATAAGACCAAATCTTCTACCACATACCACACAATAAATATGGAATGACTATGAGACATCAATACAAAAGATCACACCAAAAAATGTACAGAGAGAACACAAGCAGGTACCTTTCAAAGCTATGGCTAAGGGAAAAATTCTTAGCAAAAGAAGAGATAGAGGCAATCATAAAGGATGAAAGTTTCAATTACATGAAATTAAAAAATTTTTATATACACAAAATCAATGCAGTTAGGAGAAACTGATAATTAGGCAAAAAATCCTTGTACCAAATACCTCTAATACTTCAAATATATAATCAAAGTGTATAGAACCTTGGTGTTTTTCCTTCTAAGGATATTTTTATTAAAAAGTAATGGGGGGGACCCTGAAAAAAATCACATTTCAGAAATGACTGAATAAATACATACATATATAAATGCTTGTTGACATACCCTAATCCTTTAGCAAAGTAATCAAAGGATATGAATAAATTATTCTCAAAAGAATTCTAAACTATTAACAACATAATGCTATAAGAAATGCAAATTAAAATAACTGAGGTTTCATTCCACACCAAACAAACTGGCAAAGATTACAAAAGATGGAAATAGTCAATGATGGAGCACTATAACAACAATTCGGCTAGCAGCAGCTGTTGAGGCATAAGACCCAACAAGACTAGCAACAAGAAGGCTGCTAGCACAGGTTCTTTGATCTGCTTTACTAAGGAAAGTAATCTCATTTTAATCACACATACATATATCATTAACTTAGTTCAGCCAACACCCTGAACATCAGAGCAAATACAAATGAATTACAAACAGAGACAATATAAACAGACCAAATCACAATTCAGTTACCAGGGAATGACCAATGGGTCTGGGTTAGAAAAGCTGGAGGGTAGTTACAACGGCTTGCCCAGAGTCACACGCCACTCTTCCAGTAAGTGAAAGATCCCAAAGGAAAACTGCCAACCTCTGAGCTAATATACCCTGTTCAGGGTCAAAGGACATTACAACATGTGACTCAAACCCACTTGGCCTAAAAGCTTCTGGTGTCACAAACATGTGACTCAAACCCATGTAAACTAGGCTTTCCCTTAAGGCAAGGAGGTCATCAAAGACTCCTAATTTTATCAAAGAAACAAAGGCTGGACTCATCAAGGGCACCTGATCAAATAAGTGCTCCAAAAGAGTAAACAGTAAAAAAAAAAAAAGTCCCACCTTAATTAATATTACAAGCACATAGTCCCAGTGGGCGCTTATTAAATGCTAGCTGATATGACCAAAGGGCTATAAAATTGTGCATACCCTTTGATCCAGCAATATCACTACTAGCTCTGTATCCCAAAGAGATCATAAAAAAGGGGAAAGGGCCCATGCAGACAAAAATATTTATAGCAGCTCTTTTTGTGGTGGCAAAGAATTGGAAATTGAGGGGATGCTCATCAATTGGAGAATGGATGAACAAGTTGAGGTATATGAATGTAATAGAATACTACTGTGCTATAAGAAATGATAAGCCGCAGGCAGCTTTCAGAAAAACCTGGGAAAACTTATGTGAACTGATGCTGAGTGAAGTAAACAGAACCAGAAGAACATTATATACAGTAACAGTAATACTGTGTGATGATCAACTATGATTAACTTGGCTCTTCTGAGCAATACAATGATCCAAGACAATTCCAAATGACTCATGATGCAAAATGCTATCCATATCCAGAGTATTGATGAAATCTGAATGCAGATTAGAAGCACACTATTTTCACTTTTAGGGGGTTTTGTTTACTTTGTGGTTTTTTTCCTTTTGTTCTGTTTCTTCTTTTACAACATGACTAATGTGGTAAGATGTTTTACATTACTGCACATGTATAACCTGCATCAGATTCCTTGCTCTCTTGAGAAGGGTGGAAGGGGAGGAAGGGAAAAAAATTTGGAACTCAAAAATCTTTCAAAAAATGAATAATGAAAATTGTCTTCATATGGAATTGGAAAAAATAAAATACTATTTAAAAAAGAAAAGAAAGAAAATGAATTCTCCCTTTACAACTAAGTCTTCTGCATGAAATTTGGACAGACCAAAAGTACAAAACCCAGAAGGCTTCTCTTTTTCACAAATTTTCTTGCTGGTATCTATTTGGCTATCTATGCTACTTTAATGATTTTTCTCCACAGCTTTTTCTCCTTAAATTTCCAAAGGTTGTATTTTCACTATGCCAGACTTAACTGTATTCATCCTGCCTTCTCTTTTCTGAATGTTACTGACACCCTCACCCTCATTCATTAGTCTCTCTGATTCCATCATCTGGGATTAAGTCAAGATTGGAAAACATATCATTTTATTTTCTGGCTCGTATCATTAAAACATTTTGGCCTTGGTGTTTTTCCTTCTAAGGATATTTTTATTAAAAGGTAGTGGGGGGGGGACCCTGAAAAAAATCACATTTCAGAAATGACTGAATACATACATACATAAATGCTTGTTGACATCATGACTGACCTCCAATCCCTCAATCCTTTAGAACTATCCCAAGGGAGAGGATTCCAGGAAGATGGCAGAGTAGGTCAGAAAACTTCAAGCTCTCAAGATTTTCCACAAAAGAGATAAAATAGCACCTCAGGGTGAACACAGAGCAGTGAAAATAAATAAGAGTAGGGTTAGAACACGGGTCCTCCTAAACATTTGGAGAAGATCTAAAGAAAAATCCCAGGACTAGGTTTCCTCCCAGTGAAGAATAAACACCTCCAGGCTACGGACCTTAAACAACAAGCAGCAAGCCCTGGGGCCATCTGGGTTGAGAGGCTGCCTCTGCCTCAGCCACCCCAGGAACAGTGAGAGGAGTTGGGTGTCTGAGCTGGGGAAGATCTAGGGAACCTCTGCTGAAAAACAATGCCAGATCCAGCTGTGCTGTGGACAGCAGAGGGGGTGGAAAGGAACCAGCACATGCTGGATAAGTGCAGAAGCAGTGGGGCAGAACGCTGCTGGCTGCGAGCAATTACAGCAGACTGGAGGTCTTGGTTTGAGTTCAAAGTCAGAGGGGAGAACTGAAGTGGATTTGAGACCAGAGGTATCATATCCCAGGAACAGAGATGATTATAAAAACTAAACTATTACCCAAAAAACGCACAGGCAAAACAAAATAGAGAACACCTCATTCGTCTTCAGAGAAGGATAACAAAGCAAAGAAACTCTCTTATACCCCAAAGAGTAATGTCAAATGGTCACCTGCTCAAAAAGAAATTCATCGAAGAGCTTAAAAAAGACTAAACATCAAATCAGAGAGAGTGAGGAAAAACCAAAAAGAAAAATAGGAATAACCAAAAAAATAAAGATTATGAAAAAGAACTGGGCAAGGGGAAGACAGAGAAGTTATGAGATGAAGAAATTTTAAAAACCAAAATATAAAGAATGAAAAATAGAAGAGAATATGAAACATCTCATAAGAAAAATAACTGATCTGGAAAACAGATCAAGAAGAAAAAACATGGGGGTGGGGCCAAGATGGCAGCTGGAAAACAGGGACCCGCTTAAGCTCTCCCCCACATCCCTCCAAACACCTGTAAAAAATAGCTCTGAACAAATTCTAGAGCTACAAAACCCACAAAATAACAGAGGGAAACAAGTCTCCAGCCCAAAACGGACTAGATGGTCCCTGGGCTGCTGGTGGGGAGCACAGCCCAGTGGGGGCCATGCCAGGGCAGACCAGACCAGGAGTCAGGTGAAGCAGGCCTTAGAGCCATGAATTACTGAGCTATGGTAGTTACCGGACTTCTCAACCCACAAATGCCAAAGACAATGGAGCAGGTTAGTGGGAAAACTGCTCCATCTGGGTGAGAGAAGTACACAGTCCAGCCCCAGCATGTTGGGGGGCGAGGGGGTAGTGGCGGCAGAGGTGGCACTGCAGCAGCGGCAGCAGGAAGCTCCTGTGGCTGCTTCCAGAGCTCCAGTGTCAGCTGCTTCTGGAGTCCCTGACTCACATGGTGGGAGGAATCAAGCAGTGGATTCTACAGAGGGAGTGCAGGGAGCTCTTTGCTGGCGTGGAGGCAAGGTTCTATTGCTTTGCCCTGCTTGCATCTGGGTCATGGTCCTAGTTGGTGGTTCTTGGGGGAGAAAAAGCACTGGTGTGACAGAGCCTAAACTGACTGGAGTAGAAGTAGATCTGAAAACCGCAGCACAGCCCCTAAACCTTGGGACAAAGCACTCTCCTCTAAAAGCAGTCATATCCTGACAAAAAACTCAAGGGTCAAGTAATTGGCTGAGAAATGGGTAGGCAGCAAAAAAGGACTCAGACACAGACTACAGAACCTTTTTTTGGTGACAAAGAAGACCAAAACATACAGTCAGAAGAAGTCAACAGAGTCAAAGAGCCTACATCAAAAGCCTCCAAGAAAAACATGAACTGGTCTCAGGCCATGGAAGACCTTAAAAAGGAGTTGGAAAAGCAAGTAAGAGAAGTTGAGGAAAAATTGGGAAGAGAAATGAGAGTGATGCAAGAAAATCATGAATAACAAGTCAATGACTTGCTAAAGGAGACCCAAAAAATACTGTAGAAAATAACACCTTAAAAAATAGACTAACTCAAATGGCAAAAGAACTCCAAAAAGCCAATGAGGAGAAGAATGCCTTGAAAGGCAGAATTAGCCAAATGGAAAAGGAGGTCCAAAAGACCAATGAA
>CM053623.1:225551722-225566767 GCA_028646595.1 Phalanger gymnotis
TCACATAAAAGTGGCAAGAAAAAGCAGTTCATTGGAAGGGAAGAGGGGGCAAGTGAGGGTGAGTGAGTGAATCTTGTGCTCATCAGATTTGACTTGAGGAGGGAATAACATACACACTCAATTGGGTATCTTACCCCACAGGAAATAAGGAGGAAGGGGGTAAAAATGGGGGTACGATAGAAGGGAGGGCAGATAGGCGGAGGAGGTAATCAAAAACAAACACTTTCAAAAAGGGACAGAGTCAAGGGAGAAAACTGAATAAAGAGGGACTGGATAGGAGGGAGCAAAATATAGTCTTTCACAATATGAGTATTGTAAAAAGGTTTTACATAATGATACGCATGTGACCTAGGTTGAATTGCTTGTCTTCTTAGGGAGGGTAAATGGGAAAGGGAGAGGGGAGAGAATTTGGAACTCAAAGTTTTAAAAGCAGATGTTAAAAAAAAAAAAGTCGTTTTTGCATGCAACTGAGAAATAAGATATACTGGCAATGGGGAATAGAAATCTATCTTGCCCTACAAGAAAGTAAGGGAAAAGGGGATGGGGGGGGGGGAGTGAGGTGACAGAAAGGACAGCTGACTGGGGAACAGGGCAATCAGAATATATGCCGTCTTAGAGTGGGGGAGAGGGTAGAAATGGGGAGAAAATTTTTACTTCAAAATCTTGTGGAAATCGATGCTGAAAACTAAAAATATTAGATAAATAATAATAATTTAAAAAATAAAAAAAATTAGATTGGAGCAAGTGAAAGCTAGTGATTTTGTGAGAAATCAAGAAATTATAAAATAGAAGCAAAAGAATGAAAAAATGGAAGACAATGTGAAATACATCACTGGAAAAACCACTCACCTGGAGAATAGATCCAGGAGAGATAATTTAAAAATTACTGGACTACCTGAAAGCCATGACCAAAAAAAAAGCCTAGATATCATCTTTCAAGAAATTATCAAGGAAAACTGCCTTGATATTCTAGAGCCAGAGGGTAAAATAGAAATTGAAAGAATCAACCTCTTGAAAAAGATCCCAAAAAGAAAACACCTAGGAAATCAATAAGGGCAGCAACCCTTGCAGGGAAGGGACCTGCCAACCCTGCCACTATTAACAACCACTAACCAATTGCCAATGGGCAGGTAAGCCCAAAAGCCCCAGGAAAGTAGTACTCAGCTATCTAAGACCCCTAGCTTTGCTTATAGAACTGTCCTTGCATCCACTGTCCAGAAAAACAACCTATTTGCAGATTTAGCCTGGTGATTAACTCTGAACGTGCTACAGCACCACAGCTTCTTTGACTTAAAAAAGGTTCTTACCACCAAAGTCCTCAGCAATGTTAAGTGGCTCAGAATAAAAAACTGATACGATTTTATAAATGGAAATGTTATCAAAGAAGATACATTACTATCTGCTTAGCCCCAGCTTCCTAAATATCTTTAGGTCTTTCCACATGACTTGCAGCTGAAACTTCCTATACATGCTATATATCTCAATGAGAATGTGAACTACTTGAGAGCAGAGAACTAGCTTACTTTTCTATTTGTATCACCAGTGCTTAGGAAGAAGGAAAGCTGCCAGCATTTATTATTTATTACCCAGATATTATGATAAGCACTAGGTATATAAAATATAAGCAAAAATACAGTGCCTGCCCTTAAAGAGTTTAAATTCTCATAGAAAGAAGTGTAGAGATATTAAGTAACTTGACCAAGGTCACCTCTGTAGTATTAAGAAGAGAAAAGATTCAAACCAAGGTCCTCTGAGTCCATGGGAAAATACGAACAATATTAGCACAGGATGAAAAGCATGGATAAGTTGCAATCTGGAACCAGACAGATCCTTGCAAGTACCAAAGTTTATACTCTGGAGATACAGTCCTACAATTCACAATACTTTTTTACAAAATGAAGTATTCTGTCACATAAAAGTCAGCCAACAAGCATTTATAAAATGCCACCTACTACCACTATTACTACTACTGTTACAACTAGCTAATATGTAGTGCTTTAAGGCTTGCAAGGTGTTTTACATGTTGACTCATTTAACATCCTCACAGCAACCCTATTGTGAAGAAGGTGCTATTATTCTTCCCATTTTTACAGATGAGACACAGAGGGCTTAAGTGACTTGCCCAGTATGTGTCTGAAAGCAGATTCTTACTCACATCTTTCTGACTCAAATTCCCAGCTCAATTCACAAGAACAGCTATTTGTGTCACAGGACAGGTGAGCAGTACTCATGCCTCAATTTGGTTCCAAAAACTGAGGGCTTGCAGACCCCTAGAACTAGCTCTGGAAAAAAACAAAATAAAAAGCACCTGGCAGGAATGAAAGTCTCTCTTGGAGAATGGTGGGGGAAGATGAGTCTAGGGCAGCAGGACACTACAGTTCCTTGCTACATATGGTCCTTCTCTCCACTAGGGGCACTATATCCTTACATATGGGCGTTCTGTCCATAGGAATATAATTTTTGGTTGCTTATATTTTTTAACATATTTGGGGGTTTAGGGACTAGATTTTTTTTTCTAAAAGCTAGAACAATTTACTTTTTGTCTTGTGCAATTTTCGTTTATGATTTCTTGAAATATAGATCTGAAAAAACAGGCTTTCAAAATAATTGGTTTAAAAGGAGTCCAAAGCCCATTTTGTTTCAAATGCAGCTACCTTGACTAGTACTTTAAGTCCAAATCACTGTGGCTTTCATTGAATGGCCAACAATTGCTGTTTGTCATTGCTTTATAAGAGGATCAACGACATCACCTGAGGATGTCTTGCCTGTGAAGTGCACTTAAGTGAGGCAGAGTTGCACAAAGTGTTCCAAGAAGTCACTGAATTTCAGTAGCAAGACAAAAGTCAGGATGCAGCAGATGACCTTGGCATCTTTGATGTCTGATCAAGCTCTGAGCACTCCACACCACCTTCTTTAGCCACCATAAAGCTGAACAAATTAGAACAAATAGTCACTGGGGGAAATTTTCAAGCTTGGGATAGACATCCTCCTAACTCATCAAATGGTTTGAGGCCTGAGCCCCCAGCCCAAGACTCAGTGGCTCATTGTTTAGGTTCTAATGGCTTAGAATGAGTGACAATAGCTACTGTTTTTTGTTCTGGGGAGAAACTTTGCAGGCCTCCCCCTGTCAGATTTTTCTGTGATGGTAAATTAGGCCACCTTCTGCCTCAATTCTTACTTAGTTCTTAGTCATGAACTGGGTTGCCTCAGACAAACTGAGAATTAAAGCCAAGGTCATCCACTGCATCCCAGGCCCTTGACTTTTGTCTTACCACTGGATGTAGATGACTCTGGAAGAGTGAGGATGACGACTTTTCACAGCTCTGCCTCACTTAAATCCAATTCACTAGCAAAGTCAAGAAATCACTCTCATGATGTTATTGGTCTTCTTCAAGAACGAAGGTCAAGCTACAACAAACAAAACGGTATACAGAATAAATTAGAGATAATCTGAGGGAAGGCAATAACAAGAAGGATGTTGAAAGTCTTTTTGCAGAGGTTGAAATTTTAGCCAAGATTAGAGAGAAGCCAGGATACAAACATAAGAATCGAAGGAAATACAGGCATGGAGGACAACAGCCAGTGAAAATGCCCAAAGTCAAGAGGTAGAGCATCTCACACAGGGACAGCAAGGAGGCCAGTGTTACTGATTCACTGAAGGAGGTGTAAGGAAGTAGTAATGTATAGAAAGGAAGCAGCAGTAAGTTAGGAAGTAAAGTGTAAGAACACTGGAAAGGTAGGAGTGTCAAGTTATGAAGAGCTTAAAAAGCCCAGCAGAAGATTTTGTATTTGATCCTGGACACTAAAGGGAGCAACTGGCGTTTACTGAATAAGGAAATGACATGGTGAGACCTTTAGGAAGATCAATTTGATGACTGACAGGAAAATGGACTGGAATGGGGAAATTTAAGGTAGAGAGGCAACCAACAGACTATTGCAAGATTTCAGGATAATATCATAGGAGTGAAGATGTGGCCTGGGGTAGAAGAGAGATGTTAGTAAGGTAAAAAATGACAGAATTTGGCCACAGATTGGTTTGAGGGGGAACAAGGTGAGACAGAGTGAGGATCTGAAGATGACACTGGTGGTGTGAGCTTTGGTGATCAGGAAGATGAAGATGCCCTCAAATGAAATAGTGAAGTTCTAAAAAGGGGAAGGTTTTAGGGAAAAAGAAAATGGGCTCAGTTTTGGATGTGTTCAGTTTAATTATGTCTACAAAACATCCAGCTCTATAAGGTAGTTGGTGATCAGAAGTGGAGGTCAGGAAAAGAGGATAGGGTAGGAAAAATTCATCTGAGATTCATCTGCATAGAGATAATTGAATCCATGGGAATATAGGAAGGAAAAAGAGAAGGCCCAGTAGAAAGGATTGGGGAGACAACCTAGGTTAGCATAAATAAAAAGCAAGCAAAGGAGTATAAGAAGGTGGTTTGGTATAGTAATCTTTAAGAAATATCTAGAAGGTGGTGAGAAAAACACAACTGGAGTTTGGTAATCTAAGAAATTTTGAGGAAAGGTAACTCAGAATTTAAATCCTTTGGGAAATGGCCAAGGCCATTCAGGATAAGCAATAAGCAAAAGAAAACACACTTGTGGAGTACAAAATATAGACTACTGAAAGAAGTCTATGGAAGAAATATATTAGAAGTCTACAGGAAAAAAAGAAGTCTACACGAAAGTCCATCAAACAAATCAGATTACTTGATCAACACCTATACTCCCCTAACAGGCCATACTGTTTGGGGTGAAAAAATCCTTTTCTGTCCCTGGAACATTTCTCAAGGTTCAAGCAAAACTCGGTTAATCGGCGACATACTGCCCCAAAGAAGCAGCGGGTGAGTGGGCAAGGTTGTCCCAAACAACACCTAGAAAGGGCAGGGCCCAGGGACCAGAAGCTGGACTGAGATTTGTGTTTTATTTCTCCACCCATAGTCCCTGGTAGGAGAAGTGGGATGGGCAAAAACTGCAGCTGCTAAACACTTCGAGGTTTGGAAAAAGCTTCTTGCGGCTTGACCTACAGACTGGAGGAGACAAACCAGGCGGCGGGAGGGGCAAAGGAAAGACAGAGAGGCCAGGACGGCCGGACAGGTGCATCAGCACCCTCCCTCTCCTGGGAGGGGGGACCCCCGAAGTCCGAGCCGAGGGCAGGAGGCGGACGGGGTACAAGGAGGTCCCGCAGAGCGACGAGAAAGGGGAGCGCCTCAGAAGGGCCCCGTCCTCACCTGGTTAAGCTCATTCTCGGCCGCGATCCGCAGTTTGGGATCGATGGTGCCTTTCAGCGCCTGGATGATCCGGTTGGGATCCATCTTCCTTGCCCAAGAAGCGAGGGTTCCGCTGCCACCTTCTCTGCAGGCCTGGGCGACGGCGATACTGGTAACTTCACCTTAACAACCTCCTGCCTCCTCCCCCTTTTGTCCGGTCTACCTGAGGCCCAGCTTCTGGCTCCCGGCTCCGGCCGCCACCGCCACCAGAAACTCCTAGCAGCACGGCGCTGACTTGCTAAACCCCTTCTTTCCTCCCTCCCCCCACTCCCTCAACTCCCTCTCCATTCACCGGTTTGCGACAGCCGTGAGGGCCAGGGGAGGGGGTGGGAGAGGAAGGAAAGGAAGAACTGCCTTCCTTTACGGCAGCTGCTCTCTGCTTCTCCCTTCCTCCTCCTCCCCACGGGGTTGGTACCACACAGACAGGAAGCAGCCATCTTGTTGTACGGAAAAGAGCTTCCCGCTAGGAAGGGAGTTCAAGCTCCGGGAGATGACCTCTACATCCATCCAGCCACAGCTTCTTCATTCATTTCCTGCAGGCTAAATACCAAGTGGGGTACGTCTTGGGTTCATTTAATGGGAGAGGTGCAGCTGCCCCAGTTGTATCTACGAGTTAAAAAAGAGGAAAGGGAAAACAGCATTGCGTCCCTTTCTGATTTTTAACAGTGGCAACGAATTGTTTTTCCTGACTATAGTTGGCAGCTTGAATCATCCAAGACTCCGCCGGCCTCTTATCTAAAGACCCTAAAGGTATTCTGGTAAATATTTAACGACCAATTGAGAGGATTTAGAGGCGTAAATGCTCACTGAGAAAATTTAACAACCAGCTCTCCTGAGCCAATCCTAGCTGGCTCCAGCACCATCCCTCCTCTCCCCTGATAGAACGTGTGAAAAATCCCTGCATCCCCTCGGATAAAAATGCGAAGTGTAGGAGCCAGTTGCAAAACTTTGCTGTCTTTGTGAAAACCAGATCAGACTCAAAAGTAAAGGCAAAAAAAAAGGCTGAATCCCAGTGAAGTAATTAGCAAGAAAGAGGAGACTATTTAATGAAATAGTGAGCTATTCAGGGGTGGGGAACCTGCGGCCTCGAGACCACATGTGGCCTTCTAAATCCTTGGATTTGGCCTTTTGACCGAGTCCAAATTTTATAGAGCATATCCTTTTATTGAGGGGATTTGTTCTGTGAAGTTTGGACTACGTCAAAGGGTGGCACTTGAGGACCTAGAGGGCCACATGTGGCCTTGAGGCCCACCCCTCAGATCCTATAGATTTGGTTAATCAGATTTGAGTACAATCCTGACTAGATAAGAGAAGCTGCTATATAGAGAAAAATTAATATGCTTGATGAATTATTTGGTTCTTTTCTGTCCTACTCTTTATTTAATGATTGATTAAAAGTTTGTGTGATTTAGATAATTTAAAATTTGCTGCATATTCTTAACAATCACCTCCATTAGGATCTCCTGAATTTAATAAAACTGGTAAAGTCTCTGTTCACTTTAGTACAATTTCCACCTGTCAGTAAAGAAAATTAATTTTAATGTTGTATCATTTGATTATTAACATTAATTTGTAATATTCCCTTCTCTGTTCAAAAGGCCATCTCTTATACTAGTTTACAGAGAAAACCCACTCAGTCTAGTCTAACTGAGGAAATGTCATTCCTATCTCTCCCAAGGAAGATGCTGGGCCTTTCTGTTTGCCCAGTAAAACAGAAACTAAACTGAGCTGGTCAAAAGCTATCAAGAGCTACTCATGTGACCTTGTTCCCTACGTTAGAGTTTGGGGTGCTCTAGCTCACAAAGCAGAAAAACAAGCAGAGAGGTTTGAATCAGGGTGGCTTTCTTTGCCCAGACTGCTGGAGGCTGCTAAATCTCAAGACCAGGCCTTGTTCCTCAGCTGACCTTACCTTCCACCCTGCCCATGATGAAGTAATCAAAAGGCACTGAGATCACTTAGCCCACCTCTTCATTAAGTATCCACCGTTCAGGGTTGCTATTCACTTGTCAGGAGAAGTCCCTATTAGAGGGGGAAACATGGAGATTTGAGATGACACAAGTCACTACCTTTTTGTCTTTGGTCACCAAGAGCGACAACTGTCAATCAATTTATATTGGCTGGCCTAATCAATAAATTGATTTTTAATACCCAGAACTTTGTCTCTCAGGATTTTATTTGTGACACCCTGTCAATAAACATTTACTAAGTGCCTACTATGTGCTAGGCACTATGCTAAGCCCTGGGGATACAAAGGTAAAATGCAGTTCTTGCCCTCAAGAAGCTCAATCTAATTGGGAAGACAAAATACAAACAATAAATGAGCCATATATGAGATAAATTGGAAATAATGAACAGAGGGAAGGCGCTAGAATTAAGGACTACCATGTAAGGCTTCAAGTGGTTGGCTCCCCTGTCCTTCATTGTGAAAAGTTCATTACAAAATTTTTTCAGATCTTTTCCATTTTTCTTCCTTTTGTTGTCCTTTCATTTTCATGCTTAAATGCTGCTTGAATGACTTTTCTTATTTAGGCCTCTTGCAAAACCAATATTTATTAAATGCCTATTATATAGCAGGCACGGTGCCTGAGTGCTGGGAGTTCAGAAAAAGGCAAAAATACTCCCAGCCCCCAGGGAGCTCAAAATCTAATGGGTGACACCACATGTTAACTAACACATACAAACAAGATATTTCCAGGACAAATAGGAAATACTCTCAGAGAGAAAGCTAACATTAATGTAAAAGGGCCTGCCTGGGCATGACCAGATCTCCTAACATGGAGACTTAGTTTCCTTTAATTCACTACCTAGCGAGAAAGGCTATGGCTTTAAAACTGGCCAGACTGGACAGTCTCTCTCCTTTGAGGTCCTTCCTACAGACTCCATAGGATGAAGATCACACTTCATCCACAGTATGGGATTCATGGGGTTCATGACTGAACCAGAGAGAGAAAAAAGAATTTCTTTCCCTTTCTCCCTCTTTTACTCTACTCCAAGAAATGGTCCTAGGAGTATTTGCTTCTGTTTTGTTTTGTTTGTCCTTCTCGGTTTAGGTGCCAGTAGTGATTCCCACTGGACCCAGAAGTTTCAGCCTTGGCAACCTTGGAGCCAGGATTGCAGGAGAAATGTAGTATCAAGTCAGCCAGACCAAAGGAAAACCTGGAGAAGTCAGAGTACCTGGGGTGGAGTTGAACATGAAACTAGGATTGTGTGTTCTGTAGTAGTGGTATCAAACAGAAAAGGGACCACTAAACCTCACCTAAAGATCCCTGCCCATTGCCCACTCATTGACTTAGAAAACTACATATTAAGTGTATGTCTGTATATATGTGTATATGCATATCTACATCTTTGTGAGTATATGTGTACATATGTATAAATGTTTATATGTGTGTGTATGCATACGTATATATATAATATACACACACACATACACACAGTATGTATATATATATGTATATATAGACAATCCTTTCAGATTATTTGAACCTCAGTAAGATCCAATGCCTTATTTAATCAACCAAACTGCTTTGCTTTACTCTCAACTTCAAAGACCAGATAAGATTGACAAGGGGTATCTTTCCTGTTGGTGACCCATGTCTGCAACCAGAACAGTGGGATTTCTCTTATCTTGATATTCTAGGGACATTTGCATCTTGGGATCATAATCTCTAAGTGACACTGCCTTGTCAACTGTCTTGTCTTACTGTATTTACGGCATATTCAGCTTTCTTATGATATGGAGACCCTAAACTGGAGTTGGAATTGTTCCAAGGTGTACTTATACCTTGACATTCTTCTATCAGTCAATCAGAAGTTTGCTTTTGATTCCATGATCATGTGTCTGCTAGCTTTAAGGGAATAAACAATATGAATTTATAAATCACCCAGCCTGTTTGCCTCCTTTAACCAAACTTTCAGGTAGACAGTTATGGTGCCATAGACTGCAGATGGAACTGATAGAATGACTCACCAACATGACTCAGGTGTCTCAGAATTCATTTTTCCTGGAGTCTTAACCTTGACAGGGTCGGGTAAGTTCTCCCTATTACCAGCTTCCAAAGGACTCCCACTAGTTTGGTTGAAATCTGAAATTTCCCTTTAAAGCTAACTCTGGGGCCAGGGATCAAATCTGCAGTCAAACGCTCTGTATAGATCCCCTGGAAGTACTGATTGATCTCAGGAAAATTAACACAAATATTGCCAGCACTAGTGTCAGTTAACTAAAGATAGCCCAAATTATGTTGGCCACAATAGGGTTCTTTTGGATGGCCAAAGTTACTTTATCTTAAAATCAAATTAAGTTTAAAAGGCAAACAAAACATCTAGCCAGGGGTACAAATGTTTTCACCATGGATTTGCTGAAATGGCTGAGTAAGAACAAAAGGTAAAAGCCTCTTCCCTTAAGTCTTGCAAAGCTGCTTCAGCATGACCCCCTGTATTGACTAATTCCTTCCACCTCGCTCTCCCCTCTTGTCCAACAACCCTAGCCATTGCTGTTGCTCCACTCCTTCTGCCCTATACTTTGCCTCCTTCCTCCCTCCCTTCCCTTAAAGGCTCTGATTCTGGGAAGGATAACTACACTTTGTTGTTACTCCCTCACTCCTTGCCTTCCCTTACCTGCCCTAGCCCTAAAGAGGATACCTTTGTTCCACAACTGTTGCCTCCTCCCCTCCCCTTACCCCCTTCCCTTAAGAACTCTGTTCTTGAGGAAGAAAACCACACTCTGAATGTAGGTTATGGAAAGTCAGAAACATTGGGGATGCCAAGGCTCTCCCCCAAAGACCATAGAGGTGCTCCAAGCAAAGGTTGCAGGATCTGACCCCCATCCACTCCTATCCTGTCAGGTCTTAGATCCTTGCAAATTCCCCAACCCCATTTCCTCGGATTAATAATAGCCAATTCATGATGGGGATTTCTAGCAAGCCCCTAATTCCCTTTCTCTCTCTGTCAATTAATTGTGAGCTCTGTTTGTATTTGTCCTGTCGTTAATTGTCAATTTGTCTGTCAGTGTATGTCTGTGTCTGTATCTTGTGTGCTGTGAGTGAATCTATTCAGATTATGGGATTAATCATTTAAAAGTTTGGAAACTGATTAGTTGAAATTAGGGGAAAAAACTCCTGGGACTGTAGGTAACTCCAGGAACTCACTTGTGCTAAAACAACTCCTCCCAAATCCTGATTGCTCAGCATTCTCCACTCCCTCCCCAGATCAGATGAAGAGAAGAGAATGCTGGAGAATTGTAGGGAAAACTTAAATCACCCTTATCCACCTGGCAAAAAGAGGGGAGGGGCAACAATTCGAAGACTGGCAGTAGCTCTGTGCCCCTGGGCACCTTGTAACTCACCCTTCTTGGCAAAACTTGGAATTGTCACCCAGGTCCTATACATTCTGCCTACCCTGCCCCAGCAACTGCAAACCACCCCAGGCTCAGTAAATTTTATAGTTGTGGGGGAAGGGAGAGGTGGATAGATTGGGCCTGTGCATTTCCTAAGCCTTGCCTCCAAGAATTATCACTGGGATGCCAGCTTCTGCTCTTGGTAAACTTCACATTTCTCTGTTCCAATTGGAAAAATGTATTTTATCTCTGTTTGATCCATTTCCTGATTTGTAAAGGGAAAATAATAATGGTTGTTGTTATGGGATCAAAATTGATATAATGATTGTAAAATGCTTAAAATAATGTCTGGTATATGTTAGACACATTATTATTATCTCTCTTTAACTTAATGTAGTTGTTAACTTTGAAGTGGCTTTTAAATACCAAAAGTAATAAGTTGAATAATTTCTACATGTGATAATCTGGAAATGCAATTGATGTCATCTGAAGTGTATTGTTTCTGTATTTTATATGAATTGAATTTTTAAAGGGATGTGACAAAAATGGGATAATTTGAAACTGTTATATTTGGTTATAAACAAGTAGCAATATGATAGCAGATTTTCCATTTGAAAGCTTGTCTATTACATATATGTGGTGTTTTAAAGTTATAGCTTCAACATACTAATGATAAGATAAATGATTCTCTGTGCAAGGAGATTTAGAAATGCATTCACCTAATTTGATAATGGGTAGTTTCAAATTTTACATACATAATAATGTTTAGGGCATTATTCTATGGTCTATATGTTGTCAGAATTGTATTGTCTGAGAAAAATGATGCATGGGTTAAGAAGCTGGACCAGTGTTGTAACTTAAGAAATGTTAAGGCGATCATTAAATTAGAAGCTCTTTCCCGCCCATTTGAATAGGCTTAAGGTGGGGCCCCAGGTGGGGCCAACTAATGGAGTGGGGCCACCTAAGGAACATCTGATCAGATCTTGCTCCTAAGTTTGCCCCAAACTCCTAATTACTAGTCGCTAAGTCCATGTGGGCATGAAGCTCCCAGGGTCCTAAGGGGAGGTGCTAACAGCAGAGCCAATCATAGGAGCTTAAGTTCTGATTGCTCAGATGACGTTTGATGACGTCTGAAACTGTATAAAAAGAGAGAACACAGCTTGTAGATTGAGACGTGTCGAAGGCAGGAAAAGCAGCAGCAGCAGCATCAACAGTGGCAGCAACAGCCAGCAGAAACAGCCAAAGCAGAAGGAGCTGAAGCAGCAGGTGCTGCTGGTAGCAGGGCTGACCTGAGTTTGGACTGAAGAGTGCTGAGTAAGGGCTTGAGACCAGTGGGCAATCTTACCGGAGGGGGGAAGCACGAATGTGATTTGGTTTAACGTCATCATGTTTTTCTGTAACCTCCTGGTTACTCTTGTGAGGTAGACTTATTGGGCCTGGAAGCTTTTGGCCAGGATATTGAATTGGGGACACTGGTTTGTGGGTCTGCTACTTTGGAGCTTGAATAAATGCTTTAATTCTTCCGCCTTCTACTTAGAGAATTCCTTATATCCTGCGGTTCTGAACCATTCAGGCATATATATGATTTTCTTTGAAATCATGAATTCTGCCTTCATGATATATTATAAATTGTATATTATATAATATATTATGATATTATATAATTATAAACTTCCAAGTTTTGTCTTTATTTAAAAGGAAGTTTCAGTTAAAATCACTTTTGCTATAAATCAAGTATTTCTACAAAGGCCTTGTTTGGGATCTCCTCTTGTGATTTTTATTAATTGTGTACAAGAGATTTTATGAATAGAAAATTTGGGAACTTTGCGATATCTAAAAATTCTGTAATAACAAGGAATTTAGTTGTTATAATACTTTGGGAATTTATGAAAAAGCAATTTCTCTTACAATCTAGATGTTAGGTTAAGAATTGTGCAAATATATATATATATGCATACATATATATATACACATATATAAAATGAATAATGAATAAATTAGGATAGACTTCTAAACTTTGTCTATATTTTAAATTCTTATAAACTTTGTGCAAAAGGTTTATATGTTGTAGAATTCCTATTGAGCAAATGAGAATCGTTGGAAAAATATAGGATTGTGATTTTCAAGCCTGTATATATATTTATGTATGTTAATCTGGAGGTTTATGGACTAATTTGTGATGACACTTTGGGAATTTGTGAATGAATCTCAATGTTTAAAGGTTTATTTTTGCTTTCTTTAAGGAGGAGAGAGGCACATATCATTTTAGAGCTGTCCAACTAATTTTCTTCATGAAAGTTTAGTGACTATTCCTCTTAATATCAGGTTAGTACATTTTTTTTTTTAGGCAGAGGAAGGCATTTATTATACTCCTTGAGAGAGCAGGTACAGTGCTCACTAGGAACACTCGTACGGATGCAGAAGCAGGAGTGAGGGTAACCAGCTCCTGCACCCCTGTTTGAGTTATGGTTAGTTTACATTCTTTACCTTTTTACATATTTTTCTTAAGTTATATAGTTTACATAGGTAGGATAGTAAGGATATAGAAGCAAAAGTGAAGTTAATTAGTTCTATCTTCCTTGTCTGAGGATTAATCTACATTCTTTATTTCCCTACCTTCCCTCTTTAACATATATAAATTATGCAGATCAGTAGGCCTGGACCCTTGACCAAGACCAGACCCTTGAACTGACCTGATAAGCTTCAACTGGTTCAACTGATTTGGCCTCTCTAGTTTCCCTGACACCAAGATGGCCATTGTCTTGACAAGTTAAGTGTTGACGCAGCTGTACGGATAGCTTCTGTGGGAGCAAAACCAGATACCATACTGTCTTTTCTTACAATTTCTTCCCTTTCCTTTTTAATAGGATTTTTACTCCCACACTTCCTATTCATCACTTCTAGTATCAAATTGTTTTAACATTAATTCACATTCTTCATCATTTTTCCCATCACCTGTTTTTACAATCATCATTTTTACATTTCCTCCTCTATTAAAATGCCCCCCGCCCCATACCCTGAATGGCACCATACAGTTCTGGTAACCAATTGTATGATACAGGGTATACATAGAGGTAACATAATGCTAGTAGGAAGACTCCAGTAATTTGTCTCTACCAGGAACCATTGAACCATTAAACCAAATAAACCAAGAAGGATTGAATGGACTGGTCCATGTCTGAACTGGGAGGTGTGCTAGTTTCCTGATACTATTAGTGATCTCTTTTACAGCCCGTCCATTATCATCTATTTTTATGCAACAGCTAGAGAGGTTGAGCTTCCCACAAACACCTCCCTCTTCTGCTAGCAAATAATCAAGAACCAATGTATGTTGCAGTACAGCCTCCCAGGTTTGGGTAGCCTGATCAGCCAGTAGGTCCAATGCCTCTGCAGTCTGGTTGGTGATAATCTCTACTACAGTTTGTAATCTTATAAGCCTGTTGAGGATATAGACTGGAGTTCAGTATCCCCAACTCCCATCCTGGGCCCATGTAGTGGGCCCATAGGTTTGAATAATTCTTTGTGGGGACCACTCATCTCCCCACACATTGGCATCCCCGCTGACTATTAGGGAAGTATCTATCCCCCACCTGACCCTCTCATGGTGGGGGGGCACTAGGTCATCATATAACTGTATTCCCAATTTGTCCCCTTCTTGTCCTGCTAAGGAGAAAAATTTTGGTCTAACTTACGCCACAGAGCACACTCCTGTCCAATTTATAGGGAGATGGGTATAGGCCATATGGTCACAAATTCAATAATGTCCTTTTAGGGCTGCTTGCTCCACCTTGTGTATTTTGGAAGCATTCCAAAGAAAGGGATAATATGGCTTATCTTGAGACTCCAATAGTCCTCCTTTATAAGACCAGGTTCCATTTCTTCGATATTGGCAACTCCACAGCTGCTGTTTCCTTCTCCAATCATGCTTTTCTATTCAGGAGCTACTCGTTTCATTCTTTTTACTCCAAAAAGTACCAAAATGTCCAAAATAAGAACCATTATCCCACCCCCACTGTTTATAAGGATCCAGGATTATTCCACTAGTTTTTCTTTCTACTTGACACTTTGCTATGGCTACTCAGTTCCAAAAATTCTGGCTCCTATCACTCTCATTCATAATAAGCATTATACTGCAAGAGGTCATTAGGTTTGGTATGGTAGAGTTATACAGACTCAAGTCCCATTACTATATTGGACATGGGTGGAATTCCATCTCCTTTCATAAGCCGCACAATTATACCTCTTTGTAACTGGTTTCCCCTTATAGGTCCACATTTGCTCTCTCCCAGATTTTCTCCTTGTCCTGTCTGGTTTAGACAGTATTGACCTTGAACTGACTGTCAAATGCCACTGATGTTTCTCATGACTGGACCAGAACCCAGTACAATAATGTACTTCTGACTGGTTACTGAGGATCCAGGCTGGACTTAGGGCCAATTCTCAAATTGT
>CM053623.1:225567267-225585537 GCA_028646595.1 Phalanger gymnotis
CTACACTGAAATATCTCCCCCAGTTCTAAAATGCTATAGTACTAAGCAGGCCATGCATGGAATACTATAGTTCAGGAGCCAGTTGTTTAGAGGGCAACTCATACTTACTCCTTTCACTCCCAATACATATTCTACTCTATCCTAGAATCACTCATTCCAAGATAATTTATGATCAGTTATGTGTCTGAGTAGCATACAGCAACAAGGGTTTCTCATTAGGAGCTATTAGGAGTTCTGTGTTCTTAAGAAGTCAAGGTTAAAAGGCCAGTGACTAACAACTCTAGAGATTAAGAACTTACTTGTAATGGCTCTTGAAGAAAGTCATTTTGGTTGGGTAGTTTCTGTTCTATGGAAGCTGCAAAATACATAAGTAAGCTAATGTTAAAAAAAAGTGAGATTTTATTTCTTTCATCTCTATAAACTAGGTAGCAAGTCAGAGGGGATATTCGGGAAAGTACTAATTGCAGCTGAGATATAGCATCTAATGTTCAGTTCACTAAAGGTCTGATATTGTATCTTTAAAATAAGAAGTTGGAGAAAGATTTGCCAAAGAGGGAAAAAAGATACCTGTTCCCACTATGTTACACATTGATATTACAAAGATTAAAAAAAAAAACAGGGGAAGAAAGTAGTATTTTGAACTTTCATAAAAAGAGCCAAGTCATTAACTACAGGGTATAAGCCTCCTCATTCCCCCTATTCTAAAAACTTTCCCTTAACCCAGCTACCACCCCGCTCAAGCTACAGTCTTATCTCTTCTCCACTACCAAATGTGTAGTGAGGAAAAAAAAGAGGAAAAAAATTCTGGAACTATAATCAAATCAACTGCCATTGTTAGTGGAAAGGGTATGTCAATTTTATTTATTTATTCTAGCCTTAAAAAAAAAAACAAATTCCAAGCTGCACATTGAGAGATTCAGTCTCATATGCAATCCTTTTTCTGTTCCTTTGTATAGGGAAATGTTTACGCTTGTGAGGTTCATAACAAAAAAGTGAAAAATAAATAAGAATGTAAGCTACTCCTTGAGGGCAGGAACTGTCTGACTTTTGTATTTGTGACTCAATGCTCAGCACAGTTCTTTGTTCATAGCAAATACTTAACATTTTTTCATTTATTTATTCACTATTCAGACTCTTAATAATCTGGCTTATATCCCTACTATTCTGAAATAGCTCACTTCAAAGTCCTTTAACCTCCTTATCATTGAAGCAAATGGATTTTCCTCCTCTCCTACCATCTTCAAATCTCAACCCCATCCTCTTTTTCCTCCACCTACTTCTTGGTACTGTCTCCCTTTGGCTTCAATGACACTATATTTTCATGGTTCACCTTTTTGTGCTAATAACACATCCTCTTGACCTCTAAATGTGGACATACTCCAAAGTTCTGTCCTACATCCTCTTCTCATTTTCCTACAATGTCTCTCCCTTGGTGGTCTCATTTCTTCCATTCTTGGGATGGGAATCACATTCATGTTCCTTCAAGGCCAAACTCAGATGCCATCTCTTCCATGAAACCTTCCCTGACTGGTTTCTGACCTCTCCCTCATCCAGGGGGAAATGATGCTTCAATTTTTCAGATCACTTTGCCTAGGCCTCTCCCTTGTATCATTGCTGGGAATTTGTCTTTCCCTTTCACCATCATCATTATATTGTAATTTCTTCAAAAGCAAGACATATGTGATATCCAGGGGTGTGCAGAAGCCAGCTCAAACCAACTTGCAAGAGCAAGTACATTATAAATCAGGTCTTGATTTATGGTTTCATTGATAGTCCACACCTAAGGATGATGGAAAAAATGTTAATAATGCAGATTAAATTTAAAATGCTGACGGTTCACAAATCAATCTATCTAGCCCTAACTTCTCTTCAGATTTCCAATCTCAGTCTCCATCAGCCTTTCAGACATTTCCAACTGGATGTCCAGTAGACAGGCTGTCCATTAATCCAGTTGATTTTAAACTCAACATGCCCAAAACTGAGCCCATTATCTTTTCCTCTCCCTTGTAAACTTCCTCTTTACTAGAGGGCACTACCATCCTCTCAGTCACCCAGGCCTTCAACCTTGGTGATATCTTGAATCTTAGCTTTCACTTGCCAGGGCCTCTTTATTCCCGCTTTGTAACATCTCTCAAATACATCCCCTTCTCTCCTCTGATGCAGGCCCTCATCTCCTCACTCAAGAACTACTGCAATAGCCTGCTAGTTGGTTTGCCTGCCACAAGTCCCTCCCCTCTCCAGTCCACCATCCATTCAATCAACCAAATTCACTTTTCTAAAGCATCATTCTGTGTCATCCCCACACTCCAGTGGTTTCCTATCACCTCCAAAATCAAATACGAAATTGTTTGACATTCGAATACCTTTATAATCCAGCCCTCCCTCACATCCCTACCTTTCAAATCATCTTACACCTTACCCCTCCCACATACTTGATCCAGTGACACTCTGCTGTTCAACAAACAAGACACTCCATCTCTCACGTCTGGGAATTTTCTCTGGCTTTGCCTATGCCTGCAACACTCTCCTTCCTTGCCTCTCCTCCTGACTTCCTTCGAGTCCCAGCTAAAGTCCCGTCTTCTACAGGAAGCCTTTATCAATCTCTTTTGAGTGTCTTCCTGTATTCATTATTTTCTATTTATCCTGTACATAGCTTATTTGTGTATAACTGTTTGCTTGTTGTCTCTCCCATTAGATTTTGAGCTCAAAGACAGGGACTGGCTTTTACCTTTCTTTGTATCCTCAGAACTTAGCACAGTGCCAGACACATAGTAGGTGCTTAATAATGCTTACTGACTGACTTAAGTGTGTTGTGTGTATATTCCTCTCCCCCACTACCCTCGGCAAATTATTAAACATTTACCAGCACACCCCGCTGGACTTCAATGACGCTGAAGGAGAAAGTGGGGCTGATAACTTGGCGCAGTTTTGCCTCATTCATATCCAATTCATTCACAAATTAAGACATCACCCTCATGATGTCATTGGTTCTCTTCAAGAACAGAGGATGAACAACCAGCACACTCTTGGTTATACCCATATTTCTAACCCCAGTGGACTTAATACAGAGCCTCATACATAGCAGACACTTAATATATATTTGTTGCATTGAGCTGTCATAAAATTGGAGTCTGAGTCACTTTGAAAAACCAAAGTCCAATGATATTCAATTTTACAGATTGTAAGTTTCAATATATCCAATTTTTTGGCTAAGCAGGTTTGATATCTGTACTAGGTTTAGGTACATAAAACAGTTTCAATCCATCCGCAATCATTTCTTAAGGTCCTAGGGATACAAACACAAAAATTAAAAAATTCCTGCTCTCGAGAAGCCTGCATTCTAACAAAAAAAAAGTTTCACATGTATTTTAAGAATCAAAATAACTGCTGGTATGAAGGCCAATTTGACAAGACTATCAGAATATGTACTACAAGAGAAGGAATGGACAACACTTCAAATGTTGCCATGCTCTACCTCCAAATTATATAATAGGTTGGGGAATTCCAAGAAATGTCATTTTTACTCTGTTACCTAAATGTCTGTCCCTACCAAATTCAACAATCACATAAGCACTGGGCAGGCACAGATGACTAGTCAATTTGGAGCTCCTTCCAACTTGGCAGGATTTTCCAGCAGGATCACTCTTTATTATGAAAGGGTGACTGTAACTAAAGATTTCAGACTGATTACATACCATCAGGACTATCTGGAATAACCGAAGGCAGCTGTGGTGAAGGAATTGCACTTGAAGGCTTGTCAAAATCCAAAACCGATTCCTTAAGTTTACCATTTTTTTTAAAAAAAGCAAAATTAAAGATTATGAAGGAGCAAAGATTATTAATTCATTTAAAAGCTCTGTTACCAGTACGCAAGTTATAAGTTCAAACTTGCCTGTAGTTATGGTGCATAGTATTTTTATATGAAAGCTGTAGTAGAATATTAAACTTAGATCCTCCTACCTTCTATAAAAAAAAAGTTTAAAGCAGCTTTTTAAATAAGTCTAGTCTGAAGCAGCTGCCAAAATAATTGAAGCCACTTTCTACATTATATGGAGTAACTCTCACTTGGGGAAAAAAAAACAATTTCCAAAACATCATCTTTACATGAGAGTATCTTAGCCCTCATTTTTGTGTGGTAAAGCCTTTATTCAAGTAAACTAAGAGAAACTCCAATTTATTTTGTCTCAGACATATAATGGTTCATGTTACTGAGTTAATGATACTGCTTAAATTTGAATTCCCCCTTTCCTCCTTATACCAGTTAAACTTAGCCATTCCATGAAGCCTTCCCTTTCTAGTTTTACATTCGATGGCCTTGACCTTTGAACTTTTACCATACTTTAGTTGACACCGCCTGATTTAGCCTAGAAAATCTAAGCTTTTACATAGCTTGATCTAACTCAGAGTTTGTTTTATGCAAGGCAGATAGGTGGTACAGTGAATAGAGTACTGCACCTAGAGTCGGGAAGACCTGAGTGCAAATGCTTCTTCAGATACTTACTAGCTGTCTAACCCTGGACAGGTCACTTAACCTCTGCCTACACAATGAAATAGGGGGAAAAACTAGCACCTACATCTCAAGGTTGTTGGAAGGATAAAATGAAATAATATTTGTAAGGTGCTCTGCAACCTTAGCGCACTAAATGAGTGCTAGGTAAATACTACTATTATCTCCCCAAGTGAATTATAAGACATTTGAGTAGAGACTATCTTATTCTTTTAAATCCTAAACATTACTGAACATAGAGTGGGTACCCCAGATTTGTTCATTTGAAGTAAAGTGCTGACAAGCAACTGTTTTAATGGCCCTATATAGTAAAAGAGCCTTCTTAAAAACCACTTAGACTCTTACCTGCATAAAGTTATAAGTTCCCTGAATCTGAGTCATCAGATCCTGAAGCTTTTCTTTCCTTAGAACTGAATCATTTCGAGGGGCAGAAGGGGTATCTGCAGACTGATTCAAAAGCTTAGGCACCTGAGGGAGAAGTCCATGAGGTAGAAGAAAATGAAATTAAATTCTTCTATTGAAGAAATCTTTGCCAGTAAGTTATCATTGCCATACTGCACAGTCCAATGATGCCACTCAAGGGCTAATGTATATATATCTGATGACTCACGTAGAAGTGACTAACCAACTATGATGAGACATGACTCAATGTAGCCACCAAGTACCATTTGGTAATTGAGAGCCTAGTCCATAAACATAGATTTTCACTTCCTCAGAGTCTTTTTGATTCTTTTCATGTTCTAGGGAGTTAAGGGTGCTGTATGAAGTAACCTCCAGATCATCAAAACATTGCCATACTTCACCTTCAAATTCTACCCTTAAGTACTGTTACACTCATTACTCTTAAGTATTCTGGATCTCAGGCTCTCTATGAGATGGGTTTGCCAAACATATGGGCCTTTCTGATCTCTCAAGAAGCAGACAGGTCCCAACACAAAAAGCCATCCTTATACCAAATTCCATTCAAGAGTAAACAGAAGTAGAAAGAAGCCATATATAAAGACCTTGATTTTATAAAGAAAAAAAGGGATAAAGGTTATGACAAAGACATGTTTGAGAACTATCGTTCAGTTCTACTTTTATAAACATTGGCATAAAATCATATTGTAACTTTACTCATCTGCCAAATTTAGTCCATAAAATACAAAAGAAGGCTGCAGAGACAGGCTTAAAAATCTAAGGTTAGTGATTATAAGAACATTTTTAAAAATGTACTGTAGGACAAATAAATCAGAGTTGTGGCAGTAATTTTGCCACCAAGATACTCTCTTCATCAGACAGACATAAGCTGGGGGTCATTTATTTATTTTATTGTATGCTTGAATATGCCCAAGGATCACAAGGTTACAGAGAGAAACCTTGGTTTGAGTTCAACTGCAAGCAAGTCTCTTTTGAGGTATGAAATACTGGCCAATACGAAAAATTTTATATTCTTTAACGAGGGATATAAATTTTGCATTGTGGGCAATACAAATGATTTAAAACAAAAGGATTAAAGACAGAGCAACCCATGGGGATTACAAAAGATTCACTAAAACCTTTTACAATCCATTACAAAGCTTGAACTTGAATGAAGGTGTAGATTCTTAATAGCTAAATGTATAATAACAAATAATCAAAACTGTTGGCTCACAAGTGTTTCCCTGGACATAGCTTCTCTTTTTTTCCCAATCTATGTTTTCCTATATAACAAAGCTAGCTACTCCATGAATTATCTTTATACCCACTGTTTCACGAAACTCTGAAGGAAACGTTTCTATTCCCACTATATCCCAGGACAAAATTCAAATTTGAATCATGTCTTAGCTACCAAAATGTCTTACCTTAACAAATAGGTACAAAATGGTGTCAGGAAGCAACATCAACAAAGATTAGCATGAAAGTGAAGCAGCAAGATTAACCATACCAGAAGATACCACTATTGTACCTAGAATATTATTTCTAGTATAAAAAGTTTTCTTTAGTCCACAGTGTTTTTGTACATTACCTACTTTTTTCACTTCATGATTGTGTTGCTATCTGTGTTCTCAGTTCTAAAATGCAAGAGTCACCATTTCAGTACCACTGCCTGTGATTTCAGCACCAATTAACTAGTTTTCACATGAGGAAATTTCACCCCAAACTGAAGTAGCTAAAGACAAATGGAATATCTCAAAGGTAACTGGATCTAGTAAATAAAGAACAAAATTAAATCTCTTTTAAGCTATTTTTGGCAAGGGCTACAAAAACGGGTCTCAATATAATTAGATAACAAGTTCTCTATAATTCTAACAGCAGAATAATGCCCATCAACTCACATCTTTGGACTCTGAATCATACTGCCTGGTCATCAGTTGCCCATTCATTACAAGGCTTGCTGCTGGAGGTCCCCAAGACTTTGAAGGAGATTGTAACTGCTGCAGTAAAGCCTGTTTCTGACTCTCAACATTGGCTTCCCATGGCTCTGGAATCTCAGATGGCTTTGTATCTTGTTCTTCATGAACTGAAGCTGGCCAAGACCTAATGGCCTTCTGTCCGTTCTGTGCAGAAGGAGTCCAAGATTTGGGAGTCTGTTTCTTTGTCTCCAACTCTTTCTGCAGAGGAGCAACCCAAGGCTTTAATGACTCTTTTTTCTTCTGTTCCTCCTGACCACAGACTGCATTAGCTTTAGGAATGTCTTGTTCCCATGACCCATGAACTATGTTGGATTTAGAGATTTCTTTCGTCTTTTGTTCTTCCTGAATATCAATAGTAGTAGATTTTGGACTCTCCTGATTATCCTGTTCTGGAGTTAATACAGGTTTTGCAGTCTCCTGTTGCTTAACAGAATCCCAAGACATCAGGGACTCGAGCTTCTTCTGGCCTTCTAAGTTAGCAATCACTTCCCAGCATTTCGTAAGCTTTGGCTTCCTGGTATAATCTTCTTCCCAAGATTGCTCTCCCTCTGATTTCTTGCTTGAATATTCAACTTCAGATAGGTAGCGTCTGTTGAGAAACTAAACCAGAGAAGTCCACTTATGCTTAAGATATAAAACTAGGAAAGTTATTTATTTGACTGAATAAATGTGCCTGTTTCTGCCAAGATCCTTTTCACTAAGCCACAAACAAAATCAGAGCAGGGGAATGGACAAATAAAAGAGGAGCATGATATAACAGCTTAAGTAGAAGACACTGATGGAGAAACTGAAAAAAGGGATCGGAGAGCCCTATAGTCCACAAACACAAAACTAAACCTATTTGAGGTCTATGGATCACATCCTGGGTCTTGCTTATTATGCTGCTGCCTTTGATTGTTTAAGGTAGAAGCGAAACACCAAAAGTATCTTTACACTTCTTTAGTGAACTCTATTCGGCTTCCTGGATTCTACATAGGACACAGGCAACTCAATATATTACAAGGAAAGAACATTGTGACTTATGACTTATTGCCTTAGAGTCTAAGGCATTTGTGTACTGTGACCAAATTTGATTGATACTAAAAATTAAGTAATGATTTGGAATTTAAAAATGCTTATTGACAAGAACAAAAGCCATATCAAGATACCAACAAAAAGGTTTCTGATGGAAGTATGACAATCATTCGTGTTTTTCAAAAAGTAGAGGAACAAATCTTTCTTTAATATTATCAAAAACATTTATCTAAAACCAAGTACTAATATGATTTATAGTAGAAAAATGCTGTAAAGCTTTCCTAGCTGGATTGGGAGTTAATCAATTCTTTCCACTGTCACCAATACTTTTTTGTCAAAGAACTAGAAATGCTACCTACAATAATAAGAAATTAAGAGAATTAGTGTAGGGAAAGGAATAAAAACTATTACTCTTTGCCCAAGACATTAAAGTTAACTTTTGAAAACCCTAGAAAATGAATTAAGAAGACCCCAACCATCAGTATAGTAGTATCACTAATAGCATCAGTAAAGTAGCACAATATTTTTAAAAAGCCAAACATCATCAGCATTACTAACAAAACTCAGGAGAAAGAAAAAAGAACTCCATTTAAGACACCACCACCCTCCTCCAAAATAAAACTAAACTAAAACTAAATATCCGATATTGATGACTAGGTTATGCCAATATAAGTATTATTTAAGTTAATCTACAACTTTAATGCTTATCTAATTACCAATTGTTAAATAGATGTTAAAAATCACTAACAGATTTTTAAAAGGCAATATTCATATGGAAGAACTAAAGGTCAATAACATCTATGAAAATAACAGGGAAAAATTAGGAATGATGAGGATTCAACATTACTGGCTCTTAAGTTATATCATCTAGCAGTAATTACTGAAATTATTTCCTGTACTAAAAAAATAAAACAGACTGCCTATACATCAGTCTAGTCTCTGACAAACCCAAGAAAATTAAATAGTAGGGAAAAACTTATTTGCTTAAGAAGTAGTACTAGGAAAACTAGATAGCAATTTGGTGAAAAACAGGTTTAGACCAGAATTTTAAATACCATATTCCACAAAAAATTCCAAATGGGTAAACAAACTAAACATAAGGAATCAATCCATTCAAGAGAATGGATTTGTAACCATCCATGGCAAAAAACACAATAGATTATTTTTACTACATAAAAATCACAAAACTTTTACATAAGGAAAATGTAGCTAGAAGAAATTATTTTCTCCAGCCCATATCTTTGCACAAAGCATCTAATAAATGTGACATACACAATATACAGTGGATTGACACAAATTTAAGATTATGAATCAGTCTCCCATAGCCTGTGTTCTAAGGGTATAAATAAGCATTGGGTTTTTTTTCAAGTAGCATTTTTTTTAACTTTTAAAAATAATCCCCTCAATTACACGTTAAAACAGTTTTTAACATTTTTTAAAGTTCTGAGTTCCAAATTCTATCCTTCCCTCTTTCCCTCTCCAAGATAGTAAGCAATAAGATGTAGGTTATGCATGTGCAATCATGTAAAACATTTTCATATTAGTCATTTTGTACAAGAAGGCTTGAATAAAAGAAAAAGAATGAAAGTGAAAAATAACATGCTTCAGTCTGTATTCAAACAATATCAGTCCTTTTTCTGAAGGCAGATAGTACGCTTCCTTTGGGAATGTCTTGGATTGTTGTATCGCTGAAAAAAGCTAAGTCATTCATAGTTCTTCACTGAACAATATTGCTGTTACTCTGTACAATGTTCTCCTGGTTCTGTTCACTTCACTATGCATCAGTTCATGTAAGTCTTTCCAGGTTCTTCTGAAATCATCCTGTTTGTCATTTCTTATTACACAATAATATTCCATTACAATTATATACCACAGCTTGTTTAGCCATTCCCCAACTAAATCCCATGAATAAGCAGTTTTTTAAAAAATGCTCAAAAATAACTCCCTGTTGGT
Source organism: Phalanger gymnotis (assembly GCA_028646595.1). NCBI lineage: Eukaryota > Metazoa > Chordata > Mammalia > Diprotodontia > Phalangeridae > Phalanger > Phalanger gymnotis. The sequence goes on from CM053623.1 coordinate 225,577,117, forward strand.
TCAACCATTTTGGAGAAGAATTTGCAAGTTATTCCTAACATGGGTTTGTGCCAAAAGGATATTATAGACAACCAGATTTTATCTGTACAAAATTATTCATCCCAATACTATTTGTAATAGAAAAAGATTAGAAACAAAGTATATAACTAATGATTAAGAAATTCCTTAACATATAGTTTTATAAGAATATAATGTTTTCACTGCATTATAAGAAACACATACGAAGAATTCAAAGAAATATGGGAAGATTTAAATGAACTGATGTGTAACCAGTACATTCGTAAACCAAAGCAACCATAAAGTCATACACAACATTAAAGAAGTAGAGTTTAAATGGCAACAAAACATATAAAATATGACAATAAAGTTAGTTTTTCCTTTCACAAATGGAAATGATTCAGTAAAAATCAAAACTGGTCCAGATATTCTGCAGTTCTCTTATTTTTATCCTCCTAAGAATGTCACATATGAGGAAATATCTTGTATCTCTCTTAAATTCTGGCCTTCCACGGTTAGTATTGTATCCTTTACCTGAGCACTTACCAGTACCAAGTCAGTGGTCTCCAGGGTACACGCGGATGAGTGTTTAACATTCTTACAGAGCTGCATTTTTATGACTAAAGCCTTGGTCTGAATCTCAAGCGTTACAAGGCAGCCAACCACAAAGGTAGTGAATAGAGGAATGCCAAAGAAACCCTGACATCATCATTCTTCAAAACAAGTTTAAATATCACAATTCATAGCGTAATTAAACAACCTTCTTCTCTCCACCATGGAAGAGAGATCTGATTCCTTCCTAATGCTGCCTATACAGTGGAAGAAAATGAAATTAAGTCTTAAGACATCTATCTGTCCTCTACAAAAACTATATAATACCTACATGTCTCTACTGGACTCATTTAAAGATCTAAAGAACATGCTGCTAAACCTCTAGTTTTCTTTCTATACCCATTTGTTTGAATCTCTTAAAATCGATGTACATGTTAGGCAAGTTAGAACTTCTAAGGCTGGCCTCCCTTTATCACCTCAAAGAGGCAAGAAATACACCAAATAAAATAAAAACAAGAGAAAGACAAAAAAAATCACTAAACAAAAAAAAATTTCATGGGAAACAAAAAGATTGAATCGACAAGTATAATAACAATTTAGGAAATAACATATGGTAAACAGAGGAGAATCACAGGGCAACAGCTTTATTAAAACCCTCAAAAAAGAGAATAGGATACAAGAATTACAGCCATTAAGAATCAGAGCTCTTAAAAGAAAAATTCAAAAAGAAAAAATAATTGTTTAGGGAAAAAATGCCAGAAAACAAAGACATAAGCTAAAAAAGGTTGGTACATCAATGCAGAGAACCACAATCAAAAATAAAAAACATTATAGCAAATCCAAATGACCACGAAGTTGGCATAAAATGAAATCTTTACAAACCAAAGACAAGTAACCTTAAAAACAGAGTTTAGTCAATCATTGACCTTTCGAAAAAAGACATTTAACTTAAAGCCTGAATACCATACTTCAGGAAATACTACAAGAAAATTGGCCAGAGTTATTGGAAACAGAGGGTAAAGTATAGTTGGTAGTATATAGACTATGGTTTAAAATCACCCAGATGTAATATTTTCAAGGGCTTTTGGCACTTGGAAATTCCAAGTGGCCTAGAGGAGACAACTTACATAAAATGCTGTGTCTATCCTTACTCTCCCAAAGCCACTCAATGAAAAATAAAGAAAAGGCTAGCATATGACACCAAAAAAAAAAAAAAAAAGCAAAGGCAACTGCTAGTAGAGCAAAGCATATACCTTTTGGGGAAAAACGGATGTTTAAGCAAAAGCATTTTTCTTTTTAAAGATTTGTTATTCCTTTTTAAAAAATAACTATAAAAGAGTCGTTGAAATGCAATAATGTGCAAAGAAAACAAAACAAACATGTTGAAATATGTTGAAATCGGTACTGATTGGCAAGGTCTAGGAGACTACTGTCCCTTGAAGTCCTATGTAGTCAATAAGGTCATTAAGGGAACAAGTCAAAATCATCTACAGACATGGCTGACCATAAAATAGTACTCTACAAGAGAAAACAGGTACAAGAAATTTAATAGTTCTTGAAATCAGCAAAGAACAACTAAAGGTTATTAAAAAACAGAAGAAGGGCAGAGGGGCTCATGAGCTACACTTAGCTGGTCAAGGTATCTTTAAAAAATATTACGGTAGCAAAACTACAATAAAATGATTCATTCTAAGACTAGGTTAGGTGACAAGAAGAGGGGTAACAAATCTGAATCCAAGGGTACAATGGGAGAGGGAGCCATTTCAAGTAAAACAAGCCACACCAAGATAGACAGCTAGACAAAAAGATAGATAGACAGACTTTTTTTAAGTGAACATGATTCAATAATTTATGTATGCCTATGTGGAAAGGAGAAGGGGAAGCACGTCCGTAAGAAAGGGAGGAAACTAGGATAGGACTGTTGTAAGCAAAACAGGCTACAGATACTTAGAGCTGATTTTTTGTTTTCATATTACCTTGATTTCCAAACATATTCCTTTCATTCCCCTCCTCAGGGGCCATTCTTTATAACAAAGAATAAAAACAGAAAAATTATTTAAGCAAAACCAATTAACCTATCAACTGTGTTTGACAGCTCCACAGCCATAATATCCCATCTCTGCACAGAAAGGAGGATGAACACTACTCTTAAAATAGTGTTTTATTTTTAGAGGGAAAAATACTTAATTAAACTTCAATTATTAATGGGGTGAACCCATAAAATGTTGGAGGGTAACAGAAGTGACCAGAAAACAGTAACCAACATTTTGTTCTATAAGAGAAAACACTTAAAACGACAGACTTAGTTAAAATGAGAGACTAAAGTAGGAAATACTAAACTTTAACTGAATTTTTTTTCCTAAAAGCAGAAGGGGCAACCACTTTGGACAAGCCAACAATAAAAACACAATCAAGAAAAATCAATAAAACTACAATGCAAAGAAATGAAACAACAGCAGTATGAAATTTAAGTACTTAAGAACTAACTGCATTGCAAAAAGACTCCACTTAGAAATATGTTCACCGGGTACTTTAACAGAAAGAAAAAGAAATATTATATCTGAAAAAAGAAAATTATAATTATAGCTAGCATCATATAGAGCCTCTATGCAGGTGCTATGCTAATAAGTGTTTTACAAATATTATCTCATTTGATCCTAACAACAACTCTGGGAGATAAGTGCTATTATTACTCCCATTTTATAGCTGAGGAAACTGAGGCCAAGGGAGTTTAAGTGAATTGTCCAAGGTCAGACAGCTAGTAAATATGTGGAGGCTGAATTTGAATCCAACTCTTCCTGACTCAAGGCCCACTGCTCTATGCATTGTGCAAACTAGCTACCTCAAGACAGACCTTTAATGATGACTGAATAAAAATCCTGAAACATTTTTTTAGCACCTTCATAAAAAAATTGATCAGTGAACAACCATATTAAAGATAGCTCCAAATTACTAATAAAAGAAATACAAATTAAAACAACATTAAGATTTCACCTCATACTCATCAAAATATAAGATGTTAAAACTACCTTGAAATAAAAATATTTCAGCAATGGAGAGGCTAAGAGAAGACAGAAACAAAAAATTCACTATTAGTGAAATTGTGAAATGACCGAATTATTTTGGAAAGCAATTTGGAACTATGTGGGAGAAAAAGGTAAAATGGCCATACCCTCTGATCTAGACATCCTGCTGATATGGAGCAAAACATTCATAGCAGCACTTTTTGTGGTGGTAAAGAGCTTCAGTTAAAATAGGTATGGAGCAACTGGGCAATCTCTAAACAAATCCCACCTGCGATGTTCACTGTCTGTATTGAAAAGTCACTGTAAAATGAGGGGTTTGGATTAGACGGCCCTTAGGTCCCTTTGAGTTCCTGCCATAGGAAACAATAAACGAAGAATTAAAAAAATATGGGAAGATTCACGAAAACTGATACAGCAAGCAGAACCAGAAAAATACATAGGGATTTACAACATAACTGCAAAGAATATAATGAAATTTCACATAACGACCAAGATCAGTCCCAAACAGAAGAGTTGAAACAATGTATGTGCTTCACTGAGACGGTCAGAGGAAGACTAGCTGTAGGATACAGGTACAGCTCATGTATTGGTTGGTTTTGCTGAAATTTTTCCTTTTTTTCATCTTTGTTACAAGGGAAAGCATAATTCAGAAATGAATACAATATAAAAATAAAAAGCCATCCATTTTTTAAAGGCAATAATAACAATAATAGACTGTGGGCTAGTTTCGTAAATGAAACAAGGAAGAGATACTAAAAGTACTAATGGAATCCTAAATACTCAGACCAAGAACACATTATAAAAATGAAAGAAAATAACGAGAAAGCATATGAAAATTTGTAGGATGAAGTTAAAAATATCCTTAATATTTTCACTTGAGAAAAAAGGAAAAGAAGAGCTCAGAGAAAAACTGACAAAAAAAGGACGAGTGAATTGAGCCTACAACAACAAAATCAAAAGTCAAAGAAGTAAATATAATTGAAAACAAAAGACTTTAGTTGATAAAAATAAAGTTGGTTTTGAAAAAGTCAATAAAAGAAGCCAGTGGGTAAAAGAAAGGAAAGCTGGATAACCAAAAATTAACTCTCAAGGGTAGGGAGATAGGAAAATCCTGACACAGATGGATTTTAGAAAATAATAAAAAGCAAAAATTTCCACTCGTGCATAAACTAGTTGAAAAGGTGGGGTGGGAGGAGAAAGGAGAATGAAGACACCTTACTAAACTCCTCTGAGAAAAATATGGCTCTGATAGCTAAACTAGGAAAAGAAACCAGAGAAAGAAAACTATATATTCAGTAATGAATACGATGTAAAACTATTGATTAGAAAGAGATGAAAGAAATATATTTAAAAAATTATTTACTATCAACAGTGAATTTGATCCAGGAATGTTGACTGACTTAAGATTATAAGGGAAAATACTGACTGTAGCAACAAGATGAGAAACTGAGGCAATACGCAGAGAACTAAAAGGAAGCAAAATGATCTTGATTTGGAGATATGATATTTACTTAGAGAAACAACAAAAAATGGGGGAGAAAGGTTCCATTTAAGATAATAAAACGCATGAAAATATCTGGCAGTTAACCTTATCGAAATGTGCATAAATACAGCTATAAGACAATTTACAGAAATGAGAGACCTAAGTTGGAAATTCTATTTTTATTCACAATTTGGCTATGCAAATACATTAAAAATGACAATACTCAAATTACTCAAGATTTTTATCATAACAAAAGCATAAAAGGAAATTTTTATGGAATGATAAAAAGTAGGAAAGAAGTGTAGCTTAGTGCTATCATATCACAAACTACAAAATAAAACAGTACTAAATAAAAGAAAAATGGAAGACCCCAAAAAAATGCACACAGAGTCTAATTTCTTTCAACGAATCGAATAACACTTTGTGTTGGATAAGAGCTGTTGGAAAAGCTGAAAAGCTTTTAAGTTTTAAGCCAGTATCTTACATCTATGTCACAATAAATTCCAAGTGAATAAATGATCTACACAAGAAAAGTCGCCTAATTTTTAAATAGTAAGAAAATAGAAGACAATTACAAGGCATGGAATGTTAGTGTCAAGAAGACCTAAGGTTCACAATCGACTCTGGGCAAGTCAATGTCTCTTAAACCTAATTTCCTCATCTATAAAATGGGGATAATAACAGCACTTATAAGCTCACAAGGTTGTAGTGAGGATCAAATGAGAGAACATACATAAAAACACTTTGCAAACCTCAAAGTTCTTTTTGTTGTTTAATCATTGTTCACTTGTGTCTGACTTTTTGTGATCCCCTTTGGGGTTTTCTTGGCAAAGATAGTCGAGTGGTTTGCCATTTCCTTTCCAGCTTATTTTACATATGAGCAAAAAGGGTTAAGTGACTTGCTCAGGTTCACATAGCAAGTTAGTGTCTGAGGCTGAACTTGAACTCAGGAAGGTGAGTCTTTCTAAATCCAGGACCAGAGTTTTATCTACTGTGCTACTTAGCTGCCCTCTCAAAGTTCTAACTGACAGCTAATATCATAATCAGACATGGGCGAAAAGAGATTATACACAACAGAAACTCAACCACATAAATTTTTAAAATTTTATTTTTCCCCAAATAACAAAAATCTATAATATCCTTTCCCTCCCATCTCTCCCACCCCAAGTTGAAAAAAAAGAAAAGAAACTCTTGTAACAAAAAGCACAGGTAAGCAAACAAATTCCTATATCGGTCATGTCCAAAAAATATAAATTTCATTCTAGAATCTGGGTCTATCATCTCTCTGTCAGGAGATATGTAGCACTGGCTTTCTGAAATCACATTAACTAAAAAGCCTTTACACAAATGTAACTAAAATCAGAAAACACATGAATTACAAAAAAAAAAAAATTACGGTCTAGTTAGAACTCTGTCCCACCTTTAAATGCTAAGCATTAACACTGTAGTGAGAAAGATATTCATTAATTACTATATCAGCAAAGCTCTTTTCGGTATCTCTTACCTCTTGTGGTTGTATCTCAGGCTGTGTATGTTCCATAAGAGATTCTAGGGAAAGAGGAGAATCCATTAGGTGAAATTCAGGCAAAGATTTTTCTCTCTAAACTGGATCACTAACAATTACTTCTTGTACCAAAGTATACCTAAATATAACAATATTTTTTACTTGTCACAATATATGATCTAAAATTGCAAAGTGGTCCACCATTAGCCTTTATTCTTTATGGTACAGGTTGTATGGTTTATGATTTATGATTATTAACTTGATGGTTTTCATTAAAATATGGCTAAGTCATATTCCCCCCAATTAAAAGATGAATCTCCTCATTAAGCCCTCATACCTTCAAATACCTACTATGGGGAGTCATAGCACAGGTCCCACAAGAAATGGTATTTGCAAGGGTGTCCTGGGGCCAGCTCATATTGGTTTGCAAAAGCCAACTGTTAAATTTTCAGTGTGAGTGTTTTTACCATAGAAATCAGCAAACACTACAATTCAGGGCTTTATTTATTGTTGTATTTATTACCTACTCTAGACTTTATAAAGTGGTAAAGAAAATATTAGTAATGCAGATTAAACTTAAAAGTGTGTTGTGGTGTAATTTTTTTTGAGAGTCAATTATTAAACATTTATCAGCACACTCCTGGGTTAACCCAAGTTAATAACAACTATGATCCAAACAGACAGAAGCACCAGTACCATCTCCCAAACCTAACTGGGGACCAAGGAAAAATATGGCACTGAGTTTGGATGTTAATGAAAAAAGGGACACAGAACAGAAAAGGTACTACTTTGGGTTATAAAAGAATTCACCCTTTCAATAAAAAAGCTCATTATCTGTGTCAAATAAGAATTGTGCTTGCAAGTTGATCATATGTGAAGTTAGAGGAAGCTTATTTCCACAGATGCATAAAAAACCTCTGACAAAATAAAGAATTCATTTATGTTAAGAACCCTAAAAAGCACAGGCAATGAAAGGCTCCATTTAAACATGATCAAAAGCACATATTTAAAACCAAGAACTAATATTGTTTATAGCAGAGAAACACTAGAAATTTTCTTAACATACGCTGAGATAAAGCATGGGGCTCCCCTCTACTTGGAATTATTTGATGAAAGTTCTAGAAATGAAAGTTCATAGCAATAAGAAACAAATATTAAAAAGTAAAAGCTTTAATCTTTTAATAACTATTTCCTTAACCATTCGACATCACAGTAATAATATAAGTCTGTGCTCTAACCAAAGAGGCCAAAGTTGCTCAGTTCTATGAAAACTTACATCTTCTAGAAATAACACCAAAAAAACAAAGATATCGATATCATGTTAGTCATGGGGGATTGGAATGCTAAAGAAGGAAATCAAAAGATAATTGAGCTCTCGTTCAGCCGGCCAAGATGCCAAAAGGGAAGAAGGCCAAGGGGAAGAAGGTGGCTCCGGCCCCTGCCGTAGTAAAGTACCAGGAGGCCAAGAAAGTGGTCAATCCTTTGTTTGAGAAGCGGCCCAAGAACTTTGGCATTGGTCAGGACATCCAACCCAAAAGTGACCTTACTCCATTTGTCAAATGGCCTCGGTACATCAGACTGCAGCGTCAAAGGTCTATCCTTTACAAGCGTTTGAAAGTTCCACCAGCAATTAACCAGTTCACCCAGGCTTTGGATCGTCAGACAGCTACTCAGCTGCTGAAACTGGCCCATAAGTATAGACCCGAGACAAAGCAAGATAAGAAACAAAGGCTTCTGGCTCGAGCTGAACAAAAGGCTGCAGGCAAAGGAGATCTCCCCACTAAGAGACGACCTGTCCTAAGAGCAGGTGTTAACACTGTTACTACCCTGGTAGAAAACAAGAAAGCACAGTTGGTAGT
>CM053623.1:225586037-225603109 GCA_028646595.1 Phalanger gymnotis
TTTTTTTTGTTGTTGTTTCTTCTTTCTCGTGGTTCATTTCATTGGTTGTAGTTCTTCTTTACAACTTGACTATTGTGAAAATACATTTAGTGTGAAGGTATGTGTAGAGCCTATATCACATTGCATGCTGTCTTGGGTGGGGAGGGGGAAAGAGAGGGAGGAAGAGAAAATTTGAAACTCAAAAACTTGAGGAACTGAACGTTGTAAACTAAAACTACTAAAAAAAACCTACCAAAAATAAATTAATTAACGTTTTTAAAAAGTAGTGAGGTCTTGAAGTAGGATTACTGTGAGCACAATGGAAAGAAACAGATGCTATATTATGGGAGACAGAATGAAATCAACAAGACCTGGCAAACAACTGCATGAGAGAGAGGACAGAGAGAGCAAAGTCAAAGATGATATCCACTTTTTGGGTGACTGGAAAGAGGGAACACAATCTTCCATCAGAAACAGAAGTTGGGGTAATGGCAGAGGTTAGAAATCAGTTCACTTTTGTAAATACCAAGTTTGCAACACCAGCAGGACATCTAGACACAGAAATCTAGAGTATTTTTAGAAATATGGAACTATAATCATCTCAAGGAGAAATCAGGACTGGAGATAAAAATTTGGGGATTTAAGAGTCTAGAGGTGGTAACTGAAAACTACAGCAATAAATGACATGCTAGAGAAAAGGGGGATACCCATGTGAGAGACAGGAAAAGGAAATGCAACCAGCATAGAAAAGAAAGGAATGGCTATAGAGGCATAAACATAACCATGAATGAAGGTGTTTAGAAGGAATGGTTGTTAAAAAAAAAGTGGTATCCCACATTGCCTTATGCTTTGTTGAAGTCAAAGAGGATGAAGAAAGCTGAGGCAAGAAGATCACAAAGCATTAATCTTAAAGAGAATAGTTTCATTAAAATGATAGGAACATGTTAAATTGAAAAAGAATTAAAGTGGATGTAATGAGTACAACCTATTTTTTAATCTTAAAGAGAATAGTTTCATTAAAATGATAGGAACATGTTAAATTGAAAAAGAATTAAAGTGGATGTAATGAGTACAACCTATTTTTTCTAGAAGCTCTTTTGGTGAAAACAAAGTTTCTGGTTATCTTTTGTGATAATGAAGTCAAGGTGGTGGGAGAGGAGGGATACAGGGCAGGTCTGAGCCCAGGTTTGTGGACCGAAGGGAACAGAGAGATTGAAAAGCCATTACAGAAAATGGATGATTGATGGAACAAGGACATAAAGAAAAAAGGATGTCAGGAATACAGGCACAGAGGTTAACGTTGGAAAGGAGATTCAACTCATCCTCTAATATCAAAAGGAAGAAAAAAAAAGAAGTGGATGACAGTGAGAAAAGTATTTCAGAGAGATAGGGGAAATGAGGGCACTCGTACCACATCATGTATTACCTCAAAAGGAGAGAATCATATGTTGAGAGTAATTTAAAGTCTGATACTTAGAAGCTAAGTTTGGAACAGCCCACTGTTCAGCATGGAGGGCATCCAGTCCTATGCTGATAGTTAATTTTTTTGTGGTTTTTTATTTGCTTCAATTGTACCCTTTTTTGATATGCCAAGTTCCAGAGTAATAACTTTCATACTGAATTTAAGAAAAGCAACATATGAAAATAGCACTCAAGCTGAACCTACTATAATGTGAGAAACAATAAATCTTTAGTGTTACTGTATACACTGGTACAATGATAACCTCATGTACTCACTGTCAAGCACTTGATGGTAGTCCTATAACATTATGTTGGCTTACACACAAATCTAGTTAAATGCACTTCAAATTATGTAGTATATGCTAAAAGGCCATCACTCCTAAGTTTCCAATACACAGCAGACAGTGTACACCATTTGCATAGACCATGCTATTGACCTATCATCAATATAACCTAAGCTTTGTGTATCCAGTAAAGTCGATGAATTTGTGCTGATCCATTCACATTCATACATTGCATACTACTAGTCAGATCAGGCCTAGTCTGTGGAAGCTACAAGTAACTGGCCCTTCTAAGTACTAAAACCTATGACCACAAAAACCAGCTCCACACTAACCCAACCAGACTTATCATTTGAATAACACAACATACATACACACCTCCCATAAAAACAACTCTAAAGTTTTCAGTAGGACTTGGTTTCACATTGATATTCCAATATTTGAAACTCAGGGCCATAAACCCCACCTAGTGGGCACCCCCATTTAGAATACCAAGAGGAAATCACCAATAATTATTTAATAAATAAAATTTTATATAAATTATATCATATAAAACTTAATACATGAAATACTATTTAATAGTAGTGCCATAACTTAAAGATATTAATTATGGCATGAATTTGGAATTTTCACATCAGGTTTTGTGGTCATACTAGGCCCATATTAATCCTTTCAGTTTTGATAAGCATCTCTAAAAAGATTCACTTCCTGACCATGTCATGTTCAAGCCATAAACTAGTGCTTCTAGAACAGCCTATCATTCCTCAAGCTTCCCATCACTGCTGCAGCTGTACTGCAGTAACTACTGCAGAAAGAACACAAACAAACAAGGGATGAGATTTTCAAGTTATTAGTATTGCCTCTCTCTGAGCAATGCCTTCTCATTAAAACAAAAAAAAGATGAATGCTCTAATAAATCTCAAAGCATTTAGACAACAGCATGCAAAGTAACAGTATAAAGCATAAACCCTTCAGCTAAACAGAACAAATAAATCTAAATTTTGCTTTGTATGCATACTAGATCTTTATTCTTAGAAGGGGAGGTGCCTAAGTTAAACATGATTTTTTTTTTGGAAACATTCCATGTAACAAAGCTGAAAAAAAAGTTACCTTCTTTTTTTCAATATTTCTAATCTTGTGTTTGAGACATATGAGTCCATTATCAATGTAGGTCTCATAGGCCTGGGAAGACGTTACAACTGAATTCAGAGCAGACCGCAGGGGGCTCAGAGGAGGCTGGCTCTCCCCACATTGGCCGTGATTGACTTGCTGCTTGGCTGATTTCATATTCCCCACTTTGCTCTCCTCTGAATGGCCTGAAGGTAAGTGGCTACATAAAGAGAAAGCAGCACCATTGAAATAGATGTTGCTATAATGAGGGAGTGAGGGAAGAGAGATAAGCATTAGCACAAATAGACATAAGATAAGCATAAACTAGAACTAAAGAAAAAAAGTCTTTTACCACAGAACAAATATCTAACCCCATCTTCTCAAAATTCTCTATTATTGCCAACATCCCTCTTCCCAAGTTCAAAGCCAGTGAAATTCCCACTGCTGAGTCTCCTCCCACTACTCTTTACCATAGTACCTGGTGCCAAGTCCAACACTAGAGATTATTCATGAAAAAAGGACAAATGTCCACAGTGGCGATGATTCCAGAAAACTGAGCTTTTCTCTACAGCCAAGCAGGCAGAACTGCAAAACCACCCGCTGAAATGGCCAAACTCGAAATACTTTTCATAGACAAACATTTCACATGCCAAAATTTGCAAGACTCATCCCTGTCAGACTTAGGAACAACCCATTTTAACTATCTAAAGAAAATACTTCCCACGCAATTTCCAAGGAGTTAAGATCTAAGATTAAAACATCAACAGGACTAGGCTGCCGGTTTGCACTTTCACCTCAATTTTCGGTAATTAACGGAAGCAGCAGCACCTTTGCAGGAATGCAGCCAGCCCTGGGATGCTGCACCCTAGTCTACACAGGCTCAGGACTAGGCTTAGGGAGAGCTGTTGGTTACGGTTTCCTTTTTAATAAGCTCACAAACTTTCACAGGCTAATACTTACAAATCCATCTTTAGTTAACAGCCATCAGCTGCCCATCCTTCTTTCCCTTAATAACTCTGCCAAAGGCGAGTTTTAGCTCCTCTTCACTTACTATCCCACTCCCTGAAAAGCCTCTCCCCCATTCAAGTGCTCTGCCTTCAGTAGGTAACTCGACCTCCAAAGCTAAAAGCTTTGGGTACATGGGGATGGGGGTGCGGTATGAGCAGGCAACGCCCAGTGCCCTTCCACCCCTCTAAACGTTACCACCTAGCAGGCAGAGGCAGGGTAACATTTGGTTTTTCCAGTTACGAGAGAAAGAAAAAACAAAAAACCCTGCCCTAGACCTCCTCTAGCCACAAGGCCTTCCCCGACCCGGGCGCCGCTGCTCCCCAGACCCCAACAGAGGTGTAAAAGCCGCAGCCGCAGCCGCAGCTGCTGCTGCCGCCACCCCCGCAGCGGCTGCGGTCCTCTCCGCCGCAAGCACGGGATGCCCTCACCTCCGCACCCCCAGCCCGAGCCAGCTGCAGCGCCAGAGGCGGAAGCTCCGGCTCCCAGGCTTTCCCCTCTGCTGGCCGCCGACGACGCCTGGGCTAATAGGGAAATACAGAGATGCCCTAACAGCCCTGCTCTCCCACTCCCCTTCTCGCCGCTCTCTTTCTCCCAGTGTCGGACGCGCGGCGGCGGCGGCGGCGGCGGCGGCGGCAGGGCCGCTACGCCTTCCCAGCCAAGCCAAGCCAAGCCCAAGCGAAGGCTCAGGCCCGCCCTCTCCAGCGGCAGAGTTTTATAGAGTCCCCGCCCCCCTTCCTCCCTCATCCCGTGCTAGCTCGCCAGCCCACATAGCTGCTCCTCCCCTCGGCCCAACCGTCGAAACCCCGCCCTTCTCTTGCCTACCGATTCCCACCCGGGCGCCAGTGCAACCTTCCTGAGCCCCCAAGTGTGGCCCTTCTCTTCGGAAGGTCTTCGAGTGGGCAATGGGTTATTCTCAGAGACAGAAATGGAAAGAGAGGGAAAGGGTAAGGAAAAAATCTGGAGTTAATTCGGCTGGAGAGGCGCGTTCAAGAAGTGACTGCAATACACTGGAAGACACACAGACTGGCCCTTTAAAGACTGCCCTTCAGGGCAGGGATTTTGGGTGACATCCGTCATCGAGCATTTATCAAGTGCTATATCCTGTATTAAAAACAAGCTCCTTTGGACTAAGGAAGACTTGAACCTTCAACTGACCCAGGTCATTTTCAGCATGTTAGGTAGTTGTCTGGGACTGCAGAACAGTTGCAGATCTGCACTGGAGACAGGAATTTCCTTATAGACACTTTCCCTGTACCCCATTTGAGGTCTCTAATGTTCCCCTACTCCATTTTGGGGGTACTAGAGCCTATATGATCATTATTCCCCTTTTCCCTTTTCATTGTAATGCATGAACTACTTTAACACTCTATATTCCCTTCAGTATATACCTTAAAGAAATTTGGAAATTAACTTACTCGTGGGTCCTCAGGTCCGTGACCTTCCTAAAAGAAAATATCAATTAAAATTTAATGGGTGACTGCCCACAACATCAAAGTCCTCATTCAGGCTATGGTGAATTAATTTACAGATTATTACTGTAATCAAATAAATGTATGGTCAGCATGCAAAAATCTGGAAAAACTACATTTTCAGCCTGGTAAAACAAAGGGAAAAAGTGAAAGAATGTTCTTCATTCAGTATGGACCATTTTTTTTTTCAATTTTGAATCTGGTGCTTTAAGATTTTCTAATGAGAAGCAAGCAAAGTGTTAACTACATTTAATAATTCCACTTGACAGATTGTATTTAACATGGCCAGCAGCTACTCCTATATTTCTAGAAGATGCTTTAGAAATAAGATTAATTGTGAGTCCTGAACTGAAGAACTAAGTAGAAGTATTTTAAATAAAAAACATAAAAAGAGAAAGTTCAAGAATATAATCAGGAGACTAATGATCAGTTTTGAAATCTTGTCCAAAAAATACAGAGAATGTTATTTAATTAAACATTCCTTTATATCATGTTTTGCCATCGATAACCTTACTTTTGTTAAGTTTTTGTATGTGTTTTGCAACCTTAATAATTTACACTAATGTTTCATTTTAGAAGCAAGTCCCTGAGTGCATATGTGACTTAATGGAGGGACAAGCCCTAGATTATTCATTTTCATCATCACGTACAGCCAGAACAAGATAAACAGATGCTGCAGAATGTGAGAGAAGAACACTGTGCTGTTTTCCATGACTGCACAATGAACAGGGGCCATAAAAAGAGAAACAATGAACATGACTCCTTTTGTTCAGTAGGCTGGCCTGGATTTGGCAGGATTTCTATAAATAGAGGCCCCATAGTTTTTTCTTGAACTATATTCAATTCAATTCAACAAACATTCATTAAGTGTCTAGCATGTACAAGTCACTGTGAAATGCTGAAGATAACAAACAGAAAAATGAGAGTAGCCCAATTCTCAAGTATCTTACATTCTACTGGATAAATATAATATTTTAATCCAACAATTCAACACAACAGTCTCAGTTACTGGGGACACAAAAACAAAAATAAAAAAAAATGAGTCCCCAAAAGATCCAAGTTTTTGGAACAAAAACTCAGTATTTCACAAAAATTGCTGAGAAAAACAGAAAACAGTTTGGCAGAAACTAGGTATAAACCAACATCTCACACTGTATACCAAGATAAGATCAAAACTGGTATATGATTTAGAAATAAAGAATGATGTCATAAGCAAATTAGAAGAGCATGGAATATTTTACCTGTCAGATTTATGGGTAAGGGAAGAATTTACGAAAAAAAAAAACCAAGAGATAGAGAGCATTATGGCATGTAAAATGGATAATTTTGATTACATTAACTTAAAAAGCTTTTGCACGAACAAAACCAATGCAACCAAGATTAGAATGAACACAAAAAAATTTACAGCAACTATCTCTGATAAAGGTCTCATTTCTCAAATATATAGAGAACTGAGTCAAATTTATAAGAGCACAAGTCATTCCCCAATTGATAAATGGTCAAAGTATACAAACAGGCAATTTTCAAAAGAGATCAAAGCTCTCTATAGAAATGTGAAAAAATTCTCTAAATCACTTTTGATTAGAGAAATGCAAATTAAAACAACTTTGAGTTATCACCTCACATCTATCAAAATATGACAGAATCTATGACAGAAAAGGAAAATAAATATTGGAGGGGATATGGAAAATAGGGACACTAATGCATTGTCGATGGGGTGGTAAACTGAACCAAACATTCTGGACAGCAATTTGGTACTATGACTACAGGGCTATAAAACCGTAAATACTCTTTGATCCAGCAATACTAGGGTTGACTCCAAAGAGATCAAAGAAAAAGGAATAGGACCTCTATGTACAAGAATAGTTATAGCTGCTCTTTCTGTAGTGGCAAAGAATTGGAAATTGAGGAGATGCTTATCAATTGGGAAATGGCTAAACAAATAGTGGTATATGATTATGATAGAATACTATTGTGCTATAATAAATGATGAGCAGGATGCCTTTAGAAAAGCTTGAGAATACTTATATGAATTGATGCAAAGTGAAGTGTGCAAAACCAGGAAAACAGTAACCCAATACTGTATGATGATAAACTGTGAATGACTTAGCTATTCTTAGCAATATGATGATCTAAGACAATTCTGAAGGACTTATGATGAAAAATGCTTCTACCTCCAGAGAAAGAACTGATGGAGTGTGAATACAAATTGAAGCATACTTTTTTTTAAACTTTATTATTCTTGGGGGTTTTTTTGGTCTGTGTTGTATTTTTTCCCTTGCAACATAACTAATATGGAAATGTGTTTTACATGACTGTACATATATAGTCTATATCAAATTGCTTGCCTTCTCAGGGAGAAGAGAGGGGAAGAGAGTGGAGGGGAGAATATGAAGCTCAAAATTTAAAAAAAAGAATGTCAAAATTTTTGTTTACATGTAATTGAGAAAAAATTAATTTTTTTTAAAAAGAGACCTTATCCTAAAGGAACTAGTATTTGATTTGAGGGGTATGCCAGTGCATGGGTAAAGGCAGGAAACAGCATATCAGTTCAGGCAGAATAGATAGTAGCCTATTTGATGATAATGTAGAGAGTGTGTGAAAGGGGATAATAGGAAATAATACTAGAAAAATAGATAGGACCTAGGTTGTGAAGAATCTTAAATAAAAAACTGAAAAGTTTGTCACCAAAGGTTTTTAAGTAGTATAATGAAATAGAATTTGGCCTTGGAAGATTATTTTGGCTATTGTATGGAGCAGTAATGTCAAACAAATAGAAATGGATCCTGCAGGCTACACATTGACTTTGAAAACCTCAAATTAACAGTATCTATATGTAGTTGTATTTTTGTTTATTTTGTTAAACATTTCCCACTTAAATTTTAATCTGATTCCAAAGTTTTCTGTCTTTGACTCCTCTGGTATGGAGTATGAATGAAAGGAGACTAGAAACATGAAAAAACAATCAGGAAGCTCTTACTATTCCAAATGACAAGAGCTTGAAGTAGGATAGATACTCTGTGAACTGATAGAAGAGCACTTGTTCAGTGGTGACATGAACAGTCTTGGGACATCTTCCAAGTCTGAAGAGCCCTGACTCTTGACTTTTTATGCCTTTAGGTGACCAGAAAGCCATGGCAATATAGTCACAGGCCACCAGGAAGCTACATCAATGAAAATGTGGCTTGAGCCTTAGCCCTCTGAAGCAATCAAATCTTAAGAACAGCTTACTTGCCTTTTAGGGGAAAAAACAACAAAAACCAACAGTCTGATTTATGTTGGGGAGGGAATACTGATAGTGAACCTATTACAGAAGGAAACTCCAATACATTTTGATCTTTCTCTGCAAAGAAATGCTTTTCAAATAAACTTGAGGAAGCCTTATATAATATTTCATTTTCATGGAACTAGACAACTTCAGTTGTGTCTAGTCCTCTACATTCTTCAGTTAGATACAGTTTTTCAGATTCATTAAGTTTTTCAGCAGCCAGAAAAAAATGTTTGAAATTGCATCCAGAATAACCAGAACAATTTTTCCATCTTTTGCAGTTAAAAGATTGATTATAGGTTTCAGAATGTCATTTTGGACAAAAGACAAAATGTATTCAATTGTTCCCCCACTTAGATATTTTGTGACTACCCATAAAGGTCCCTTCCGTGACTTTGAGACTCACTTTGACCAAATTGCAACCAGGTAAGGAAATTGTCTATAATAAACAACTTGGTTCATTCTGATATTATCTTTTTTTTTTTTTGTAGGGGAGAAGGCAGGGCAATTGGGGTTAAGTGACTTGCCTAAGGTCACACAGCTAGTATGTCAAGTATCTAAGGCCAGATTTGAACTCAGGTCCTCCTGACTCCAGGGCTGGTGCTGTACTCACTGCACCACCTAGCTGCCCCTTGGTTGGTTCTGATAGCCCATTATGTTTGATATTGTCCATGCAGCCTCCTTCTGGATGTTGATTTTGGGGGTGAGTCCATTGCAGTCTGAGTTTGTTCATATGTTGCAGAAACAATTTTTCCTATAGCCATTAAGGAAGGAACAAACTTCCTTAAAGTAATCAGTAAATAATTCACCAGATCCTACAAGTTTCACTCTCTATGGCATCAACTCCCATTTTCACAACCACTTCAATCTAGTCATTAGAACTATCCATGAGGCGTAGAAAATGGCATAACAGGTATCTGCCATAATTTCTGGATCATAATGACGTAGAAGCTGAACTAAAGTGGGAAGAATTTGCTCAGTACCTTCTATTGAATGAGCCGGGTTATATTAGGATAAAGATTTGAATGTGTCCATGTAAGATATAAGTAATCATATGTTAATAATGATATATCAGGAACTGTAAGCAGAGTGAAAAAAGGGGTCTATTGAGCTATACTTGATAATTCTCTATGGACTGAACCATCACCTATAACGTTTCCCAAAATCCCTATAGCCTGTTCACTGGTTGAGAGGGTATTAGGGTAAAATATTGTCAACCCTGAAAACAAATGACCAACAAATCACAGAGTTTTTGCAATTGCTGTTAACTCTAAAAATACCAAAGAGCTCATACAGGTTATTACAATGATAGTTAATTCTGAAAAATATACAAATAAATAAAACCAAAGAGACAACAGTGGATATAATCAAAAAAATTTCTTTATTCTATTGGAGGGAGAAACTAGACACCATGTGCTGGGGCCTCCTCTAGTAGGAAATCTCCTTTAGTGTGGGCAAATCTCAATACATATATCAGTGGCTATGCAGTGAGCTGTACCCCTGACACTGAGAGGTAACAGCAACAATGACAAGTTTGATTCAAAGCAGGGCTTCATGACCAAAACATGGGTCTCACAGGTACTTGCCAGAGCTCAGAGACCACTTGTGCTGGTGTGAGACAGTTCTGGGATTTTACTGTGGCTGAGTTCATCCAGAGGGTGAGTGCAAAGGATTGTTGTTATGCTAAGCCCAAGGCACAGCTTGCTTGCTGAGCTCTAGAAAACAGGGTGTCTCCTAATAGTAAAAAGAGAGGAGCAAAAAGAGAGGGGTGGTCTTGGCATGGAGATCCTGACAATATCTGTCCACCACAATTCAAATATTAATAGTCTAGGAGTATCGGATCCAAAATAAATACCACTTTTCCTGATTGCTCTCAAGGGGAAAAGGGGAAGGAAAAGGAATAAGCATTTATTAAGTGTCTACTATATGACAAGCATTGTGCTAAGTACTTTATATTATCCCAGTTGAATCTCACAACAACCCTAGGAGGGAGATGCTATTATTATTATCTCCATTTTATAGTTGAGGAAACTGAGGCAGATAGAGGTTAAGTAACTTACCCACGGTCACACCACTGATTGCTCTCAAAGAGAGGATAATACTTAGCTCACTGTTCTGGGTTTATACAAATGACCATCACAAATAACTATTACACTTCTTTATAAGAATAAAAAGTAAATAGAAATCAGAAAAGTTATGCAAATAGAGACCAAATAATACACAAGAGTAAATGAGCTCTCACTTTAGGAATAAGAAGAAAACAATGGAAGGGAAAGGGAGAATGGTTCTGCACTTGGCTGTCTCTAGAATTGGAAGTTCTAGATGGTTAAGGACATTTGGAGAGATCAGCTTATTTTACATACATGGGCTTCAAAGCATTCTAGTAACAATCTGAATCTGCATTTACCTTTCTCAAAGTTTCAAATCAAGAAATCTCTTTTCCATTCATGCAGGTACAAAGTATTGCAGCTCAGCATTGTCTCATTCAATCAGAAGTCACATCTCCCTCCACATACCCAGCACACAGGTCACAGGACTGTTCTTCAGAAATATTGACTGACCTGAATTGGCATAGGTTCTTCATTCTTCTAAGCCAAAATTTTTGCAGTCCCTTGCAAAAAAAAAAAATCACCTGGAATAAGCTTAAAACCTGTAACTACAGCATAAACACAAATATCTGCACTTTAAAACAAGGACGATTTTACTAGCATCCTAGTTAAGCAACTTACAGTACCAATGAAGATGAGGGGAAAAAAATACACAAAGTACACGAAATAGATATGGCACCATACAAAGCATTTTTTTATTGTTGTTGAATTGTTTCAGTCGTATCTGACTCTTTGTGATCCCATTTGGGGTTTTCTTGGCAAAGATACTGGAATGGTTTGCCATTTCCTTCCCCAGCTTATTTTACAGATGAGGAACTGAGAGTTCCTCAAACAGAGCAAAGTTAAGTGACTTGCCCAGGGTCACACAGCTAGTAAATTTCTGAGATGAGTATTCCTGATTTCATTCCTGAGAGAGTGTGTCAGACATCAGCCAATCAACTGGGGAAGTATAAAAAGATTGCCTTGTTACACTGAGAGCCTAGTTGAGATTACATAACAAATCTCATCTACAGCCAAGTCCCAATTAGTGTAAATTCCCTGAAGTAGTCTCATGAATTCAGATTTGAACTATTCAAAGTTATAATTATATAAAATATGGTAATTGGCTTCAACCTAATGGAAATCTGTAGTGCTAATTCAAATAATGAAATCTCTTCAGGAGATTTGTTGTTCATGGTACTTAATTTTATCCCAAACTTCTCAAGATAAATGAATTCATTCGGAAGGACAATGGTCACAAATTTAATGGATTAAATCAAAGGTTCAGGTTAATAGCCTTGCTAATTGAAGGTCTATTACCGGAACATCAACAGGACACTAAATGTAAAATTCTAGCTGATTTATGCTAGGGAATTGCTTGTCTTTTATCTCAATATCAATATTCAAACAAGTATAACCAATAAGGAATCATTCTGTTATACAAATAAATAAAACTTACATCACTTCTCAAAAACCTGTTCTCTCAACTATAAAATGAGGATTTAACTAGATGAGTTCTAACTCTTCCAGCTTTAAAATTCTAGGATTACATGAGTCAATGCTTCTGTGTTTCTTTTTCTATTAATTTTCTTAACATCCTAAATGGGATTATTTTTATTTTGTATTTTTATACTTAAAAGCCAAAGATGACAGAAAATGAAAAGTTATAATGAATAAAATAGGGATGTGACTTCAAAGTATTCTTGGTGGTATTCTCTAAATTGTACCCAAGGATCAAATTATAGAGATCTAGGGCATATAGTCTCTCTTACATTCTTGATTCAGCATCTTCCCTTTTGGTTCTAGGTAAAGGTCAATTTTGAGGTATTCCAATTACAAAATAATATCTCAAATTGGCAAGGACCTCCAAGGCTATTTGATCTAACTCCTACCTGAAATACGAATAATCCTTACAAAAACCCTAACAAATAGCTATCTTGCCACTATTTTTATGCCTCCAATGAGACCAGAAAGCATTATTTTTCTCCTGTCTGTAATAATTAGTACAACAGCATTTGTAATACTGTTATGATAATTGTGTCACCCAACTAATAAGTATCTAAGACAAGATTTGAATCCAGGGCTTTCTTCCTTAACTCCAAAGCTAGCATTGTTTCCATTATCCCATATATGCCTCTCCAAAGAAACTTCTCATTTTGAGTCTGTGACTGCTCCTTGGAACCTCTGCTTCCTCTTCAACAAAGAGATAATAATAATGTTACTATTTCTCTTAAATGGTTGTTGGGAAGAAAGCAATGTGTTAAGTGTAGTGATGTGTCACTACATAAATGTGAGTAGTTATCTTGTATAATGGCTTTAGGGCTACTACGACCTCAACATAGGTTATTTAAAAATATGTCTACTGTGTGAACTATACTCCGAGCAATGATACAGTTTCAGACGTGTACCTACTAGATTGCATATGAGGGGTGGAGAAGGTGGCTTGAACTCATTACTTTGAGAATTGGCTAGCAATGAGTTATTTGTGATGCTAATGAAAAAACACATTCCATATCCATTATTTTGAAAGTAAAATAGACTTATTTTGCATATGATGATAAAGACCCTAAAAGTAATACAGAAATTATGAATTTGACTAAAAATTAGAAACTTATTTTCAACCACATCCATGAAATTAAAGCGTTGCCTTATTTAATTTCCAAGGTGATAATAGAGGAGTTAAATTATTGCCCATGCTTAACATTTGTGCAAATGCTTTGCAAATTACCTACTTGGTAATAAAGACATGTTGCTTATCAATGATCAATTTAATGTAACTGCTTCAAGTCATTTTAAAAGCTGTATTTTTTCCTTTGCATCCAGGACAACAGAAAACTATTATCTTTTGCTTGCTTATTTTAAACCAACCTACCTGACCATTTAGAGGCAGCTAGGTGGCTCAGTGGATAGAGTACTAGGTCTGGATTCAGGAGGACTTGAGTTCAAATGCAGCCTAAGACACTTAGTATCTGTATGGCCCTGGGCAAAGTCATTTAACCTTTGTTTGCCTAAATTCACTGGAGAAGGAAATGGCAAACCACTCTAGTATCTTTGCTAAAAAAAGAAAATAACAACAAAACCATGGACAGTGTGATCTACAGGGTCATGAAGAGTCAGACAGGACTGAACAATAACAGTAACAGCTATCTACAACAAAGAAAGATTCAGCTCTACATTTTTATTTAGACTGTCTGTTTTTATGAGCATGTGCTAATTCGACTGTTTTGACTTTGAAGACATTTCTCCACTGGTCCTTGGTTTAAAGAAAATAAGTCAAGCAAGGAAAATAAAAATGTTGTGAATGGAGAAACAGCAACTGATTGGATACATGGAAAAATGGAGAGTGAAAAAAACAAAATAAGGCTGTCATTATGAACCTGAGGCCCTGGGAGGACAATGATGCCTTCTACAGAAATAGGGAAGTTTGGAAGAATGGAAAATTTAGACTCATAATTATGAGTTCAGACTTAGATTTGTTGAGCAGAGACAGGGACAGAAACAAGAAGAAAACAGAAGGTGCCCAGGATTGTCAACTATTGCAAATACTAGTAGACTGATGAGCTAGGGGTAGGGAACTCAATTTCCTTCTCCAGGCTTATGGTGAGCCCATTCTATTGTATTGAAAAATAAATAAAAGGATAGACTTGGATAAAGCCTATTACCATTTCCTAAGAAAATATAACCAATATAAATCTAGTCAGTACCATGAAGAAGATAAAACCATATAGAAACAATTTTAGCCAGCTAATACTCAATACTCTACTAGCCAAGTAGATAGAAGCAAAAGGCAGTACCTGGTTAGAGTATAAATTCATTTTCAAGATCTTAAGTGAAGATGATGGTTAGAAATTATGAAAAGTATTAGCAATAAGACATAGACAAAAAGATAAACTTACAGAAATCTTGGTAAGAGATCCAATTAAGCTTTCTCCTCAAAGATATTTAATGCTGAAATCAGAAGGTCAATGAATAGATCTTCCACAAAAAATGAAAAAGAAATTATTTGTAAAGACTTCTATAACCTCTCTACCAATGATAGTCAAACCATTACTTTTGGACTAACAGACACAACACTACAGAACATGATGAGAACAAATACATGTCCACAATAGAGAAAACATAATGTTAAGGGTGTTGAGGGATTGATTCTTGAGATATCTGAAATACATCTCAAAAAATACCAACCTTGTGATGTGAAAAAAATGGACCTTATTGTAACCAAAAAAATGTGATGCTAGAAAATATTAATAAGTACCAATCCCTAAGCTTGCTTTCCCTTCTTTATAAAATATGTTTACACATAAATCAAGGGCATCATTGATAAAGATATGAAAAGCAAACAGACAGGCTTTCATAAATTATATTCTGTGATAGAGAATCATACAATTGACTGAAAACTGTAGCGGGTACAAAAGTCCCATTGTATTGATTGACTATGTTAAAAAATTTAATTCGAGGAGGAAGGCTTAAAACTGTCTTTGGCTTTCTCCAATCAGGTATTATCTATACACATATGTTGTTGTTCAATTATTTCAGTTGTGTCCAACTCTTTATGACTCCCCTTTTGGGAGGTTTTCTTGGCAAAGATGCTTTAGTGGTTTGCCATTTCCTACTCCACCTCATTTTACAGATGAGGAAACTGAGGCAAATAGGATGTTTTTTGGTTATTTATTTATTATTTTTAGTTTTCAGCACTGATTTTCACAAGAGTTTGAATTACAAATTTTCTCCCCAATTCTACCCTCCCCCACACTCCAAGATGGCATATATTCTGATTGCCCCGTTCCCTAGTCAATCCTCCCTTCTGTCACCCCACTCCCCCCCATCCCCTTTTCCCTTACTTTCTTGTAAGGCAAGATAGATTTCTATGCCCTTTGCCTGTATATCTTATTTCCTGTTGCATGCAAAAACATTTCTTTGAACATCTGCTTTTAAAACTTTGAGTTCCAAATTCTCTCCCCTCTCACCTCCCGACCCACCTTCCCTAAGAAGGCAAGCAATTCAACATAGATCACAAATGTATCATTATGTAAAACACTTCCACAATACTCATGCTGTGAAAGACTAACCATATTTTGCTCCTTCCTATCCTCTCCCCTTTTCTCCAATTTTCTCCCTTGATCCTGTCCCTTTTCAAAAGTGGTTGTTTCTGATTACCTCCTCCCCGCATCTGCCCTCCCTTCTACCATCCCCCTCTTTTTTATCTCCTTCCTCCTTCCTTCCTGTGGGGTAAGATACCCAATTGAATATGTATGTTATTCCCTCCTCAAATCAAATCCTATGAGAGCAAGATTCACTCATTCCCCCTCACCTGCCCCCTATTCCCTTCCTACAGAACTGCTTTTTCTTGCCACTTATATGCGAGATAATTTACCCCATTCTATCTCTCCCTTTCTCTCTCTCTCAGTATATTCCTCTCTCATCCCTTAATTTGATTTTATATTTTTAGATACCATCCCTTCATATTCAACTCACCCTGTGCCCTCTGTCTCTCGATATATGTATATTCCCTTCAGCTACCTTAATTCTGAGGTCTCATGAATTATACACATCATCTTTCCATGTAATAATGTAAACAAAACAGTTCAACTTTAGTAAATCCCTTATGATTTCTCTTTCTCGTGTACCTTTTCATGCTTCTCTTCATTCTTGTGTTTGAAAATCAAATTTTCTATTCAGCTCTGGTCTTTTCACTGAGAAAGCTTGAAAGTCCTCTTTATTGAAAGTCCATATTTTGCCTTGGAGCATGATACTCAGTTTTGCTGGGTAGGTGATTCTTGGTTTTAATCCTAGCTCCTTTGACCTCTGGAACATCATATTCTAAGTAAGCCCTTTAGTCCCCTCATGTAGAAGCTGCTAGATCTTGTGTTATCCTGATTGTGTTTCCACAATACTGAAATTGTTTCTTTCTGGTTGCTTGCAGTATTTTCTCCTTGACCTGGGAGCTCTGGAATTTGGCTACAATATTCCTAGGAGTTTCTTTTTGGGATCTTTCTTAGGACGTGATCTGTGGATTTTTTCAATTTCTATTTTACTGTCTGGCTCAAGAATATCAGGGCAGTTCTCCTTGATAATTTCTTGAAAGATGATATCTAGGCTCTTTTTTTGATCATGGCTTTCAAGTAGTCCAATAATTTTTAAATTATCTCTCCTGCATCTATTTTCCAGGTCAGTGGTTTTTCCAACAAGATATTTCACATTGTCTTCCACTTTTTCATTCCTTTGGTTCTGTTTGATAATATCTTGATTTCTCATCAAGTCACTAGCTTCCATTTGCTCCAATCTCATTTTTAAGGCAATAATTTCTTCAGTCCAGGCCAATATGGCTACCTTAATAACTGTGTTTCAGAATTTACGAGTTCAGAAGGGGGTGGGGTTCAACCTCCAGGACAATCAAAATCAACTCTTT
>CM053623.1:225603609-225626523 GCA_028646595.1 Phalanger gymnotis
AGAACCCCCAACCTGGACTAGACTTAGATCTTCAGCAGGCTCTTCACTCCTGCTCTGATCTGCCACTTAATTCCTTCCACCAGGTGGGCTTGGGGCCAGAAGCAACTGCAACTGTAGTTCTGTAGCTGCCCCACCTCTGCTGCCCCTGGGGTGGTGGTTGAACCACAAACTCCCTGTCCCCAGCAGCTTTTCCCACTAACCTACTCTGTTGTCTTTGGTGTTTGTGGGTTGAGAAGTCTAGTAACTGCCACAGCTTACTGATTCAGGGAGCTAGGGCATGCTCTGCCCGTCTCCTGGTCTGGTTGGTCCGCACTGCCCACGCTGGGCTCTGCTCTGCTCAGCTCCGCTCCCCTCCTCTCCCAACTCCCTGCAGGATAGACCTTACCCAGAGACCATCCAGACTGTCCTAGGCTAGAGCCCTGCTTCTCTATGCTATTTTGTGGATTCTGCAGTTGTAGAATTGCTTCAAAGCCATTTTTTATAGGTCTTTGGAGGGACTTGGCGGGGAGCTCACACTGGTCCCTGCTTTCCAGCCGCCATCTTGGCTCTGCCCCCAATAAGTCCCCATTTTACGGTTGAGAAAACTGAGGCAAGTAGTGGTTGGCTCTATTCATGGTACCATCTAGCTGCTACATCTCTGCATTTCATTATTGACAACTCTATGTTGTTAACTTAGAGCAAATTTGTTTTTAAAAAATTTCTTTGTAGAAATGTCCTGCATCTAAAAGTTCATTGCTTAAGAAAAAAAACCCATAATTTAAACCACTGGTCTTAAAACAGATTCAAAATAGTCCAAAAGTTGCACACAATTAGACCTTTGCT
This sequence comes from Phalanger gymnotis, assembly GCA_028646595.1. Taxonomy (NCBI): domain Eukaryota; kingdom Metazoa; phylum Chordata; class Mammalia; order Diprotodontia; family Phalangeridae; genus Phalanger; species Phalanger gymnotis. The sequence continues at coordinate 225,604,432 of CM053623.1, forward strand.
CGTTGGTTTAATCTTCCAGGATTCAAATTTTGCCTTTTGTGTCATTAATATGCAGTACACTCTTTTTCTGAATCTCATTGACTATCTCATTCTTTATATTTAAAATTATGCTTACTCCAACTCCCTAATTTTGCAGAGTAGTACATAACTAAGGCTGCTAGGCCTCAAGCTTCTCTGATTGCATGCTGCTGAGTGGCCTGGGTCTATCCTCTATCATTTATTACCTTAAAATGAAAAACAAAATCTGATAGCTTTTCATTTCTAGACATTGTTTTTAAAAATTAGTTTTTTTTCCTTTGCTTTATTTTCATTTTAACCTTTAAGAATCCCTAGTGCTTTAATTATTAACTACAAGTAATTAACTTTAAATTGGTTATTGAATACAAACAGGAACCAAAATCCTAGCATCTTCATTTCACCTATTTTACAGGGTTATAAGGATCAAATGAAATACTGTAATGTAAAGGTTTTACTGCTATATAAATGGTGGCAGTGGGGGTGGAGTGAGGGGAATAAGGTACATGTTTGTCCTGAACTGGCATTTATGATGATAGTTTATCTTTGTTTATTATACACAATGTACAAAATGTTTCAGCAGCAAAGACTATTAACAGTCCTTACCATTTAATGACAATTGTCGAATGCTTTCTAATATTTTTCTTTACCTAGAAAAAAACAACCGTTGTTCCTTGGATCCAAATATAAAATCCAGGATGCAATGTAAAATCCTCTGTTTGACTATTAAAGCCTCTCATAACCTTTCCAATCTTATGCCTTATTTTCCCCATTTCTATGATCCAGTGACTGCTGTCCTCCATGCGTGATTCTCCATCTCCTGACATCCCTGGTTCCTGTCAAGCTTCAGCTAAAGTCTCACCTTCTATAAGAAACCTTTCCCAATCCTGCTAATCATGGTGCTTTCTCTCTGAGACTACTCCTAGTTTATTCTGTGTATTTGCGCATAATTTTTTACATGTTGTCTCTCCCCCTTAGACTGTGATCTCTTAGAAAGCAGAACTGGTTTTGCCTTTTCTTGTTATCTCCAGCATTTAGTACAGTGTACCTAGCACATAGAAGGCGCTACTTGACTGACTTGAAAAGAAAGTATAACTTTCCTATTGTTTCTCTCTTCACACAGTGATGAGATTGTATAGGAGCATCATCTGTTACCATTCATCAGTTAGGAAACAGATGGCACTAGCCTCTTTCTTTTGAAACACAGCTAGACTGGAAGGTAATGCCCATGAGAATTGGATCAAAAACTGCAAGAAAAGATATTTAAAATGACAGTCTCCAGGTTCATACCAGACAGACAAAATTTCAGAAGCTATTTTTGCATCCTGGACTTTGACCCAGAGATCAAATGTTTTATTTATATCCTAGGGTTCAATATATCTTATGAAAATGCTGATAGGTAATCTCAGGATCCCTAAAACATCAACAAGGGCTTAAAATTGGATTGTTATAAACCAATTCAAAAATGAAACCTGTGTGCTTCATATCGTCTACAGATTCCCAGCTGCTTTTCAAGTAAGGAAATTATAGGCTCAGAAGAAATATAATAGGTTGGTTAAGTAGCAGGCTGTCCATTTAGGATTGTTTATGATCTGTATATAATTATATTTGACTGTCCTCTATACTTTGGATAGAGAATAGCTAGTATACGGTTTGAAATTGTCTCTCTTCACACACACACTCCACCTTCACCCCCACCCCCTTGTTCATCTCTGGTAAACAAGAATTTTTGTGACAGGGAAGAGATTAACATAGCCACTTTTAAAAGTATCCTATTTGCTGTAGAAAGTTCTTGGCCCTGATTTAGGAAAGAAAGGCTTTACCCCCAGCTGAAGGATGTCCTAAAGGGAGGGGATTGTATACAAATGCTGTGAAAGTCACAGAGCTCTCTCAGCTTGGGGTGGAGTCAAAATCTTTTTATCCCAGTGAACTTTAGAGGTTGTGACATATGGTAGGAACCATCTAATTACTCCTGCTTCTTTTTGGAATTTTTTTATGGACTATTACAACTGGCCGAAATCACAAAACACTTTGCTTTTTTGTTTGTTTTATTTGAGGAGGGTGGTAGTAATGTAAGCTCCTTGACATTCAGCTCCTTGATTCATTTTTGCCTATCTCCAGTGTCATTGATGCTCACTGAAACGAAATATTGTTGTAACCATATTTGAACCATATCCTACGTTAATGAGACAAACTGGCCTTCTTCTCCTTGCTTGTACTTCCTTTTTTTTTCTCCTTTTAATTCATTTGAAGCATAATAAATTCTGCTCTAGCGTTTTAGCTTTGCCATGAATATGTTTCAAATGTGTCTTGTAAACAGCATCATTAGGTTCTGCTTTCTAATCAGTTTTGTTTCACTGCTCAGCCATTGTCCCTTTATATTCATGATTTTGATTATGATTTATTTCCCTTACACTTTTTTTTCCTTCTCTACCTTTTATTAATGTTGATAACATTTATCCTAAAGTTAACCAACACCAAATAAAATAATTCCTTATGCCAGGTAGAACAGAAAGGATTATATGTGAAAGTACAAATCCGTGTTGTGTGGAGCTTACTTTTCCTTTTAAGTATTAAATTCAACATGTAATTTTATTTTTAAAATAGTTTTACATTTAACATTTTTGTTTTTACAACACCTCTGCTTTCCTCTTAATGTTCTTCCCTCTCTCCCCATCCTTTATAATAAAGATTTTTTTTCGAAAAAGAGAAAAATTTAGCAAAACTTAAGAATGTACTAAAAAGAAAAATCTGACTTTGTATTCAGTATTCCATACCTGTGGACCCTCTACTTCTCCAAGTAGGTTTCTTGATTGTTTTGTGGTAGTTGTTTCTTTTCACTTATAGTCATTATGTTTATTATTTTCCTGACTCTGCTTTTAAGTTTTTCCATGTTTCTATGTATTCATCATGCCCATTACAGCGGTAACAGGCTATTTCATTCTTATATCACAATTTGTTTAATTATTCCTCATTCAGAAGGCAACTACTTTTAACTACTTTGTTTCTAATTTTTTGCTACTACAAAAAAATACTATAAATATTTGGTTGCATACGAAGCCTTTGTTTTTGTCATTAACCTCCTTTGGGGGAATATACCTAACAGTAGAATCCTTGGGTCAGAAGACATCACTTAATTTTGCCTTCCAAGTTGCTTCCCAGAAAAGTTGTACACATTCATAGCTCCACCAACAATGCATTAGAGTACCTGTATTTCCATGCTCTCTCCAACATTAACCATTCTCTTCTTTTGTCATTGCCAGTTTGCTGTGAGAGCTAAAAACCTCGGGTTTCAGTTTGCATTTCTCTAATTTAGCAGGCCTTTGGAGCATTCTTTCATGTGATTGTTAATAGTTTGTAATTCTTTTTTTGAGAACTGTTCCTATCCTTTCACTATTTCTCTACTATGGAATGGCTTTTGTACAAACAAATGCATAAAAGTAAAAATAGTGAATATATCTTTTGCCAATCGTAATGCAGTGAAAATTACATGCAATACTTTGAAGCAAAGAAAAAAAAATAATTAGAAACTAATCCTAAAGACTGAGTAGGTCAAAGAACAAATCAGAGAAATAATAATTTCATTAAAGGTAATGACAACAGTGAGACAATATACCAACACTTGAGGGATATAGCAAAAGCAGTAGTTGGGGGAAATTTTATTTCTCTAAACTTTTATAAGTAAAAGAGAGAAAGATAATATCCTTAAATAGGGCATACTACTAAAAAAAAAACTTAGCAAATCAACCGACAAATTAAAAACCTTCAATTAAATACCAAATAGAAATCTTGAAAATCAAAGGAGAGATTAACAGAATTACATGAAAAAAAAACAACTAGGAGCTTGTTTGTTGATGGGGGCAAGGGGGATAAAATAGATAAATCATTAGCCAATTTGATTAAAGAAAGAAGAAAACAAATTCCCAGTAACAAAAATGAAAAAGCTGAATTCACAGTCAGTGAAGAAGAAATAAAAGTAATTAGCAGCCATTTCACCCATCTCTGTGCCAATAAAAGTGACAATCTAAATTTAATGGATGAATATTTACAAAAATACAGATCTCCCAGATTAATAGAATGAGAAGTAGAATATTTAAATAACCTTATCTTAGCAAAATAAGTTGAATAAGCTATAAATGAATTCTCGAGGGGAAAAATCTAGGATGAGATACATTTACAAATGAAATACACTATTTAAAGGACATTTAATTTTAACACTACATAAGGTTGCTTCAATATTAGGACAACTATAAACATAATAATTGGAGAAATATTCATGGGTGGACTTGTGGGAAATGGAGGCAGCTTTGTTTCCACAGGATTAAAAGCATTCCCTCACCCCAACCCAGCTTTAGCAGAAGGTGAGTGAGGTGACTGGTTCTAATCTGTGATCTAGCTGAAACCAGGCCTCTGATCAAGTGAAAGGTTAGAGGCTTGCTTAATGAGCTGTTTGAGGAGAGCATGATGTAGGCAGTTGGGGTTGCATCTGGCCAATGAAGAACCAGGTGGGAGATTTGGCTTGGAAGGCAATAAAAGTACTGACATTAATCTGAGTCCTTGTACCCTCCTGTACTTTTAGTTCAGGGGATCTACCCATTTATTAAGTACAAATAAATGTAAAATATAATTAAAACCTTCCTGGCTTTCCAACGAGTATTGTTTATTTCTAGACTAAGTATATATATTTCTAACAGATATAATAAAAATGTCAAGGGAATTTTTTTTAATTGGAAAGAATGCAGTGACTTGGTCTTATCTATTGTATTGTTTATCTTATATATCAGCCCCCTTTTTCATCATTTTCATTGATAGTCTACATCTTTTGCTCCTGAATGAATATTGTTATTATTTTGTCAAACTCTATTAAGGATCCCTTTGGTGGTTTTATTGCTATAGCACTAATAACTTTGTCATTACGAGTATATTGACATGAACATTGAATATTTCTCCAGCTATTTATATTTTCCTTCATTTATATGGAGTATTTTGTAATTGAAGCTATAGAAGAATTATGCTTTGGTAGATTGGTTCTTTTTATGCATTTTGTAGTTATTTTGAAGGGGACTTCCCTTTATTATTGCCTCCTGGAATTTGTTGTTTTATATAGATTTGCCGTCAGTTGTTTTATTTTGTAGCCTGTAACACTTCTGAAGTTCTTAAATTAGTTTCTTGTCTAATTTCCTGGGTTTTTCTAAGGTCCTCAAATAGAGATCGTTTTCTGTTTGCCCATCTTCATGACTTTACTTCTTTTATTGCTACTGCTAGCATTTCTAAAATTCGAGAATTAAATCAAATAATAGGGAAAGGGAGGAGATTTTTCACTTTAAAAAAAAAATAAAAAACATTTTCTCTTCATTTCCTTTCCCTCTCTTCCCCATCCCTCCACTGAACCAAAAAACAACAACAAAAAAAACACAAATCTTGTGATGACCATGCACAGTTAAGCAAAAACAAATTTCTGCATTGAGCCCCGAGTCCATCCACCCCCTTCTTTTTTTTTTTTTTTTTTTTTGCAGGAGCTAAGTAGCAGACTTTGCCTTGGATCCTCGGGAATCATCTTTGGTCATTGCTTTAATCAGTTCTTAAGTCTTTCAAAGTTGGTTGTATTTACAATGCTATTACATTTTAAATTGTTCTCCTGGCTCTGTTCAGTTTCTCTGTCAATTTATGTTTTCTCCAGTTTCTTTGAAGCTTCTTTCATAGTTTCTTATACATGTTATTCCATTACATTTTTATACCATAATTTATTTACTCATTTCCCAGTTGATGGGTTTCCCCAGTTTTTCTCTTTCCAGAGTCTTCCAAGACCCTGCCATAGCAACAACAACAAACTGTCATATTTTGTATTATGTGAGTCTTTCTCCTTATTTCAATTTCTTTAAGATATGAGCCTAGTAGTGGTATTGCTGCAGGCTCAGATAGGATGCATAGTTTACTAACTTTGGTAGCATAGTTCCAAATTGCTTTCCAGAATGCCTAAACAGATCCTTTGAAATTTGTCATTTTATTTTTTTTCAACTTTGCTAATCTGATTAATTTGAGGTAGAACCTCAAAATTGCACTAATTTGAATTTTTCTATTAGTGATTTGGAGCATTTTTAAAGATACAGATATCGATAACATGGATTTCTTTATTTAAAAGATATGGCTATTAAATTTATTTTATATGAATGAATGTACATTATATATTTATATCCTTTGACCATTATTTGGGGAATAACTCTTATACATTTGAATTAGTTCCTCATGTCAGGCCTTCGTCAGAAGCTTATTGTAAAGATCTTTTTTTTACACATTTAACTGTTTTTCTTCTAATCTTAGCTGCATTGAATTTGCGCAAAGATTGTTAATTTTGTTTAATTAAAATTATCTATTTTATCTTCTGCGATCCTCTCTATTTCTTGTTTGGTCATGAACTTTTATGTTATCCCTACATCCAAAAGGTAAATTCTTCTTCTAATTTGTTGGTGTTTGCCGTATGATATTATGATGTTTACACTAAGTCATGTCCATTTGGAGCTTATTTTGATATGTGGTGTTGACTTGTTGGTCTAAACCATATTTTTATCATTGCTGAATAGTTTTCTAAGTAGTCTTAGTCAAATAGTAAGTCTTTACTCCAGTATCTGGGTTCTTGGGGCTTATCATTAGATTGCTAGGTTTTTTTTACTTTACTTCTGTATCACATGTACGTAATGTTGATTGACCTCTCCGTTTCTTAACCAGTACTAAATTGCTTTTGGTGATTCCTGCTTTGTACTATAGTTTGAAATCTCATAATGCTAGGTCTCCCTTCACTTCCCACTTTTGTTTTCTTTTTTCATTATTTCACTTAAATTTTTCAACTTCATATTTCTCTTGATGAATTTTCTTACTTTTTTTCCCCCCTAGCTCTATAAAGTAATCTTTTTGGTAAGTTTGGTTGGTGTGGACTGCAAGAAATTAATTTGGGTCATATTGTCATTTTTTTTATTATATTAGTTCAAACTGCCCACAAGCAGGTAATATTTCTCCAATTATTCAAGTCTGTTTTTCTATCTGTAAGCAGTTTTGTAGTTGTATTAGTATATTCTCTTTCTGTCTCTTGTAGGTTTAGTTGGTAATACCCAGAAATGCTAAAGATTTGTGTGTTTATTTTATATCCTCAACTTTACTGACTATACAGTTAATTTTTTAATACAACTCTGCATTCCCGGGACAAATCCAACCTGGTCATAATGTATAATCTTTATGACATATTGATGTAGCTTTTTAAAAATATTTCATTTAAAATATTTTCATCAGATTGCATTAGGGATATTAATCACTAATACCCTGTGGTTTGTGTTACGACCATGTTTGTGTCATGGAAGGAATTTAACAGGAACAATTCTCTTATTTTTGTAGTTTATGTAATATTTGATAGAATTCTCTTACAAATCTTTCATCCATTCTTGTAATCTTCAAGTCTCTTTTTCTCTTGGAGTTTTTTTCGATAGTTGATGTAAAGTTACTCTTCTGGTTTTGCCTTTTGTTTGTAGTTCTCTAGACCTGTAGTAATTATTCATTTTGTTTGATATTTTCTGTTTACTTACTTAGTTATTACAGCATCAGTTCCTAGTTTGGGACTTGTGCTCTGGCTAGACCCTGGCTCCTGCCTGTAGCTTCCCTATCTTTTGATGTGTCCACACTTACAGCTCGGGTTTGTTTCCATTTTCCCTGCATCATCTCATGAGAGCACTGGAAGGCTACCAGTGCCTACAGGCTGGCTGAAGACACTGTTGTTTCTCTGTGGATTTTTTGACCGTCATTCAATCTGGTGCTCCTTTTAGATATTTTCTTGGGAGTTGGGCTTCTTTGACCTTTCACCTTGCCATCTTAACCAGAAGTATGTTGTTTTCATACGTCCCCCACCCTAATTTTCCTACTCTGAGATGAAGGCTGGTATAAGAGAAAGAATGCAGAATTTAGAGTCAAAAGAACATTTCCAATCTCTGCCCTGCCATTTACTACTTATGTGACCTTGAACAAGTTATTCTTCTATAAAGTTAGGATTTTGGATTAGATTATACTAGATTAGTCATTTCCAGTTCTGAGCCTACAAGCTACCACTTTCTTCTCACCAATCTTTTATTCATACATTTGCACAATTCTAGACCCCATTTCAGAAAACTTCAACTGGCCCCCATTGCCTATGGAATAAGGCATAAACTCCTTAGTCTGGAATTTAAATCCCCTCCACATTCATAGTCCTTATCCTTGCTCTTTTCCTGGCCGAACTGAGCTTCTGGATATTCTCTGATCTCTCCGCTTTTTACCTCCTCTATGCTTTTGTTCTTCCTTGACCAGACTGTGTTTCCTTTGCTTTCTCAGAGTATGTACTAAATAAATTTTTGTGAAATAAATTTTCAGAATAGCAATACAGACATAGGATATGTGAGAGCAGGATGGTGGACGAATCAGTCTTATTCTTTATTTAACACTTAAGAAAAATCCAAACCTGGGTTTTTCTTAATCTTTACAAACTCTTTTTAGACCTTTAAATTCAGTGAAGAACTTGCCAGCTTAGAATTTCCCCTTTATCATTTTAAAAATCACTTTAATTTTCCCAACATGCACATGAGTGTATTGATCTAGACATAGTTACCACTTTGCTGTAGAGAAAAATCCCCAGTCCCTAATAATGGTTATGATAGCCAGTATCCGAAAACTATTAAGAATGGGCTAATTATTGTAAATTGCTGATAAAAAGGTATCAAGGTCTATTTTAAAGGCTTAACTTTGCTTTTTTTACTCTAATTCATGTTTGTTTAGAACATATTCATCCCGAAATATGAGTAGACATAGTGTTTCTGCTGAAGAGCAGGGGATTCGGAATCAAAATATTTGGGCAAATCATTTTACTACAGTGGGTCAAAATTCCCTTATATACCAAACTTAAGGATTAGACTAGATAAACTCTAAGGTAGCTTATAGTTCTAAACCTATGGTTTTTGTGTATCATTAACATTTTGTTGAAAATCTTTGGTCGTTTTTTCTCCTATTTTTAACCTACCTTGCCTAAGTCTTTCCTGGTGGGAAAAGTGAAGTAATGAAGATATAACCTTAAATATCCTCAAGTGACATCTTACTTGTCATTGGACAGGCAGTGAAAAGTGAAAATGCATAAATGTGTTCCTATAAAATTTATCTGTTTAGGAATGACAACATGGAATTGAATGATGCCCATCCTCACCTCTACCTCTTGACATCCAAGGGTTCTCTGTAGACTCAGCTTGACTGCTACCTGCTGCAGAAAGCCTTCTTTGTCTCTCTAGCCATTTTGACTCTTTTTCTCTTAGGTTACTTTAATTCTACTCAGGATGTATTGTGCACACACTTAATAGTATGTATGCCCCCTAAGGGCAGGAACTGTTTTCGCCTTTTTATCCACAGTCCTTTGAACAATATGGAATACATAATCAGAACTTTAAATGCTTTTGATATTTGAGAATATGTCGGTCCAATGACAAGTTAGTTTGTTCTACCTCTCTGAGCAGCTTGATGCCTCTTAAATACCTTGACAGAGCTATGTCAATTCCTGTTTGCTTTACAGGCTACTGCCAAGAAGACAAAATGTTTGGTTTCCACAAACCAAAGATGTACAGAAGTATAGAGGGTTGCTGTATTTGCAGAGCCAAGTCCTCCAGTTCTCGTTTCACTGACAGTAAGCGCTATGAGAAGGATTTCCAGAGTTGCTTTGGGTAAGATCATCAGAAAGTGAATGACAGTTTGTTTGTAAATTTCTTAATTAAATAAAAATTCCCACAGTATGAAATGAATACAGCGATAAAACCTCAGCAGTGAGCCTCTGATTGTTGTGCTACTAATAGTATTGTATTGTTTTTTCATAGTGTTATTAGGAATTCATAGGAAGAATCATAAGCGCTAGAAATGCTAAATAATCAACCATTTAAAAAGCTGTAGAAAGGATTTTTAAAGCTCTAGACTCTGAACAGAGTCAAGAGTCTTTCTACTTTTTCAAATGGTTAATAATCATTTAAGTTTCTATAGTACTTACTCTCTCGTTTGATCCTCACTACCAGAGTTTGGGGGAGATATTCAAGGTAAAGAAACTGAACATAAGTGAGGTTAGGTGACTTGCCCTTCCTTGCTCATGCAGCTAGTGTGATTGTCAGAATGGGAGATTCAAATCCATTTCACTTCTGAAAATTTTCTTACTTTTGCTTTTTTGCAATATTTATACTTTCCATATTTTTCCTTTTATTGTTTTAGGATTTTTGTTTGTTTGTTTATGTAACAGAATGGTATTAAGAATGCTGCTGCATAGCCTATATTTTGTTGTTCCTCTGTCGTGGCCAACTCTTCGTGACCCTACTTGAGGTTTTCTTGGCAAAAATGCCAGAGAGGTTTGCCATTTCCTTCTTTAGCTCATTTTACAGATGAGGAAACCTGAGGCAAACAGGGTTAAGTGACTTGCCCAGTCATAGTAAGTGTCTGAGACCAGATTTGACCTCAGGAAGATGAGTCTTTCTGACTCCAAGTCTAGCACTCTATCTACCGAGCCACCTAGCTCCCCTCATACCCTATAGGAGGTTACTCATTATTTCACAGTGATGTCACCAGTGGATTTTAACCAAAACAAACAAAAAACAACCTCATTTCAGTATTATTGGGTTCCTAGATATGTAAATGCTCTCCTCTCTGATTGATGAATGGAATGGAAGATAATGGTTGTTAGGAAGACCTAAGGTAATATTAGTGAATTACTAGCCCCCTTACTGTGCTAGTGGGGTTACTAGATAGACAAGTAAAGGGCATAAATGTGGCTGTGGAGAGATCTTTCCTCACTACCTGAGCAACCGCTAGTTAGATTTTTTGGGAGTAGGGATAAAAGGTCAGAGGAGCTCATTATTATTGTTTCAGAAAGACCTAATCTTAGGGTTATTGTGAGGAACAAGTGATATGATAATTGTCTTAGTACAGTGCCTGGCACATAGTAGGCACTATACAAAATGATAGCTATTATTTTTATTAAGCTTTTCACAAACTATTTAATAATATCTCTTAAGTTGTACTACCTCATGGAAGATTGGGGTGAGGGGTGGGGGCTGTGATTTGGCCACAGAGTGTGAAACATCTGGCTTGGAGAGCAGGGCCTGGGACCAGCCTTTTTGACCATAAGGTGAATATTTTTGACTACCATAGCTTATGAAAATTCTGGTTTGATTAGCATCAGTGGAGTAAGTACTGACATCAAAGAAATCAAAGATCTTTAAAGATTTAAGTATTTAACAGTATGGTTCTAGCTGTCACGGGTTTGTTCCTTAATATATGATTTGCCATTTATTGTGGAGCCATAGTTGAAATGACTTGGGAATTGCTGAAATAGCATTTCTTAAATTGGTGTTCCATATGCCATGCATTCTGAAAAAGAGTTCCACGAGAAGATAGTCAGATTAGGTTCAGTAACTTTTCTGGTCTGTTTGTTTGTTTGTTTGTTTTAAACACTGGATTTTTCTCCTTGCCCAATTGTCTTTCTCCCATACCTGATTGCTCACTTTATCCCAGAGCTATTCTGTTTCCTAGACTAGTACTTGTGGATTGTGTCTCCAACCCCTAAACTGTTAAGTAGCCAAATGAGTTTAGGAAACCCTGAGCTAGTGGATTTTTTGTTTATCCTGATCAGAGCCAGGCTTAGTGGCTTCTCTTACTTCTTTGTTTCATTGTTTAAACTTTTCCCTGCTTCTCCATTCCTCTTTGAACCAATATACATTAAAATAGAGACAGAAATAAGTTTACATTACAAATTACATTGTTTTAATTATTTTAATTTTAATTGGGTTGTTTATGTGAAACTTTATGTGATGATTATGTAATTCCTAAATTCCAGGTTGTGTTATAGGCTGATGATATCAAACTGAAATAGAAATGTATCCCTGAAGGTCACATTAAATTAGAAAGTCACAAATTAACATTATATTGTTTTTATTTATTATGTTAAACATTTCCCAGTTACATTTGAATCTTGTTTGGGCTGCACTTCGTAATTGGCCACAGGTTGATATATGTCATAGGCTTTCCAGAATGTCTATTAAATGTGAATTCTAGAAATATAAACTCTGTAGGGCAAATTAAAATTTAGGAGGATGTATGTAGACTGTCCTTTGATAAATGTTTTAACATTTTAACATTACTTAAAGAAGTAAAATCAGGGTATTGTGTTTTTTTTCCTATTATCAGGTTGCATGAGACTCGTTCAGGAGACATCTGTAATGCCTGTGTGCTTCTGGTGAAAAGATGGAAAAAGCTACCAGCAGGATCAAAAAAAAACTGGAATCATGTTAGTTCCTTTTCTTCTAGTTACTTTTCTTTTACAGTTCTTCAAAGTAGTGCTATCGAGGCTTGTTTTATTTTCTTCTCATATAGCTGTTATAAGAACACTTCTAAAATGTTAAAACTCCTTTTAAAGTAAGGAGATGCTTTGTTTATTGCCTCTGTTCACCAACACCCTCGATTTCTCTGGGGAGACAAGGTATATTATTTTCACTGTCTTTTTCTAGATATTTCACAACTGGACTTAAAATTGTGTTGTTGTTTTTTTTTTTTAAATAGCTATTCTAGAATTCAGAGTTTCTCTTTGCAAGGTCATTTCTTGAGGCAGGTTAACTTCAGACTTAAAATACTTGAAAGCAATGCTTATTTTTCTATAAGTCATTGTTTAGGGAACATTAAGGAAGAAATGAATATTTTGGCTCAATATCAGTTTTCCTGTTTGTACCACGCATCTTCAAAACAACATAGTTGATCCTCAACCTACATTTTTAAGGTCACAGAGATGGTAATCATCAGAGGTGGTGGAATCATTCACCCCAGTCATGTCTGACTTTTCTCAGTAACCTAGTGTTAATCATCCATATTTGTTCAAATTCATTTTGCAGTTGCGTTTAGATTTTAAATCTTCAAAAAACCTTTATTTAACCACCATATAAAGAAGTGAAGAATTAGAAATATCATGTGACTGCAAACATTCTTGCTTCAGAAACAGTAAAAGAATTACTTTGTGCTCAGATACATACCCAAGTTTGGGAGCTATGTTTTAGGTGCTTAAACTCACTTTTCTGAGTACACAGGACAGAACTGTAGGCAAACAAGGAGCCCCCTTTAAAGATGGTAATAAAAATATACCATTTTCTCGCAGGTGGTTGATGCAAGGGCTGGACCCAGTCTAAAGACTACGTTAAAGCCAAAGAAGGTGAAAACTCTTTCTGGAAGTAGAATGAAGAGCAACCAGATAAACAAATTGCAAAAGGAATTCAAACGCCACAGTAAGTTTGAAATTGGTGAATTTCACTCTTTTGGTCTAATCCATTAAACTTGGGTATCCAAAGATGGTGGTAGAGAATATATTTTACTTTTTTGAAATTTGAAGCCTGATGCATTTATTCTTGATTTGTACACAGGTTAAGTTTTATTGCCTGTGTATTAATTCTTTGTATTTGCAAACATCAATCCCCACTGTATGCTGAATGAGTAGGAGATGAGTAAAGCATTTACATTAATAACTATAATACAAGGGAAAATATGCTCTGATAATTAAGAGAGGGGAAAGGTGACCATTCTTCAGATTTTGAAATAATGGGTGGGATTTTTGCATGTGAATGAAGGCCTTCTGAGCTAGATGGGGAAATGCAGGATGCCTGTGACTAGAATATATAGTACATGATAGATGAAGCATTGTCATGGGGAGTTGAGGAAAGTAGGATTATAAGAAAAAGATAATTGGAGATTTTAATCAAAATCCTGATCCCCCATGCCTACTCCCCTCCACACACAGATTTTTGCAGATGAAGAAAACTGAGGGCCAGAGCATTTATGTGATTTGTTCAGGGTCATATGGCTTGTAACCTACAGAGCTCAGATTTCAACCGAGATCATGCCACGCTGTAGATGGAGGCCGTATCATGGAGGGCTTTGAATGCCAGGCTAAGAGTTTAGACTATAGTTGTTGTAGGCAGTGGGACCCATCTTAAGTTTTTTAAGCAGAGTTATTTTAGAAATTATTCTGGCCATATTGTAAAAGCTAGCTGGGACAGATTTCTTTCTTTCCATTTGAAACCCTAGCTCAGATCCTGCCTCTTTGACACTTCTATTTGGAAATAAGCTCTCCTCTTTTCATTAATTTATCACTCATCATTTACTGCATTTTATTACTAATTAATACAATAATATCTCAGTTGAGCTTTATAATAACCCTATCAGAAGTAGGAAAGCCAGGTATTAATTTTACAGTACAGATAAGAGAACAGGTTTCAATGTTGGTGTGTGGTAGGCTGAGATTTAGCGAGATAGATCTCTGTGGTCCTGGTTCCCCTTTTGGCCATAAAATAACAGCACCCCCTAAAGTCCAGCATAGGATAGTTGGGCTAGGGAAAAATGACTTTTCCTGCAGCTTTAGTAGCTAAAGATAGTAATAGATACCCTTGCCTAATCCTGGTCACTAAGGATTTTCCTTCTGAAGGTATAATTCCCTGGAGAATCAGAAATGTAAAAAATCATAGGACAGTGTAACCCAAGCCATCCCTAGAGGAGGTAGAGGACTTAAGTAGTACAAATAAAAATGCTCTGTAAATGAAAAGTATGAGGAAAGAATGCAGCATTCTGAAATGCTGAGACAAAATATAATAGTAAATCCTGGATTTTTTGGAAGTTAAATGTTTATTGCAGTCAATGGTTTATTGTGTTAACAAATGAGATGGATAGGGCATTGGTTAGGATGAGTTCTTGGTTATGAGCATCTTGTGAAATGTGGGGGTTTTTTCTGTTTGTTTTTTAAGTAATTCAGTTGTTACCTTGCCAACTTCATAGTGTTTATACTGAAATTATGGACCATTGTTCTTTGGGAAGATTGGCACTATTCTCTAATTGTTTGTAACGCTTCCTTCTCCTTTATAGATTCTGATGCTCATAGCACCACCTCAAGTGCCTCCCCAGCTCAGTCCCCTTGTTACAGTAATCAATCTGATGATGGATCAGATATGGAGATCGGCTCTGGGTCTAGCAGAACACCAGTCTTTTCTTTTTTAGATCTCACATACTGGAAAAGGTAAAGAGCCATGTGAAAACATCTATCTCAGCTTGTGTGCCATCTAAATTATAAGCCACTATTAGCTACTTTCTAAGCAACAAAGTGGCTTTTGGCTGATCACTGGAGTTTATGTAGGAATTGTGAATAAAGTAGAAATTTGGGATTTTGTGTAGTTTTCCACTTGAAAAAAGTAAAAGAAAAACTTATGACTGTTATAACCCTTTACTTAGTCAATTGATACTGCTGAACGACTCTCCTGAATTGTAATGAGGCTGAAGAAGTGGGAACTTGTGGGCTTATGGTGCTGGTTATTGGCAAATTGTCCTTCTGTGCATATATGTTCCCAGATTAATTATGATTTTTGGGGGGGGGGGTTTCTCCTCAGACAGAAAGTATGCTGTGGAATTATCTACAAAGGGCGTTTTGGGGAAGTTCTAATAGACACACATCTGTTCAAGCCCTGTTGTGGAAATAAGAAAGCAGCTGCAGAAAAACCAGAGGAGCAAGGACCAGAATCTCTGCCTGTCTCCAATCAGGAGGAATGGTGACTCTAATGTTTCTCAAGAAGGGGGACTGAGAATTAGTATAGGAAAGGCAACAAAATGACCCTCTTTATTTCACTTGGACATTTGCTATCCTGCCAAAAGACAGTTTCTAGAATGGTTTTGAGTGGGCTTTGTTTTCATTTTTTTTCTCCACTTCAACAAACTCTGAAGCCAGTGTCTATCTTACAAAAAAAATTGTACATAATATTTAAGATGCTACATATTTGATAGGAAAGCTGAATGCTGCTGTAAAATGCTCTTTGAGTTTTTTTTAATCCCTTAATGAATGAACACCGAGGGTGATGTAGAAGGCAGAAATGGGATTTTTGTATATTAAACAATATGTAGTTTAGACTTTCTCTATTGAAAAACAGTGATTAGGCATTTTTAAGTGAGTGATAACATTTGTTTTCCTTTGTGAAGGCAAATCTGACAGATCAGTGAAAAGGACTTAAATACCAGAGAGGCATTTAAAAACAATTCTGAAACAAAAGTCTTGCAAAGGTTATGATTCAAACCTGTACTACTGAGTGATTAAGCAGGACAGACTGTACCTTCTAGTGCAGATAACTTGGAGGAATTAGCATTCCTTAAATTTAAGACAAAGAGACCTTTTTTTATGTGTATTGCTTTCTTCCTCTTTTAGTAGTTTAAGAAAATAGTAATTTATATGGAATTGCTAAAAATAAAGCCACAGGTCCTCCTGGAGATGTAGCAAGTCTTTGGGAAGAATGACTAGGCTCTTCTTCCTTATATCTTACTGTGGAGGCATCACTGCATGGGTAGAGAATACACTGTATATACTGATTATTAAAAGTAGTGAATCCACCTTAATGAAACAATTATGCATATCTGCAGGATTGTACGAAACAAGGGTTAATGCTTCTGGGCACATTTCCTAGGGAATTTCACATCTGTAAATAATTGACATTTTTCTTCTATATTATATATAACTCTTGTCTATAGGTTGCTTAGTGACTACATCAAAGACCTGCATGATTCAGTTTTAGCTCTGGATTATTTCAGTTGACCTTTGTGAAGGTTTCACCTACATAGGTGGTCATTTAACTTGTTTTAACCTCTTTGGATATACTGCAGTGCACTGCTACAAGTTGGTCTTTTTTTTAATATATGTTTAATATTAACTTCCACTAGGAAGGAAAAGGTGTTGGGATATAGAATGGGTTTGTTTTTTGTTCCTAATTCAAGCTTTCCAAACATTGCGATGTTAAGGATAAAATAAATGCTGCACATGATGTTCTTCGGTTCTAAAATGGTTTCAAGAAAAACATTTCCTGTTTGAATCCGCTGCATGTTCATCACACTGACAAAAACCTCTTTGAGAGTGTTCCAAATTTTGAGAGTAAATTCAACATGTTCTACCAAATCAGTGCAGAAAATGAAGATAAGAGGAGTGTTTTGTTTATCTTGTACCATGATGTGGTGCTTATTTCTAAGACTGGATTTTGTAAGTTTGATAGTTTAAATGACATACGAATGAGGAGTGAGCCATTTTTACGGGCCCCCTGTAGTTTTTTAGATTTCTTCCATTAGTCAATGCACTCCTCTTTGGAGAAAAGGATACATACTTCATAATCTCCATGCACATTACTGTATGATAAAATGGATAGATTATCTGTGCAGAGCTACAGCATTTGAAGTGCATGCATGAGTCCTCGCCATTGTCATTTTCTTCCTGAGTTATTTTGAAATGGGTTTTTTTGTACATTTTTAATGGCTGCAGTATGGTAGAATATACTATAATATAGATCATCTCTACTTCTGTATTTATTTATTTATTGCTGAACCTCAACCACAGTCATCTTCACCCTCTTCCACCTATTCCTTTGCCTGTAGGATGTAATATATGTAGTCATGCACTTTGTATTAATGTATTAGAAACCTTCCAATCTGTTTTGTACTTTTTATACTGTTCATATACTTATAATCAAAACTTTTCCTAGGATATTGAATAAATTTAGTCTTATTTAGAAAACACAACAACCAATGTTCTTGGTCTTCACAATATATAAATCAAACCATGAAAGAAATACAAACTTCGAAATAGACTTTATGAAGAATAATTCTTTTTTCTCCTGCAGTCCCTCTCAACTGTTACATGCAATTGATGGAGCCGTTACTTTGTTTTCGGTCACTGTATCTGGTATTGTTTGCAGCATTATACCACTTTAGACCTCTCTCTCTACCTAGAGGAAGCAAGTATGTGTCATCTTTTTTGGCTCCATTGTAGGTGGGGTTTTTAAAGTGTTTTCATACTTACTTTATAGACAAGGGAATTGAAGCACAGAAGAATTTAATGACTTGATTAGTTCACATAGCTACCGAGCGATAATAGACCAGGATTTAGTCATCGGAAGTTCCTTTTGCTGTACACAAACTCAGCAGTTTGACTGGTCCAGCCCATATGTAAACAAGAATCCCCTCTTAGCACACGTCATGAGTGTCCATTCAGCCTTTGCTTGAAGAGCTCCCGTGAGAAGTACCCCACTCCTTAGCTACAGTATTTTAAGCAAATCACTTAACTATTCTCAGACAATTTTCTCCTCTGTAAAATGAAAGAGGTAGATGCATTAAGTGATTTCTGAGGCTTTCTGGTCTTAGATTCTATCAGTAATTTTGTAAAGTCTAGCTTTTGATTTAGAAGGCATTGGAGTTTTTAAGGCAGAAGCAAGGATTTAATGCTAAGTCCTCAGTGAAACCAACCTGTTCTGTGGCCTTACAGTGGTTTCCTAATACTTCAGACTTGGCAGGATAGTACCCTGACCATCATCAGTGTATGATACTTACTGAACTGGGAAAGAAGGAAAAAGTTTCTTTGGGATTAAAGATACATCATTGATTAGGAATTTAGTTTGATTTTTTTTCCTTACGCTATATATAGAGCTGGGTTACTTATTATGAGCACAAAATACCTTAAGTGTCAAATG
Organism: Phalanger gymnotis; assembly: GCA_028646595.1. NCBI lineage: Eukaryota > Metazoa > Chordata > Mammalia > Diprotodontia > Phalangeridae > Phalanger > Phalanger gymnotis. The sequence continues at coordinate 225,623,007 of CM053623.1, forward strand.
CCTCAAACTCTGAGTAAGAACACTATTATTATGTCTCACACAAGGGTCCTTGCCTTTCCTGCTGGTTGATGAGTAAAGTGCTTTAACTTTTGCTTAGTGGGTTGGAAAGCATTTATTTTCAAAGTCTTCCATTTGTCTCTGTTCTCAGAAGGAAAGAATATTTGTTCAGTTCAGAACTGCATTTCTTTTTGTTCACCTAAGTAAAACAGAATGGTTCTCTCCAGAACAGGAGACCTTATGAAGAGAAGTAATTAGCATATCTTTGTATAGTAGCGGTAGCAGCAGCAGCTAACATTTATATAGGGCTTGCTATGTGCGAGGCACTGTGCTAAGTGCTTTGCAATTATTATTTCACTGGTCCTCACAACAACCATATGAGATGGGTGCTGTTATTATCCCCATTTTACAGTTGGAAAAACTGAGGCAAATAGAGGTGAAATGACTTACCCAGGGCCACATAGCCAGCAAATGTCTCAAGCCAGTTTTGAACGCAGGTCTTCTGACTCTAAGCCTGGTACTCTTATCCTAGCAACTTGAACATTATAGCTATGTGTGTGAGTAAGCAGTGACTCAAAAGTGTATTTCAGGACCTTTGAAAAGTCACCAGTAGATTCAAGAATGGGACTTTGAAACGTTATTATGTATAACTTCCCTATGGAAGACAAGTGTGTGATGATAGTCCCAGGGAGGCAGTGTGGTTTAGTGGGAAAAGTTCTAACTCCAGAGTCAAAGGAACTGCATTCGTATTTCTCATCTGATATTTACTGCCTTTGTGACTCACACGTAAAATGATGGAGTTGGACCATGGCCTCTGAGGTCTCTTCCAGCTCTTTATCTATGATAATTCAAATTTACACTCCGGTCTTATGTTTAATTGGAAATTATAATTTCTTTTTATTGATTCATTCTACATGTGTGTATCTCCACCTAAAAATAAATGGGCAAAAATTGAGTAGAGAGGAGGAATTTTTAGCCAAAGTCCTCAACATTAGTACTTCCAGAGGTGTGAGATTCCATTAGATGCTGTGGAAAGTTCTTTGAACTAGAAATACCTAAATTTTTGTGCATGTATCACAATTAGGGAATCACCAAAACTTAGGAAGTTAGCTAGGTCCACTTTCTTCAAACTTTATAAAGTTTATGTCAAGCCTTTTTTAAATTTAGCAACTTGAATCAAATTGATTCGTGAAGATGAGTTAGATTTATTGTCTTTCAATTCAGTTAGGTGCTGAGACAAAAATGAAGAAATCTCTGCCCTCAAGGAGCTTACATTCTGCTGGAATAGTATATGTGTACAGATAAGTAAATGAAAAGTCAGTAATTTCAAGGCATGGTGGAGGTGGGGCAGTAACAACTTTGGGGTTCATGTAGGATATGTCATCTAAGCTATGCTTTGAAGGAAATTTTAAGGGATTGATTCTCTGGAAGGCAAAGGTAATGAGGGAGACTGCGTTCCAAGGGAACTACTTGGAGGAGAAATGGATGTCATAGCTAGCAGACATTTAACTAGAACGGAAAATACATGAAGGAGAAAAATAGGAAATGAAAGGTAGAGTGAGGGCCATTAGTATGGTAGGGGTTTTAAATGCCAAGCCACAGTTTTGCCGAATAAACCGAGTTTATGTGGATCTAAAAGGAATAGCAATTGGAATATTTTTGGGGGTATATCGTATAGCCTTTCCCATATCTCTGAGATCTGTAATATAAGCACAAAAGCCAAATTTCAGTGAAGATTTTAGTTCTCATTAGGTAGAAAGTATTGCAGATACATCTATTCCACATAGGAAAAGTGAATGAGAGAGGGAGGGGTGCAGATGCGATTAGAGAAGGGAAAGTTTGTAAAGAAAGTTCCCATGGAACTAAGAAGTTTTTTGCCGTATCAAGTTTTCAGGGTACAGTGTTTATTTCGTGATTGTCCACAAGGTGGTACTGTTTTCACACATTTCTGAGCATGTTTTCTTAGGAAAATCTTTTTTTTCCCCTCGATTTAGAATTTTAACCAATTTTCCTTATTTTTCACATACACGTTAGAAATATATACTTGGAATTTTTGAAGAATATGCTATTCATCCCTTTTGTCCTACGGTCACTTCCATTTCAGACTTAACAGAAGTGGAATTAACCACTGAATTCATAGTGTCATGAAATTTTAGAGGTGGAAGGGACCTTATATTTTGCATAAATGGAAGGATTCTATTTAGTGAAGTATGATGGAAAAAGACAACATATTTCATTGTTTGGATCACTTTGTTAGGAAATCACTCTCTTGTGTTGTGTGATCTTAAGTCTTATCCTTCTGTATGAGACCCCTCCAAATATTTAAGGATTTCTGTCATTAATAACTTCCTGGTGCCCTGATTGTCTCATCTATCAAATAAGGTATTGATTATCCTAGATGATCTCATAAGGTTGCTTTTAGCCACAGAAATATTTTTGGTTTGTTTCATCCCCAAGCAAAACACAAGTTTCTTCAACCATTTCTCACATAAGTTTCAAGCCTTTCACACCTTTGTCTGGATGCACTTGAGTTTGCCAATGTCCCTCTGAAAATGATGTTGCATATATGGTTGTGACCAAAGTATACTAGTGCTGTACGTTACATATTTATTAATGCATCTTACATATTAATAATTAATACAGCCTAGGATTGTATTACCTTGTTGACATTCTCTTTCCACTAATTTGAATTTGCAGTCAATTAAAATTCCTGGTTTGTTTATTGGGGTTTTTTTTTTTTTTGAGAACTACTGTCAAGATAGTTTTCCCTTCCCTATGCTTAATGCAGTTGACTTCAGAAATCCAAGCTTAAAATTTTACTTACACATTATTTTAGCATAACTTTTGGATTTAGGATTCTGATTTTGTTATCTAATACTTTAGCTGTCCTTCCCATCACTTTGACCCACAAAATTGGTAAATACATCTTCATCTAAGTCAGTTATCTATTTAAGTTTATGAAATTGTTAAATGGGTCACAGACTAGGATAGAACCATTTCTTTATTTTTGTTTTGTTATAAAGGAAACATTTATTCAGTGGACCCTACTGTAAAATAGCACACTAGGTGCTATATGGTCCAAGACTACAGGTGCATATAGTCTAATTGGGGGAATAAGACATACACACATAAAAAGCTAACAGTATAAGGCAAAGTACAGATCAGTGGGGATGACTGAACAACTTATACTATCCAGATGCCATGGAATACTATTGTACTTTAAGAAATTCTAAAAGGGACAGTTTAGGGAAGACTTAGGAAGAACTGCATGAACTGATACAGAGTGAGAGCTGAGCAGACAAGGCAAAGTATTTGTAAAATAACAAAAAAATTATAAAGATAACCATTTTACAGAGCTGGATAAAATAATAGCAAAATTCATCTGGAAGAACAAAAGGTCCAGAATATCAAGGGAATTAATGAAAAGAAATGCTAGAGAAGGTAGCCTAGCCATACCAGACATTAAACTCTACTATAAAGCAACAGTCATCAAAACTACCTGGTACTGGCCAAGAAACAG
>CM053623.1:225627023-225658938 GCA_028646595.1 Phalanger gymnotis
AAGGGAAGAGGGGAGAGAATTTGGAACTCAAAGTTTTAAAAACAGATGTTCAAAAACAAAAAAAAAGTTTTTGCATGCAACTAGGAAATAAGATACACCGGCGACGGGTGTAGAAATTTATCTTGCCCTACGAGACAGGAAAGGAAAAGGGGATGAGTGGAGTGACAGAAGGGAGGGCTGACTGGTGAACGGGGCAACCAGAATATACACCATCTTGGATTGGGGGGGAGGGGAGAAATGGGGAGAAAATTTGTAATTCAAACTCTTGTGAAAATCAATGCTGAAAACTAAATATATTAGATAAATTAAATTAAAAAAAGAAAAAAAAGTGTGACTAACAAGATGGATGACTAGATACTTTCTCCTATCTCTTCAACCTCTCAAACCTCTACAAAATAGGAATTATTCCAGAGATAAGCAATTTCATCTGTCTCCATAGTCTAAGGCATCAATAACCCAAAGGAAGTAACAACCCAATGAAGTAAAGAAAGCTAATACTTAATCTCCAACATGTTCATTTAGTACCCCTCCTCTCCCAAGCACCATAATTTGGCAGGTTGGACAGATCCACCCAAGACCTTGCAACAGAATTTAATTCTGCTCACCCCCAAATGATATTGGAAGCAAGGGAATAGGGACAAGAAGGTAGTGTATATGTGAGATTCCACTAGACCTGAAAAAAAATTGGGAAGATGACTGGCATCCACCATTGGGCAGTTCTATCCACCAAGAAATAATATGAGGTAGGGACTGAGGCTAGTGACTAAGGCCAGTGAAAAGTGAATATCACTGCTTGGAAGGAGGCAGAGACAACTCTGAAGTCCAGTCTCTAAGGAAACCACCAGTGAAAAGGAAGGAATCAGAAAGTGAGCAATAGGGTAATATAAGGAAAAAAGACTAGTTACCAAATATCTTAGGAGCAAGAAAACTCAAAGACCTTGAGCACAAACAGATAAACCACTAGAGAAGATGTTCATAACAGAAAGGAAGATGGCCTCCTGATCCACTAAAGAAGTACAAACATCTATGAATAAATATTGCAAAACAAAGACAAATAAGTCAACAGCTAATTAGACAGAGCACCTTATGGATTCCTGAGACCAGAGAACTGCAACAGGATATTCTCAAATGGTTTTAAGAGTGAAATAAGAATTGTGAATGCAGAATTTATGGCCTGCACAGCAGAAATAATAGGCAGAATTAAAAAAAAACAGCCTTGACCCTATTGTAGCAAATCTCACTAAAGAAATATAAGAGAGAGCAACTAATTGGGAATCCAAATATACAGAAATAAAAGAAACTCTGGAGGAAGAGAAGCAAAAGCAGTAACATTAAAAGACTACATAATCTCTGTATTATGCAAGAAAAACATATATTTTTTGAGGTTGCTAAGGTTTACTAGTTTCTTTTGAGTATAAAGTAAACTGTCCTTCTAAGGAAGGGCAGTTATAAGCAACGACTTCACTCATAATTTTTTTAAACCTTCTTCCCTACACAAAGAGCCTTTCTACATAGCAGAAAGATCCATTTAGTTTAATTTATTTCTTCCTTATTCCCAGAGTAGATGGAGAATAATTGACCATTCTCCTTTATACAATAACCTTAGAACAATTTAAAGGACTTATTCTCATAAGGGTTTTATGTGGTGGTGAGGAAGGAGTACATTTTACACATGGAGGACAAAAGGCACTAAGATAGAAAACGAGAGTATAACGTGTGAGGAACAGCAAGAAGGCCATTTGACTGGACAGTAGAGTGCAATAGAGTAGATAAGTAATATATAATGAGGCTAGAAAGACTGATTGGGGCCAGGTTGCATAGGGATTTAAAAACCAAACAAAGGATTTATATTTTATACTAGTGGCAATAGGGAGCCTATGGAGCTTATTACAACAAGAGAGTGATGTTATATCTGCAGTTTAGGAAAATCACTTTGGTAGCTAGGGGTGTTGAAAAACAGATTAGAGGAGGTAGAGTCAAGATGGCAGAGTGGTAGGAAGCAATGCAGTGAGGTTTCCTCTACAAATTCCTCCAAAAATATCTAGAAAATTCACCAGACTGAATCACGATAGGAAAATCCAGGAAAAAAAATCATGGTGAATCATTTGCACAGCCCAGCTCACATGGGGAGACAGGTCTGCAAGACACCAGGGATGGACCCCATCCCTAGAAGCATGGTGTACATAAGCACTCCAATACCCAGTAAGAGACTGAGCTTTAGGGCAAAAGGAGGTCCCAGACTTTTGCAAGGCATCGCCCCAGACCTATGACAGGTTACTTTGACAGGGAAAAGTGTAAATTGGAAGCTGTCACCTACTACCTCGTTCTAGGTCACAGATCCAAGGCAGACTGAGAATGGGACCTGTACTGGTGAGTAGTGTTCTCAGGAAGGGAGATCCTGGGTACTAAGAAAGGAAGAAGTTCAGAAACTAGCAGCAGTGCACCCTAAGTCCAGAGCAGGGTCTCATTTCTAGCATCTAGCCCAGCCTGCAGAGGAAAAACTAATGAAAGAATCCCAGAACAAAGAGGAGCTTACAATTCTGCCATAATGAACTAATAGTGCTTTCTAGTTGACTGACAGGGTCTGAATCCAGCAGCAGTCTATTCTTCAACAGACCCAAACACAGCCTAGGCACTTACAGAACTCAGATTAGGTAGGGGAAGTAGGGCAACAAACAGAATTTGCCCTAGATCCGACCACTTTGGGAGTCTTCATCCTGTCTGTGAGATTCTGGAATTATATAATGTTCACTACTCCAAGAAAGCAGGAATAGTACCAGTCCAGATGTCCTCTCTGGAAGTATGGTAGAGCCTAGCCCTAACATCAAATCTAGAGGAAGAAGGCTAGAAGAATGGGAAAAAAGCACCTTACCATAATGAGCTATTATGGTGGCAGAAATACTCAAAACACAAACACAGACAAAAGAATTATTCCAAAGCTTTAAAAACAAATAAACAAACAAACTCAGCTTGGACACAAACACAACCAGAATTCCTGGAAGAGATGAAGCAAGAGTTTAAAAAATAATCTAAAAATATTTTTATTAATAAAATGAGACCACTTGAGGGAAAAAAGGAAAAGAAATGAGAACTATGAAAGAAAGAATTGGAAAGGAAATTAATAGTTTGGTACAAGAGGTACCAACCCTAGTCTGGACAACAAACTCCTTGAAAACTAGAATGGAACAAAAAGAAGTCAATGATTCCATGAAACAATAAAGAATATCAAAATAAAGTGGAAAAGCTGAAAAAAGTGTAAAGTGTTTCATAGCAAAAACAACTTGACCTGGAAAACAGATTGGGGGGAAAAATTTTTATGAATCTTCGAACTATATGAATGCCATTACAAAAACAAAAAAAGAGAGAGCCTAGACATTATATTTCAACAAATCTTAAAGCTGCCCAGAGGTCAAAGTGGAAATAGAAAGAATTCACTGGTCACCAAAATGAAAACTCCCAGGAACATCATAGCCAAAATCCGGAGCTTCTAAGTCAAAGGAAAAATATTGCAAGCAGCCAGAAAGAATTCAAGCACAAAGAATTTAGCAGCCACCACTGTAAAGGACAAGAGAACTTGCAATATATTCCAGAAGGCAAAGGATATGGGTTTTCAGCCAAGAATAACTTACCTAGCCAAACTAAATATAATGTTAGAGGGGGAAAATGGATCTTTTATGAAGTAAAGAGCTTCTGTGCATTCCTGATAAAAGACCAGAGCTGGCAAGAAAATCTAAAGTTCTTTGAACTTCACAGGAGTGAAAAAGAAATATAAAAAAAGGTAAACATGAATGAAAATAAAGGACTAAACTGCTCATGTTCAAATATGAGAAGATGATGCATGTGTCGCCTCTGAACCCTATCATCATCAGGGGTCAGAGGAGTCCAATTAAGTCAAGGTCTGGGAGTGGTTCTGTTATAGCTTGATTTTAAGAAAAGAACAGAAAGAGAGGAGAAGAGAAATACACTAAGAGATGGGGGATGGAAAAGGAAATTTAGGGGTAATTATCTCACATCATCAGGTTGCACAAGTAGAAATCTATATGGACAAATGGGAGAGGTTGTAAGGGAACAGCTGACACTTGCACTTCATTTTCATCTGACCTGGTGAGAAGGAAGAACACACTCTCTCTTTTTTTTTGCTCTCTCTCTCATAGTTACGTACAGAAATATATTTCACTCAACAGGGAAATAGGATGAAAGGGGGAAAAGGGAAGAAGGGGAATTAGTGGGAAGGTAGATTTAAGCAAAGTAAAACTCTATGGATGTACCAAAATATTTATAGCATTTTTCGAATTGACAAGGAATAGGAATCTGAGGGGATACCCACAGTAAGAAATATAAATGGTATGGAATACTCATTGTAATAACCAATCAGGATTCGAAAGACTAATAATGAAACATACTACCCACCTGATAAAGATAAAGGACTCAAAATGCAGAATGAGACAAATTTTGGTTTTTGGACATGGCTAATGTGCAAATTTATTTTGATTAACTGTATATATTCGTAATGGGTTTTGGTTTTCCTATGTTCTCAAGTGTGATAGTGGGTGGGATGGGAGAATGAGAAGTCGACTAAGACAAATAAAATATTTTTTAAAAAAGAACTAGTTTGTCAAAAAACAAGTCATAGACACAATATATAATAATTAAAGAAAATGAGGAAAATGAGAAGCATACAAAAACTTTGAGTATGTAGCCAAAGAACCTTGGAGGCAAAATTTATATCACTAAATGTTTTAGTTAGCAAGGAAAGGAAAAAGAGATCAAGGAATTTGGAAGGTAACTTAAAAAAAACTAGATAAGTAACAATTTAAAAAAAACTAAGTAAACATAAAAATAGAATTATGAAACTCAAAGATGAGATCAACAAAATTGAAATAGAAAACTAGGAATTTTTTTTAAATTAATGCAACAGTGGAGCTTTTATAAAACAAATATTTATTTCCAAAGGTATAATCACAAATATACAAACACACTCCCCCCAACACATGGGAGATATATAACTCCTCATTTTCTTTGTATTATCTCAGTCTCTGGGGAGAACAAGGGAATCGGATTCATAGCTTATCTCAGTTCCTAAAGATCACAAGTGCAAAACTCACCTCAGACTTGAGTCTTGGGCATGCTGGCTGAGAAGGGTTTCCATACTGACATGGCTGGCTGATGTACCAGACCTCCTGCGATTCTGTCTCCCAAGGTCCCTAGGGCTCAAAATCTTCTTCACTTCCAGCATCTGAAACAGAGGACAAATAAAACAGAAACAATTATCATCAGGCCCATTTTTAGGAGCCAGGATAAAAGATGGCGAATAAGAGAAGGGAATCCTTTCCTTCTCACCAGTTCAGGTTATGGTGTATACATTCGATGTAGGAGATAGGAGTCACTGAAAAGAGCTGCCCAAAAGATGGTGGAAAGGGAGTGACCAGCTCAGTCTTCCCAGTTTTAAAGATGAAGATACCAATCAGAGGACATTACCAAAACTACATAGAGAAAGAGAAAGCTGTGGGCTTCACATGAGGCAAACTGAGTGTGGTTTAAACCAAATTACCTTAAATGGATAAATCATTAGCTAATCTAATTTAAAGAAAAGGAACAAATTACCAATATGAAAAATAAAAACAGAATTCAAAGAAAAGGAAGAGGCCATAATCATTAGAAAATATTTTGCCCAAATGCATGCCAACAAAAGTGACAGCTTAAATTAAGTGGATGAATATTTATAAAACTATAAAATACCAAGATTAACAGGACAAGAAATAGAGAAATTAAGAAATCTAATTTCAAGAAAAGAATTTGAAGGAACTATAAAGGAACTCCAAAAAGAACTAAGGATAAGATAAGAGTTACAAATGAAATCTATCAAACATTCAAAGAATAACTAATTACAATATAACATAAATTCTTAGCAACAATGGTAAAAGAAGTAATCATACCACACTTTTTTATGAGAAAAATATATTCTTAATACCAAAACCAGGGAGAAACAAAGTAGGGAAGGAAAACTATAGACCAATATCCCTAATGATCATCTATGCAAAAATACCAAACAAAATATAAATAAAAAGGTTGCAACAACATATTAAGTCATTATACGTCAAGAACAGGTTGGCTTTATATCAGGAATTTAGAGTTGGTTCAACATTAGAAAAACCGTAAATATAATAGATCATGTTAAAGCTTTATGATTATATTACTAGATTCAGAAAAAGCTCTTGCAAATACAAAAATAATTTGCATTAAAAATGTTAAACGGTATAGGAAGTATATGAATATGACCTTTTCCTAATGTAACAAATAGTATCCATCTCAAATAAAGAGCCAGCATTGTATGTAATAGAGAAATATTAGAGAACTTTTCAACAAGATCAGGGCAAAGCAGCGATGTTTGTTTTCATGACTATTATTTCATATTGTCCTAGAAATGCTGCCTGTAAGACAAAGAAGTTAAGCGTATAAGCATGGGCAAAGAGGAAGCAAAATGATATTTTTTAGATAACACAATTATCTGCCTAGAGAATCCTAAAAACTTAACTAAGAATTCATTGAAACCATAACTTCATCAAAGTAGCAAGATATAAATTAAATCCCCTTAAATCATCAGGCAGTCTACTAAAACAGAACAAAACAAAACAAACCAGTAGGAATGATATTTTAAAAAGTAACATTAAAAATAACTACAGATTACACATTAATTCATTTGTATGTGAACTCAGTTCTGTCAGAAATTCCTTGTCATCACACAGCACCAGACTGCCAGTCTTTCAGGGCTGAAAATAAACTCACTAAATTTCTTTGTGCTGAATTGTGCATGAGATGTTGTACATTCTCTGTATCACCAAACAGGATGGGCCAATCTAAACATCCCCTAAGAATTAAAGCCCTCATTAAACCTGTTCTAATATTACAATGGGAAAGATGTAATTCATTTGTTGATTATTGCTTATAAAAGTGTATTAGCAAATGCTCTCATCAGGTTTGCCTTCAATTCTTGTATAAATAACTGAAAAATTTTGTGTAGATGGCAAAATAGGTATACAGTTATTGGCTAGTAGACAGGGTCTTTTTGCCATGGAACCTCATAAAACAAAGAAATATTAAAATAGCCCTCAGTCCTGTGCACCCCCTTCCAATTTTGCAGTGATGGTGACAGAGAGACAGGAAAGGGAGCAGAGAATGCTAAGAATTAAGTAGTTTTTGGACTATCTACAAATCTCAATTTACCCTAAAAGTGAGATCCTTGTCAAATGGCTAAGTGAGCACATTGTTGGAAGACCCAAATTATATCCATCATGACATTTTTGATATAAACAAAACCAGAAGAAAGAAGGAAATTACAGATAAATGGTAGGATCATTCACAGGTACTTCTTTGAAAGGCAAAGAAAGAAGTTGGTGAAATGAGTTTTATAATACATCTAAAGGCTATAAGGAATATTATTTCGTGGCCTATTTAAACATTACTTTTTCAGTACCAATGTTGAAAATAATTGCAACTTATGCACCAGCATCAGTTGCTGAGAACAAAGGGGAAAAGAAATTCTATGAATCACTTCATAAGTCCCTCCACATCAATTAATATACATTCTAATACTTAATGACTTTGATGCAAAAGTCTGATAATGTGAAGATGGGGAGAAATATATTGAAAAAATAGAATTCAAGAGAAAGAAATAAGAGGCCAAAGATTTGTAAATTATACAGAAGCCTCTATATCATGAAAAATTTCTTCGACAAAATAAGTTAAAAAATTGGAAGTGGACAACAGTTACAAAGAAGAAAGTAACATTTATTAGAAGGGATGTAGGAGAACAAGTACATTAATATATTGTTAATGGATCTGTCAATTTGTACATATAATCATTTTGGAAAGTAATTTAGAACTATAACTGAAAAATCAATAAACAATATGTATCTTTGACCCAGTGATAACATTAGTAGGTTTACACCTCAAAGAAATAAAAGAAGAAAAGAATCTATAAATGTGAAAATATTCATTATTTTCAACACTAGTTGTAGCAAAGAACTGAAAATTAAGGGGATTCTCATCACTTAGGAAATGCTTAAACAAATTATGGCATATGTGTAATGAAAAGCCATTACAAATAAAACTATACTATTGGGCAACCTCAATTCATCTTTCTCAGAACTAGCTAAATCTAACCATAAAAAAGGATATGAATAGAATTTTAGAAAAATTAGATATGTTAGACCTCTGGAAAAAATTGAATAGAAACAGAAAGGAGCAACCTTTTTCTCAGCTATATATGACACGTTCACAAAAATTAACCATATATTAGGGCAAAAAAATCTCACAAACAAATGCAAAAAAGCAGAAATATTAGATCCATCCTTTTCTGACCATAATACAATAAAAATTACATTCAATAAAGAGCCTGGGAAACAAAGATTAAAAATTAATTGGAAAAGAAGTAATCTAACCCAAAAGAAGGGATAGGTCAAAGAGCAAATCATAGAAACAATCAATAATTTCATCAAACACTATGGCAACAATGAAATAACATACCAGAATTTGTGAGATGTAGCCAAAGCAGTACTTAAGGGAAAATTTATGTCTCTAAATGCTTATAACTATAAAAGAGAGAAAGAGTAGATCAATGAATTGGACGTGCAACTAAAAAAAATAAGAAAAAGAATAGATTAATTTTCTCTTGCAATATAGTTAATATGTAAATAGGTTTTGCAGGACTTCACATGCATAATTGATATTGAATTGCTTGCCTTCTCAAGGAGGAAGGAGAGGGAAAAGGGAATATGAGAATTTAGAAATCAAAATTTTAAAAAATGAATGTCAAAAATTGTTTCTATATGTAATTGGGAAATATTTAATGAAATAAATAAAAAAAATTTTAAAAAGAAAAAGAACAAATTAAAAATCCCCTATTAAATACCAAAACAGAAACTCTAAAAATCAAAGGAAAGATTAATAAATTTTATGAAAAAGAACAATAAAGTAGATAAACAATTGGTTATCATGCCAAATTCCTGATTAAAGAAAAGAAAGAAGAAAACCAAATTACCAGCATCAAAAAATTAAAGCTTATTGGGAGCTATTTTGACCAGTCATACGCCAATAAAACTGACAATCTAAGTGAAATAGATGAATGTTTACAAAAATACAAATTGTCCAGATTAACAGAAGAGGAAATAGAACATTTAAATAACCTTGTCTTAGAAAAAGAAATTGAAAAAGCCATAAATGAGCTCCCTAAGAAAAAATCCACAGGACCAGATGGATTTACAAGAGAATTCTACCAAACATCTAAAGAACCATTTATTCTAATACTATATAAACTACTTGAAAAATAGGTAAAAGAGACCTACCAAATGACATAAATATGGTTTTGGTACCCAAACCAGGGAGAGCAAAAACAGAGAAAGAAAACAATACACCAATTTTCCTAATGAATATTGTTGCCAAAATTCACATTGGGAGAGGAGGGAAAGAATTTGGAACTCAAAATTCTTAAAAATCAATATTAAAAATTTTTAAATGTAATTGGGAAATAGTTAATGAAATAAAAGTATAATTTAAAAAATAGAAGCTATTCTCTAATTGACAAATGGTCAATGGATATGAATACACAGTTTTCAGAAGACATCAAAAATAGTCCCATTAAAAATGCTCTAAATCACTATGGATTAGAAAAATGCAAATTAAAACAACTTTTGTACCATATCACATCTTAGATTAGCTAACATGACAGAAAAGGAAGATGACAAATGCTGGAGAGAATGTGGAAAAATAGGTACCCTAATGCACTTTTGGAGGAGTTGTGAACTGATCCAACCATTCTGAAGAATAATTTGGAACTATGACCAAAGGGCTAAAAAACTGTGCATACCCTTTCATCCAGCAATACCACTACTGTACCCCACAAAGATCAAAGGAAAAGGACTTACATGTACAAAAATATTTGTAGCAGCTCTTTTTTGGTGTATGTTGGCAAAAAATTGGAAATTGAAGGGATGCCCATCAATTGGAGAATAGCTAAACAAATTGTGATATATGATTGTGATGGAATACAATTATTGTGCTATAAGACATGATGAGGGAGATGGTTTCATGGAAACCTGGGAAGATTGAAGCAAAGTGAAATGAGCAAGACCAGGAACAGCAACATTGTAAGGATGATCAACTGTGAAAGACTTAGCTATGCTTATCAATACAATGATCCAAGACAACTACAAAAGACTCATGATGAAAAATGCTATCCATCTCTAAAGAGAAGGCTGATGAATTCCAACTATAGATTTACTTTATTTTTCTTGCTTTTTTTTTGCAATATGGCTAATACAGAAATACATTTCTAATGGGTATCATGTTGTTTGCCTTTTCAGTAGGTAGGGGAGGAGCTGGAGGAAGGGAAAGAATTTAGAATTTAAAACAAAAAAGAATGCTACAAATAAATAAATGATGAGAATGAAAAAAAAAGATCTAGAGGATTTAAGACTTTCCATCCTTCCATCAGTATACTAGAAGTGTTGCTCCTGGAACAGCTGATACAATTAACCGAATATACATTCAAGGTTCTACAGAGAGGCTAGCAGGGGAGGAAAATAACTACAGTATACCTAAGGGTAATATCTTAAGGACTTTGGCAAAAGGACTTCCAGGACCCGTGAGTTACCTCTTTGCCACTGTGCTTTCTAAACTTTAGCCCATATTTTATTAGACTCTGTATTTAGTTGTGAGTGTGTCACAGACTTTGCAGGTGGGAGGAGGGGGTGTTTTGTACCAACTGCTCTTACAATAATAGCTTTGTGAATACCTTTTTCTAAAGGCAGGAAGGAAGGAAGAAATACTGTTACATTATAACAAATGAATTAGGAATAGATTCAGAGAAATCTGGAAAGGATTGTATGAACTGATGCTTAATGAACTGAGCAGAATTAGAAAAGCAATGTATACAAAAATTATAACTTAAAAAAACCCAACAATTTTGAAAGAACTCTGATCAATGCAATTAATCACAATTCCGGAGGACTGAAAATAAAACATGCTTCTTACCTTTTGACCTAAAGGTTAACTGACTAGATTTGCAAAATTAGATGTAGGTTTTCAGGGTGGCCAATATGTATATTTGTTTTCTTTGACCGTTTTGTTTTGTGTTTTACTTTCAGAGAGGAAGACTTGGGGAGAGATGAAGAATTGAGGAGATCCACAAATGCCTTATTAATTTGCATAGTCCTTCTGATAGTGATGATAGTGATGAGAAAAGATTTTTTAAAAATCATAGAATTTAAGGAGTTAGAAGGAAACAGATATCTAAGACAACTTTAGAGCAGGTTGAATTTATTACATATTTTAAAGAAAATAGGGAGCAAGCTGTACATAGTGGATATTTGTTGTTTCGTGTGTAATCTACTTTTTCTGTTCTTTGTGTTTTCTGATATTTGTCAAGTTCAGAATGTCAAAAATTAAGGAAAAAAAAGACTGTAGTGCCACCTGGAGTTCCCCAGGGACTAGAAGATTGTGACTCATCAACTGGGAACTTCGATCAACTCCAATGACTCCTTATCACTTCCAGGATCAAAATGAAATTCTCTGTTTGGCTTTTAAAGCCCTTCATAACCTGGCCTCCTCCTACCTTTCTAGTATTCTTATACCTTATTCCTCAATCCCCTATGAACTCTTATGACCCAGTGACACTGACACCCGTGCTGATCCTCAAACAAGATGCTCCATCTCCCATTTTTCAGTGGCTGTTTACCATGTCTGGAATTCTCCCCCTCCTTATTTTTATCCCTTGCCTTCCTTAGCTCCCTTCAAGTCTCAGATAAAATCTCACCTTCCACAAGAAGCCTTTCTTAATCCCCTTTGATGCTAGTGCCTTCCCTCAGTTGATTTTTCCAAATTTATTATATATAGCTTGGTTGTACATAGTTGTTTGTATGTTGTCTTTCTGATTAGACTGAGAGGGGATTGTCTCTTACCGTTCTCCATATTGCTAGCATTTAGCACAGTGCTTGGCATATAGTAAGCGCTTAGCCTTAGGGTAGAGTCCTCACTGGGCATCGGGCAGCTCAAACAAGATGACTACTGGTGGGAAAAATGGAGCAGCATTTTTTCTTCTTCACTTGCAGGCTGATGAGGCCAAGAGACTGGCTGACTGAGCACAATGAAATAGTAACTTAACCTCTCTCAGCCTGGGAATACTATAACATCTGCCTCCCAGGATTGTTGTGATGATTGGATGAGATAGTATTTGTAAAATATTTTGCAATTTTAAAGAACTATATAAATGTTAGTCATTATTATATCTTTTTAGACAGCTAGGCAACTTAGTGTATAGAGAGCACTGTGCTTGGAGTTAGGAGCGCCCGAGTTCAAATCCAGCCTCAGGTACTCACTAGCTATGAGACCCTAGGCAAGTGATCTCACTTCTGTTTGCCTTAATCCACTCTAAAAGGAAATGGCAAACCATTCCAATATCTTTGCCAAGAAAACTCCACGGACAATTTACAGGACCATAAAGAATCAGACACAGGTGAAGGTACCATGGCTGCAGCCACGTGGAGTTGGCAATCCCTGCCTCTGCTCCTGATTCACTGCTGTTCTCTCTCACCAAGGAATGTCTGTCAGGAAGCTGCTCCACTGCCATGGCATTCAAAGACATTGGCTAGACACTTGTGGAGCCCAAAGTAGTCATTCAGTGCAACTGAATCACCCTCACCAGCCGCAATGTGAAGTCACTTGAGAGAGTGTGTGCTGACCTAATTAGAGGAGCCAAAGAAAAGAACTTGAAAGTGAAGGGATCTTTAGAATGCCCACTGAGACACTTTGAATCACAACTGAAAAAACTCCTTGTGGTGAAGGTTCAAAGACTTGGGATCTGTTCCAGATGAGAATCCACAAACGCCTTATTGATTTGCACAGTCCTGAAATTGTTAAACAGATCATTTCCATCAGCACTGAACCAGGTATAGAAGTTGAAACCAACATTGCAAATGCCTAATCAATCATCTCTTTTAATAAACTGATTGCAACTATTGAAAAAAGGAGTCAGACACAACTGAACAACAGTGGGAAAGTTTGAGGGAGTATCAAAGGGAGTATTGAGGGAGTATCAAAATATATATTGAATTCCTCTAGTATAAGGGCAGAAGTTAGGGAGGAAAAAAACCACTCAACTCATTGAAGAAAGAGAGGACTGAAGGTTGGCAGATAACAGCTACCAGAGCTACTCAAAGGAATCGTTACTTAGTGCTGTTGATAGAGTTAATGAGGTGGTGCTGATGATAGAGGCTTAGAGGTGGCATTGTGGAGCAAATAGTATTCCAATTCCCCTACCTCAGCCAGTCAGTCAGAGAATGATTGAAAAAGCAACCAGTGGTGGAAAGGATGGCCAGAGTGGCTGTTATCAGGAGACAGCCAAGTCGTAGTAAGAGTCAGAAGATGGAATGGGTAGGAAAAGAAAAGACTTAAGAAAAAAAAATTTATTACTTATAGAGCAAACATTCCAGAGAGTACAGTGGAAATGATGGGTAGCTTTCAGACATTAGGAGATGGTGGGATGGGGTTGTATTGAAGGGATGAGAATAAGGCAGTGGGCAGTAAGGAATGGAGATCAGAGTTTCAATGATAGCCTAGGGTTCAGAATCTCTTAGGAATGGAGGGGATGACAGAGTTTATTAATCATTGAGGAAAGAGTTCAGGTAAGTTATCAATATCCCTAGGGGCTTAGCCTTAGGGTAGAGTCCTCATTGGGCATCAGGCAGCTCAAACAAGGTGACTAGTGGTGGGAAGAATAGAGCAGCGTTTTTTCTTCTTCCCTTGCAGGCTAATGAGGCCAAGAGACTGGCTGACTGAGCACAATGAAATAGTATTTCTTTCTGTCCCCTGCAGATAGACATACATATGTAACACACATATATCCATATATATATGCCTATATATGTATACACACATCTATATATATACATATACAGTGTGTGTATAGAGAAAGAAAGAGACTAACTGTACTAAGATTTTTGGGATACCCAGCATATGTGTGTGTACATTCATGTACAAACAGCAAATACAAAATATTTTGGGGGTGGAACCTGGAGCTGGAGCTCATGTATTTGACTTGAACTTTGAAGGGATCTAGGAGGGATTTTGAGGTAACAAGGTATCTAAATAGATACAGTGCTAGGCCTGGAGTCCAAAGACCTGAGTTCAAATCCAGCCTCAGTCACTCAGTCACTAGCTGTGTGATTCCAGGCAAGTCACTTAACCTCTGTTTGCCTAATCCCACTGGAGAAGGAAATGGCAAACCACTTCAGTATCTTTGCCAAGGAAACTCCATATGGGGTCATGAAGAGTTGGATACAACTGGGTGACTGAACAACAAAAACAGAAGGGATTTTAGGAGGCAGAAGAGTATATTCAAGTCATTGGGACAAGCTGTGCAAAGGCACAGAAAAAGGAGATAGAATGTTATTAAGGAACCACAAGGAGAGTAGTTTGATTGTAACGTAGAGGGCAAGGTCCTGATCAGGAGATGGGCTTGGTACTGGCAAAGACAAGGACCTTATAATAAAGTCACTTTAAGATCAGATGCTTTGTTAGCCTCATTCTTCACAAGAGAAAAATGAAGACTCCTAAGGAAAAGCTAAAATGGATGAAAATCAGATGATCCTAGGGAAAATCTTGTTTGGGGCCATTTACTGCAAAGTATGATTATTGAGAATCTTCCATGATATAAACCTGGGCTAGGTAAGTTCAAAGTTGCTTTGAGTTGTGCACGGGATGTAAGAGAGCTCGCTCCAGGTAGGAAACAGTCCTTCCCAACTACCTGGCAAATGAGCATAATTTGGGGGTATTGATTTGGCTGCCTTGTTCCTGTAGTTGAATATGAGTTACAGCAGCCAATCAAAATCCAACAATAATTAGCACATTTGTAGGCTAAAAAAAGTGTTTTTAATATAGTGATACTAGCTACTAGTAAAATAAATTATTAGCTTAGAAACAGAAATACTGACAAATATCTATTAATTTACTTATTCTTTTGCTAAATAAGAATTAGTCCT
The DNA here is from genome assembly GCA_028646595.1 of Phalanger gymnotis. NCBI lineage: Eukaryota > Metazoa > Chordata > Mammalia > Diprotodontia > Phalangeridae > Phalanger > Phalanger gymnotis. The sequence goes on from CM053623.1 coordinate 225,642,059, forward strand.
CTCAATTCTTTATATTCACAAGCCCCTCCAAAGAAAAATAATAGTAAGAAATCATCGATATGAGTTAAAATTTCTGACAAGAAGTCAGTAAGTTCAAGTGAATGGGAAAGTACCAAAAGAATAGGATTACGTTAAACATACATTTTAAAGGGTTACATTAGTATATGGCTCAAACTTCAGGGATATATTTACAGTATAAGCCATATGAAGATAAGTGATGATATTGCCCAAGTTTCTTATATTTCCACTTTCAATTTTAGGGGGATTAATCTCTAAGATTCCTTCCAATTTTAAATTCTATGATATAGTAAAGGATAACTTAATTTTCATATTGATCAATTTACATATTTAACACAATTTACACCTAACTAATAGCAGTCATTTCATCTTCACAAAAAAATCAGCAGAGATGATGTGTCATAGGAAGGAGTGGAGAAGAATGTTAGAATAAGATCTTTTAAAAGTGCCTCACTAAAAGAACAAAAAGTTATTATTAAGTTATTATTGTTCTCATCTTATAAAATTTCCAATAAACTTGGTGCATACTTTCCCAGAAATACCCACACCAATAGTGGGAAGAGTGAACACATAGAACAATACAAATGTAAGGAGCATGTGTGGCCAGAGCACACATGTGGAAGGTATACAAGTAAGAAATATAATATCACAAAACTTTAGAGCTAGAAAGGATTTCAGGGGCCATCTAGTACCTGATATACCTGAAAAGGAATATTAAGGATATGAATCAAATCCCCTTTTCAGCTCTTTTTTGGCTTCATTTGCCCATGAGAAAACTAGGAATGCTACTGAGCTGATTGGAGGAAATTATGAACTTGTCCTCTGCTTTATCTATAGCTTTTCAGAGGGTGGGAAGTCTATATGGGAGAATGGAAGAGGTTTGTGTTTTGCATTCAAGAACCCTAGAGGTATTTGTGAGGAAGTGTGCTTCAGGTTTATTGGAAACATTACTACTTTCCTTATTGTTTTATTAAATGACTTTGCTTAGAATTGTGTCCTTGGATTACTCGAAAAGAAAATAAATTGTTGTCAGGCTTATGACTTTTTGAGTATAACATTATCACCCTCATTTTATAAATTAGAAAATTTGAGACTTAGCACAGTTAAGTGATTTTCACAAGGTCACAAAACTAGTAAGTTGTGGAATCAGGACTGGAGCCAAGGTTATCTTGATTCGGGGCCTCTTTGCATCTCAAACATCATTTTAAATTACATTTGCAAACTAAGAGGATTTTCCATTATTTTTAGATGATAGATGGGATAGATTTAGAGTCTGAGGTCAAAAGACACAGTTTCAAATGTTTCCTCTGCTATTTGGTACCTAAATGATCATGGGCTCCATTTTTAACCTCTATAGGCCTCTCATTCTTAATCTGTAAAATAAGAGGGTTTGGCTAGATCAAAGGTTTTCAACTTTTTTATGTGTCATGAACCCCTTTGGCAGTCTGTTATCAGAAATATTTTAAAATTCGTAAAATAAAATACATAGGATTAAAAATGAAACAAATTATATTGAAATGTTTAACAAAAGATCAAAAAAACAAGGTTATAGTAGAAGATTAAGAATCCCTCTGCTACGTGACATTTAAAATATCCTATGGAACAATCATTAATTATATTCCATTATTTTCCCTTTTTTTAAAGCAAATAAGCCCATTTATCCAAGTTAATAGCATCCTTACTCTTTTAAATTTTTTTTAAAAGTTTTATATTAGCAGGAATATATTATATATCAGGAATATATATATTAGCAGGAATATGCTCCAGGTATTTTTTCCATGATGATGATGATGATTTTGATAACACCTTAGTTCACTGAGCTGCATGGTCACAATGAAATGGTAAACAATGACATTTGTCAATAAGTGATTCAATTATGTTTATATTCACGCTGATTCATTTAGGAACTACCAACAAACCTTTGTCTCCTTTTCCATCCTTAGTCATCAAAATGAGATGAGGTTGTTGGAGTTTGTCTCCAGGATGAGAGTGCATCTGTTATTTTCTTCATTGTGTAGCAGTCAAATTGAAATAAAATAAATTGCTTCGATTGTTACTAATGGTTAGGACGATTGGTTTTTATATCACGCACTGGAAACTGCTACTAGCCTCTTCCTACTGTATCCCCTAGCTCCCTTCAACACACACTTTTAAATTCCCGAGGCTGGTATTATTTCTCAATGGATAGAACACGGGTCAACAGACAGTTGAAGGATATATTTGCAGGTTTCCTGGTTGCTTTGCTCTCAACTGACCCTCTTCAAGTCCTTGGGGAAGCCACCCTCTTGCCACAGAAATTGAGAACCCGTTCAACTAAACTAAGCAGGAGAAATTGGTATGAAAAAAAAACGAACCGAACAAAACAACACGAGGCACGGGAAAGAGAGGAGAAGAGTGTATTATAAAGCGTTTATAAATGTCCCACTAAAAAGAAAAGAAGAGCAAAAATCTATGCCCCAAAACAGAAAAGGCTAAGGAAAACGGAGCGAAGGTGAGTGAGAACACTTTTAGGTTCAGACCCGCCTCCTCATCATCTTGGACCTCAAGTTTACAGCAGGTGTGGGAGCCCGGGAAAAATGCAGCTTTTGGGGTGGAAAAAAAAGGAATTTTTCAGCCACACGTCAAAAAAAAAGTCATTTTTTTTCTCAATAAATTTCACGAAGAAGAACTTCTTGAACGTACTGCGATTCCATGTACCGTGCATTATGTTCCTTCTCTGCTCCGCCTCTTCCCCCGTGGGGGCGTTTGTTTACGTGACGTCTCTGCTGTAGTAAGCAGCCCCCGCCCTCTTCTCGGTTTGGTCCTGCCCGCCATGTTTCCCGCGCGGCGCGTCTCCCCTTAAAAGGACAATAGAGGCTACGGGGGCGCGCGGGACCGCTTGGGCTTCCACCCTCTATCACTCTTGTGTGCGCAAGAGCTCACATGCAAATGAGTTCGATTCAAGAGAATTTTGTCCCGGGAACAGCGCGTGCGCAAAGGGAAATCGAAATCTACACCTTCCCGGCCCGAGGTAACAACTGCTGAATTGCAGTAGACAATTTTTCCAGACCAAGAGGAGCAAGCGAAGGAAGACGTGGGCCCGGTTGACTTGTAGAGCACACCGCACCTCACACTCGTTATCGAGCTTGGAGAGTTGCTCTGGGAAGGTGAGTAACTCTTATCCTTACCGTTTAGTAAAAACTATTTCTCGAGGCAGTTCGAAATTTTCTTTTCCACTCCACTCGCCTGCTCTAGACACTCTCCCCTATCAGGAAGTTTTGTCTCGGAGTTGGCTCTGCCGGGAGCGCTGCTTTACTTTAATACTAAATCTTCCAGTTTGACATACACGTGTTTTATGTGTCCATAGTACTTGCTTTTGTTGTAAGGCAAACTAAAAAGACTTGGAAGAGAAAAGTAAAGCGTGCAAATAAGCGAGTGGTAACTGGAGTTAACAGTCTTACTTTGAAGATGACAATGACTTTTTCCAACCACAGCGTTTGCTTGGATAAAACAAACCAGTCAACTAAAAAGCCCATTTTCCTCAACTTAATTACTAAATAATCTGGGAGAGGTCTCATACCCAGCCTTGGGCTTGCTACTGGAGTTGTTGAAAGGCTTTGAGATCGTTAAGCCTTTAGGCACCCCACCTCCACCCCAGTTTCGAGCACGTGTCTTAGTTTGTATGTGTGGAAATTATATGCATTTGGCCTGGAAAACATTATTTGCTTTTGAGAGTTGGTATGGGATAGTTTTAAAATTGGACCTTTTCCCCCTAATTGAATAGAATAGTAGTTAGCACGCGGCGTGGCGTTATTTGCTAAACTCTGGAGAGCTGTGGATGCGACAATGAGACAGAACACGCGGCCGTTTAAAAATAGCTCTAAATCCAAACCTGAATTCTCCTTGGAATATCCCCCCCCAACGTTCCATGTACCAGTATTTACTTGCTGCATTTGTTTTGTTACAAATTATTCACTTGTAGCTTTGATCTGGACAAACAAGGCTCCATTACCTAAGGTTTATCTGGGACATTATTTTTCTGCAGTTTAAAATGGTAATTTAAACCCAAGTTGACTTTGAGATGAAGGGAGTTAAGTTGATCTAACAATTCAAGTGAACCCGAAAAGGGACTCATTTTCCATCTAAAACCTGACATGACACGTGCTCCAAGCTGCACTTGTGTTTTTTAGTTTTTAATGTTGGTTGCAGTAGCCAAAACCTTTTAGTAATTTAGTGTTTGGTAGATGATTCCTTCTTCACAGAACAGTGTGATTTTTTTTTTTAATTTAAATTTTAATTTTTTTGGCGATGGCGTCTTGCTAATTTAAAAAGCAGAGTGAAAGTCTTAACTATCAGCTTCTTTTGCTAGATTGTCCTGGTATTTCTATCAACAATGTTACAAAACTTTGATTAAATTTCTTCTCTTCCGAGGGAAGGTGAACGAGGACAAGGGACAGGGGGGCTTGTGTCCCTTCCATAGGCGTCCTCATTCTCTCCTCACTCCCCCCCCCCCCCCCCCCCCCCCCCCCCCCCCCCCAGCGAAAACAATCCGACATCTCAGATGCTGCACGTAGGCAGAGCCTGGCTGGACAGAAAACAAAGAGGGCTGCATGTGCTCGTGCTCCTGGGTGCAAGATCCAGCCAGGGAGGGCGAAGGGAGCGGGTTCTGGTTCGGGCTGTTCTGCTGGAGTTGAAGGCTAGTTTCTGAAAGGGTTTTTGTTCCCCCACCCTCTCGTGGGGAAACTTTGGCTGCACACACTACTTATTCTAAGGTGCCATACTGGGTGCAAGAAGGAGTAGGCGTGTGGCTTTACTTTCAGGCAGAGAGGAAGGAAGCTTTCCAGCTCTCCGTTTAAATATAACTCCAGGAGCTAGCAGACTCTAGAAGCGGCGAAGGTTATGTTTGGGTTTCCGTTCATACCTTTTAAAAAGGTTCTTTTAGATTGTTACCATTGCTTTGTGGGGTCTCTGTGCGTGTGTGTATGGGAGGTCTGTTGATTTGCCTTTGAAGTCGAACTGTTGCCATGTTTGAATTACGTCAGGGTAAAGCCATGAGGAGGAACAAGTCTTAGCAGCGCAGCACAGCACAGCCAGTACAGTGTGGAAGATGAAGGAACTGCCTGTTGGACTCCATGAGCACAGATGCCGGAGTGGGGTTTGGAGTGGCTAGGGCACTGGACTAGAATCGGCTCTTGGGGAAAGGTAACATGAAGTTAACTCAAATTCGGAGCTAAAAGGTGAGGAGAGGCGACCTAGAGAGAGGAATTTTACTTTTCCCTCTTAGGGCTCTTGGAGAAAGGGCTGAAGAGTAACTTTAAGTTCCTAGGATTTTTTAAAATTCAAATACAGGGACATTATGGCCTTTATATATGTGCAGATTTTCCTACTGAATTGTCCCCTTCTCCACCAGATACGTTGAAATCTATTACCTAATTAATAAGAGTTACGTAGAAAGGAAAGTTCAGAGTGTAATAAAGGAGGATGGAAAAGTGTATTTAGTTGCCGTTACTGACTTTCCAGCCCTAGTTGTCTTTATACACGTATATACATCTGTGTTTGCCACTACTACCTCATCAGATAACCAGGAGGAAGTTTAATAGTTCCCACTGTTGCTGCTCTAGGGAAGCGAGTACCGGAACTGAATTCTATTTTGGGGGGGAGGGGGAACCATGGAACTGAATTCTACGAGTGTGTACATATACCAGGGGGAGACCATGATTGGAAGGTTGACATTTTTATTTAGATTGGATTTGAGGAGGAGGACTAAAAGTTTTAATAAGACTCTACTGTGTTTCTTTGTTTTTATTTTCTTCCACTGCCTTCTAGCCTCCTACATTTTCTTGAGCACCCAGGAGATTAGAAGATCGTTAATAGCATTATTTGCCCTTAAAAAGACAAAGCTACCTAAGTGATTTCCCCCCACCTTCCTAAAAGTATTTGCCTTGGGTAAGATTACCGTGATTTCTTTCTCTTGCCACGCCCTCAGTTATTGACTTTTCCCCCCCAAGAGGGAATGGAAAATACCTGTTCGTATTGATGAAGAGAAATTCTCAGAAGTTGGTTGTAATTAGATTGGTTTATTTTGTAAGGTTGGATGTACTTAGATTGAATGCTCTCTTATCTAACTTAAACTCTCGAGTATTTTGTTAGAATGTTTTTCTGAAGAGCCTCAGCTTAATGATAATAGAAAACTTGGCCTCTGAGCCGGGAAGAACTGGCTTTAAGTCCCACCTTTTATGCATAATTAATGTGTGGACCTAAAAATGGGTAGAGTATAGGCTCCATATTATCTGTTATTAAAATTTTGGGGCTAGCCAAGCTTGTGTCAGTTTGGTTATCATGAAAGGTGATTTGGAATCCATGAAAGTGGGTGCTGATAGATAAGATCTCTTGGCTTTTTTCCAGTTTTCGTGAGCTGCTGCTGATTGAACTCATTCTCTTTTCCTTCTTAAATTTTCCTTTTAATTTAGTTTTTATGTGTGACCCTGGGCATAAGTTTAAAGACGGGTTTTTTTTTCAGTTTTCGTGGGTAAACTACAGCCTAGACCTCTTAAAGCACCACCAAGTCAGCTTGCTTTTTTCTAGATGTTCCTGATTTTTTTTTGTTTCAAGTTCGACCACGATGGTTTCAGAACTGGTTCTGAATGTTAATTGGTTAATGTGCCTGTAAATAGATTTAAAATACATTGTGTGCTTTAAATTATTAGGTTATTTTCACTTATCTTTATATGTTACTTGGTCAGCTAAAGCAGGGGTGTCAAACAACTAGACAACAACACTCCAAATTAAAATGTGTAATTGGGAGATATAAGTTGTAATTGGGAAACAAAAATGCAATTAAAACATAGATAATGTTAGTAGTTTTATACAGTATGTAGCCCACAGGGATCCTTATGTATGGTTTAGTGGCCCCTATTTTTATTTGAGTTGACATCACCAAGGTCCAAAATCCCGTGTTTAATAACAGATTTCTACAGTGTGGTGAAGTAGAGTCTGGAAGCCTGAGTTATAGTCCTGGCTCTGCCTTGAACTCAAGTGACTTTGAAAAGGTCACCTTTACATTTCTAGGCCTCAGTTTCCTTATGTAAAATGAGAGGGTAGTACTACACTGAAGGTTCTTACTGGTGTAAAAGTCTATGAAATTGACTTGGAAAAATCATTTAAGTAAATTTCATGAAACACTTTATGTTTGACAAGATAACTTGAGTGATATTACTTTCATATTTACTTGGAGCACATAGCAACAGAAACCTCTTCTAGCACACTTTTTAACGCTTTATTAATTGGGGTAATTTCTGAATTTTGTTTTAGTGTGATTTGGTAACAGTTATGGAAACTAGAACTAAATTCTAAAACTTGGCACTTGATTATTTAGAAAAAATAAGTAGACTTTCATATTGAACTAGTTTCTTAATCCTGTCCAGGTTAAGTGAAGGGTTTAACTTGCTGCTCTTCTAGGCTGTTTGCTGTTTTTAAGGTGTGTAACTTTTAGTTTATCCTTGGAAAGATAAGGCCTTGGAAGAAAGTTGGTTAGAACAAACTTTTACAAGGCAGATTTGTACCAAAAAGCCAGTTTAATAACTCATAATGGGCAATGTTGACTTATGGTAGAAAAACCTACTTGAGAAGCAAATTAGGCTGGTTAGGGAAGTAAGTGTGTGTGTGTGTACATGTGTGTACACGTGTATACACATACATAAATACATACATGCATGCATGCATAGTCACAGTGAGGAAAATGCCATAATGCCACTTGTCACTCTTGCCAGCTTTCAATCTCTCACAAAATATACTTTATTAAATTCCAAGTGTGCTATGAACTGTGCTGGGTTCTGTGACTATAAAGACAAAAAAAGTTATAGTCCTTGTCCCCAAGGAGCCTACATTCTTATCTATTTTTATAACATGTACCCTTATAATCTGGCCCTTTTCCAATCTTCTTACACATCATTCCCTTCCATAAACTCTAAGGTCTAGCCACACTGACCTACTTGACTGTTACTCAAACTTTTCCAGTGCCTTTGTGCTGACTCTCTCCTATGAAATGGTTTCTCTTCCTCAGCTCCATCAAAATGACATCATCTTTCTGTAGAGGGCCTTTCCTAGGTCCTTATCTGCTAGTGCCTTTCTTTCTCAGGTTATGTTTTATCCACTCTTTATATGTATCTTGTATATTTATATGTATCTTGTATATACATACATGTTTTCTACTCCATTCAAATGTAAGCTTCTTGAGAGCAGAGATTATTTTTACTTTTTGTTTTTTGTCTCCAGTATTATTAATGGTAAGCACTTAATAAGGGCTTGTTGATACCTTATAAAAATGTATACACTTTTCTTGAAGCTTGTGTTGGAAAGACTGTCAACAACTCTGTGCTTCAATTAGTCTTTCTCCTTCTTTGAATTTTTGTTTACATTTTTTAAAAATATCCAGGAGAGAGCCTCTCACAGACGCCAGACATAATCTTTTAGTACTTTGTGACATAGTTTCTGATAACTTTGAAAATTAGGGTTTTGTCTTCTTTTTTTCCACTTTCTTCTGAATCTACAACATTTAGGTGATGAAAGCAAACTAGAATTATATCTCATCAAAAAGAAAACAGCCAGATTTCAAAGACAGTTTCTTTGCTTTGTAAGCCAGCATGCCATCTGACGTGCTACATGTCAGAAAGTACTAATGTTTGATAACATGATATTGTACATGACAATTAATTTCCAGATTTGTTTGGTGGGTCCTCTATTAAAAAGTTCTGATTTGGCTTACAGCTCTTTGTGAGCTTTATTTACTTACCAAAAACACATAACTTGTGTAAATAATAAAGGGGAAATCTTTTTTCACTAGTCAATGTAAAAACATTTAGCCAAATTCCTATTTTAGGGTAATATTCTGGTTCAGTTTAACACACTGATGAAACCATAAAGTACCCACTTTCCCTGGAAAGGTAAGAACAGATTCAACTGAAGAAAAAGGCACATTTCTATCAAAATAAGAGAAAAAGCAAGTATTTGCCCCATTTATTTCTCACCTTTCCCACCTTTGCATTGAAGTCACCAAGGATCAGAGAGTATGTTGGCTTAATTTGAAGAGTTTTGGTGACTTCATGGAATTTTTCTATTTCTTCATTCTCAGCAACTGATAATAGCATATTAGCTACGTTTATTTTCATGGTGTAGTGTCTTTGAAAATACTTCTCATCACTACCATATTGTAAAATGACCCCAGGAGAACTATTTCTTGCTCAGCCTTTGGATGTATTGAAAAATAAATTTGTAAAGTTTTTATTGATAGCTTCCCATGAATGTCCTTTCTAAAGTATGACTAGAACTGAAGGTAATATTCTTGATGGGATCTAACTAGGGTAGAACAATAAGATTCTCAATTCCTTCAAGGTGCCTATTATGCCTCTTTTAAATATAGCCTAAGTTTGTAGAAGCTTTTTGTGGGGCTTCCATACCACTTTGTTGGTTGGTATTGAGTAGGTAGTACTAAAATCTCCAGATCTTTCTTCAAACAAATCAATATGTGGCTATATCTCTCCTTATCTTGTTTTTGTGAAGTCAGGCTTAGTTGTTGGTTTTAAGGTAAGTATTTTTGCATTTATTCGAATTGAATTTTGCCTTAAAAACTTCATCACATTCTGGCCTTTCAAGGCCTCTTTGGGTGCTTAATCTGTGACATAGTTTTAGCTTTTCTTCCTAACTTTGTGTTATCTGGAAATATAAATGTGCCAGCTATGATTTTTTTTTCTTAAGTCACTGATAAAAATGTTAAATGGTCCTTGGTGGAGCATAGGCTCCCTAGAATACTCTAGTAGTTAACTTTCAAAATGACTACAAACCATTAATTGCCATTCTTTCGGTCCAACTGTTGAGCCAGTTCTAATTCTTACTGACCTTTACTGTTGTCTCACTTACATCTCTCCATCTTATCCATAAGAATAGCATAAGAGATCTTGTGAGATGCTTTACTAAAATCTGCATAAACTATGTCTGTGTCATTTTGCTGATCTACCAAGTTGGGGATGGAAAATGAGGTTACTCTGGTATAAAGCCATGAAGGCTTGTTGTTGTAGCCCCCTTCCCTTTCCTAGATGTTGCCTAACCATTAAAACCTTAAACCTTAACCTTAAAAAAAAGTCTCAAATTTTTTAAGGAATTCATTGGTTTTACGGAATCCCTTCTCTTTCTCTTCTTAAAAGTGGGACATTTCATTATTCTCCAATCCTGCTCTCCCGTTCTTCACAATCTTTTTTTTTTAAATGTTTATCTTGGTGGTACCTGTCTTTATTATAATTTTTTTAGAATAGATTTTTATTGGTATCTTTTGTTTCTGGGTGAGAACCCAGATTTTTTTTTCCTTATATCTTTCCCTCACCATTCTTCCAGAAAAAGAACAAAAAAAAATTCAGCAAAACTCGTCAACACATCCAAAAATCCTGACTTTTATGTACAGTATCCCAAATAGATGGAATTCCTCCCCCATTTACTTCTGTAAAGGGGAGGGGAGTGTCTTCTTATATCTCTTCTTCAGGTTCTTGCCCTTTATGCCAACATTCAGTTTTGATGGTTTTTTGGTTGTTGCTTTTACCATTTACATTATTGCAGTCAACTGTGTATGTTGCTTTCCTTTGCATCAGTTCCTATGCCTTTTCATGCTTTTCTGTATTCATCATATTTATTGTTTCTGACAGCACAGTAATGTTCCATTATACTCATGTACTACAATTTTTTGGACCATTTCTCAATTGATAGATATCCACTTTGGTGCCACAAAAAAAGCTACTTGGAAGTATAGTTGTTATGGAACTTTTTGGTCAGTAACCTCTTTAAGATGATACGTTTCTAGCAGTAGAATCTCTGGGTTAAAGAATGTGGACATTTTAGCTACTTTATTTACATAATTCCAAAATGCTTTCCAGAGTGGTTGTACCAATTCACAGCTCCACCAACCATAATATATTAGTGGGGCCTGTCTTATCAAACTGTCCAATTTTTGACTCTTACCTTTCATCATCTTTGCCAGTTAGCTGAGTAAGTGAGATGTACAAGCTCTGGATAGTTTTGATTTGCATTTCTTCTTAGTGATTAAGAAAATTTTTTAAAGTGTTCTTTAAATAGCTTACAATTCTTGGGAGAATTGTTTCCAGTCTTTTAAAGATCAGTAACTGTAGCTTACCCATTACATCTGCTACTGCTTTGTGGGCCATACACTATAGTTCCTTGGACCTGACATTTATGAAATGATAAATGATCCGCGGGTTTCAGCTTCCTTTTTGTTTTGTTTTTGTCCCTCCAATCCAAAGATGATTCTCCTTATCGTAGTAAAATGAAGCAAAATAAGATTAGTGGCCCTGCCTTTTTTCCTTATTATTTCCTTCCTATATCATAATCCCTTCTACTCTCAGAAAAGTGGTCCTATGCCATTCTTTAACCTCCTGCTTTCCCCACTATGACTAAAACAAAACCAAACCACTTAGTTGTTCTTACTCTTCATTATGAGGCTTAGCACTCCTGACATTTTTCCTGCTTTTGTATTTAATCTCCAGTACCAATCCGTCTTTCTATTTTCTGTATTTTTTAAAGAAACAGATCTTTATTTCATCACTATCAGAACCTGCTCAGCAAACTAGAGGCATCATAGGGAGAAGTTAAGCCATTTGTCATATATAGCCATCTATGGTTGGAGGCAGGACTTACCAAGTCAAATCAAATTTAATTCCTATTATTACTTGCCAGGCACTATGCTTAGTGCTGGAGATACAAAGAAAGGCCAAAAAAATGTCCCTGCTCTCAAGGAGATCACAGTCTAATCAGAGAGAAAATATATGTATAACAATGTAGAAACAAAATATACCCAGAATAAATTGGATATGGTCTCAGAGGGAAGGCACTGACATTAAGAGGGACCAGCAAAGACTTCTCTTTTTAAAAAAAAAATCCCCACTTACAGTATTTAATTTTTTCTAATTGCATGTAAGATAGTTTTCAGCAATAATTTTTTAAGATTTTGAGCTACCAATTTTTACTCTCTCCCTCCCCACCCCCTTCCCCAAGGTGGCAAGCAGTCTGATAAAGGCTATACATATACAATCATTAAATATATTTCCACATTAGTCATGTTGTGAAAGAAGAATCAGAACTAAAGTGAAAGACTACAAGAAAGGAAAAAAAGAGAGAAAATAGTATGCTTTCATCTGCATTCAGACTCCATAGTTCTTTCTCTGGATGTGGATAGCATTTTCCATCATGAGTCTTTCAGAATTGTCTTAGATGATTGTGTTGCTGAGAAGAGCTAAGTCTATCAAAGTTGGTCATCACACAGAGTTGCTGTTCTGTGTACAGTGTGCTCCTGGTTCTGCTCACTTCACTCAGCATCAGTTCATGGAAGTCTTTCCAGGTTTTTCTGGAATCTGCCTGCTCATCATTTCTTATAGAACAATAGTATTCCATTACATTCATGTACCACAACTTTTTTAGCCATTCCCCATTGATGGGCATCTCCTCAATTTCCAGTTCTTTGCCACCACAAAGACAGCTGCTATAAATATTTTTGTACATGTGGATCCTTTTCCCTTTTTTATGATCTCTTTGGGATACAGACCCAGCAGTGGTTTTGCTGGATCAAAGGATATGCAGAGTTTTATAGCCTTTTGGGCGTAGTTAGGAAAGACTTCTTTCAGAAAGTGAGACTTTAGCTAAGACTTGCAAGAAGGCAGAGATGAAGAGGAAGAGAATTACAGGCATGGGGGGCAGATAGTGAAAGTGCCAGGAATTTATAGGGGAGTGTCTTGTGTGAGGAATAGTAAGAAAGTTGGTGTCACTAGATCATAGAGTATGGAAGAGAGTAAGGGGACTGGAAAGGTAGGAAGGAGCCAAGTTATAAAGGACTTTGACAGAGGATCATATATTTGATCCTGGAAGAAAGCCATTGGTGTTGATTAAAGAGATGGCTGACATAGTCAGACTTACATTTTAGCAAGATCATTTTGATGGCTGAGTGGAGGGTAGAGTGAAGTGAGAAAGACTTCAGTCAGAGAAACCAACCAGCAGACTTCACATGGTCCAGATAAAAGGTGATGAAGACCTATACCAGAGTGGTATATTTTATTTTACTCCAAGACAGACTCTGTAAACTTCCTCTGTAACCACCTGTCTTTTAAAAATTTAAGTCTGTTTTTATGCATGAGACTCTAGGCTAGACAGTGGGTTTTTTTCCCTTTATGATTGAAATTTATTTCTTCATGTCTTCAGCATTTCATTTTCAAGTTCTTACTCCCTATCCTGGGGCTGACTCTGTGTCATAGGATCCTACATATCATTGAAATCTGAATTCTTAAAGTGAAGATAATATGTTAGACTATGCCCATATAGCCTTCCCCTTCACTATCATAAACTCAGAGACTAGTTCCTCCGTGTTGATAAAAATCAGATGCAGAGGTTGAAATTATTTAAGGCAAGTCAAAATTTTGTCCTTTCTACTTTAGGAATATAGAGAGATATTTAGCAGATACTACAGATAATTGAAGTCTTAGTTCACTATTATTATACATGCATATTGCCAAGCAGTTCCTCTTTCTATCCTGGTAGTCTGAAATATTCTGATGACCCATTATTTCTGGTTGTACTTACTTCCCCTAAAACCTGCTACTTCTTTTGACTTAATTGTATTTAGATTTTAAAAAAGAGAAAGGAGTGGGGGAGAAACCTAGCAAAATCAATATAACCAAAAAAAAAATCCAAAAATATAGGCAGCGTTCCACACACATGGACGCCCCTCTCCTCTACACACACATCTGCAGAGATGGGGGAGGGTATAGTATCTTCTTATATGTCTTCTTGGGGGCCCTGCTGGTTCTTTCTAATTTTGCACCTAACTTTACTTGCATTATTAGTTCATAGATGTCTTTCCATGCTTCTTAATATTCATCGCATTAGTGATTTGTTCCAGCACAGTAATTTTTCATTTCATTTATGTACAACGGTTTGTTTAGCCATTTCTGTATCTATGGTGAATCTACTTTGTTTTCACTTCTTCCCATCATGAAAAGCAAATTCCTTCCTTTACCTCCATTCAAGGATCTCTACAATCTGATGTCACCTCCCCTTTCAGTCTCATACCACATTTCAGTCTCTCAATTTTATACTCTAAAATAGCCTGCTAGCATTAAAGTTGATCTACACTCACTATGTGCTTGGCATTCACCATGCCTGGAACACTGATTTCTTGCCTTTCTTCCTTTAAGAAGGCTCACTGTCCCCTTTATCTAGAATGCTTCCCTTCTTTTGCCTGTTGGTCAGTTCTTTAAAGCTTAACTCCTCAAATACAATTCTGTAAGCATTTATCCAGCATTTACTACATGCTGTGTTACCTATATAAGTAATTACAAATGAAACCAATTAGACTGAAATATGGTTATCAGACCATTTTCAAAAGTTCACAGACCTCAGGTTAAGAACTTCTCCGCTCTATCCACTGTCCAGTGAAACAGTTCTGTTAGAATTTTCAGCATGAAACATTTTTCTTAAATTAATCTTTTTTTTTTCCTCCCAGGAAACTGAATGCTTTTCTCATATTGGAATTTTTTTTGAGTTAATTTTTTTATAACATTTATTTTCTCTTCAACCTTACGCTTGATTCGTTAGGAAAATATAAAATCCTTTTAACAAATATACATAGTCTAGCCAAAGAAATTTCTTGTATTGGCCATATCTAAAAACATAGTTCGTTCTGCATCATGAGTCCATCACCTGTCTGATTGGTCTTCCAGAATCTTGGTTGGTCAGAGTTGTCTGTCTTTCCAGTGTTGTTATATAATTGTTTTCCTGCTTACTTCGCTTTGCATCATCTTTTCATACAAGTCTTGCCAGGTTTCTCTGAAACCATCCCTTACTGCTGCTGTCTTCAGTTCTGTCCCCCTTCAATTCTGGTTCTCACACTCTAGGCTCTTCTTATATACAGTCCTAGTCATTGGCTAGAACTCAGGTCTCTGAATTCACGATTGACTAGAACTCAGTGCATGTAACATTGGCTCTGGTCTTAGCAACCCCCCCCTTAGGGCCTGAGGGCTTCAAGCCCAAATCGGCTTAGTACCTGGTAAGTAGAGGCTCTAGGCTAGTTACAAATAAAGGTATAATTAAGCTTTCCCACCTGAGACCTGTTAAATAGGTGGGGAAAATCTTTGATCACATTAAATACTACCACAACCTGGGTCACACCTTTCTCACCTGTGTACTTCAGTGTCTTTATAAAGAGAGTTCTTCTTAGGTTCAGACTCAAAGGTCTCTCTGCTAATTTCCCCACATTAGCTTATAGTTAGTAATCAAATTTGGCTAAAAAGTAAGGTACAATAACTTAAGTAAGCACTCTGTACTCTGTAAAAACTCCTGTTGCTCCACCTGTGTTTCTGCTACAGTCTTTCTTTTGGCTGCTCCTCTCCCTTTATAAATCAACCAACAAGCATCTATTTCGTGTTTACTATATGCTAGGCACTGACTCTCCACTCTCCTTTACCTCCTGTTTACTTGTCAGCTGTTCTCTTCTCCCTACCTAGCTGATCCTTCTTGTTGAATATCCTGTGAGTATCATACTTTGGATACTTGGATGGAACATTTCTTTTTACCAGTGCAGACTAAATATCTCTATACTTGCATGTGTGATTCTTGTCCATAGAGGATCTGTGCAATGCATTGGAGACCTTCTGCTGGTTCATTTGATATCTCTAGGGTATTGCTGTATAGTATAGCATTGTCCATCTGTTGTCTCTCATTTTCACCACCTTCTGGTCATAAATGTATTTATATTTTATCCTACTTCTTTCACTCAAATCATTGTTGGTTAATAGAGAGGATCTAGTGTGAATTTTGTATTCATTCACATTTGTAGTTTGAGGTGCTGTCAGACTCTGCCTGTGCTGGATTCTAGAAGGAGTGGGATTTCGTTGTGTTAAAGTTTCAATAAACTTTAGAAACCATCTAGTCAGATTCACCATTTTGCAGATAAGTAAATTGAACAACAGGGGAAAAAAAACCCCACAGGTAGGTCCTGGAGTTCAAGCCCTTTTCTTTCCAAATACTTTCTCTCCCTCTCTTTTCTTCCCAAATACTTTCTCTCCCTCTCCGAGGTCCTGGGAGGGGGGCGGGGCACTTCCTACTGGTCTGATTGCTTCTTCTCAATCTCCTCATCTAAGTGACACCCACTAAACTAGGTAACCTGCAGTCTTTCCTAGGCCCTCTAGCATAGTGCTTGGCACATAGTAGGTGCTATATAAATGATTACTCATATAGTAATTCATTTAAATTTAATTATCATCTCTCCTTCCTTATCTCCCTGCTTCCCTTACAATAGGAAGCCTTTCCCAATCCCTCCCAATTTGAGTGGCTTCCCTCTGTTCTATTTATCCTGTGTAGAGCTTCTTTGTACTTAGTTCTTGTCCTCCTCATTAGATCGAGAGCTCCTTTGTGCAAGGACTGTCTGTTGCTCCCCAGCACTTAGCACAATGGCTGGCACATAGTAGGCACTTAAATGCTTATTGACTGCCCGGCTGGTATTTCCAGTTTATCAAGAATTTTGTTTTCATGAAAACAAATGCAGCTACCCCAGAAGATTGTGTGTATAATGATATGTTTTCCTCTCACTTTTAAATCTTTATTACAAAGGCAGTCTTCCTGGGGAGGTGAAGAGAGATGTTATAAATAAAGGTAATACGAAAACAAAAGTTAGTATTGAAAAAATAAATTAAAAAAATAAAATAAATGAAGGGCTAGAGCTCAGGGGGAAGAATGCAGAGAATGGTTAAAGAAAAGATGCCTAAGAAAGGGATTCAGTCAGGCACAAGTCAGGAAGGAATTCACCCAACTTCAGGTTCACAGCCTCTTGATATTCT
>CM053623.1:225659438-225704271 GCA_028646595.1 Phalanger gymnotis
GGAGCTCAGAACAAGGGCTGGCCCAGAGTCATGCTCGAGCCACCACTGCTGCAGGAATGAGCTCCAAGGAAGAGGAGGCCAAGCCCTAGTTTTATATCTTTTTCAGAGTCAGGGATGAGTCACACATGCGACTCACCCACCTAAAATCATCACAAAGAGGCTACTTAAACCCACGTGATCTAAGAGCCTCTGCTGTCCCAGACATGTAAACTAGGCCCTCCCTGGAGTTAGCCCCACCTTGGGCCCCACCTTAGTTTCCCATCCACACCCACATAGGTTTTACACCTAATAGGGGTTTAGGCCTGGGGCTTAGCACTTAGTAAGACTTAATGAAATACACTGAATTACTCAAAGCAAACAAAAGCCAAACTCTTCAAGGGCACTTGTTGAACTAAGTGCTAAGGAGCCCATTTTGCTTACCAACACACAAATGTGAAACAATGAGTACAAAGACAACAAGCTCTAAAAAGCAGGAAATGCAGATAAAAAAATCTGCATACACACACGTATGCTATTTATCATTTTAAAGAAAGGTCCATTTGCTCCTATGTTTTCTACTGTGGGTATGTTTCAACAGAAATAGGTATTTATTTTGTTAAAAGTTTTTTTTTTTGCTTTTATTGATCTAATTATAATTTTTATTGATTTTGTTATTAATATGGTTAAGTTCATAGTTTGTCTAATATTTAAAGCAATCCTGTATTCCTGGCATAAACTCAACCAGATTGTTGTGTATAACCTTTGTGATTTTTTTAGCATCTTCATTAATATTATATTTGTAATTTTTACATAAATGTTCATTAATAATATTGCTTTGTGGTGGTTTTTTTTTCTGTTTTAAGTCTTCCCATTTATGTATTGACTATACCTTTGTCATAAAAGGAACTTGGTGGAATGTCTTCTGATATTTTGGCAAACAATTTATTTTATGTTGGAATTAATTGCTTTTTGAGTGTTTGGTAGAATTAATTTGTAATTCAATCTGGTCCTAAAGCATTTTTCTTTGGAAATTCATTTATGGCTTGTTCAATTTGTTTCTCTACAATTGGGTTGTTTAAAATCTATTTCTTTTTCTATTAATTTAGTATTATATATATTTGGAAACATTCATTTAAGTTGATGGTTTTATTGGCATATAGTGGGGCAAAACAGGTTTAATAACATCCTTTATTCTTCTTAATTTGTTGTAACTTCCTCTTCATTTTTCACATGGTAAATTGGTTTTCTTTTTTTTTCCTTTTAATCAAATTAGCTAAAGTTTTATCTATTTAATTGTCCTTTCTTTCCAAACCAGCTTCTAGTTCTATTTATTAATTCAATAGTTTGTTTCAAATTTTGCTTATTTCTTCTTTAATTGGAGTTTTAAAATTTATTGGTTTTCTAATGTTTTTAGTTGCATTCCCAATTCATTATCTATTCTCTTTCTTTTCCTTCCTGTTTCTTTTTAAAAATAAATGTTAAGATATTTTCCCCAAAGGCCTGGTTTGGCTATATCCCCCAAATTTCAGAATATTGTCTCATTGTTGCCATTATCTTTAGTGAAACTATCTGTAATTTCTATGACTTATTCTTTGATCTAACAGTTCTTTTGGATTAAATTATTTAGTCTCTAGTTGATTTTTAATATTGTTCTTCAGTGGCCCTTTATTTAATATAGTTTTTATTACATTAAGCAGTAAAGGATGTTAATAATATTTCTGCTTTTCTGTATTTACACGTGAAGTTTTTATGTCCTAAAATATGATCAGTTTTTGTTATGTGCCATGCACAGAGGAGAATATGTATAGTCCTTTTTACTTCCATTTAATAATTACTAGTTTATCATATTTAGTTTTACTAAAAATCTGTTGGGGTATTTAATTTGTTCTTTTTTTTTGTTTGTTTGATTAGATTTACCTAGGGGCAGATTAGGAGTAAACCAAGATCCCCCATTATCATGGGTTTATTGTCTATTTCTCCTTTTAATTCATTTAATTTTCCCTTTAACTATTTAGAAGTTATGACATTAGATGCATATTGTAAGTAATGAATTAACTTCATTGTGTTACCTTTTAGCAAAATATAGTTTTTTTATCACTTTTAATTAAATATATTTTTGCTGTTACCTTGTCTAAAATCATAATTGCTATCTATGCTTTTTTTATGTTCAGCTCAAGCTTGATAGATATTGCACCACTTCATTATTTTAATCCTGTCTAAGTCTTCCTGTTTTAATATTTTTTTTTTGTAAACAACATATTATTGGATTTAGCTTTTTAATCCACTTGGCTAAGATTTTTTGAATGAGTTTATTTCACTCACATTCACAGTTATGATAGATCATTGTTTATTTCCTGTCATTCTATTATTCTCTTATATATTTTCTTTTATATACTCCTCTTTTCCTCTTTATTTCAAGTTATTACCAATTTTCCCCTCTTAATTTTTTCATCACTATCCTTCCTCTAAGCTTAAGGTTTGTTTTTACTTATGACTAATTCTTCCCTGAAACTACCTTCCTTTCTTTCTTCGTGTTTTTATTTTTCCCTAGAGGTGAATATATTTTTAAACTCTGTGTGTGTGTATGTTTGCATTTTGCTCTTTTGACTAGCTGAAACTGAAGTTCAAGTAATACTCCTCCCACTCTATGTTTGTATATAGTTCTACTTACACAATCTAGTTATATATCTTAACATGTTCTACCACTTTTTATCTCATTTCCATTTAATGTATCCTCTCTCCTTTTTTTAAATAATATTTTCAAAACATAAGAAAATATCTTTTGTCTCAGATGACTACCATTATGACACCCTCCAACAACAGGATTCTAAAAAAGCCCTTTTAACAACCCTCCTTTTTATCAGAAAGTAAACAGTTAATCCTTATAAAGTCTCTTCTGATTGTTCATTTGTAATTATCTTTTTATTTTTCTCTTAAATTCCGTATTTCTATTAAAATTTCCTTTTCAGTTTTGTTTTTTCAACATGAATATTTGAAAATCCTGTTTCATTGAAGATCCACTTTTTTCCTTGTAGAATAGTACTCAGTTTTGTAGTACTCGAACTTGTTATTTTTGGTTGTAGATCATTGTCTTTCACCTTTTGGAATATCTGATGCCACATTATTATTTCAAAGTGATAGATGCTAAATCTTGTATGATCTTGATTGTTGATCTTTTATATCTGAAGTCTTTCTTGCTGCTTGTGGAATTTTTTTTCTTTTGTCTGGAAGTTTTGAATTTTGACAATGACGTTCCTGAGAGTTTCCATTCTAGGGTTTCTTTAAGGAAGTAATTGTTGGATTCTTTCTATTTTCACATTGCCTCTTGTTCTAATATGTCTGGGTATATCAGTGAGGCAAGATTCATGACCTAGAGGATGACCATGAACATGCCTGTATGGTTCAGAATCTCAAAGTATGAAAAACTCTCTAGATAGAAGGCAGAGGAAGTATAACATTTATTTAGGCACCCAAGAATCAAATCCCACAACAAGTAATTCCAATTTGACATAGCAGTAATTGTATTCCAGAACCAGTGAGCCCATATCAGTGTAGCAACAAGGAGATTAAAGGACAGTATTACATCAAAGAGCCAAGTTATCCTGTAACCTTCCCCCTCTGCTAGGGCCTTCCCATAAACAATCACTCTTGAATTCTAACTGTTTGCTTGCCTGTGTCCTCTTCCCTCAGTCCTCTGGTCTGTAGCCCTCTGGTATCCACTCTCCCCTCAGCACTTTTGCAGCTCTGTGGACTCAGAGTTCTTACTCTCCTTCGGCTGAAATCTGGCTTCTCTTAGGACTTCTGAATTCTCCTTTCTCAATAGCTACCTTCTGGGTGTATATGTTCTTTTTAGGGCTAGAGGGCTTCATGCCCAATAGGCAAAAGAGTGTGGGAAAGATCTTTAATCACTGATTGGCATCACAAAGGTATGGGCCAGCCTCTCTTAACTGGCCCCACCTGAGGCCTATTGAATGGGTGGGAAAGATCTTCAATCACATTATCACCACACTGGGTAATTTTATTGTCTTTTTTTTTTTTGTCATGAAATTTAGGTAATCGCATGATTCTTAAGTTACTTCTCCTTGATCTGCTTTCCAGGTCAATTATTTTTGATATAAGATATCTTCCATTTTCTCATTCTTTGGATTTTGTTTGAAGAATTCTTATTGTCTCCTTGGGTCATTAATTTCCACTTGGCTCACTGATTTTTTAGGGAGTTTGTTGCTAGGGCAAAGTTTTGTACTTTTTGGTTAAGATTTTGATCCTCTATTCAGTTCTCTCATTTATAGCTCTCATTTCTTTTGATATTTAAAAAAAAAAACTTTTGCACAATTTCTTTAAAGAATTCTATTAGTTCTTGTGGGCAAGCTGTTTTTTCTTTAAGGTTTTGATTATAGGGTTTTTTTGGCATTAGAGAAGTCCCTTCCTTCCTTCTTTCTTTCTTTCTTTCTTTCTTTCTTTCTTTCTTTCTTTCTTTCTTTCTTTCTTTCTTTCTTTCTTTCTTTCTTTCTTTCTTTCTTTCTTTCTTTCTTCCTTCCTTTCTTTCTTTCTTTCTTTCTTTCTTCCTTCCTTTCTTTCTTCATTTATTTACACTTATTCATTTTTGTTGCTAAGGTCTCAGGAGCAGAGTTCTAGGTTTCCTCTTCTCTGGGGACCAAATCAACTTGGGAACCTTTCCTTTATTCCAGTGGTCTTTCTTTAGGCCTTTCCTTTGCCACAGACACTGAAATTTTCTTCTGTGATCAACCTTGGTTGAACCTCTTTTTTTTGTGTGTGAGGTAAAAAAAAATGTGAAGACTTCACAGGGAAGATATGTATAAATATATATCTATATTAAAAAATGTTTAAAAATCAAGAAAGAGGGAAATAGGGAAGTGGAAAAATTCTGAGGCCATGAGAGTCTGATGGCTCAGCCTCTGGGCAAGTTTACCCTGAAACTTTTTGTTCTTTCTTCTGGTTCTGGTTTAAAGATTTGCTCAGTAAGAATAGGGTCACTACGACCTGCTTTCCTTTACTGTAAAAGTACTGTAAAAGAATGGAGAGGGTCTCCCCCTCCCCTTATCCTATTTGCCTTCTTTAGATATATAGATGTCACCTCAGTTGAATCATTAACTAAGGGAATGGGAATTGGAGTTTCTGTGCCTCAATTTCCTGGTTCTTTGTCTAGCTTTCATGCTCAGATTGTAAACCTGCCTCTCAGCCAATGGTGAGAAGGGTCAGAGGTGGGTGGGAATTCTCTTGTGTTAGGTGTAATTATTGATGCTTTGCCCTTTGTATTTTGCCTTCCTTGCTAGATCTGTGCTGGCAGAGGACGCCCTATTCTTGAGAATTGAATAAAATTTATTTCTGTTCCCACCCTGAGATGGCTCCTCATTATAAATTAACTTTTTAATTGGTGAGGGTTATTCATCCCACACATTTGGATGAGGGGAAAATGGAAGGAGAGGACATTTCTTTGATCTTCAGTTTAAATCCAAGAATGTTCTCTGGTGTAAGAGACTCTAGTGTTGATGACTTTTTCTTAATGACTAAAATCTGTCAGTTTCATTTCAGTCCTTCAGTGGATTTCTTTCTATTAAGGCAATTAAGGATTAAAAAAAATGTCTGTAAATCTGAGGGCACGTTTACTTTTCTTCACACTAAAGTATTGTCTTTTCCTTATGGTGTAGGTTTTTTTTTTTAACCTGAGCTTTGAATTCTGAGACACTGGTACAGGATTGCCCAGCATAGTGTGCATCAAAGAAGGGGCTGTGCTCTATGAGCAAAGCTGCAGTAGCTCAAAAGAAATGTGAGATGTGCAAAATTTAGAGACATGTCCACTCCAAATGTTCATATAGACTATTTATGCCTGACTTGTGTTAGAGCCTTCTGAGCTTGGTTTGATCAGCCACAGTCAGAGACACTGTACCTTGACCTAGACATGTGATATTATTTTGGTCCTCTTCCTCTTTGAGTACAAAGGACAACACCAACTTCCCTTTAAGTATTCTATGTTTCAGTCAAACTGGCCTACTAGATATTGCCCAAATTTTATATTCTGCTATCTTCTAATTCCATGCCAAAGGCAAAGGTCTCCCATTTCTCCTCCTCTTTGCCTCTTACTGTGAAAACTCAGGTATCACCTATTTTAAGTCTTTTTTGATTTCTACTTCCCCATTTATTTTAATGACATTACTATTGAAATGATCTTGTATTTACCTATCTATATATACTAAACCCCCCAGTAGAACATAAGTTCCTTGAAGGCAAGGATTGCTGCTGCCTTTGTCTTTATACTTACAGCATTTAATACAGTCATGCACATATTATGCACTTACATAGTTGATGAATATAAATGAATAATGTAAATTGAATGATTAGACAAAAAAATCCAAAAAAACCATGAAAACAAAATTTTGAACCAAATCACTCTTTTTCACTGCCAATAAATAATAGACACATTATTATGTCTATTATTTATTTACACACCTGAATGAGAAAGGCAGGAAAAGAACGAAATTAAAAAGATATAGTGAAGTTAAAAAATACTTCCCATTCAAGATTCTTGAAAGAACCTATTGGTTTCAAGTGGTTCATAGGCTCTCTTTAGATGATCTTTATCTATGAATTAGGACAGTAACAGTTTTGCAGCTATAAATGGTATAAAACTGAATTAGTCTGAATTAAGTCATGTGATAGTCACCTCTTATTCCCATCAATATAGTGATAATAGAGCAACTTTAGGACTCGGGGCACAGCCTTCCATTTTAAAAGGCAAACTTCACATGGTCTGTGTGTACATATATGGGTATATGTTACATGTATATGTAAATATACAAATATATATACATACATGTACACATATACATATACACATATATGTATATATGTATATATATGTGTATATATATATGCATATATATATACACACACACGTATGTTTACAATGGACATTGGCCAGTGGTGTATGCCTTTGATTATATTACTTGGCTATATATGTGGTTACCATGGGGTATAAAGAGTTTTGAATCTCTACACAATGGCTACTCCACATGTTGTTTTAATTTCACTGCCTCTTCATAGCTGATTGATGTTTAGGTTAGTCAGGAGTCTAGAGTAATAAAATGACACAGTTTTAATCTCATAGTTTTATTTGTAAAGAAAATAGCATGAAAAGCCATATTTAATTGTACTTTAAAATCTGAAAAACCCAAGACAGTTTCTGTGATGTGTATGTTAAAGTGCTTGTTATCACAATTTTTTAAAAATTAACAGGCTTTCTCATTTAAAAAAATCTAGTTCTTAACGTATTATTAATGGTATGTAAAGACAAAATATAATGGTTTAAATGTGGAGACACTCACTTGAGGGTTTTTCTTTAGTTACATGGGGCACAGTTACACACATTTCAAGTTTGCAACATGTTGGGACATTTTTCTATAAGTTTCATAATCTCATTTGATTGAAAACAAGAACTTACTTGCCAGAAGTTAAAGTGAATCCAGGTCCAGCCTAGACATTTGTTTCTGTCCATCCCAATCTCTCCTTTCTATCTCTTTAACCCCCACCCCTACCCCAGATACCAAAAGTTCGCATATTGCTTTGTAAGTTACTTGTGCCAGAAAGGAATTTACTATGATAAATTAATATAAATGATGGTATTAGTGGATTTGTGTACTACTTTTATCAGGCATGTGTATGCACATTTTAATGGTGGAATTTCAGGCAGTGGGACACCAGGATCAGAAAGACATTTTGGGGGCAGGTATACATGTTCCAGGCTTTTCAAATCATACTGAATAAGCAACCATTTACTCCACTTGACACTTCAGTCTGGGCAGCCTCAATATATTAGTCATTAAATACTATAGAATTTGACTGGATTTAAGGGAACTACAAATATATACTATATAGAAGATGAGGGATATGAAATAATTTTCTCATTTTTCTTCAACAACACAGAATAACATAACAATACTATGTAAGACGGACCTTGAAATCACATGAATTACTTGGATACAGGATTAATTCTATACAAGAGAAGGGCTTTGGCCTTCCCTGCAACTCCATTCTGAATCAATGAAGATGTATTAATACTGTAATATAAACAGCTTAGGAATCTGGGTTTTCAGCATGCTGAAAGGGTTCTGTAAACCTCAAAATTAAAATAACTTACAGAAAATCCATAATTTGTGCCAGAAAGGAGAGATTTCATCATGAAATGAGACATTTCCAGTGCTGTTAAATAAATATTCCACCAGGAAGTAAAGGCACTCAATTTCTGCCTTATGCTTCAATATATCCAAAGGGGTATCATGATCACTCACAGATAATGCTCTTGCTCTTTTGCTCTCTCTCACTTTATTACCTAAAATGGAATATTATATAATATATGTATAATACTTTCCCCATATTATTTATATGGTATGAAAAAGAAGTCAATTTTTAAAAATTGCTTCTTTTAAGAAATAATAAAGTGTTAAAAGTATGAGCCACAGGTTAAAAAATTGTGGATAAGATTTTACATTGAGTTAACAAACTTATGAGTCATCATTTGAAATGAGTTTTTAGATTTAGAAATAGAGAGACCAACTGTTACCTTTACAAGTGATTTCTTTTGACCTATATCCCTTTCCAGTGTGAAGGAGAGAGGGATAATACTCTCTCTATACACTAAGGAAGTCTACATTTTCTACATTCCACCTTTTTGTATACCTAGCTTCCTAGGCAAGTCTTGAGGCTTATATTCTCTATTCTTTTATTTTAATGAAATTATAAGCATATCTACCAAGGCATAAATAAAAGCTAGATAGAAATCATCTGTAAGCTTATGGTAATTGTGTAATAACCAGGATTTGCATAAAACTGCAGCATCCTAAATGTTGGGACTAAAGATTTTGTTTATATTTTAAAGAATAACGTGTATTTTTTCCAAATTTTTTTAAAAAGTGAGTATTTCCCAAAGAATAATTTTAAAACATTTTCTTTTTGAGTTGCCATTACATGAAAATATTAAGCATGATCTCAGCCATTTTATTTAATCTAAGATATATAGGTGAGGATGAATTTTCAAGTAAAAGAGGTGTCATAAAATAATGTGACAGATTCTCTTTAAGAAAGATGGCAAACTCTAATCATCCAGATAAGAGTTTTTTTATTTCAATGATGCCTAAACCATTAAAAAATTCTTCTGGGTGTTACTCTACTGGATGCTTATATTCTTGTACATTTGTTTAAAAAAAAGATTACATTACTTCCTACTCCCACCGGCATGAGATTTTAACAAAACATTTAGCCATGAAACTTCTAGGTATTGCTTTTCAATGTAGAGGTAAAATCTCAGGAGCATATAGTCCAGGAGTCCTAGGTTTTATCTACAAACTCAATATTATCTAGTCCTTCCCTTCTGGTCTTCATTTCAGTTGTAATGATTCAGAGTGCAATTTTGTGGATGAATAATACTGTATAACTGCATAGATTCTGAGGAGGTAGAGGAATGAGGAAGGGGATTTTTTGGGGGAAAAAAGATGACTACTACTACTGTTGCTGCTGCTGCTGCTGCTGCTACTACTACTACCACCACCAGAACTACTACCACCACATTAAAGGGCTTGTCTCCTACTGTGGGGACTTGAGATCAGAGATCTTATTCAGTTATTAATGAGCCATGCAACATGGATAAATAGCTTAACCTCTCTGGGCCTCAGTTCTCTTATCTTTAAAAATAAGGAGGTAGGTCTAGCAGAAGCCTTGCATCCTTTCCATCTTTAACATTCTATCCCTCTTAAATATGCACAAAGCATATTTAAAAAGATGGTTATATGAACACTGAATTAAAAAAAGTATGGTGGAAAAAACACACATAGATTCTAAATTCAAAGAACCTGGGTTTCTACTTCTGCCAATGACTTTGGCAAGTCACTTACAGGGTCCCTTGTTAATCCATAAAATGAGAAGGTAGCAGGAGATGGCTTCTGAGATTGCTTCTAGCTCTAAATCTATGATCTTATAGAATTGCCAATAAATTACAAGATTCATCTGATACTTGCAAGTCAATGGTCAGGCACAGGAGACTACTGTTGTAACATTTCAGTGGACAAAGATGACTCTCATTCATATCCACATGGGTTTCCACATCAGCAGCAGAATTATAGATATTACTATGGAAACCATGGACAATCAATTTTATGATAGAACTACAACGCTGATTCATTATTTTCCAGTTTCCACCTTGTGCTGTGCTCTTAAATTCATGGTATTTCTGATACAGCCATTAGGTAGTGCAGGATGGAGTGCCGGACTTGGGAGTTAAACCCAAGTTTAAATCCTGCTTCAGACACTTAGTAATAATAATATGACCCTGAGCAAGTCACTTAACCGTTGTCAACCTCAGGTTCCTCATTGGTAAAGTGGAGATAATAGCACCTATGTCACTGGGTTTTTGTGATCATCAAATGAGACAACCTTTTGCAGACTTTAAAGTGCTAGATTGTTCTTGTTCTTCACCATGTATCTGGTGACATTAGATGGAATATTTCCTAAAGGGACCACCCTAAATTAATACAGTATATTGTAATGAAGGTTCTAGATGAGAAGCAATACACCTATTACTTGCTAAAGTCTAAGATAGGTTAGAGTACTGGAACGGCTAACTATATTTTTGTTTCTCAATCACATCTTAGAATAACTCATTTAGTCTGAGCCTTATTCACAGGATTTTAGAGTTGGAAGGGAAAATCCTAGAAGTCGTTTGTTCAATTGCTTCATTTTACAGATATGGAAACTCAGGCCTAGAGAAATAAAATGACTTGCCCAAAGTCACTCCCACAGGTACCAAAAGGATGAGCCAGATCCAGCATTCTTTCTATTATGCCACATCTAAGGGTAGTGGGCAATGCTGCCCCCAAATGGCAAAAAATGAGGAAGTAGGTGTGATAAGAGAAATGAGATCATTCAGATATACAAAATACTAAGGCTTGATGAGATAAGAGTAACTGAACTAGTTGTTAATCCAAGTTAACTAGTGAAATAATTTAACTATCAGGACTACGAACAAAAATAACAAAAACACTGAACTAGAAAGCAACTGCTAAACCCTAGCCATTCTTACCCACCTTATCTTGCTTTTAACAATAATCGGCATTTCTAAGAGTGCGTTAATATTTGCAAAGTGCTTTGCAAATATCTCATTTTATTCTCACAACCCTAAGAGTTAGGGGCTACTATCATGCCCATTTTACAGATGAAGAAACTGAGACTGAGAAAAGGTAAGTGAATAAGTCACACAGTTAGTAAATGTCTGGGCCAAGATTTGTATTACAGTTTTTCTGACTCCATCTTCAGTGCTCTATCCACAATGCATAGCTTACCCCTTAATTTTTAGAATCTGCATTCTCCATCTATTTGTGCCTGATGTGTTGCTTGTCTTCAAATATACTTAATTGTGCCCCTTTGTTACCTTCTGCACTATCATCAAAAAATGGCTTCACAGAGGTAATCTAAGATAGCTACTGGTTCTCTTTTTAATAAACCTTCCCTCTATTTTCTTGGGGAGAAGAGAAAGGGGGTAGAGATGGGGAAGAAGTGGTAAAATTCTTGGCTTCAACAAGCTGATGCTTGTGGTTATCTCAGGAAGGCTAAAAGTATCACTGCTGAATTTAGATAGCCCTGTTAAGATACAGTCTACTTGTTCCTTGCAAAGAATGAATATGAGGGACACTGTGAAACTTCTGTCTTCTCAAAGAACCCCAAGTGACAAGAATAAAAATGCCAAGAATGAATTCAAGCCTGGATGAGCTTTCCAAAGCATAGCAAGATTATCCTCCTATACTGTGAAACAAAATTTTCCAGTTCAGCAGAACTTCTGGGGTCCAGTGTTTAAAATATTTCAAATATATCTCCATTTTTGTGCTGACTGGAAAATTTCTTTCAAAGATTTGAAATGTGACTCACTGCTGAAATGCATAAAAGTTTGTAACTTAAAAGACACAAATGAGAAAAATCACTTATATCATTAGGTAAAGCAGTTTACATTCACATTAGCAAGGACAATTTTTAAGAATGGTAATGTCTACATGTTGATATTTTCTGTGTTCCTTTGCAATACCTAAAAAAATTTCTATTGGGCTTACACTTTATTTACATATTGACTTTTTTCTTGACATTTCCACTTTCATTTGCTTCTTCCTCCCTCCTGATTTTATTAAGCTACTTATTTTTAGACACAAGAACATTCTAAGAAAGTTCATGACTAATAATTTCTTGAAGATAGCTTATTTACACAACCTAAGACATGAAAATATTCTATTTTATACTAAACTTCAGGTTCAAAGGAACTATAATACATCATTTAACCTTGATTACAGCTTTACAATAGTTCAGAAAAGGAACAGTACTGGGAATCTACCTCCTTGATCAGGGGATGCTCTGTCCTTCCAGTGACACTACCACAACACAGAGGACCTAGCAGGTCCATATATACATATGTATAGCTTTCTTTTGTTGTTGATTCTCCTCTGACAAAAGAACTGTGCCTTTGGATATATACATATATGTATAAGTATACATACACACATATCTTCACAATAACCCTTTTGCCTGGGAAAGGCCAACAACAGGACAAAGTAGCTGGGAAAGGTAAAGAATAAGGACCCATAGCTTTCAGTAAAGGCAAGTTAAACATCCACTCCTTTAACAAGTGATCCTTCTAAGACAATGCTGAAGTCCTGTATTGTCTGCAGGATACGGATGAGGGAGTTGACAGTCATATGGTCTCGAAGGAGAGCATTTTCCTCATACATTCTAGTGATGGTAGGACATTCGGCCAATAACGGAATCCACTGGGGGAGCAGGTGATCCCTAAAGGCCAAAACAAGAGGAGGTAATAAGAATATTTAGGTTAAAATAAAAAGTGTAAATATACCACTAATGAAGATGAAGTCAAAGCAATTATTAGGAATTATTTTGCCCAATTTTACGCCAATAAATTTAACAATTTAAGTGGAATGGAAGAATACTTACAAAAATATAAATTGTCTAGATTAGCAGAAGAGGAAATAGAATATTTAAATAAACCTATTTTAGAAAAGTAAGTTGATGAGGCCATAAATGAGCTTCCTAAGAAAAAAGCATCAGGACTACATGGATTTACAAGTGAATTCTACCAAACATTTAAAGATCAACTCATTCCAATACTAATTAAATTATCTGGAATAGGCAAAGAACGAGTCCTACCAAAGGAGTAAACAAATAAGCCAGGAAGAGCAAAAACAGAAAATTATAGACCAATTTCACTATGATTCACTATGATTCACTATGATTATGGATGTAAAAATCCTAAATAAAACACTAGCTAGGAGACTACAACAATATATCACAAAAATTATGCATTGTGACCAAGTGAGATTTATACCAGGAATGCAAGGATGGTTTAACATACAGAAAATTGTTAACACAACTGATCATCAATAACAAAAGTAACAAAAATTACACAATTATATCAATAGATACAGAAAAAACTTTTGACAAAATGCCATACTCATTCTTGTTAACATTTGAAAGCACAGGTGTAAATGGATTTTTTCCTTAAGCTGATAAGAAGAATCTACCTAAAAACCACCAGCAAGTATTATTTGAAATGGGGAAAAGCTAGGAGCCTTCCCAATAAGATCAAGAGTGAAACAAGGATGCCCATTATCACCAACATTATCAAACACTGTATTAGAAATGCTAGCAATAGCAACGCGAAGGAAAAACATTGAAGGAATCAGAATGGGTAATGATGTAATACAACTATCTCTTTTTGCAGACAATATGATTATATACATGAACAATGCTAGAGAGTCAACTAAAAAGCTAGTTAAAAAATAATTTTAGCAAAGTAGCAATAGAAAATAAAATCAGCATTTTTCTATGTATCACCAACAAAATCCTGTTGGTGATATATAGAGATAGCAGGAGATATCCCATTTAAAATAATGATTGACAGCCTAAAATACCTGCAAAGATAAATCCAGGAACTACATGAACATAATTATAAAATACTTTTTATACAAATAAAATAAAATTTAAATAATTAGAGAACTATTAATTGTTCGTGAGTGGGCAGAGCCAATATAATAAAAATGCCAATTTTACCAAAGTTAATCAATGTCATCTCAATTACAAAAAAATTATTGAGCCATAAAAAATAATAACTAAATTTGTTTGGAAGAACAAAAAGTTAAAAATATCAAAGGAATTAAATAAAAAAAATAAAGGAAGAGGTTTAGCAACACCAGATCTTAAATTATATTGTTTTTAGTCATTTTTCAGTTGTGTCTGACTCTTTATCTTTACCCTTTTGAGGTTTTCTTGGGAAAGATACTAGAGTGGTTTGTCATTTCCTTCTCTAGCTCATTTTTACAGCTGAGAAAACGGAGGCAAACAGGGTTAAGTGACTTGGCCAGGCTCGCACAGTCTGAGGCTGGATTTGAACTATGGTCTTCCTGACTCTAGGTCCAGCATTCTATTCGCTGTGCCACATAGCTGCTCTCAAGCTATGTTATATGGCAGTAATTATCAAACCTATCTAGTTCTGGCTAAGAAATAGAGAAGCAGATCAGTGGAACAGGGTACATATACAAGACACAGTAGTAAATTGATTATAGTAACTTTGGGTTTGACAAATGTAAAGATTTAAGCTTTCAGGATAAGAATTTACCATTTGGTAAAATTGTTGGGAAAACTGGAAAGCAGTCTGGGAAAAATTGGGTATAGACTAATATATTATACCATTTACCAAGATAAGGTCAATATGGATATATGACCTAGATTTAAAGGGTGATATCATAAATACATTAGAAGAACATGGAACATTTTACCTATCGGACTTAAGGATAGGAATGAATAAACGAGAGATAGCACTGTATGATATAAAATGAATAATTTTGATTACATTAAATTAAAAAGTTTTTGTACAAATAAAACCAATGTAGCCAAGCTTAGAAGGAAAGCAGAAAATTGGGGGGAAATTTAATATCAGGATAAAGGTATATCAATATATACCTCAAATATAGACAGAACTTTGTCAAATTTATAAGATTACAAGTCATTCCCCAGTTGATAAATGGTCAAAGGCAGTTATTGGATGAAGGAATTAGAGCTTTGTATAGTTATATGAAAAAATGCTCTAAATTACTATTAGTTAGAAAAATGCAAATTAAAACAAGTTTGAGATATCATCTCACACCTATCAGATTGGCTAACATGATAGAAGGAGAAAATGACAAATGTTGGAGATGTGGAAAACTTGGGGAACTAATATACTGTTGTGGAACTGAGAACTGATGTGACCATCCTGGACAGCAGTGTGGAATTAAGCCCAAAGAGTTATAAAACTGTGTATAGCCTTTGCCACAACAATAACATCATTAGGTGTGTTTTACAAGATGATCAGGGAAGAAGGAAAAGAACTTAAATGTTGTAAAACAGTTATAGTAACTCTCTTTGTGTTGGCAAATAACTGGAAATTGAGGGAGTGCCTATCAATTAGGGAATGGCTAAACAAGTTGTGGTATGTAATTGTGATGGAATATTACTATACTGTAAGAAATGATAAGCAAGTTAATTTTAGAAAAACACAGAAAGACTTGCATAAAATAATGAAGAGTGAAATGAGCAGAACAAAGAGAATGTTATCTATAGTAATAGCAATATTATTTGAAGAATGACTGTGAATAAGTTATTCTGAGTATTATAAATATTTGTATTATAAATACAATAGACCTAGGAAGGAAGATGCTATCTATCTATGCGTACTATGGTTTCACATCTGTATCTATATCTATATCTATTTATCCATCGATTCATCGATTCATTGATCTATCTGTCTATCTATCTATCTGTCTGTCTGTCTGTCTGTCTATCTATCTATCTATCTATCTATCTATCTATCTATCTATCTATCTATCTATCTATGTCAAATGGTGGCTTTCTCTAGGGTGGCTTGGGGAAGGAGGAAGGAAGACAGTTCAGAACTTAAAATGTAACAAAAAAAAATAAAATAAAGAATGGTTGTTTCCTAGATAGTTTACATTTAGGCGCCTCCAACTTGGAATAATGTAGGATATGGGGCTGTTACCAAATCTAGATAAGCTCTGAAGTCAGTGGGAACGGAAACCAAAGCTAGCCAATAGGACATTACTAGGGAAAATAGTAGGACCATAACCAATAGTGGGGCATTTGGGAAATGGCCTCATTTGAGAATACCTAAGTTCCCAGCTGCAAATCTGCCTCCCTCTCCTTTTCTTCTTTCCCCAATTATTTGTAAGTTTATGGGCCTATATGTCTGAGCCTTCATTACTATAAAATTCCTTAATATGAGCCTGAAAAGTAGATACTGTGAAACAATTGTGTAAATGAGTAGCATAAATAAGAGACCAAGGACAAGTTGGCTATATGAACTTGGGCACTCATAACATTGACACTAATTTCACCACGTTTAAAAATGAAAAAGAGTTCCCTGATAAGGATGGTATTCTTCATTCTTTATAGAGATTGTATTCAGAAGAATGAAATTAGACATGCTAAAATGTTCGAAGTTCTGAGCTGAAAGAACTTATAGAAACATATTAGCATTAGGGATTTTTCCATCAGTCTAATAATCAGACTGATGAAGACATCTACAGAAATAGCAAGACTTAATAGAAAAATTATGACAAGGAGCCTGTAAATGAAAGAAAGCATTTATTATAAAGAGATGTAGAGATCTCAAAACTCCAATCTTACTAATTTGGGAGGAAAAAATAATCTCTCATAATCTTTAATGGCTCCTAAATTAAACCCCTAGACCAAAGCCATTTATGAATAAATAACTAATAAATTCAAACTGAGAAGCCAGTAAATGACATTTACGTCCAAGGCAGATATAACTAGACCAACTGTGAAATGCTTTAGGTTAATCAATGTATCTCTGTTAATCGATGTAACTTTAAAAATCAAAACCCATAGGGAACCTAAAAATAGAGCAAAACAAAAAATTTTAAAATGTGTCTCATTTCCTATTATTCTATAAAGAGGATTTGTTCTGTGAAGTTTGGATTCAAAGGGCTGCACTTGAGAGCCTAGAGGGCCACATATGACCTTGAGGCTGGAGGTTCCCCACCCCTGTTCTAGAGGTATTAGCTAATGGATGGAATAGTTTCTATGTGTCAATTTTATATAAAAGGAATTAGAGAGAGCCATGTTCTCAAAAAGAAGAGAATGTTCTTAGTGCAGGAAAATCCCTTCATGTTAGTAAGTTTGTAGCAATAATACAATGTACTGTACAAAGCCTGCACAGTCCTCTGTAAAGAACACTTTATAGATACAGTAAAACTAGTGAATATCTTAATCTTATAGTCATTCTCCAGGTCCCCCCGCCCCGCACTCCCCCATTTACTTAAGGATATACTATCTCAAAAATGGAAATGGAAAGAGATAAATGGAGAATTTTGTTAAGACAGGGTGTATATTGAACATAGCTCCAGGGGTCCAATGTTCAAAGGGAAAATAGGTCAGGTTAAACCCCAAATCTGGATATATACCTTGTCCCAAGACAAACCAGGATCTGGAATTTGCCATCCTTTCCAATGTGCCTGGGTGCAGTATTGATAGCATTAACATAGTGGCAGAAGGTTCTGCAGGATGATTTTTGAGTAAAGACTTCATCTTCGGTGTCCTCAATTTGATCAGTAGTTTCAAAATAAGCAACAGCTTTCTCTGGAAAAAGAGGTCACAGTCACCCTATAAGGAATACCAATTCAATTCAATAAAGATATAAGCTCCTATGTGCTAGCCACTGTGCTTGGCTCTAGGGATACAAAGACAAAAAAATAAAAAAATTCCATGCTTTCAAGAAGCTTACATTCTACTGGGGAAATGTCACATTGTATGTGAATAAATAAATAAGAAGTACAAAGTAATACAAAATATAACGGGGAGGGGATATTTGGATTTCCTTACCCCATCCTGTCTAGTTGATATAATAATCTCAGAAAGTAATGGGCATATAGGAGGAGAGGAAGTGTAAATTTATTAAAAGAATTGTTCAAAACCATCTATTCCCTGTTATTCCTTTATGAAGTTGTCTTTGTTAGAATCTGAGAGTAGCTAACTATTGGTTGGCAAAAGAGAGGCCACATCCTTTGATGGACTTAAAAAACAAGCAGGTTATGTTATCTAGGGAAACACACAGAGAATGGAGGGTAGGAAGTAGTTTCAAGGAATGTGACCTTTGGCAAAAAAAGAGCTATCTGTAAATTCAAGAGAGCACAGTCTTGGCAGTCAAGACTCGAACTGAAGAGAAGAATGAACCTAAGGAGCACAGCTGAGTAGATTGCCTACCAGAGATACTGTGCCCAGGAATGGAGAGGGGAATGCATGAGGTCACCATGAAAATGGAAAGGACAATGGGGCCCTGGAGTAGCAGAGATGTTAGTTGCATTAGCCATATGTTCCTTATACACAGATACCATATCAGTGTACTGTAAGTTTGTCCTAACCTTTTCCAGAGATACTGCATATATTTATTGGTAGAGTGTGACCTAGGTTTGGGGGTATGTGTGTGATGCTACTGTTCTTACAAGGTTTTGAGCTAATTATGCCTATTGACTAATGACTAAAGGTAAGTATAGCATTGGGGGCTTGTGAGCTACAGTTCTATATCCTTGAATATTCAAAAGAATCCTTGATTTTGTGACTGTAAGCATCTTTTGGGGAACCTAACCTCTGAATGTGAGTATAAGTAAGTTGGGGAGGTAGCCAGATAAAGTGCTACAAAAGTAATTTCAAGGAGGGGAGATGCTAATAATTGCTCTGGAAACAAGCACCTGAACAGTAATTTGAAAAGAAGCTTGGGATTGTAAAAAGTAGGGAGTACATTCCAGAAGTGCATGGGGGGTCATTTGTATAAAGGCACTGAGGTGGGATATGGAATCTGTATTTAAGAAATAGCTAATAATAATAATAATAGCTATAAACTAGTATTTACATAGTGTTTTAGGGTTTGTAAAACACTATACATATTTTATTTCATTTTATCCTCACAACAGCCTTGTGAGGGAGGTGCTATCTTCATTTTACAAATGAAGAAACTGAAACTGAGGGAGGTTCTGACTTGCCCAGGGTCACACAGTTGGCAGGTGTCCGAGGTAGGATTTGAACTCACCTTTTCCTTACTCCAAGTCCATGGACAAGACCTGACAAATGATCAAGTATAGATGGGTCTTGAGCGAGAATTAAATTTAATGATGACTAGAAGGTTCTGAACTTAAGTTATTAGAAGGATGCTGGTACCATAAGATCAGATATAGGTCATGAGAGAAAATGAAAAGTTAATAACTTCAAAGTTCTGAACCTCGGTGACTGGAAGGATGTTGGTACTTCAGTAGATATGGTAAAGTTTGGAGGAAGAATGGGATTTGGGGAAAATGTAAGTTCTATTTTGTACATATTACAGAACTGGAAGGGACCTTAACGACTTTCTAGACTAGCCCATAACTGACAGAATTTCCCATTATAACATACCCAACAAGTGGTAGATATCCAGCCTCTGCTTGAAGGACTCTAAGGAAGAATAAATTAAGGTAGCCAATTCCCACTTTGGACAGCTCTAATTGTTGGGAAGTTTTTCTAAGCCTAAATTTGCTTCATTGCAACTTCCACACATTGCTCCTGGTTCTGCCATTTAGGGTCAAACTTGAAGACTACTATCATTTTTGCTCCAAAGCTTTCTCTTTTCTAGGCTAAACACTTCCAGTTTCTTCAACTGGTCCTCATATAAAATGGCCTCAAGGCCTCTCAACATCCTATGGATTGCCCTCCTATGGATTCACTCTAATTTATCAATATCCTTAAACTATGGTGCCCAAAATGGAAAATGGTACTCCACATGTGTTCTGACTAAAGCATAATACAGATGGACTATTGTTTCCCTATTCTCTGGAAGCTATGCTTTTCTTAATGCAGCATTAACTTTTCTGGTTGCCACATTACACTACTGACTCAAACTAAGCTTTCACTCCAGTAGAACTCCCAAAAATTTCTCTGTTGACTCCAACTACTTATATAGTTGATTTTTTTATGCCCCAAATTTACTTTCCATTTATCGCTACTGAATTTCATCTCATTACATTCAACCCAAATGTTCTAGTCTAAGATGTTTTTTTACATCCTCACTCTGTCATCCAGTTTCTTAATTATCCTATCCAGCACTGGCAGATTTGATAAGTGTGTCATCTATGTCTCTGACAATTCTTGCAAATAGCACCTTCTTAAGCATACCTCCCTGATACATAACACAGGAGATCTTGTGAAATTGACACTGAACCATGAAAGATCATGAGTCTAGCCATTAATCAGTTCATATTATATTGCTGTCCAGTTAAAATCTCTCCATCTTTTTTGCAAGGATAATGAAAATTTATTAAATGTTTTGATAAAATTTGGGCAGGCTTTCTATTCTACAACATTCTCTTGATAATCTGTTTAGTAATACTGTTAAAAAAAAAAAGGAAGTAAGTCCAGTATGATCTATTTCCAACCCTGATGATATTATACTACTTCTTTGTAATCATTGCTTATTTTGCTAGGTGTTGGCTAATGTTGAATTTGAGATGACTATAGGACATCAGGTAGAGCTGTCCACCAGGTGGTTGGTATTATGGGACTGGAGTTTAGGAAAGAGATTAAGCTTCTATCTGTAAAGATAACTTGAAATTCGGGGAACTGATGAGATTACCATGGAAAGGAATCTAGATATAGAAGACGCCCCAGGGCAAAGTTTCTGGGGCTGTTCTCACTTTGCGGGTGGGACACCGAAGATGATCCAGCAAAAGGAGCAGTAAGACAGGTAATAGAATCAAAAGAGAGATATCTTACAGAAGCCAAGGGAAGAAAAGGGTGTGATCAATAGTATCATTACAATGAAATCTAGAAGGGTGAGAACTAAGATAGGATTCAGTGATGTGATCACTGTTAAGAGACCACTGCAAAAAGCACCTTTAGTTAAGGAGTGGGATTGAAAAGTGAAGAAACAAAGGAAGCAAGTATAGCAAACTTTCTAGGACACCAGAGAACCACCACAACAAGAACGATAATAATAACCTGTATTTATGTGGGGTTTTAAGGTTTGCAAAGTACAAATATTAACACATTTTATGCTCACAACAATTCTGGCATTTAGGTTCTATTATTATCCCCAATTTATAGATAAGGAAAATTAGGAGGCAGACAGAGATTAAATGATTTGTGA
Organism: Phalanger gymnotis; assembly: GCA_028646595.1. Lineage (NCBI taxonomy): Eukaryota > Metazoa > Chordata > Mammalia > Diprotodontia > Phalangeridae > Phalanger > Phalanger gymnotis. The sequence goes on from CM053623.1 coordinate 225,680,668, forward strand.
AAAGGAGAAGAGACAGAAAGATAGTTTAAGATAATTTCAGTCTAGTGAAGGATGGGTGAGACCTGGGCATATTTGTGGGGAGAAGCCACCTATGGATAAAGAAAGATGGATAAAGCCAAATAGAGGTAATGATTGAAGGGACGAGTTCCTAAAGGAGATAGGAATATTAAGAGAACAAATAAAGGTGTAAGCCTTGGCCTAAGAAACTTGAAATCACTTTTGTTGTTTATTTAATGTCACAGAAATATGCTATCTCTAGAAATACTACTGATGGCTTGCCAAAAGTATGCTGCCCCAAAGCAGAAAGAACTGACTTTATCATTGGCTTCAAAAGGCATTTCAGGGCTCACATGGGACCATAATGAGAATCCACAGAAAACTTACTTTTGCAATAAATTACCAGAGGCTTATTCACTTATCTAGACACCATTTCGACAGGACTGAAAGTTTAACTCTTAAAAACACCTTCATTTATTGGATTGGACTGAGATTTGGGAATATGGCAATCCCCCTCATTCTCCCCAACACCTACCAGCAACCCTTTTTTTACACATAGAAATACACACATACACACAAATATACTTATATAGCTTTTTCCTTTGTTAATACTTGCAAATTCATTTAATGATCAATAAGGTAAAGGAATGAGGATAGTAAATCAGAAAGTGTGCCTACTAAGAATCCAGGGCCATACCCTTGCTGCAAGTCAAGCTAATAAACATTTATTAAGCACTTACTAGGTGCCAGGCACCGTACTAAGCACTGGCGATATAAAGAAAGTGAAAAACTTAACAAAAAACCCCATTCTAATCCTGCAGTTCTACAACCCTTCATATTTGGTCAATATATACATACAGTGAAGCAAAATCAGCAAATCTGAGGGAGGAATTAACACACATTTCAGAATTATATGGAAAGAGAAAGAAGATTTTAAAATATGGCAATGAGAACTGGCTTGGGAGTGGTATGGGTTGGTGAGATGGTTTTACCCAACTTTTTTTTTCATCTTTTCACCTAAAAATTAAGAGTTATATTAGTGAAAAACAAAAGAAAATATAATATTCATAAGCACAAAGTATATACTTGGAGGATTAAGAGATCACTTTTGGTAGAAGAAAAGTTTCTTTGAAGAGATAGCATCTGAGGTAGGTCTTAAAGGATGATGTTTTAAAGTTGGGTCTTAAATAGATTTTATACATAGATCTATTTCAATAGATATATAGGAGAGGGCAGAAGTGGGTAAAAATGTGCGTAGAAGTGACTTCAGAAAAGGTATAAAGATGAGAAAGAATCTAAAGGGTAGGGGAATGGAGGGGAAATAAGATTAAAAACAGATTAGGGGGAGAGAGAAATGGCAGGTTCTTAGAGTTTGAACTTTATTTGGGTGGCAATGAGGAACCTATAACGTAAAATGATATGATTAGATGTATGCATTAAAATTAAACTGGATTGTAGGGTGTAGAAGAAGACTAGCAGCACAGGCACCATTCTCTAAAGGGGAGTGCCTGAATTAATAGTAGTAGTCAGAATGGTAAGGAGGCAGACACAAGAGATATCAGAGACAAAATCTGTAGGACTTGGTAACTGACTGAAAGCATAGGTTGGAAAGGGAGAAGTAAAAGATTTTTTGTAAGATTTTAAGAATGGGACTTAATGTGACTGGGAGAATGTTATTAAGGATATTAAGGGAGGATATTAAGAGAAATTGGGATGTCTGAAGTAGAAGCAAGTTGTTTGGAATAAAAGCATTACTGCTTTAAACATTTCGAGTTTGAGGTATTGGTAGGGAACCCAGCATACATGGTCTAAAGCCTAGAGGCTAGAGCTCTCAACCAAGAAGGGAATCAGATGAAGAAAGAGAAAAGATTATCAAGGAAAAGAGAAGAAAGCTAAGGACAGAGCAATAGGAAATATAGGTCATTGATAACCTTTGAATAGTTTCAGCTGAGTGGTGGTGCGGATTAAAGCCAGACTACAGGGGGCTGAGGAGAAAGTAAAGAAGAAGAGTCAGATACAAGCTACTCTTTTATGTAATATGGCAGTGAAAGGAAGGACTAAAATAAGGTAGCCATTCAAGAAGTCCTGGTGGGAGAGTTGGAATACTTCTTGATCCTCATTGCTACTTCCATATAGAGTGAAGGACTTCCAGAGTAGATGAGGTGATATGTCATACGTATTTCTTACACGTGTGCCTCATTATTATTATGATATTATTTTCCTTCTTTTCTTCTTCTTCCTCTTCCTCATTCTCCTCCATTATCTTTTTTTTTCCAAGAAGCTAGGGCAATTTACTTTTATCCTGAACAGTTTTCATTTTTGATTTCTTTCAATATAGCTCTACAAAAGAGGCTTTAAAAAAGTCCATTGTGTTGAAATGGAGCAACCTGACTATGCCTTTAAACTCAAATCATATTGGCTTTTACTGAATGGCCAACAATAGGCCCAGCCCAAGCCTCTGTGGCTTTTGATGGTTTAGGATGAGTGTAACTAGCAATTTTTTTTTTTGTTCTGGCCAGAAACTCTGAGAGTCTTCCCCTACCAGACAGATATCTTTGGGATGATAAATTAGGCCATCTTTGGTCTCAATTCTTACCTATCTCTTAGTGATTGAATGGAAGTAGACTCAGATAAACTGAGACCTGAGAAAGACATTACTTTGGAAAGGCCAAGGTCACCCACTGCATACTGGGCCAATTGCTAGTCATCTTGACTTGGACTCTGATGACTGGAGGAGAGTGTTAGACTGATGACTTTGCACAGCTCTGCATCAATCAAATCCAATTCATATGCAAGTCAAGCCATCATGCTTGTGATGTCATTGGTCTTCTTCAAAAATGAAGAATGAACAACACTTTCACATTCTCCCTTTACCACTACTGTTAAGTAATCTTTCCTCCTTTGAAATTTACAGTATCAACTTTTCTACCAAATCCAGATAAAAATTACGGCTATTGCATAGTACATGTATAATGGTGTCCCTTCTATCCCTAGTCATTTTCCTTCCTTTCTCAAGTTATCACCCTGTGTTTCTCCTCTCTTTCTGTGTCAAACTCCTAGAATAAGCTGTCTCTACTCACTGCTTCTACTTCTTTTCTTCTAACTCTTAAACTTTTGGAATCTAGCTTCTGACTTTATCACTTAATTGAAATGGCTTTTTTTTCTAAAGTTACAAATAGTTTCTTAATTGCCAAATTTTCTGGTATTTTTCTCCCCCCACTACTCATTCTTCTCAATCTATCTGCTGCATCTGACACTATTACCTTTCTCCTCTTGGATGTTTTATTCTCTCATGGCTTTCATGACAGTTTTTGTCTTTTGATTCTCCTATCTAATTATTCCTTCTCAATCTCATTAGGTTATCATCCAGACTATGTTCCCTAACTTTTGGTGTTCCCCAAAGTTCTATCCTAAGCCCCCCTACCCTTCTTCATTTTTCTTTTGGCGACTTCATCAACTTTCACAGTTTTAATAAATATCTCCATGCATATGACCCACAGATTTATATAACCAGTATTATTGTCTCTCTTGACCTTCATTCTCACATCACAAATTGCTTATTGGATATTTTCAACCGATGTCTCAGAGTCAATTCAAACTTAAAATGTCCAAAACAGAGATTCATTATCTTTTCCCCAAAACTGATACCTCTTTCATACTCCTCTTTTTCTGACCAAGGCATCACAATTCTTTTGACTCCTAGGCTTATAACCTTGGTGAAATCCTTGATTCCTCACTTTCCCTCATTCCACATATTCAATCATTTGCCAAGTCTTGCTATTTTATACCCACAACATCTTTCCTATCTGATTCCCCACACTTCACTCACACAGCTAACAGTTCAGGCCTTCGTCACCTCTTATGCAGATTATTAAAATATTTTTATAATGGTCTCCTCGCTTCAAGTCTCTCTCCATTGCTGTCAAATTGGCTTTTCTCATGCGTACAAGATCTGACAGATCACAAGATCTGACATGGATCTTACCATTTCACTCCCCCTACTCAATCTAACTATAGTGACTTCCTATTGCCTGTAGGATAAAATATAAGCTCTTCTGTTTAGCTTTTAAAACCTTTCACAACCTGGCCCCAACCTATCTTTCCCTCCTTGATGGACATTACTTCCTTTTCACACACTCTTTAATCTAGCCAAAGTAACCTGTTCCTAACACAAGATCCTCCACTTCTCTCCCTCTAATTTCTGTGTCCTTGTACTGGCAATCTCATATGCTTAGAATGCACTTTCTTCTCATCTCACTCTCTTCCTTCAAGACATAGCTCAAGCATTACCTTCTATATGAAATTATTCCTGCGCTGAACTGAATACCCTCCTCAAACCATGTAATATTTAACTAATTTATATTTATTCTGCATATACTTATGTATGTTCTTATTTTCTTCTCCTTTAGAATGTGTCTTTTGAGTAAGCATTGTTTCATTTATTGTATAGTTCTTAGCACAATGTCTGGCACATAGCAGGATCTTAAATAATTATTGACTGAATAAAGTTTAAGGAAGTTTTTTTGTAGGATAGAAAGACTGAGCATGTTTGTTCATAGGAGATAATGACAACCCAAATTTATATGGCACTTGAAGGCTTGCAAAGTACCTGAAAAGTACTTAAGTCACTCCAGTCCTATGAAAGTAGGTAGTAAAAGTACTATTATCTCTATTTTTCAGTTGAGGAAACTGAGATTCTGAAGGGTTAAGTGATTTGGTTATGACTACATAATTAGAGTCTGAAGTAGAAATCCAATTCAGATCTCTTGACTCCAAGTCCAATGCTTTTCCCAGTACACCATGCTGCCTCTCAAGATATAATACCAAAAAGGTATGAATAATGGAGAAAGGTCCCAGAGAAGGTGGGAAGAGATGGGATTGGTATAATGGTTATCCTTGGCAAAGAGAACTGTCTCTTCCATTAGGAACACAGAGAGGAATTTTGAGGCAGAGGAGGCGAAGTGAGAACTCACAATGGACAGACTTAATATTTTTAGTAAAGTATAAGGTGAAATGATCTGCTGAGTATAAAAGATGAAGGAGTAGGGCTAGGGTTTGAGAAAAGTAGCAGAGGTCTGGAACGATTACTGTGGGCAATGTTATAGTCAACTGATATGAATACAAGGTTCTGTGAGTGGCAGTGAGAGGGCAGCTGTGGAAAAATATTTTTCTTTTTTTTTTAAGCAAAAACAATAACAAAAAATCTCCACAAATTAAAACAACTCTCCCCTATCACCAACTTTCATTGTTCCCCAGCCTCTAATTCCTGTACCTTAGGGTTTTTCCATTAAGGACCCTGATGACCTTATATACATATACACACTTCATTTACCTATGAAGTCCCAGATGAAGACATTCTTGTGAAAGATTCGAGGAGATTTGAATCCATGATGGAAAACTTGTTCTAATGCTGCAACCAGGCCATTTTCTCCACAGAGCAATATGGTAAGGCTTCCCCTCTGTGGAACATACAGTATTAAATAATAATATACACAATCATCTATGTTTTAAGATACCAAATGAGCCAAGTGTTAAGGATGGTTGCTTAGTTATTAGAAAGTCTGAATGCAAAAATTAGGGTGTATTTTCACTTATTCAAACTAATTAAAAACATTTAGTAACTGGATACTGTGTGTAAAGCCTTAAGCTACTAGAGGGAATTGAATGGCTCATAGAGGAGGTAGCACCTGAGCTGGGCTTTGAAGGAAAAGAAGGATTTCAATAGGAAGGGATAGAGAGGGATTATGTTCCAGGCACAGGCCTGACTGAAAACATGGAGGTGAGAGAGGGAAGGATAAGATCAGGGAACAGTTAGTAGTCCAGTTTGGTTAGAATGGAAAGTATGTAATGGAGAGTAGTGTGAAATAAAGCTGTAAAGATGGGATGGAGCCAGAGTGTAGAGGGCTTTAAATGCCAAGCTAAGAAAATAATATTCCATCCTGCAGGCAATAGATAGCTTTTTGAGGATGAGGATATAGTCATTATACCTTGTGTAATAGGAAAATGATATACTTGTGGTGGCAGTATGAGTGGAAAGGAGGGGAGAGATTTAAGAAATATTGCAGAGGCAGAATTGAATGGACTTGGCAAATGACTATGGGAGAAGTGGGATTAGGAAAAAAGAAGCATAAAAGTTAACTTCCAGAAAGATGGTGGAATCATCAATAGAAAAAAGGGAAGCTGGGTTGAGACAAGTTTATTGAAGGAAGGGACAGGGATAAGGGGGCTGATAAGTTTAGTTTGGGTTTTAAGTGCTAGTAGAAAATTCAGATGGACAAATCAAAAAGGCAGTTGGAATATGGGTCCAGAGCTTGGGGAGAAACTGGGGATAGATATAGATCTGAGAACCATTTGCATATTGTAGATATGGTAAATGGAATAAGATTTTTAAGGAAGATCAAGTTAAAAGACACCTTTCTAAGGAAAAAAGAAATTCTTATTGTATTTTATTTGACAGCTTGTAATACCTCTTTTTCAGGTTTGTGAAAGTGTTTCACAATGTTGTTCACAGCTTCCCCAATTCCTTCTTGAATCTGCCCAGCATTGGGTTCTGTAAGATAATGGAAAAGAATGGAACTCCCATGCAGAATAACATACAGTCCAAGAAACTTCTGGGACACAAAACATTTTACTGTAACAGGCTGCAAATGTCTCTCACAGAGGTGAGCACAACTTACCTTACACTAAGCTACCTTGGCCAGTGTAATTCTGAGAAGTGAGAGGAAGAAGATAGAAAGAACTGATACCTGTAATGTCTCCTTTCTTTGCCCATAATCATCGTCTGGACTGGCAGAGATAGAACTATGTCTTCTGAGGCTTTGAATATACTTAACTTGGTGTATGAACTATTGTTCAGTTAAAATAAAATGGTAGTTACACCAGCAGTTAAGAGGTGAGGATATGAGATATTTCACAGAAAACACTTACCCTAACCTTGGGATTCCTCCAACTAGTTCAGTCTTTTCCCATAGACTGTTATCCTTCTAAGACACTAGCCTCTATTCTCTTTCTCATTCTAGGGGTCATTCTGGGTAAGTAATTTCAAAGGAATACAAATTACTCTTCCCTAAAATTCTACAAACCTTAAAGTTAGCCAACCAGTTAGTTCAACAAAATAGCATCAGAAAGCGATGACATAAGAAAAAATTGCATAGTTTGGTGTTTATTTTGTGATGAGAATATATTAGACCTAATTGAAATATGAAATTAAGGAGTAAGATTTAAATGCTGCATAGTACAAATATATTTCTGATGCTTTTATTATAGTCAGTATAGAAACTGTTTCTTTCCACCAAACCCATCCAGCAAGCACAGATACACCTGGAAAATTGCATCTGCAGCTTCTTCCCACTTACCTTATCTCCTTGTTGGGAGTGTGTATGCGGGGTGGAAAACCATGAAACCATAAAAAGACTGAGGTTGTTCTGTTCTTTCTCATTTTACACCAGGAAAATGGCATAGCAGGATTGGAAGATTGAGAAAATATTTGATAAACTGTGTCTCATGTAGAGCGGGAGAAGAAAAGAGGGGCAGAGGAAGGAAAAAATGGAGATAAGAGAGACACACAGATATCACTGCTGCCACCCCTATTGCACAGAACAGGTTTAGGGAACAAAGTCTTTGCCAGAGGATGGTGACTGGGGTTTTGCATGCATTTGGGGGATTATTAGTTGTTTAATCAAGGGTTTAAAAAAATTCACGCAATAGTAAGTGGATTGTATGCCTGCAAGCAGAACGGTAGCTTATATATCCTAAATAGGGCAAGGTTTTCTTGGTGGAGGCTATAAGACTAGCGTCAGAAAATCCTACACTGTGTACTTGGGCCCTTAATGTTATCAATTTCTGACACACATTACACAAAATGGTGTTTTACTTAAAATAATCTGTAGAGTCTTTTGAGTAACTCTCCAACTTGTACTTGCAGGTTGGGTTCCCTAGAACTCTAGTTTCAAAGCACTTTGTGAATTTGCACTACTAAAACTATAGCTGGCAAGACTCCAGCAGTGTGTTTACCTCAGCCAGAGGACACAAATGGATCAAAGCAAAGGCTTTTTATCCTCATGAGGATAGGAAAAGTAGACAATACTATTCTCATTTTCTAGATGTGGACATTGGCTCAAAGTGGTTAAATGATTTGTCTAAGATCATATACCGAACAAATAACAGAGCTATAACTTTAAACCCAATGTCCTTTTCACTTTTCTCCCTTGGCTGAAATACTATACTGAATTTTGTGGTTTTCTACCATTGTCTATGTGACATTTTAGATTCCAACAACTTTATGTCTTCTTTGTAGATTAAAGAATACTGGATTCAGGAATAAAGACCTTCCCTTTTCAAGTGAGACATATGAGGCCCATTAAAAGAGATTTGCTTGTCCATTCACTCCAAATATCTGTATAGACAAAAGGGGTGATGACAGCAATTCAGAACTTTGAATGCTGTAGACATATTGTCCTTCATGTAAGAATCACCAAAGTGCTTGTCTGTGGCTTTTAGTATCTTTAACAATTCTCATTTAACAAATGTAGTAAAAAACAATAACCCACTTAAAGGAAAAAACTAAGGTAAAGTGATGGGATGGTACTTCACAATGCAGTAAAACCTCACATATTTGGATGCTGCTAAAATTAAGAATTTTTGGCAATTTGGACATTTTTGGAATTTATCTTTGCTATAAGAGTTTGCTTTATAAGCAGGTGAAACAAGACTGTGGGAGAATAAAACTATGTGCCTTCACTTTTTTTTAGAACAATCTTTACCAATAATTAATTGATAGATAATAAGAATTATTGTTAATTAGCTGTTGAATGAAAAATAAAATAGTTTTTCTAAGGATTTTCTTAGTATTGTCTCTATCTGAATGCAGCAAAATTCCACTTGTATTAGTTTGAATGAGTGAGAATTACTGTACTAATATAGATTATATCTAACCATGATATTCTACATGTAATAGTTTTCTAATTATGACACGTATCATCTTGTCCTTTTTCATTTAGTATGAAGATTCTGTTTTGCCAGAGGTAAAAGTAGTGGTAAGCATGGTAGAAATATTGTTAGTCAATTTAAAAAAGTCACTAAGTTGCTAGAAGTTACCACCATTTTTTGCAATTGCCCTACAACTGCCTTTTTAATTTAATTCCCAATTTACATTAATTACATATACATTCACATATATCTCTATAGACCAGTGTGTACTTTATTTTAGTTTAAATACTATGAGTTAAATATTTCTCCCTTTTTCTCTTTTTTAATTTTTTTGGCAATTGCCTTCTCTCCCTTCCCCCCTTCTTTTTTTGTCCTGTGAAGCATCTAGTTAACAGTGTAAAAGCTTGAGAACATCTGCACGTTGGCCAGAAACAATGAAGGAAATGCCCACTTACTACTATTAATTTTTCCAGTGAGGGAAGTAATGCTCAACCTTCGGGGTATGGTAGGTGATTTCTGTTGGGGTGGAGTTCGACATTGTTTTCCCAGATCTTCTTCTGATGTTGATGGGATCAGCTCTCCAATAAGAATTCTCTCCAAGCTTCCATCATCTATTCCTTTTCCTAACCACCTCCCACATGGGAACCTAGCAAGGATGAAGAAAACATCCTAAGTACCAAATGTCATTTCATATAAAAAGTACCTAAGGGACCTCTTGGAAAGGACACTTCCAACTGAGGGATTAAGAATATGAAGAAAAAATAGGTGATTTTTGAATTAGATTTAAAAGTGACAGGTAGGATTTACTAGGACCTTTTTATTTCATGAGATGTTTCTGTTTTTCATCAATTCTTATTAAAAAGATAAAAGTACAGAACAAAATTAGACTAAAATATTTGTATTCACTTCCATATTATACATTTGGGAGGAGATCTGTGGCAGTAGAAAAAAGCACTAAATTAGTATAACCAGGTATTCAGTCTTCCATTTAAGTAGTATATAAATATTGACTACCTAAACTGGGTTATTGAGATTCTTGAGCCAGCAGTCAGTATTCCTGTAATGGTAAGAGCTTTTGAATCAACGTACAAGAGCAGAAGATAACATTCAGTGAGTTGGAGGACATTTGGGGAGGCAGCCTACATTGGAACTGTTGAATAAGCTAGGGGATATTTGGACTGATCATTAAAAGCAGATGTTAATGTAGCTAGAACTTCCCTTGCTTACTGCTCTATCTGTTGGACTGACTGAGCCTATGGAGAAGTGCGGCATAATAGTTTTTGCCCCAGGAACTGGGGATTATTGATGTGCTTTACAAGCGATGTCCCTTTCCCCTGCTGTTTATCTTTGTTTCTAAATAGTGGGAACTATACTCCTAAGTAGGTCTGTTGTAACTTTTGATTTAGTGTGTATCTTTAAAAGCACTTTCCTTTATGTTAAAATAAATCCATGATCAGTCTGTATATACTTGTTTAATATTGGGAAAGGGATAATAGTAGAAGCCAGTGGTTAGCAGAAAAAAATACACAGAAGTTAAATGTTAGGATTCTCCAAACTAGGGCCTCTGAGATTTTATGATTTTATTAATAACTTTTTGTCTTACATAAACACTTTAACCTAGCAGAAAAAGTATCCAAGTAGATTTGGGACCATTTTGGTCCTGGACTAAAATGAACATATTGTTGTGGTCAAGTGTGGCTGTTCAGATCATGGAAACATCAGGTAAGACTGCAACATTCAGTGAGAAAGGGGATGGGAGAGAGGGAGTGATCCAAGTGAGAGAGGGTTATGCTCTTGAGCTGTGTGGGAAGAGAAGGCGTAAAAAAGTGAGTGCCTGCCCAGCTCTGCTCAATAGTGATACCTGCTCATTATAAACAAATTTAGAAAATCTGAGTTCTAATCCCAGCTTTGTCACCACCTTGGTGTTATAAGCCACTGAATTTATCTGGGTCTCAGCTGCCTCAAATGTCAAATAAAAGGATTAGACTACATTATCGTGAAGGTCACTTTATTCCAAAAGCTTATGTTTCTGTGATCCTAAACTCACTCTGCTTTTTTGATCACTGGTTTAGCGTTTTTACAGTATGTAAGTAAAAGAAATGTTTGAAAAGGTGTAAACTAATTAACATAACAAAGTTTATCAAGACAAAAAAGATCTCAAATCCATCTTATCTAAATCTCTGTTTTCATGACTCCATCTTGGCTCTGCTCCCCATCTTATCTGAATCTCAAAGGTCTGTCATCTCTCAGATTAGTTACTTACTTGTATGTGTGTCCTGTGATTTCATTTCTGACCATGACACAATCCACAAGCCACTTGGCCAACAGCCCTGAGTTATCGTGACCAATTTGAACAGTGGTCAGTTTTCCCAGATTCTGGCACTGTGGAGGAAAATAAGAGGTTACTCAAAAACTGTTGGTCTTTGCTGGTTCTCTGATTTATCTATTTAACTTGGATTCACTTTCAGATACAAAGAGGTCAGGTTAAACAACAGTAGACCTAACATTCCACAGGGTCTAGTATTTTTCTGTTTTTGATTAAACAGATGAGGAACAGGACTTTCACCCTATTTTATCATACTTCCTTGAAACAGATTTTATAGAATCAGTATAAGAGAATGATGATAAGAATAAAAAAAATGATTGTCAATAAGATTAAGCCCTTTAAAATTATTCTTTTGGAAGGTCACTGACTCCTATTGATTAAGAAGTAGTTAGGGATTCAGAAATGAGTTTTCCAGGCAGATGCTTTTAAATAGTCTGATGTCTCTGTATCTGAGAACTGTCATCTGTGAAATGACAATAATTTTCTAAACTTTCCCTTCATACTGAAGACTCATTCCCTGAGCAACAAAGTAATTAACAGCCTCTTCTACTTCCTTTGCATTCTTCTCTAGAGCATATTTTATAGTTTCCTAAGTGGCAATCTCTGGCTACGTAATACTATGCTGTTCTTAGTTACTAGAAATTATTAATGAAGCTCTTAAGAATAATTGTTTTACTGGAGTAGACATTTCTTTTCCCAAGATGTATTGGGTTACTGAGGTAAAATGGTCAAGTTCAAGACCATTATAGTCCTAGGAAGAGATACAAATATTCTTTCCATCCTCTATGAAGGTAAACCTGGAGACTACCTTCCATAGCTCCGTTGTATCTATGCTAAGACCCATGAGTCAAAAAATTGGGCTCAGTGGCATTGATCAACTTTACAAGGAATGATATAAGGATTAACTATAAAAAATAGCTGGAAAACATCTTATAGAAGAACATAAAAACAAGTCTGGGTCTCATCTACCTTTTCCACCTGCTAGAATGATACCAATATGTGGAAACTAGAAGACTGATTCAAGTGAAACAGATTTTGATCTCCTCAAATTAAAGGTCCCGATTTCTGAAAAGTAGAAGGCATTGGTATAATGGTTGTCTATAATAATGAGATCTGAATTCAGGTTCACCCAATTTGAAAAAAGGATCCTGAATTCCTGAGTGTCCCTCTACATTTCTTTCAGGAAAATAAGTAAATTAAGTATCTCATCCTTGAAGCATTAGATCCTTTACAAAGAGTGGGATTAACCGAACCCACCTCAAAGGTCATTTCAAGGAGATTTTTAGGAATCTGCATCACTCCCGTATCTCCTAGTTCACCTGACACACAGATCCATGGGTTTGAAGTGATGATTGCATTGCTTAACTTCTTAATTGGGATGATCACTGATCTGTAAGGAATCACTGAAGAGAGAACAATAAAGTTAATAGAAACCATAGATATAAAATCTCATCCTACAACATCTATGAGATTTTCAAGTATGAAAAATGTCAGACGTCTTGAACACAGGATTTCCTTTTTCATGGTCGTGGTCAAGACTGCCTATGTGAAAAGGTGAAGTTGCAAACACTTCAAGAACACACACACACACACACACACACACACACACACACACACACATAGTACAACATAAATAAATGTTGCCATAAAACTATTGGTTGAGAACACCAAACACTTATACTCTAAAACCAGTCACAGGCACCAGGAGTTCCTTTAGATGGTAACATAGACAACCATACATTTATATGACTCTATTGATTAACTTAATTCAAAAAGGTATTATAGATTTCCCTTTTAATAGCCAAAGTCTTATGTGGAGAAAGATATCATTACTCCTTTCTCCCTGATTTTCTCTAGTAATAAAGTATTAGGACTTGGATTATTTACACAGCTTATTTACATGTCATAATGATCAATAAAATAGTAATATCTTCATTCTAGGTCTTAATGTCCATCTAAGGGTATATATGTAAAAAGAAGCAGTAGGTTCCATCCAGCCCTGAATCTAAGAGTTAGACTAGTTCTACCGAAATTGGCCACGTTCAAGTGCACCTGAGGTCTATTCAAAGAACGTGGCACTAGGGGGTCACCATCCTATGACAAAGAATACTTGAAAAAACTTTAAATCAAATTTAAAAGTCATAGGGCAATACAAAAACCACCAATTTGGATATCACTCTTTATTTAAAAGTGTGTGAGAAGGTAAAATTAATGGGAATATTCACAAACATAAAAAACAAAGACTAATAATCAGTAATATACTGTTTTAGTAGATTGGTTTTATGTGTGCATATGTGTGTGTGTTTGTTTTTGAGCACCCTTAGGATATTCTTATTATTATTAATAAGACTAATAGTAGCTAGCATTTACACAGCACCTACTACTCACGAGGCATTGTGCTAAGTGCTTTACAAATATCTCACTTTTTTTCTCACAAAACATTTGGGAGGTAGGTGCTATTATTATCCTCATTTTACAGTTGAGGAAACAGATAAATAGAAATTAAACAACTTGTCAGAGGTCATATAGCTAGTAAGTATCTGAGGCTGCATTTAAACTCATGTCTTCCTGACTCCAGGCTGAGAACTCTATCCACTGTGCCATCTAGCTGTCTCTATCTGCTTGTCATTTATGAGATCAGGAGGCCTTTCTTATAAAGCTTGCTTGGAGAATGAAAAGATCCCCAAATTTACTGGATGAGAGCAGTACCCATATCCAAACTCATGTTTAACTCTTTATTTTATGTAAAAGATCCTTTCTATACTGAACTGCTGATGTTCCCTGAAAGAAAAAAAAAGCTTAGGGAAAGGAAGGCACCAGTAAAAAGTCAGGGTTTGATGGCTCAAGTGATGATGAGATAGAAATGTCCCTGGAAACTAAAGATGGCAGAAACTGGGGTGCTTGCTTCTCTTTTCATTCCTTGAATTAATCGGAATTAAAAGTTGTATCAGGTATATGGATGCAATCAATCAACAAGCATTTATTAAGTACCTACTATGTGCCAAACAGTGTGCTAAATGCTGGGGATACAAAGGGAAAAAATGAAATAGTTCCTGCCTTTAAAGAGTTTACATTCCACTGGGGAAGATGGCACATACATAGTAGATATATACAAAGTAAATAAAAAGTAAATTTTTGTAGAGGAAGGTGGGCACTAATGGTATGAGTTCAGAGAGAAGGTATATGAGCAAAGTTTTGAAGAAAACAAGGGATTCTAAGAGGAAGAGTTGCATTCCAGTTACAGGGAGCAGTTTGTATCTTTCCAGTCTTCTTATGACTTACTCCCTCCTGCAAAGGTGATTAAGGCCATGGAATTGTGAAACGACTCTCTAAAACTGTCAGTAATCCATAGATAATTGTAGGATGCTCTCACACAATAAGATTCTCAGAGTTCATTTATTTCAACTTTCTTATTTTTTTTACTTACAGAAAGATTCCACGTCATCAGCTTTAGTTATTTAAATTTACATTCTAAAAGGATGCCTTTAATACTCCTCATGGCCCACTTTCAATCCTTTTGTTATAAAAACACATCATAAGACCTTATGGTAACAATTTAGTACAGCTATGTGACTTTCCATAGTGATATTTAGCAGTCTTGGTTTAGAGATATTGGGTAGTGGGATACAGGATGACCCAGAGTAAGGCTGAGTACTTCATAATAAGTACTTTTTAATACTTGTGAAAACTAATAATCAGCAATAGTCACACCATTAACAAACAAATTACCTAAAAAATAGTTTGTTATTCATTATGCAGTAAACCCTTATTAGATATTCCATTAATTAAAATCATCTCTAAATAGGCACTTCAGCATTTATGCTCCTAAAGAGGACCTTGAGATAAGATATTGAGTGAAATATATAGTGTAAGCTTTTGAAAACTGGCAATCCATAATATATACAATATATATTATAACAAATTAAGTGGTGAGCCTGAATATTCCATTTCTACTACACTCCAGATTACGTAGATCACACTAAGATATGCCCCAGTTTCCAAAATATAACCAATTATTTTGGTCATTCAGCTTTCTAAACTCACTGATTGTGGTGAATACACTAGTGAAACAGAAGTAATCCACAGCATTGAGGGAAAGGAGGTGGTACAGGAACTGTTCTCTTTCTTCTTCACAGCGCAGGAAAGCATAACGCTTATAAAGTTTCCTGTCAAATATTAAGACAAGAACATTACTTGAGGAGACTGACTATCATGATTTAAAACCTACTAAAAATTCTTATATTAAATATACCTTTGCTTCAGATTTTAGATAGCAATATATAAAGTAAATACAAGGATTGATGTTGGGATAATAGACTTCAAGATTCATTTTCAACTTGGAACTGCATAAGTGTGCAATGAGCTAGTTCACATTTTTAGTCTCCCAGATGCGATCTACTATGTTAGAACTAAGATACATCTCAAAGTATTCCAGAATGTAAATGATCACAGGAGTGTGATCTTTAAACAAAGGAGTGTGTGGATGCAATATGATTTCAAAGCGTGTTTAAAGTCCACGCCCCATTATAGTGTGTATCCTTACACCCATTTCTAACAACTGGGAATCATCTCAGGAAGATATATTTACTTTAGGTTTTCTGACAAATTAAAAGGCAGAACATTAATGGTTAATATACTTAAGTATAATGAATGTGACAGCCTTCCCCAGGACCATCTTCCTGTAGGTAAGCACTCTTCAGAGGGCTTCTACTACCTTTACTTGCTCCTCATCAGCTTACCATAGCTTCTGGGCCAGCAATGAGCAGTCTCGTTGTACACAGAATACGTCTGGTCCTAAGGCTGTTAGTTGTTCTAATATACATGAGAAAGCTAATTGCCCAAGTGTGTGTACAGTGTATGTGTGTGTGTATGTGTGTGTGTGTGTGCATGCACATGTTCATACACATGCACGGGATGGGTACAGTGAATGAGCTAGTTTTTATAATTTCACTAATTTGTTTGTCAAACATGCAGGTCATAGCAAAAGAGAACTCTTGAGAGAAAACTGCTCTTACTTAGTTAGTGGTTGGTTAGAAACCAGCTGCTTGAGATGTTGAGACAATAGCTTCTTTTCAAGAGATAATCTTATCCATGCCCGAGCTCGACCCACATCAGTCTTGATTTCACTCATATTCTGAATGTGTCTGAAGATGAGTGGCAAAAACAAAATGACGTAAATTTATGAGTATCACTTTAAACTGATAAAGAACCAAAGTGATACGACATTTGACATTACAATGTTCTTTTATACACAGAAGATACATGGTAACATAAAATTCATGTTCGTTAAATTTTAAACAGTGTCAGTCAGGTTTTACAAGGCAAGTACTCTGATAACATCAGAAAATTTAACATTCAGTTTACTTTTTCAGAATAGCGCCCTTCCTTGTTTCAGGTTTAACCTACGCAAGCTTATATTACGAACCTGAACAAAACACTCATCAGTTCTGTTAGATAGGAAATCACGCTATTATTGCTATGTAGTTATTCTTTCCACTCAAAAAACGACAAGCTAATCTGTATGTAGCTTTACCATGTTGACTAAATACCTTTTGCCAATTCAATCTATTTGGAAAACTTTTGAAAGGGTTATACTTTTCCATATTGGCTATGAGAATGCATGAAATTATAAACCACACAGCAGTGAATAGTACTAAAGATAGCAATGCAAAGTTTTGTAAAATTTTGAAAGACTTTTAATTAAGAAAATTGTGTTGTCATTTAAATTGTCACCCAATCTGGAATCACAGGTCTACTAAGAATTCGTAGGATTGAACTGACTTTCCAAATAATTTTTTTTCTCCTACAAGAAAACAAATTAGAGACTGGAAGAGCACTGAGCAAACTATAACCCTAATAAAAGGGAAGTCACTCTGCTCACTTTGTTTTTCTTTACCTTTTTACTTTTAACTTTCAGAATGACTCCTACTAGATGTGAGATTGGCAAGAACATGGAGTACACAATCTTCAGATCCATCCTTCCAAATCTCTTCTCAGTACCATAACCCTATACATATCAGACTCTCCTATACATTATTCTCTAACTCATGGTCCTTAGGCTTTTGCAGAGTTTGTGCAAAACTATTAACCTTGAAAGTGATATCTGATCAAATATCTTGGAGGAATGAGAATCAAGCATTCTATCTCAGTCCCTTTATAAACTTCCAGGAATGGCATATAAATTAGTCTGTTGTCATCCTTTCTGAGCTAAAAACTATTATAGACGACCACATATGAAAAAACCAATTGTTATTAATAAAGGCATTTGATAAACATACATCCTTGTGAAGGATAGTAGAAAACTCAAGCAGCCAAAGCCCCGGTAAGCCTCTGAAACAGCAGAAGTATTTTTCTAGCTATGACCCCTGTAGAAACATCAATGCTGTTGACAGTAAATAATCAAGGCAAAAGGAATCCGTATCCACTCAATGTACTAAAGTATTATATAAATGGGTTCTTAACTGAGGGAGGGGTTGAGTTTGTCAGTGAACATTAAAAAAGTTATTTTTTCATAAGTGCATTTCAATAACATTGGTTTCCTTCCAGTCTTATGTACTTTATGCATTTTAAAATATTATTCTGTAGCTTTGGGATATCCTAGCCCAGAGATGATAAAGGGGTCAGAGAACTAACTGGTCAGAAAGAAATTATAGGGGAACTTTGCTGACACTGGGTGTAGGGCTTGACACTGTTTGGCAACTCTGTTGTCCATATTCCGTTCTGGGCTACAGTTTCAGAGTGGAGAGGAGCACATGTAGTGAGCAACAAGGGAGCAGGAGCCCCATTGAGGTCCCAAGGCAGAGAGGAAGACTAGTGCTTGTGACTGTAGGAGAGCAGAGAATGTAGTCATGGTCTCAGGGCCTCTTGGCCCTGCTAGCTCCTGTGGTTGCAGGGGAGCAAAGACACTTCCTAGGTAAAGACAAGAGCACAGATGACCAGTGACCACACCTCTCCCTGGATTCGCTAGGAAGCACTAAACTTGCAGATCCCAGAACTAGCTCTGAAAACAGCAGCATGAAAACCTTGAAGCTTGGGACAGTGTCTCCCTACTGCCAAGTGAATAGAGCCCAACTCTAACTAAGTTCAAAGTCAAGAAATAAGCTGTAAAAATGAGCAAACAACCACAACAAAAGAACTTGACCATAAAGAGCTACTATAGTGGCAGGGAAGGCCAATAAAAAATTCAGAAGAAGAAAACATGAAAATGGCTACAAACAAAGCCTCAAAGAAAAGTGTGATTTGGACAGAAGCTCAACAAGAATTCCTGGAAGAGTCAAAGAAAGAGATATGAGTGGTGGAGGAAAAATTAGGAAAAGTGAGTAATGCAAAAAAAAAATGCAATGAAAAAGAGACCAACTTGGTAAAAGAGGTACAAAAATATGGAAGAAAATAAACAGAATTGGCAAAATGATAAGAGGCACAAAAACTGACTGAAGAACTCCTTAAAAAACTGAATAGCCCAAATGGAAAAAGAAGTACAAAAGCTCGCTGAAGAAAATAATTCCTTAAAAATTAGAACGCGGCAACTGGAAGCTAATGATTCCATGAGACATCAAGAAACAATAAAATAAAGTCAAAAGAATGAAAAATACAAGAAAATGTGGATGAAAAGAAAAACAAGTAACCTGGAAAATAGTCAGAGGAGAGATAATTTAAGAATTGCTGGATCTCTCTTTCTTACCCGTTCATTTTTTTTTTAGATCATCCCACATAACTCACATTCATGCCTTCTGTCTATGTAGATATGTAGACTCCTTCTAACTTCCATAATAATGATAAAGTTCTTGGGAGTTACATTTATCATCTTCCATATAGGAATGTAAACAGTTTAATCTTATTGATTTCCTTATGATGATTTCTTTCATGTTTATCTTTTTATGTTTCTCTAGAGTTGTTTTTGAATGTCATGTTTTCTATTCAGCTCTGGTCTTTTCATCAGGAATGCTTGAAAGTCATTGATTTCATAAAATATCAATTTTCCCCCTGACGGATTACATTCAGGTTTCAGGATAGATTGTTTTTTGGTTATAATACTAGCTCCTTTGCCTTCTAGAATGTCATATTCCAAGTCCTCCTCTCTTTTAATGTGGAAATTGCTAAACTTTGTGTTATCTTGACTGTGGTCCTTTATATTTGAAGTGTTTCTTTCTGGCTGATTGCAATATTTTCTCCTTGTCCTTGGAGCTCTGGAATTTGGCTACAATATTCCTGGAAATTTTCATTTTGAAATCTCTTTCTGGAGGTGATTAGTGAATTCTTTCAATTTTTATTTTACCCTCTGGACCTAAGATATCACTTTTCATTTGTAATTCTTGAAATACCTAGGCTCTTTTTTTTATCATGACTTTCAAGTAGTCCAGTAATTCTTTTTTTTTCTTTTTTTAAATAAATTTTATTCATTTTTTTGTTTTATTTTAAGTTCTGAACTGTGTCCCTCCCTCTCTCTCTACTCTGCACTAGAGAAGGCAACCATTTGACAGTTTTATAAATATATATAAAAACTGTACTGTGGATATTTCTGTTTATCAGTTCTTTCTCTGGAGGTGGATAGCATCTTCCTTCTTAGGTCATCTATAATTGATTTGATTATTTATAGCAAATAGGTTGTTCACAATTATTCTTTGAACAATATTGCTATTACTGTCTGCAACATCCTCCTGGTTCTGCTCATTTCACTTTTCATTATTTCATGCAAGTCTTTCCATGTTTCTCTAAAATCAACCACATCATCATTTCTTCACATTCCATTTTTTCATTCTTTTGGTTCTGTTTCATAATTTCTTGATTTCTCATAAAGTCACTAGCTCCCACTTGCTCCATTCTAATATTTAAAGCAGTATTTTCTTCAGTGGTCTTTTGGACCTCTTTTTCCATTTGGCTAATTCTGCCTTTTAAGGCATTCTTCTCCTCATAGCTTTTTGGAGCTCTTTTGACATTTAGGTTAGTCTATTTTTTAAGGTGTTATTTTCTTCAGTATTTTTTTGGGTCTCCTTTAACAAACTGTTGACTCATTTTTCATGATTTTCTTGCATCACTCTCATTCCTCTTCCCAATTTTTCCTCTATTTTTCTTACTTGATTTTCCAAATCCTTTCTGAGCTCTTCCATGGCCTGAAACCAATTCATATTTTTCTTGGAAGCTTTTGATGTAGGATCTTTGACTTTATTGACTTGATCTGGCTGTATGTTTTGATCTTCTTTGTCACCAAAGTAAGATTCTATAGTCTGGGTCCCTTTACACTCCCAGCTCGTTTTCCCAACCAATTATTTGACTTTTGAGCTCTTTGTCAGGATATGACTGCTTTCAGAATGGAGAATGCTCTGTTGAAAGCTTCAGGGGTTTTGCAGTGCTGTTTACAGAGTTACTTCTATTCTGAGGTAGTATGACACTCCTCTCCTGGCCTATGTTCTGGTCTGTGAGTGCAAGTACTCCTTTCTGCCATGTAACTACTAGGAGGACTCCCTCTCCACAGACACCACAAGCTCTACCACACCAGTGCGCCTCTTTCCCCAAGGACCACCAAACAGGACTGAGACCCAGATCCAAGCAAGGGCAAAGCAAGAGAACCCTGCTTCAGCACCAGCAAAGAGATCCCTGCACTCCTATTCTGATCAGTCGCCTAATTCCCCCCACTCTCTGTGGGTGTGGAGCTCGGGAGGCAGTCACTGCTGCTGCAGCTACCTCCACCACCCCAGGACTGGAGCTGGACCCTGCACTTCTCTCACCCAGATCCAACAGTTTTCCCACTGATCTGCTATGTTGTCTTTGGTGTTTATGCATTGAGAAGTCAGGAAACTGCCACAGCTCAGTGATTCAGGACCGTGAGGCCTGCTCCACCCATTCTGCTCCAACCTGGTCTGTCCAAGGGCAGCACATACTGGGCTGAGCTCCGGTCCCAGCATGATGTGATAGACCCTTCCCAGTGACCATCCAGGCTGTCTTAGGCTGGAGACTTGTTTCAGTCTGTCTCCTTGTGGGTTCCGTAGCTCTAGAATTTATTTAGAGTCATTTTTTACAGATGTTTGGAGGGATTTGTGGGAGAGCTGAAGTGAGTCCCAGTTTTCATGTCGCCATCTTGGCTCTGCTCCCCTACAATCTCACTTTAAACATACATATGTCATTCACTTAGTTCAGGGGGAAAAGTTAGCACCCTAAACTTCAGAAAAAACAAAAAAACAGAAATTACAAGCAGAAATTATATAAACAGAGCAAATAATACAAATTAGCAGACAGGGCTTCTGTCTGTCCATAGCAATATATACATAGTAACCAGAGAGAGAAGCACCAACATCTGAATTTTCAAAACTGGGAGGGCTCTTTAACGGCTACCCAGAGTCTCATTTGGCTGAACCAAAGGAACACTCTTCCAATAAGTGAACCCCAAAGCAAAATGCTAACCTTAGAGTATATATGTGTGTGTGTGTATATATATGTATATATATATATGTATATATATATATGTATACACACACGCTTCTTCAGGGTCAGAGTGTGTCACAACCACGTGATTCAAACTCACGTGACATATATATATATATAGTTTTGAATCACATGGTTGTATACATACATATATATATGTATGCATGTATACACACACGCTTCTTCAGGGTCAGAGTGTGTCACAAACATGTGATTCAAACTCATGTGACTTAAGCAGGTCATCAAAGTCTCTTGATTAATCAAAGACTCTTGCTTCAAACAAAGGCAAGTCTCAATCAAAGGCACTTGATTACCTTAGTGTGGAGAAGGAGAAGAACTGGAACTCCAAAAGAAAAAAGAACAAAACAAAAAGTCCCACTTTGCTTGTCATTACAATGACTAATATAGAAATACATTTTGCATGATTTCACATGTATAATGGGTATCATATTGGTTGCCTTCTCAGTGGCAGAGGAGGCAGTGGGAGGGTAGGAGACAATTTGGAACTCAAAAATTTTTTTAAAAGTAAAAAAAAAATTTTTTTAAAAATATTATTCTGAGAAGGGGTCCATAGGCTTCACCAGACTTCCAGAGGGATTCACAACACAAAAAATATTAAGAGAGCCTGGTAGAAAAGAAATAGTCAGTGATGCAGGAATGAAGAATTGTTTGCAACTTTTGATGATTATGAAATCTATTCAATTACTTCCACTCTTTAATCCACTTGTTCTGATCTGTAAAACGGTGCTGAGAAAGTCCTCACTCCCCAAAGCTCACTCTATCTCAAAATTTACATTGAGCACTCACTATGTAGCAGGCATTGTGCTTAGTGAAGGAGAAGACAAAGACAAACACTAAAAAGTTGAATAGCTCTCCTTTACATTGCTTTTACATTCTATTAAGGGGAATCAACATGTACAGAGATAAATATAAAACAGATAAACAAATTTCATTTAGGGGGTCAGGATAGGCTATGATATGAAGTAGCAATTCACCAAAGATGAAGAGGGAGTATATTCCAGGCCTGAAACAAGGCAGAGACGAGAGATGGAATTTCATATATGGGGAACAGCAAGAAGGCCAATTTGAAACATAGAGAGGATAGCAACATGAAATAAGCCAGAAAAAAGTAGGCAGAATCAGATTATGAAAGACTTTTTAAATGTCACAGTTCTTCCTTAGAACTAGGAAATTCCAAAACTAGCTTGAAGATATTAAAAAAAAGATGCTAATGCTATGAAAAAAAAAACCCAAAACATTTTCCTATCCCTTAATGTCAACTTTGGTAACATATTCTGCATGCTCTAATCATGATCTCTTGAGGTTACTCTTTCCCACTGGAACTAAAAGCTTCTATTCTCATTGCCAGGATTGGCTGATTTTCTTCACCCTGAGATACACTGAGGTATCACTGAGCTAAGATGCACCCATAACACCAAAACTACCCTTTAATATTCCCCCTGGACTCCTGTGACTCTTCTGACACTTGAATTATAGTGTCTGACTAGGATATGCCAATTTCTCTTCTCTTAGCTCTTTAATCTTGGGCTTCTAGAGAAATTTGTATTTTATCCTAGAAATATGAGGGAGTTGGAGTCATTATCTATCCTTTAAAAACAGTAATATGAGGTTTATCAAGATTTGCATGTGACCTTTTCCTGAAATTCTTTGATTTTTTTTTCCTACCCTTCACCTACTAAATTTTATCTTAGTCTTGGACTTTAGTTGCATATGCACCTAAATTATGCGGGTGGGAGGTAAAGTATAAAAACTTGTACATTTAATAAAACATATCTTCTACAGCCTTCTATATTTAAAGAAAATATGAAAATCTGAATTATCTAATGTTAAACCTATCCAATAGATAGCTCTTTGAGGTCTTAATTTGTATTATCATTACAGAAACAGGAGAAGTCAGTGTGCAACATCACCTT
>CM053623.1:225704771-225734031 GCA_028646595.1 Phalanger gymnotis
CATTGGGCACTTCATTTACTATCTGTGGATCTAAACTAAGGAAGTGGACTATGTAATTGTCAACATGCCTTCTAGCTCTAAAATTCTACTAACTCAGTGACTATTAGCTACTATAAGCTTACTAGTGGCTCAAGAGAGCTTCTTGTGAGATTGTCACCAGCCTTACCCATTAAGGTTTCTACAGCCCTTAAAATGATAAGCTGGTAAGTTCTTAGATTCTTGAGTACACTATATTTCTCTTAATATTGTTACATTAGCAGAGAAGGAGAAATATCTTTAATTAAATTCTCTCTATTAAAACAGCACAACACAAGACAGAAAAGTCATCTAAGGCCTATTAAGTTCTAGCAGGGTCACACTGAGCTGTCTTCATAGCAGTATTTAGTAAAGAGTTTCTCAAGTCTCAATACTTCAAGTTTTGAATGTTTCTGCCTCTAGGACAAATATCCAAGATCCTTAGAAATTATGAAACATAGCTCACCTTCAAATGTCAGGAACACAAAGTATAGGTCCTGACTTTTATTTCTAGGGCAAGACCTCAATACTCTGGCCTAAGGCATATCTTCCAACTTATATTCTCCACTGCTGGCAGGTTCTTATATTTAAAAGGACTTGGAATTACTGGCAGAAATTTTTCCTTAATTTTGTCTCAATAGGTTAAAGATGAAAAATAAAATGACATGGACAATGTGCTGTCAATATTGCCCCATACATCATTGCCTCCAGACTCTTTGATATTCCTCGTTTTCATTCATTCCTCTGGTCATCCGGGTTGCCACTGGACCCAGATGGCTCTGGAGGAGAAAGTGAGGCTGGTGACTTTGGATGACCCTGCCTCGTTTAAACCTAATTCACTTCCACGTCAGGATATCACCTTCCCTATGTCATGGTTCTTTTTGAGAATGAAAGACAAACAACAATAACTAAATATTTTAAGCTAGTCTGTGGCATGAAACTAATCAGTGTTCCATTCCTAAAAGGTTGTCCAAAACTGTGAGACATTAACTGTATAAATCCAATTTCAAAGATGACAGAATCACACACAGGTGACTTAAAAAAGAATCAAATGCCACATTATTTAGTTGAGTAAAGCTTTTTTTTTAACCTAAAACTAAACCCAAATCTAACTTGTAGAAGAGAACAAAAATAGTTTGATTATGTGTCACTACTTTTCTTTGTCCTTTGTCCTACAATATAACCTTGGGACATACTTCGGTGAAAAGAAAAGCAAGTGCCAGCAATAGCATACTTCAATAGTATACTAAACTGTGAGATAAAAAACACCATGTTTGAAAAACATCTTTCATGAGCTATCCCTTATTGGCCAAATAATCAGATGAATCACTGGGTTTAGAATACGTCACTTTCCTTTTTTTAAAGTGCCTATTTTACTAGTTCCCTAATTTTTCTTTTGAAAATTTGTGTCAATCTCCTAATGAATAAGGTGGTCAAAGGACATGAATAAATAGTTATCAAAGAAAATACTGCAAACTATTCACCATTTTATAAAAGACCATGCCAAATCTCTGACAAAAAAATGCAAATCCAAACGACTCTGAAGTTTGAACATATTGGCAAAGACAGAAAAAGTCAATGTTGAAGATATTGAAAAAGAAATAAGAACACTACTACAGTGGAGTTATGAATTAGACCAACCAATACAGAAAATAATATGCTTTTTAAAAGCAAGTTGTTAATACTCTTTGATTCAAAGATCCTACCCTGATGATATTGAAGAGAAAAGTTCCCACACATACCAAGCATTTTTTTTTTGTGGTAGCAAAAAATTAGAAACAAAGCAAATGTCCATCTTGGGGGAAAAGATTAAACTAATTATGGCACCTAAATGTAATACAATATTTACTGCACCATAAGAAACAATGTGTATTAAAAATTTGAAGAAGCATGGGGAGATTTATATAACTTGATTCAGATCAAAATAAGCAGGTAGAGCTAGAAAAATAACAGAAAATGACAAATATAAATGGAAAAAACAGAAAAATAAAAATGAATGCTGTTTAATTATAACTAAGGAGCTTGAACCTGAAGAAGAGTTGATAAAATGTATTTTCTGCCCCCCATTATAGAGGTGAGGGAATATGGGTGTGAAATATTGGACATTCTGTCACATGAGGATAACATTGATTTCTTTTATTCCGTTCTTTTTTCTTCTTCTTCTTCTAAACAAGGATGCTTTGCTTGGGAGGGGATGAAAAAGGAAAAGATCATAGTGGAAATCTGACCTCTTCTTGAAAGTTTTGCAGATACCATTCTATTTCAGGCTTTCTTCATCTCTCTCTGAAACTTTTGCAATGGCCTAATTGATCTCCCTGCCTCAAGACTATCCCCATTCTAATGAATTCTCCACACAACTGCCAAAATGATTTTCTTTAGACAGAGATCTGATCATATCATTCCCCTACTCAATAAATTCCAATGGTCTCCTATTTTCTCTAAAATAAAGAAAAACTCTAGCCAAACTCCTCTTTGGCTTTTAAAACTCTTTTCATGACCTGGCCCCAACATATCTTTCCATCCTCATTAGGCATTACTCTCTTTCTTGCTCTCTACTAAACAGCCCAATTGGCCTTCTCCTTGTGCTCACACAAGGCACTCCATCTTTCGTCTACTACTTTGTGCTGGCATTCCCTCATCCCTTGAATATACTCCCTCCTCACAGAATCACTCTCCTCCTTCAAGATGTAGTTCAGACACCACCCTTTACAGGAAATTGTTCCCCAAATGCTAATGCTCTCCCTCCTTAAGTACCTTTTATTTATTTGGCATACATTTATCCTATATATACTTGATGACGTACATGCTGTTTCATTTGATAGGATTCAGGTCCCTGAAAGTAAGGATTTTTTCAGTTTTTTGTACTTGTATCTTTCATGTCTAGCACAGTGCCTACTACATACTTGGTATTTAATAAATACTCAGTAATGTGCTGATAAATGAAGGTGATGTAAAAACAAAAGTTATCAATTAAAAGTAGATATAAAACTAAGTACCTTGGATGGCTCTGGACCATGTCAAACCAGTGTGCTTAAATTGCCCAATAATTCTCATTTTTTTTCTTTTGCTATTGTCTATTTTTTTTTCACCTTATTAGACCTTAGTACTACTTTGCAGGTAGTCAGAGATATCACAAGATCTGAGTGCTAAAAGGAACCTTAGGGCACCTATCTAATTTAATTTTTTGTATAATGAAAAGAGCACTGGAAATGGACTAGATATACAGAACGAGACACGTAGTTTCAAAGGTGACCAACGTGTTGGTTCATTTTGCTTGATGATGCTTGTTACAAGGGCAGGATTCCTGAGGGGAGCTATTTAGTGGAGGAGTGTTGTTGTTCAGTGGTTCAGTACTGTCTGACTTTTTGTGACCCCCGTAGACTATACTGTCTATGGGGTTTTCTTGGCAAGGCTACTGGAGTGGTTTGTCTTTCCTTCCACAGTGGATTAAGGCAAACAAAGAAGTGACTTTTCTAGGGTCACACAGCTAGTAAGTGTCTGAGGCTGGATTTGAACTCAGGCCTTCCTGACTCAGGCCCAGTGCTCTATCCACTGAGCCATCTAGCTGTCTACCTTTTTTTTATTAGTTGTGTTTGATTCTTTGTGACACCACATAGGGTTTTCTTGGCAAAGATATTGGAATGGTTTGCCATTTCCTTCTCCAGCTCATTTTACAGATGAAGAAACTGAGGCAAACAGGGTAAGTGACTTGCTCAGTGACATACCTAGTAAGTATCTGAGGTTGGATTTGAACTTACTTTCTCCACTGTGCCATATAGCTTCCCCCAAAAGGGGACTAGTTAGTGGGAAATGACAGACGAAAAAAAAGATAACAAAAAAGAAAAACATACAGAAGAAAACAAAAAGTTCAGTTGGGGACATGAATAGGATAATTTTATTTCCACCTAATAACATTTAACAATAACACGTTTAAAAATGAATTATGTAACAGAAATTCATGGTTTCATATATAATCCTCTTTTATATTCTTTCCTCATGTGTTTATATGTTTTTATGAATAAGTTCATAATAAAGAAAAAAATTTAAAGTAATAAGAAGGCAAGGGACTTTTAGTCAGAAAATCTAGGTTCCCTCATGTCCTACTCTGTCTTAGGTCACTTACCTCTCTGAGCTTCAATAAAATGCTATTGTTATGCCCTGCCCCACCCCCTCCAGTTTCTCCATCTTGCCCCAGCTTACCCTACTATTTTTACTCCCATCTCCACGGACTCCACTGTTTGTACTCCCATCTCCACGGACCCCACTGTTTGTGTTCCCTTCTCCACGGAAATAATCCTGCCTCAGCTTGTCCCACTGTTTGTGTCCTCATCTCCACAGAAATTTAATTGCGTTCTTTCCCTTTAAATATTTTTTTTCTTCCTTTACTCATGGCTGTTCAATTTGAGTAATTACTCCGAACAGTCACGCGCTTCAATAAATCCACATCTAAATTTATATCCGGGTCTCGCTCGCTTTTTTTCGGCATAACACTATGTTATTGGGCAGATGTGGGAACCAGGCCATGGAGGTGACATGACTTGCATAAATTAACAGGAAACCAAAATTAGAACTTAGTTACTCCTGACTCCTAGTCTACCACACTCTCTATACGTGCCATTTAGTATACCACATTGTGAAGAGATAGTTGTTGGGACTAGTAGCATCCTTTAACTTCTTCTTGGTAACCAGCTTCTTAAATACTCATCTTTTAAACAGACATTTGTAGTTATCTACAAACAAGTAAAGCCACAAATAAAAAGGCAGCAGCCTTGAATTCTACCACTTTTATGTCTGAATGCCATCATCTATCATAAAAGATAAGGATGCTTCCAAGAGTTCCTTTACTTTTTTTTATGAACTGATAAATTTACTGATGGTATTTAACTAATAACCAACATTTCCAGTCAATCAAAGCAATGAATGGCTATGGTATTTCAAACAATATGTTATTTTAAAAAAGATGAATATTATTAAGGGCCTGACTCTTCTACTGCAGAATAAGGAATCAAGCAATGCTCAGGTTAAATCCAATTTTATCTTCCAAATTTATATTTAATGTAAAAGTCAAAGACAGCTGATGGATGCCACTTTCACAGGTGTAATCCGCATAGGTTAAGCACCACATCTGAAATTCAGAGCCTAATGTTCTTCATTTATTACTTAAGCCAACTCTCCAATCCAGTAGATACTTACTTATTGTTGGTTGTCAGGACATCAGCCTGCAACTTTGGAAAGAACCCTTGTTCATATTTGCCTTGACCAATCTTCATGTCAAGTAAATGGGGGTGGATGGCAGAGTGATCCATCTTCATAAGTCGCTGCTCAATGGATTGGGCTGCAAATAAAATATATAAGCCATTAAAAATATCATTAAAAGTTCTTCTTCCTCCTACTCCAACACAAGAAAAACATAGGTATTTTTATTGGGCTATAAGAAGACAAAAGCAGGTCTAATCATGTCATTCTCCTCCTCAATAAATACCAATGTCTTCCTATCGCTTCAGGATCAAATACAAAATCCTCTGTTTGGCATTCAAAGTCCTTCATAAACCTAGCCCCCTCCTGTCTTTCTACTTTTCCTACATCTTACTCCCTACCACATATTGATAGGGATTCAATGATACTGGTTTCCTGGCTGTTGCATGAACTAGACACTCTATCTTTTGGATCCAGGCATTTTTTCTTGCTGGAATGCTCTCTCTCCTCATCTCTTCGTACTGGCTTTTCTGGCCTCCTTTAAGTCTCAACTAAAATTCCATTTTCTACAGGAAACCTTTCCCAACTCCTCTTACTTCTACTGCCTTCCCTCTTTTAATTATTTCCTATTCATTCTGTGTA
Source organism: Phalanger gymnotis (assembly GCA_028646595.1). Lineage (NCBI taxonomy): Eukaryota > Metazoa > Chordata > Mammalia > Diprotodontia > Phalangeridae > Phalanger > Phalanger gymnotis. The sequence continues at coordinate 225,710,625 of CM053623.1, forward strand.
AAGCCTGTATGTACATATAATTTGCTTGTTTCTCCCAATAGATTGCAAGCTCCTTGAGGGAAGGGACTATCTTTTGCCTCTTTTTGTATTCCCAGCACTTAGCACAGTGCCTGGTACATAGCAGACATTTAATAAATGTTTATTTACTGACTACGATGATTTTGTATTCAAAATTTCACTGGTCCTAATCATCAATATGCTTATAGAAGATATATGGTTATCTATCCTATATTTATAACTGCCCAGGGAAGGAAAGTTATAAACAAACCCACTCAGAATTTTATTAAATTTCCTTCCTGTCCTAGCTCTATATATCAAAGAGATCCATCTAGTTTTATTCCTTCCTTTCCTATTCTCAGTATAGAAGGAAAAAAAACTGACGATTCTCCTTTAAATGACAAACTTATGCCATTTAAAGAACTTAATCTTAGAAAGGTTTTTATGTGGCAGAAGTAAGGAAGGAATATGTAGAAGGCAACCAGTGCAAAGGCACTAAGATAGGAGATGAGTGCAATGTGTGAGGAATAAGCAAGAAGACCATCTTAGCTGTACAGTAGAGGTCAGGGAAAAAAAGTAATATATAACAAGGCTGGAAAGATTGGCTAGGCCCTGGTTGTGTAGGGCTTTAAAAACCAAATAAAGGCATTTATATTTTAGGCTAGGGGCAATAGGGAGCTCTGGAGTTTACTGAGTAGGAGAGTAATGTGGTCATATCTTTTTTTTTTTAGATCTTGCTTCATCTTTTTCAGGAACTCCAGTTAAATTTTTGCCCAGGCTGTGTTTTCTTTGAGGCTTTGCTTGTAGATATTTTGGAGTCATTCTTTTTTTTTTTTTTTTGGAGGGGGAAGCTACAAGTGTGTCAAGTGTCTGGAGCTGGATTTGAACTCAAATCATCCTGACTCCAGGGTCGGTACCCTATTTACTGCGCCACCTAGCTACCCCAGATGTGGTCATATTATAGTTCAGGAGAATTATTTTGGTAGCTAGTTGTGCAAAAAATGGATTAGAAGAGGTGAAGTCAAGAAGGTGGAGTGGTAGGAAGCAAAATGTAGTAAGCTCTCCTCCACAAACTCCTTCAAAGAGATCTAGAAAATACACCAGACTAAATCTTGATAGAGAAATCCAGAAAAAATCAGAGTGAGGCATTTCTTCAGCTCAGATTAGCATGGGGAGACAGTGAGAAGAGTATGTGGACAATAGGGATAGGGTCTAGAGAGGAGTATGCTGCACATGAGCACTTAAACACCCAGGGGGAGGCTGTGCACAAGGGCAAGAGCAGGTCCCAGACTTTTATAGGGCACATGCAGACCCATACCAGGTCACTATGATCAGGATATGTATGAACTGCAAGCTTTGTCACCCACTACCCAATTCTGGGTCACAGATCTACAGCAGACTAAAAAGAGGACTTGGGCAGGGGAGTGGCATTCCCAGGCAGGGAGGTCCTGGGAGCTGAAAAAGGAAGTTCAGAAAGCAGCAGCAGGAACCAGAGACCAAAGGGGAGCCCACAATTCTTCCACTTTGAGCCAATAGAGCTTTCCTGTTAGCTGATAGGGGCTAAATTCAGCAGCAGTCTATTCTTGTATAGACCCAAACCCAAGACAGGAATTTGCAGAGCTCAGACCATGGGAGCAGTAAATAGATTTTGCCATGGATCAGACCACTTTGGGAGCACTGAAAGCTTGCATACCCCTAGCCTACCCCTGAGATCCAGAAATAACACAACACTTAATACCCCCGGAAAGTAGCAACAGGAACAGCCCAGATCTTCCCTTCAAAATTATGACACAGCCAAGCCCTAATATCAAGCCTAAAATTAGGAAGAAGGCTGGAATAATGGGCAAACAAAAAAGAACCCCACCATAATGAACTATTTTAATGATAGAAATGACTACAAAAGCAAAGTGTCAAAGAAACATCCAGCTTGGGCACAAACTTGCCTAGATTATCTGGAAAACATGAAGCATTAAAAAAATAGAGTTTAAAAAGTATTTTGTAAATGTAATGGGAGTACTTGAGAGAAAAAATGGAAAAGAAATGTGAGCTGTGGAAAAAAATAATTGGAAAGGAAAATAAAATAAAAATAAAAGGAAAGCTTGGCACAAGAGGTATAAAACCTAGCCTAAGCCACAAACCAACAAAATTTTTTTAAGTCCAAAAAGTAGAACAAAATGTAAGGCAGCAATAACAACTGACCTGAAAAACAGATTGAGGAGAAAAAATGTAAATCTCTGGACTATTTGAATGATACGACCAAGAAAGAGTATAGACTTCATATTTCAAGAAATCTTAAAAGAAAACTGTTCAGATCTCTTACAACATGAAGGCAAAGTGGAAGCCGAAAGAATCCACCAGTCTTCTGAAAGAAACCCCAACATTGAAAACTCCCAGGAATATCATAGTCAAAATCTAGAGCTTCCAGGTTAAAAAAAAATACTCAAGCAGCCAGAAAAAAGAATTGAAGTTCTGAGGAGCCAGTCAGGACCCCACAAGATTTAGAAGCTTCTAATATAAGGAATAAGAGAACTTGAAATAAGATATTCCAGAAGTCAAAGGATATGGGCTGATAGCCAAGAATAATTTACTCAGCAAAACTGAACATGATGCTAAATTAAAAATTGGCCTTTAATGAAACAGTGGATGATACAAGTTGTGTGTGTGTGTGTGTGTGTGTGTGTGTGTACAGGTCAGCTATGAAATCAAGAAAAGCCTGGTAGGAAGGGGTCCCTGAGATATGTTTCGAAGGAAGTTTGAAAGCATAGCCTCAAGGCGATTTAAGGATCAAACCTGGAGAATGAAGTCTATAAGGATTTTTAGTACAAGTCATAAAGTCTTAGAGGACTCACTGAAGAACATGCTCATTGAGGAGGATCCTATGCTATGATCTGCAAGTCACTACACTTCTGTTTGCTTGTTTTGGATAGTAATGATCTCAATGTCCATATGCCTTATTCAACAGTTGTTGGTCTTGATAATATAATGGATGAAAGAGTTGTTAAAGAAAATGGTCATGACACCACTGATGAAGAACTTATTTTGCCTAACAGAAATCTGAGGGGCAAAGTGGAAGAAATTTCAGTCAGATCACTAATGTTTAATGGCACAAGAACAAGTATGAAGTTTGCAACAAAGCACTATAGCCAAGCGTTTAAATGCAACACCTTTAACTAATTTAACGAGAGCAGCTGTCAAGAATGCATCTATACAAAAAACAGGAGTCAGACTACTGGACAGGCGTCAAAATAAGGAAGAAGGTGTTTGTACGACATCCAAACCAGAAGTCAAAAGGAGCAGATGACATACTAGTTAAACTTAGAAGAGGTACCTGAAGTGTCAACAGTTTTTTCAAGTCATTCAGCATTATCGCCTTGTTATCAGCTTAAGGATAAAGCCAAACTAGTTATCAAACATAAATGTCACAAGGGAGAAACAACTGTGCTATCCCATTCATTAACTACTCATCACCTATCAGAGACTTGTAGTACTGAAGAAAAAGAAGAAAGTAAAAACAAGAGTAGCAGTCCAGTATTTTTTTAAGCTTTTAGACAGAGAATAACTTAAACATGATGATCCTATTACCAATAAAACAGGTGAAACTAATCTCAAAGAAAAGGATTCTAATGGAAGTATTAACCATACATCAAAGGAAAGCTTAAAATTTTCCAGAGAGGTTGACCAAATGGAGGTAGCAGAGGCTGCTGCTACCTCGTCTGATGTTGCTCCTTGATCAACTCCAAACAATATAGAAAAGAACAGTGTGGTTCTATCCAATTCTGTGGTTGAGATTACTGAACGTAATACAGAATCCCAGGATACTATGGAAACTGCTGTTAAAGCTGTACCCTCACTTCAAGAAACTACAAACCTTTTGAATAATCTTAAAGAAGCATATACTAAAGAATCTGATGAACATTTAGGTGCTACAGAATTTAATGAAACTAATTTAAAGAGAGTAGATGCTACTATGAAGGATCAAAAAGCAGTGTTTTAGAAAACGGTATACTTGGTCCTCCTGATCATAGTACATAATAGTATGCTGAAAATACTAAAACAGAATCTCATGAAATAGCAGAAATTCACTCAAAATCTTATGGAAGTGAATGTTGAAAACTAAAAATAAATTATTAAAAAAAAGAAATAGCAGAAAATCCAAATGACAGAAATAGCCAGTCCAGTAATATTTCTTCACTTGAATGTAAGAATGTTAAGTCCCAAGAACACTAAATCTCTGATTCAGTCTAAGCAAACCATAGCTACAGGTACTCAGTAAAAAATTATTTCGGCAAAACAAGAAATTCATAGCAAAACTAGAATTGGAGTTAAAAGTATAATAAGGAATACTGATGAATCTCAGCAAAATTTTCATAAACCAGTTAAAGTGAGAAAAAAACCGAGTTGATAAAAATGAAAACTCACAAAGTAATGGTCCAGATATCAAATCTATGAAAAAACAGACTCATGTAACATTGAAAAAAGGGTCACAGGATATTTATTTATTATTATTTAATACAGACTTATAAACTATTTACTTACTCTTTGAGTGACAAAATGCATGGCCACACAGGTTGCTCTAAAGAATTTTACCATATGACTTCAGCCCATACTAGACATTTACAATATTCCAACCAGAAACAAATCCATAAGCAACAATGAAAACTAAGTCACGTAAAGGAAGATATAGAATATTCAGGTTTAGAACCTGTCGAGGAGGAGGATAAACTGAAAGTAAAAAAAAAAAAGCTGAGAACTTTCAACCACACCAAAGAAGTAGTGAAAGTTTTTCTCTGGATGAACCTCTGTTGTTGACTCCAGATAACACATCTACTGTAAAATGAGAAGGCTCAGAACACATTTCTTCATCTGAAAAAAAAAATATATGGGCTCCCAGCAAGCAGTGTGGATTTACAAAAGAAAGAAAACACAAAAAACAAAAATCGCATGGCAACAGGTGTGTGTGTGTGTGTTCATTTAAGAAAAAAATTGTTTTGGATGGGGAATAGTGTGATAATTTATTCATTTATGTACAAAGAAATACTTTTGAAGTTTTTGTCAAATCAAAAAATTTAACTTAGGTGTGTTAATAAAAAGACTGAGTTGATTGTATAAATTGCACATAGTTTTGCCACCTTAAAGAGTTTTCTGAAACGGTAATATCACTACATCAACCGATTTATATATACATGTTTTGCTATAAACATTTAGGAAATATTTTTTAGTTTCTAGGCATCAGAAAATTCCAACTTAAGACTCACCAATATGAATGCTACACAACTTTTGATGTGTAACATACATTTTTTGTTTTATTGGCTCAGAAATCACTAGTCAAAAAAGTAAAGTACGTACTGGAAATTCTAAACATTAAGTATCATTAAAAAAGAGTTTGTGTAAAGTGAAACATAACCATTCCCTAGTATAACTATCATGTTTTATAAACACCAAATTTGAATTTTGTAATAAAATTCATAATCACCCTGGAAGCTTAAAAAAAAAGGAAAATGGTGGACTTGACAAAAGTTGTCTAGAAACTTTTGAAGTTCAAATAAAGGAGTAAAGAGAAACACAAAGAGGTAAATACGAATGAACAATGATAAAGGACTAAACTGTCTATATTCAAATATGGAGAGATGATACATGTGTCTTCTTGGAACCCTATCACCCTCAGGGTTTATAGAGAGAATACAATTAGACAAGGCCTGGGAGTGGTTTTGTTTTATCTTGATGATTTAAGAATGAAACAAGAAAGGAAGAGGAATTAACTGGGGGATGTGAGGAAGGGAAAGGAATGTTAGGGAAAAGTATCTCACGTAATCAGGGTGTATAAGTAGACATCTATACAACCAACGAGGAGAGGTTGGTGGGAAGCAGTTAACACTTGAACCTTATTCTCATCTGAACTGGTCAAAAGAAAGAATACACACACACACACACACACACACACACACACACACACACACACACACAGAGATGGATATAGAAATATGTTTCACTCTATAGGGAAATAGGAAGGAAAGGAGAGAATGGAGGAAAGAGAACTAGAGGGAGGGTAGAAATGGAGGAATCAGTCTTAAGCCAAACAACTCTAAGGATGTACAAAAATATTTATGTCTCTTTTTAAGATGGTAAATAACGATAATGTGAGGAGGTGCCTATAAATTAGGGAATGGATGAACATGTAATGATATATATAAGTGTGAATGAATATTACTGTGCTGAACTCATATCAGTGCAATGACCAAATCAGGATTCTAGAGGACTAATGACTAATACTGCCCATCTCTTGATACAGAGGTGAAGGACACAGAATGCAGAATGAGACAAAAAATTTTTGGACTTGGCCAATATGGAAATTTGTTTTGATTGACTATGGGTTTTGTTTTTCTTGTATTCTCACTGGGGGAGGAGGTGGAAAAGAAAGGTGAGAAGATGGATCTTGACTGATTAAAATAAAATTTTAAAAATATGCATATACACATATGTGTGTGTACATATATACATATATATTTAAAAAGAATGGATTAGAGTAGGGTAAGATAAGGAAGGGAGAGAAAATAAGAAACCATTGTAATGGTCTAGGAGAGAGGTCATGTAAGCCTCCCCTAGGACGGTGGCTGTGTGACCAGAGAAAGATTTAGGAGTGGTGGTACAGGTGGAAACGTCAAGATCTGACAACAGATTGTATACATGGGATGAGAGGGTGAGAAGTTACGAATAACATCAAGATCATGGATTTGAGGGACCAAAAGAATATTGGTGACCTCAATAGGGAGCAGCTAGGTAGCACAGTAGATAGAATGCTGGCCCTTGAGTCAGGAGACCCGAGTTCAAATTTGGCCTCAGACACTTACAAGCTGTGTGACCCTGGATAAGTCACTTAACCCCGTTTGTCTCAGTTTCCTCATCTGTAAAATGAGCTGGAGAGTCAGACGTGGCTGAAAAGTAAATGAACAACAATGGAACTCAACAGAAATAGTAAAGTTATGAAGAGAGGTTTTGAGGGGAAAGTAATGAGGGTTTTTTTTTTTTGGATTTAATGTGTTTGAAACATACAGGACATCTAGTTAGAAAGGTCCGATAGCAGCTGGTGTTATGTGACTACGGCTCAAGGAAACGACTGGTGTTAGACATACAGATCTGTGAGTCATCACATAGAGATGATAATTAAATCCAATGGAGCTGATGAGGCTATCAATATAAAGCATGTAGGGAAAGAAAAACAGAGGGCCCAGCGATGAATTCTATCCACAATTAGGGGGTATGATAAGGATGATAAACCAGCAAAGGAGATTGAGAAGGGGTGGTAAGATATGTCAAACATCATGGCATGTCATTTATTTTTCTGTTTACATATTGTAACCAATAGTAGCAACAATAAAATTCTTGAAGGTGGGGACTGCTTTCCATTTTTATCTTTGTATTCCTAGTGCCTAGCATATTATAGATTACTGTTTCTTGAAATGAATTAGTTGAATTAAAAACGATAGTTCTACCATTCAAACTTTGTTAAAATTAGGAGATTAATACTAGCTCAAGGAGTCTCTTACACTAGCCTTGGGCAGCATAACTGATTTCATTCACTTTATTACCTACCAAAAGATAAGCCCCAACAATGTTTTTGGGTCATTATCGGGCTACCAAGATACTTTCAGAAGGTCAAAGACCTCTAAAGTTATATGAAAAAGGCATGTGCATAGTATTAATTGCTTATTTGAAAAAGATCAGTCACCTAATTAGTTGAAGGTTAATTACTTGTGCATCCTGGGTCCACATAAGGAAAACAGGAAAAGTCAAGCAAGTAAGAGGCAAAAATAAGTGACATAATCTGAGCTATCTCTCTTTTCTTTTCTCTTCTTTCCTTTCCTTTCCTTTCCTTTTTTCTTTTCTTTTCTCTTCTCTTCTTTTCACAAGAATCAATTACATTCAAGTAGCTTCTGCACGTATTATTATTAGGGATAAGGAGAGGGACTAGGTGGGACTAGATATGTCATCTCACTGGCACAGAGAATTGCCAGGTGAGGCCCTGATTTTTGTGAGACAGTCCATGTAAGTATTATTATGCTTTTTTTCTTTTTACAGATGAGAAAACAGACTGAGGGGATAAATCACTCCAGAAGAAAGGACTACCCACAAGGCAGGAAGACTGACCTAACTAAAAGTGAAACAGCACGGTACCCTAAATATCAGACAAGAGATGGCATATTTCAGGCAAGTTAGACCATCACTACCTTGACCACAACTTCCCTTTAGACTAAGACGGTGATAAGGATTTGCCATCTCACTACTACCAACCTCTGACCAAATTGCCACTGATAACCAGTTAAGTCCAAGAACCCCAAAAAAGTAGTGCCCCCCAAATCATTTGCCTTGCTTTCAGCCCAACTCCCACAGCCATTGTCTAGGAGAGCAACTCTTACAAAGAAGACATCAACTAACTGTGAACCATAGGCAGGCAAGCTAGCCAGGCTTGCTGAAGCAGAATGGCACCCTGAGAGAGAGAGACAAGGGGCAACTTCTGCTTGGTGAAACAAGCAACTACCACTATCACCCCTCATACTACAATGCCCGAGACAGTGAGCCAAAGAGCTCGCATAATAGCAACACCACCCTGACCCCCTGATCCCTCTGCCCACATCCCAGACTATCAGATCTGTTTCCAGTCCAGACCTGAAAACCATCATCTAGGGAATCAACTCTGGTAGAGATGTAAAATGACAACTACTTCCACAGATTTTGTAGGCCTTGCCTCCTGGGACCACATGACTAGTGAAAATTTGGAAAAATTTTTAACCACCAAGGTCCTATCAAATGATTCCCGAAATGGATATGGTTTTATCAGTAGAATTAAGAGAACTGAAAGAAATTAAAGTAAAAAGTGTATTACCAAGACACTCTCCTGTTGCACCCTAAGGACCATGAAGCCTTTTCATCTGACTAGCTCCTAAAACTTTCTATACTTTTCCTTCTTATAATGTAAGCTCCTTTATAGACAGTCGTGCTTTCCTATTTGTATCCCTAGCTCTTAGCAGACTGCAAGACCTTAAAAATGGTTTTTCATTCATTCTTTTCTACAGAAGAGTATATTTTGCAATTAACTAAGGATTTGGAGATAAGGTATGCTTTTGTTCCCTCTAATGGCCAAGAATTTAAATTCATGCTATTTGTCAACATAAAATAGCTCATTAAATAAAATGTCTAAAAATCTTGCATACCCGCTTAAAAATTATTTAAAAGGATATATCACACTAAAAAGAAAAATTAATATGTAATTTTCCGTTCATGTACTGACAAAGGGAAAAATGACTCATTTCAATAACTTAAATATACCTCTTATTAAAGGAGGTTATGAATCAGACTATTATTTGTGAATACCACTGAATTATTTATATCAATCAAATCCTTCTGTATTTACATGTCAGGAGGCATGCCAGGTTTATTATTTAAAAACTAAGATTTTCTGAATGACACAGGAGAAATATTTCCTTGGATGGCATAAATAAAGGGACAGAAACTAACATTTTTGTCATTAGATACAAAAGTGTATAATGATGATCATATATCAATCATGTGACTTAATACTTAGTTCTTAATGTTTCATTATATTTATTATTGGTTTTCTTCCAGAAACTGAAAAACTAAAAATGCAAAATGAGGTCGAAACCTTTCCCTAGAAAATACAAAAGAAAGTAAGAATGAAAGGTGGACATACCCTTCAATCTCCCTCTCCCAAATTTCATTGAACACAGGTCACTGGAAGAAAATGTATAGTAAAAGAAGAAAAAAATTACATGCACAATGGGAATAACATGTAGAAAGGGGAATAGATAAGAAATTTTATTTTAAATTACAAACTGAATGTACCTGCTTCTTTTAAAGTGTTGCATTTCTGATATATAGAGGTCCGCAAAACAGGTGCTCTTACATTATACAGTCTTATCTTCTCAATCCTTGAGTCAAAGACCCGAAGTATAGGATCTTTTTCCTCCCACTGGGACATAATTTTATTATCAACAAAGGTGGCAAACATCTGTGTTTCAATGAAGTGTGAAAGGAATGGGAGATAAGGCTCAGGCTGATCAGAAAGGAAAGAAGCCTGTAATGAGATAATTAGACAATTAGTGAAGTAAGCACTCTTTATTATTATTTTTGCATCTAAAAATGTCCATATTATTGAAGTCCTTTCTTTCAATTACACCTTTTAACCTCTTAACACAATAATGCCCTCTGAAATTTCAAGAGCACTCCAAGAACACAACCTTAACATTCTTTATTTTCAATTTATAATAATTTACAACATTGTCTACTAATAGCACATGTCAGAGCTTGATCTCATAGTACCAACTTCAACACACATGCTGATACTCGATCAAATACTCTAAATTTCCAGGTGTTTAATCAATTCAGTTACCATTACCTAGTCTTCCATCCCATCTAAGCTATGACAGGGATGGGCATAGCACTGATTTTGTCATGACCCAAAAATATGCTTTCATTTCATGAACTCAAAAACTCCTTTATGTGGTCATTATCTTATCATTTCATCTCTCCTTTATGCCTTAATACTACTAAACTTATTCTTCAGCCTCACTATGACCTCTAATCCCTTTACTCAAGTACTTTCCCAGAGCTTCAGCCCTGCTTTGGCTATACTGTTCTACTGTCTATCCACCTCTTCGTGGACACATTCAATTCCATGCTATCCTCTTCTCTCAAATTCCTTGTTCCTTTTTCCTACTGCCAATCATACCTTGCTAAACTCCAACTCTAGGTTACTCCTACCATCCTCCTTTGCTTCTACTTATGTGCTGCTGAATAAAGCTTCGGCAAATCAAATGGGTTCACTATAAATTTATGTTATTAAATCTCAAGTGGGTAAACAAGGCAATCCTACTACTATTCCTTAATTGATTCTCCATCCCAGTCTCCACAACAGATATCCCAAATCATCTTTTTTTCCTTACAAATCTCTCATAACATACCTCTCTCCTTAGCTAAGGATCTTACCTCATATTTTACTGAAAAAATTAAGACCATTTTTCAAGAGTCCCCTCTTCTTACCTCATTCTCCCTACATCATTCCCCACCTTTTCCTCCTTCACTCCAGTCCCTGATGAAGTGGTTCTTATTCTTGCCAAGGACAAGTATTTGAAATGTTTTCTTCATCCTCTTCCCTCTCTTTCCTATAGCATATTGCTCTTCAGTGCCCACTGTCATCCCTTCTCTAATTTTCAGTCTCAATCTACTAATTCTTTCCCTAAAATTTGCATAAACACTCCAAATTTCTCCTAGCATTAAAAATTTTAAGTAGGTCCTCCCATCCCCACTAGTTACTGTCCTATAGCTTCCCTCTCTTTCTCAGCTAAATTCCTTGAAAAATCATATATTTGGTAGCTCCAATTTTTCTCCTCTTACTCTCTTCTAAACCCTCTGCAATTTAGCTTCCAATGTCATCATTCATCTCAAACTGTTCTATCTATGCTACTGGCAATATAATTGTCACCAACATATTTTTCTAATTCCTCATTCTTCTTGACCTTTCTGTAACATTTGAAATTGTTGACCACCATCTCTTCCTGGACACTTTCCTCTCTAGGTTTTTGTGATCCTGCTCTCACTTGGTTCTCAACCGGCCTGTTGTGCTGTTCCTTTTTATCCATGTTATGCTCCCTATTGGTGGTTGTAGTTGTAATCCTAATGTTCTGTCCTGTGCCTTCTTCACCAAATATTCTTCCTCTCATTGATTTTTTGGGGGGTACTATCACAAAGTGTTACCCACTTTTAGTTTTAGTTAATTATCAAAAGCTATAAATGTTTTTCTACCATGTATCCCATGTGTTGCTCAAAACTTCCTGGGAGTAAGGCACTTAGAGATATGGATCATCCCTTTCTGGCCACTAGTTAGTTACTGTTGAGAAAATCACTATCCTCTCAGTCATCTAGGTTCACTACTTCTGTCATTATTTACTCCCTACTCTTACTCACTTCATCCAATCAAATACTAAATCTTGTTTCCATCTTCATAACATTTCTCACAGGAATCCCCTTTTCTCCATTCACGTAGCTGCCACCTTAGTTTAGGTCATCATCACTTTTTGATTAGATTACTATAATAGCAATAGCTCTTTGGTCTCCCTGCCTCAATCTCTCTCTAGATACTCTAATCAATCTTCCACACAGTAATAAAGTGAGTTTCTAAAAGTTCAGATCTGACCATCATATCCTCCACTCAATAAACTCCCATGGCCCCTTAATCTTTAAGAACAAATATAAATTCCTTTAACATGTAAAGCTTTTTATCACCTGGCCCCTTCCTATCTCCCTCATCATTTTATAAATTACTCTCTTCCATGCACTTGAGGTCTAGCCACACTGGACTACTTGCTGTTCGGTACACAAGATTCTCTATCTTTATCTCTGTCTTTGCATTGGCTATCTATCTTCATTCCTGGAATGCTCTTCCTCCACACCCCCACCTCTGAGAAATCCTGGCTTCCTTAAAGATTCAGCTGAGATGTCCTCTTCTGCAGGGGTTTTTCATTCTGAGATTACCTTGTATATGTAAAGATCAAATAAGATAATATGTAAAGTACTTTTCAAACCCAAAAGTGCTATAAAAATATTATCCATTATTACACATCTTGTAACTTACTTGAGAGTAAGGGTTGTTTTTACTTTTTCTCTGTTTTCTCAGAACTTGGGAGAGTGTCTGGTACAGAATAAACCCTAAGTGCTTAATGACTGATTGATAATCGATAACATTAAACATTTATATCTATGGGGATTATGCAAAAAGTTACATCTTCAGCTTAAAGTTTTAAAGATTAAAAAACAAAGAACAAACTCAATTTTGGTAGGAATTTGTAAATTTGTTCTAAGGATAAAACCATGAGGGCATCTCTCTCTCTCTCTCTCTCTCTTCCTCCCTCCCTCCCTCTCTCATAAGAAAGAAAGAAATGTGCCAGGCACTGTGCTAAACACTTTATAAATTTTATCTCACTTGGGGCTGTGCTAAGGGACTTAAAAATATTATCTCATTTGATCCTTACAATAACCCTGTGAGGTAGGTGCTATTATTATCCTTCTTTTACAGATAAGGAAACTGGGGCAGACAGGGGTTTCATGACACAGCTAAAAAGTGTCTGAGGCCATATTTGAATTTGAATCTTCCTGATTCCAAGCCCAATGTTCTATCCACTGCATTATCTAGATGCCTTTTATAGAATTGATGATAGGCATCAAAATAGTTAAGTTCACTGACAAAAATACAAGATTAAGAAATATTTTGAAGTTGGCAGCTCTTTGGGAGATTTATGGACAGGTAAAATCTGGCCACAAATAATAGCTTCTTAATGAACAGTTCATGAAAGTCACTTTCATACATGAGAAAGTGAAAAAGCAAGTTGGTTGGCACTCTACTCAATGAAAAACAGCTAATGCACAGTGTCTGGCACATAGTAGGAGCTTAATAAATATATATTGACTTGGTTTTTCTATCCTCTTTCTTTAGACAAATCATCATATTTGCTGTTCCGGACATATAAACTAGCCTCAAGAGTAAATCAGGCACTTTGGGAGGTACAGTGAAAGATAGTAATATCTAATAGCAGAAATTTTATTCTTTAATAGTTATCACTGTAGAGATTATATTACATAAACAACTTTTAGAAAGCTGAAAGCCAATGAAACTTTTTTTTTGCCCTACTTCATATAAAATTTTAGATGAAAACCTTGGAATTTCATTAACAATCTAATTCAGTTTCTCTTCTTTTTTGACTCAGAATAAAGTAAAAATTCTGTACTTGAAGTGAAACCACTGACTTTCACAAAGAAAAACTTTCTTTACTAAAAAGTTAAACTGGAAAAAGAACAGATTTCATGTAAGAAAACTTAACCTGCACAGCAATTACAGATAATGAAAACTTCTATATTAGAAAAAAAATTTGAGATATCAAAAGTCACACAATTTAAAAATTTTTAAAAACTGTTTACAATATATGCAATTGTTCTTGGGGCAGAATATGTTAAATTCAAAATTAAAAAATGTAAAATTTTTTAAAAGTGCTTATAAATGCAACCTTGACTTTTGTGTACAAATAATTACTCGGTAAAATTTGGTGGCCACGTTGATTCCACCTGCTCTCTTGATGAGGCTATCTTTGATGGTAGCTCACCCATACCTCAAACACATATGTTATTTCCTACTCTTACCTTGATAGTGGGCCAGTTCAGTGGTGAAGAGGATAGTATATTGGCCCTAGCACTAGTCTCTAGCATTGACCATAGTACCAGTACTGTTCATCAGCCCACTACACTGTCCCCCAGTTTCTGTGAGTACAAAGATAACTTTACTATGACTTTTCTAAGAAATTACTCTGGTTATTTTTGTGCCAACATACTTTTGCGTCATTTTTTTTCTAAATAAATAAAAGTTAGGAAAGGCTCTGGCTATCCAACTAGTACTATTTTCATACCTTAGAACTATCATCATTGACCCATATATTTCACCCCATTCACCATTCCAGCTATGTTTCTTGCCTCAGAGTCCATGGGAACTATCACCACTGATGTAGAGCTAGACAAGTCCCAATTTCCATTTTCCCAATGGGTGAACTGGAACAGGAAAGAAGTCCCTTTATTATAGCAAGCAAGTGTATATTCCTGGCATTCTAAACTGAACGTCTGACTACATTTTTTCTATAGAAATATTGTTATATATGGTGATTAGGTCTGATAGCACTTAGTATGGTATTCATCAAGTATACACACATTATGGCCTTTGTGGTTTGGCTTAAGGACCTGTAGGAAAATAAGTTACAAATATTAAACAGACTTGAAAACTGTGGAATATGACTAGTTGGTAAGTTGGTGAGAGCCTATATAGGTAACTTTTAATTGCCTAAAAAGGCAATTAATCTGATTTCTTGAAAAAATTTTACTTTGTATCAATATTGCAAACCAGATTATATATACAAATGAAATATTCTAAATGGGTAGAGTGAGAGAAAAATTTGATTTTTTTTTACACCAAGCTAATAATTTCATCCCCTGCAGATCAGATTAAAAGGAATTGTTTTTTACTTTGTCAAAGTTCTGCATCTGCTCCCTATTGGTCAACCATGATTCCATGTCTTGTGCTGTCTGAATCACAAAAGCCTCATAATCAGCAAACATCTGTGTGAAGCGGTTGGCAAAGACCTCCCGAAGCTGTACATTGAGCTTATAGTCCCTCATTTCTGCCTCTTCACACTGTAGTTTTAAGTTCTTTTCAGCCAGAGAGGGAGAAAGGGCCACTTTTTCCACAGTTACACCTGTCCTCTTGGTTAGAGCCTGAAGGCGGGCTATGGTTTCATTGCCTTTGAGTAATTCATACATGTGGATTGTGTTTGTAGAGACATTTCCATTCTTTTTATCATTGACCAAGTCCTTCAGAACCCTATTCTTAAGTTTAATGCTGTTCTCACTGCAATGTAGGCTACCCTCAGGAGGAATTCCAAACTGCAAGAGAACTTCAGAGATTTCCTGGATAAAATCTAGTTTATTAGGGAACTGTGGAAATTCTTCTGGAAGCTCAATAAAGTGATTATCGATGTCCACAAAGCACAAGTTTGCCTGAAAGGAAAAAAAAAACACCATAATATCAGCATCAAAATTCACCGATTTTTAAATGTAAGAACAGTTATGACTGTCAAAACATCAAGGTCATGTAGTTAGTCTTGCCAACATACAAAAAAAGGACAAATCCCCAGGGTCTGTTTTTGGAAGACACCTTTCATTTCAACGCTCCAGACATCGAGCACCTTTTTGAATCTTTACTGCCTTCCTTCTGCCTTTTGTGTAATTCTAGCCCTAAAACAAAGATTTGTAACCATTTTTATGTCATATACTCTTAGGATGCTCTGGTGAATCCTACCAACCTCTTCTCAAAATAATATTTTTAAATGCAAAAAGTGAAACACATAGGTCATTAAGGGAACCAATTGTATTGAAGCAGAGGTATCAAAATATTAAAATAAAGTTGCAATATAGTAATATATCTAGTGGTAAGTTTAATAACTATAGTAATTTCTAAGTAGTTAAAGAGTGTAAATGCTATTCCAAGTTATATACAACTGCAATGTGATGTGAAAATATCTGTGATTTTTTTTTATTTTTAAAATTTATTTAATATATTTGACAGTTCTAGTTATGCAGTTCTAGAATTGGTTCAGAGCCATTTTTTACAGGTTTTTGGAGGGACTTGGCGGGGAGCTCACGCTAGTCCCTGCTTTACAGCTGCCATCTTGGCTCTGCCCCCCCCCAATATCTGTGATTTTGATTGATGAGAAAGTAACAAATACTGCTAATACTACTGTGGTTTGTTGCCTACATTCAAAATTGAAGATAATGTTCAATTTCCATTAAAGATTACTGGAAGGGGCAGCTAGGTGGCGCAGTGAGTAGAACACTGGTCCTGGAGTCAGGAGGACCTGAGTTCAAATCCAGCCTCAGACACTTGACACACTTACTAGCTGTGTGACTTTGGGCAAATCACTTAACCCCAACTTCCCTGCCTTCCCCCCTCAAAAAAAAAAATGAAAAAAGATTAGCGGAAGATAAAGAGGAAAATTTTATTTTCTCATCCAAGGTCATGGAAATACTGAAATCTGTCTACAGGTTCCAGGTTAAGAACTTCTATGCTAGACTACCACATAGAAATGCAGAATGTATTACTAGAACAGGTAAAGATAACGATTATAATAGTTCACATTTATATACCTTTTTCAATTGTAAAATGTTCTATATATGTTAGTTCGTTTGATCCTGACAACACTGTGAAGTAGGTAATTCAAGCAATATTATCTCTATTTGATTGATGAAACTGGGGCTTAAGGGGGAAATCAAGGGACTTATATTAACATTTAATGTCTATTCAGACTTTACTGTGTGAGGAGCACTGTTCTAGGCAATTGGGGTGGATACAAAGCTTAAATAAATCTTGAATGGGCTTCCAGGGGGGTACTGGAGTCAGCTCAAACAGGCTTTGTGAGAAGCAAACTGATGGTTAAATTTTCATTTACTCATAAGAAATAGGCAAACACTACAAATCAGGGCTTGATTTATTGTTCTGTCAATTGTCTAGACTTCGAAAGTGATGGAGAAAATGTTAATAATGCAGATAAAATTTAAAAGTGTGTAGTGGACACACACACATTTTTGGAGTCAGCTGTTAAACATTTACCAGCTTATCACTGTAATTATCAATCCAAAAAAATAATAATACTAATACCTAAAATACAAAATATTACATTTGAGGGTGATCAGAGAAAGCTTCCTGAAATATGTAGCCTTCAAATTGGACTTTTAAAAAAAGGAGAGAAGTTTAAAAAGCAAAGAAGAGAAAGTAGTCTATTCTAAAAACAGGGACCGGCCAGACGCTTAAGTTGTAGGATCATAGGTTTAGAGCTGGGATTAGAAGGCAAATACCCTCATTTTACAGATGAGAAAAATGAGGCCCCTAGTAGTTAAACAACTTATACAAGATAACACAAGTAGAATGTGGAAGAGCTAATATTTGAACCCAGATCTCTAGCTTAAAATCCAGGATACTTTCCACTCTACTGTTCAGCCCATGGCTGATTGGGGAAAGGAGAGAGGAGCAGAGAGCAATCCAGCTTGTTTGAAGTATAAAGTAGTCAGAAGGAAGTAATATAAGAAAAGGCAAGGTAGTGCTAGGGCAACAGAAAACCACTAAAGATTGTTGAGCAAAGGGATAGAACCATGCTTAAGAAAGAAAAATAGATATTCTGAGAACAGTATGGATTAGAGAAGGGAGAAAATGAAGGGTGGACAGAAGGAGGTTAATGGAAGGAGGCATCTGCTAACAAGAGTCTGGGTAATACAAAAGATGGGATGCAGATGAGAACTGTTGCAAAAATGGAATCAACAGGATTTGTTAAATACTGTATATGAGAGGTGAGACAGAAGTAGCCTGAAGGTAATAAACATGACAGAAACATGGGTAAATAGTAGTACTAAAAACAGAAGGAATAAAGTCAGAGGATAGGAAAAAGGGACAGGTAATGTGAGTTTAGGTTTTGGACAATCTATGTTTGAGATGCTAGTGAGCATCTAGGTGGACATGTCATATAGCCATATGGAGATGTGTGGATCTACTGCAATACCTAGGGAACTGCCTCAGATATTTTCTAGATGTGACTCTGGGCAAATCACTTAACTTCTATCTTCCTCAGTTTCCTCACATCTAAAATAAGGAAAATAATAGCACCTATTGTCTAGGGTTGTTGTAAGGATAAAATGAGATAATATTTGTAAAGTATTTTGCAAACCTTAAAGTATTACATAAATGCAAGCTACTGTTATTATCATTATTATCTGGAACTTAAGACTAGAGGTAAAGATTTGGGAGTTATACAATTGGTTACTAAGGGAGAGAAAGGAGAAAAAAGTCAAGGTTACATTAAAGGAACAAATAAGGAACTAGTTATAAAGACTGAGCAGGGGCAGTTAAAGAGATAGGAGAAACACCAAGAGAATTATTATGCCTCTGAAGCTGAGGGAAGAAATGGAATGTACTTAGTATGAAAGTTGGCCATGAGTGTGAAAAGCTATAAAAGAGTGGGGGAAAAAAAGCTAATGTATTTGGCAATCAGAAAACTACTGGTTACCTAGGAGCAGTGATTTGCCCAAGGTCACAAAGCTACCAAGGAGCAGAATCAGGACTCTAATCTAAATTAGACATGCTATTCAGCCTTTAGACTTTATGAATAAGAATGTCTAGATACTCAAGTTTTTGAGGGCTCTGTATTACCAGATATCATATTTAGGGTGAAAGATTAGAGAACTATCCTCCCAGTGCCCCTAAGTATCCCACTGCTACACCTGTATGGGATCTTCTGATACATGTTTTACCCATTTCACAACTAATTAGTACAAGAAATATAATAGATACATGGAATAAAACTGTTAGAAAAACTCCAATATGTAATTTTGCCACTTCTTAGAGTTTGCAGTAAAATGATCAAGTTTAGAAAAGGAAGCCTAAATTGATCTTTGGACTGCTTGTGGATTTGTTTGTGATATTCTTATCCATTATCTCCATGCATGAATTTCTTAGTATGTGACTAAAAGAGAAGCCTTAGTCCATGTTCATAAGACAGGAACAACAAAAATAAATGAAATCTGGAGGTAATCCACAAAATGCCTAATTTTATCAAAAGTTTAAATTCTGTGTACCATCAAGCTACTTCAAAAATTACTAAGAGGTAGTAACATTATATATTACTTCTATTCTACAAGTTCTTCTTTCATTCTTCTTTCTCAAGAAGAGATGAATAAGCAGTGAAATGTTGAAAAGGTAAATAGCAAGAGAAAAGAGGAGACCAGTGCATATTTAAATTAGATAATTTACTATGAAAAAGAATAAGAGATTCATAGAATTTGAGAACTGAGAAAAACCTCAGGAAGCATCTAGTCCAACGTATGCCAGAAAGAAATCACCCTGATAAGCTACTCAAAGAATGGTCTCCTGTTTTTGCTTAAAGTTAAGGAAGGGGACCCACCACTCTTGAAGTAGCTATTCTACTTGTAGGCAGCTCTGTTAGTGAGTTTTTCTTGACATCAAAGCCTAAATTTGCCTCTTTGCAACCTCTATCCATTGTTCTTTGTTTGCCCTCTGGAGACAAAGGAGAAAAAAAAATTAATCCCTCCTTTAACATGACAGAACTTCAAGTACTTGAAAATTGCCATTATGTCCTCTGGAGTTTTCTCTTCCCCAGGCTATGGACCCCTTATTTCTACAATCAACCCTTCCTATATCATGGAAGCAAGGACCTTCCTGGTTTACTCCTCGGAATTATTCATGTCATTCCAAAACTGTGGCACCTAGAATTGAACAAAATAATTCACATGAAGTCTGACAAAGGCAAAGTACAATAAGTCTACCTTCCCCTCTACCCCTGCCTCCCTTTATGCCTGGAAGTTTTGCTTCTGTTAATGCAGTTAAAGACCACATTAATAAATAAGCAACTCTCAAGGGAAGAAATATAAAGTATCCACAACTATGTGAAAAATTGTTAAAAATGATTAGATTTCGATAGAACAGAAATGCAAATTAAGAGAACTCTAAACTTCAATCTCATATTCAAAAAAAGGTGACAAATGCTGGAGAGATCACAGCAAAAAAGGCACACATCCTCTATGAGTAGAACTATGAAATGGTTTGGAAGTATACCCTACATGACATTATACTATGCATATCCCTTTGACCCAGTGATGCCACTGTGAGGAATATACCTGACAATTGAGAAAATCAAACTGATTCTTTTCTGTAATTGATTTCATTTTTGTATCATTATCAGCATTTTGTGTAACTACCTAAGTCATGCTTTATTTGTCTCTGAGTTAAGTTCGGAAGTTCAATTTTCCTGCTAATTACTGTTCTATTCTTATGTCAAGGAAATCTGTTATCCTTAAAGGATGCAGGTAGATTCCAAGGAGTCTGGTCTCCGGTACACTGGCAATCCTTTTAAGAAAATCTGCTGTGTTACTGCTGTGAAACTAACTAGCTACACAGGTGGACATTACCAATAGGCTTTCCATAGAGGTAGGATGTAAGGAAGAGTTGTTGCATTCCTGATTTCCAGTCAATCATATGGTCCTCCATGCTTGTGAGACTTCAGTCTTGGTAACCAATTACATTGTTTTCCTCATGTATGATGTCACTGGCTTTGTAACCAATTATATTGTTTTCTCCATCTATAATGTTGCCTTCTAGCTTTTGGATGCTCCTCCTTTTTTTTTTTTTTGTAAAACTGATCTGTTTGCCCCCATTTGGGGTCTTTTGGAGCTAAGGACTATAATAAATTCAATGCCCAACCATGACTACAGACAGGGAAGATTAGTCATAGTGATGCCCCCTCCTACCACCCACCCCCCAAAAAAGTGTCAGTGAAGTATTTTTTTAATGCACCAAACAGAAGAGTTCAGAGGTAGACACAAACAAGGGAACTGTGAAACTATGTTAAATAAATCTAAGAATATAATCTCATTTGTGACTTAATACATCTTCCTCTCTTCTGTTCTTTATAAGTAGAAGTGTTAACATTTGTTGTAGTTTGTCAAATTCAGAATAATTAAAATAGGAATATATATCTATATGCAGATATGTATTTAAAAGATTGCATTAGCTTTTTTTAAAGGCTGCCACATCACATTGGTAACTTATATGGAGCTAGCAGTTCCCAGAGCTAACTCCTCCCCCCTGCCCCGCCCCAGCTTTTTCAGAACTTCTATCTAATCAAGCCTCCTCCATCCTGCACTTATAAAGGTAATTGTTTTGTACTTAAGTATGAGGGTTTCCCATTTATCTTCACTGAATTTTATCTTATTAGATAAAACCCAATGCACTAAGCTAACGAGATCTTTTTGGATCCTGACTCTCTCATCCAATGTGGTAGTTATTCCTTTCAGTTTTGAGTCATTTGTAAATTTGATGAGTATACCATCTATAGTTGAAAAAATGTTAAACAATCACAATCCTTGGGGTGCTCCACTGAAGACCTCCTTTCATTGTGACATTAAATGATTAACTACTACACTGAGACTGGCCATCCAATCAATTCTGAATGCATTTGATTATATTATTGTCTTATCTATACTGCTTTGTCTTCTCAAAAAGAACAGCCTGACATGCTATCAAAAACTTTGCTAGAAGTCTAGGTAACCCCTAACCACAGCATTCCCTTGATCCATTGTTTTAACAATGTTGTTAAAGAAGGAAATATGGTTAGTCTGGTGGGACCTCCCTCCTGATGAAGTCATCTTGGTTCTTGGCAATTACTACTTCCTTTTCTAGGCTACTTCTTTCATTTCTTTAATGATCTAGTCTAGATTTTCCACAGGAATTGTCTATGCAATAAATTCTGAATCTACATAATGGTATTATATGTCTAATCCATATCTTTCCAACTTTTCCACAAGAACAGAATGAGATCCTCTACGAAAGGCTTATGAAATTGTTTCTTGCTTTTAGCATCTACTACTAAAGCCAGCTTACGTCACTTCACTTACTCTTTTCATAATAATTTCATCACACCTATTTTAGGTCCACGTGATCCCAAGCACATAGCATTATGCGTAAGTTCCTTCATATCTCCTTTGTTAGCTAACCTGAGTAAATGAGGGAGCATTACATACTCATGGTCTTCGCTTCCTCAGCCAATTTCTGAGCTCAAAGATTCCAAAGCATTAAGTATGGAAGTAGAGGCAGGAGTGGGTATCTTCCTTCCCCCTACCAATTACCATCTCCTGATCCCTCCAAAGGAGGAAGTATTCCTAAAACACATCAGAAATGGAGCTTTTCCTACACAAAAAGATAAACCCAAGAAGCCAACTTTGAAGTAGCCACAGAATTGCCTAAATTTGGACACATATTTGGAAGGCATACAACATCCCACAGCAATCTTGAGCTCCTTGTAAAGAATACATGCATAAAGATCAAGCATGTCGAAGATGGCAACTGGAAAGTAGGGACTTGTGTGAGCTCCCCACCAGGTCCCACCAAACACCTATAAAAATGCCTCTGAATAAATTCAAGAGCTGAAGAACCCACAAAATAACAAAGGGAAGCAGGGCTCCAGCCCAGGAAAGCCTGGATGGTCACGGGGAAGGGTCTATCCCATGGAGCTGGGAGTGGAGAGGAACAGAGCCCAGCATGGGCTGCGTCAGGACCAACCAGACTGGGAGCCCGGCAGAACAGGCCACAGAGCCATGAATCATTGCGCTGTCGCAGTTACCAGACTTCTCAACCCACAAAAACCAAAGACAACAGAGAAGGTTAGTGGGTAGAACTTCTAAAACAGAGTGAAAGGAGTGTGCAGTCAGTCCCAGCCCCAGTCGCAGCCCCAGGGGCACAGAAGTGGTACAGCTCTGGGGCTGCTTCCAGCTGCAGTTACCTCCGGCCCCAGGCCCACCAGGTGGGAGGAATTAAGCAGTGGATCAGAGTAGGAGTGTAGAGCCTGCTTGAATCTGAGTCGAGGTGTAGTTGGTGGTTCTTGGGGGAGGAGGAGTGCTGGTATGGCAGAGTTTGCTGTGCAGTAGTAGCTCTGAAAACAGTAGCACAGGCCCCTAAAGCTTGGGACAAAGTACTCTCTACTCTACAAGCAGTCATACCTTTACAAAAAACTCAAGGGTCAAGTAGTTGGCTGGGAACATGGCCAGGCAGTGAAAACTCACTCAGATTCAGACTCAGACTTTGGAATCTTTCTTTGGTGACAAAGAAGACCAAAACATACAGCCAGAAGAAGTCAACAAAGTCAAAGAGCCTATATCAAAAGCCTCCAAGAAAAACATGAACTGGTCTTAGGCCACAGAAGAGCTCAAAAATAATTTGGAAAAGCAAGTGTGCCAGTAAGGC
>CM053623.1:225734531-225762764 GCA_028646595.1 Phalanger gymnotis
ATCAAAGCCATTGAAAACCACATCTTCAGAAGAGAACTTATGATGAAGCATGTTACTCATCCTCTGACAAAGAGGTGACTGACACAAGGTTCATAGACACACTCTTGGACATGGCACTATTGTTGATTTGCTTTGCCTCACTATGTTTATTTGTTACAAGTGCTTCCCACTCCCCATTCTTCTATCTCAGTTAATGCCAAAAAAAAAAAAAACCCAAGGCAGTGTGTGTGTATGTGTGTTTGTGAGTGCGTGCGCATGTGCATGTGTATTTTAAAGTTAAGGTATGATAATTAGAAAATACATAGGGTCTGAAAAGACAACAGACACATTTCACAAACAAAATTTCAATGTGTTCTCTCTCCCCCCCATGTCCCTAACCCCCATATATACATATATGTCTCAAAATCTCAGAAATCAATCTTCAGACAATCATGGAAAGTCAATGTCTACAAATTCATTGTTTGTGCTAACCAAATAAGAAGTGAAGCAAATTATACCTTGTAAACAAACCATGTTCTATAACAGGGCTGTCCAAAATATGGCCCATAGGCTATATGAGGCCTGCAGTGCGATTTTATGCAGCCTGCCTGTGGGCTTTAATTTTCACAAGTGAAAAAATAAAATAATAATTTCCATGGAATGCATATTAGATTTTTTTAATTCCATCATTAATAATCTTGTTGATGTTAATTTTCTTTGGTGTTTTTAAGCAGTATTACGGACGGAACATATCGCACGGCATTTTCAATCAATCTGTGGGATGTGTTCTATCTGTATGATGTAGACTAGTCAGTATGCACGTACCTTTATACTGTTGCTTTGTTGTTTTGTGTTTGCTTTCAGCACTTTATGCCTTTCCCTGTCATATTTATGATACGTGTCCTCCCACTTTCTATTAGTGCACTATATTTTTTATTCTGGGTGTGACCCTCGAATAATTATTTTATTTTAATGCGGCCCTAAGATAACCTAAGTTTGGACAACGCTGTTCTAAAATCAAAACTGTATAAAAAGAGATGGAAAACCAATAAGGAATTTCAGTGGATTTGGCTTATCTATATATATATATATGTTCAGGATAAAAGAACAGGTAGATGCTGTCAACTAACAAAATACAAAAGTTAGATTAATCTGTAGGAAGAAGGGAGAAAAGGGAAATGAAAAAAGAGATAGAAAGCACTTCAGAGAGAAGCGGGAGAGCTTCAGTGTGGCTTACACCAAGCTATTTTCCTTGACCAGAGTGTGTACTGTAACAGGAAAATATTCACTGAGACAAATAAGCAACGGATTACTGCATTTTCAAGTGGATTGTGGCTTGGTATGTTATTAAAACTCACTTGTGTTACATGTGAAGAATTTCTTTGAAAATGGTACTAAATAGATACAGTAATAATATAAAGTTGAACTATTTTATGCTGTCCCATTTGAATTTGAATTTTGCATATCACTAAGAAAAGCAGAAAAGCAGGTATCTCTTTTACTTCCCTCTTTTAAAAACTCTTGAGGAGCTAAGTAAATACCAAGAATCAATCAATTGACAATCCTTTATTAAGCCCAGACTATGTGCCAGGTACTGTGCCTAGGCTGGGGCTACAAAGACAATGATGAAAGTCTCTGCTCTCAAGGCTCTTATTTAATGGAAGCTCTCAAGGGGTTTCCATTAATAACCTTAAGATCACATCACAATCAGCTGTTGGAATTTTATCTCAAATATATAACAACTAGGTTTATATTTAGGCCAAGTGATAGAAATACTGGCTCTAGGCCTGAAAATAAGGAATGTTAAAGTGTTTGTTATTTCATATCCTTTTCATGTTCCAGAGGTCAAGAATCAGTCAATTTTAATGTTTCGAAAATTGTTATAGAACAACTTGCACATCACTTTAAAACCTGATGTGGAAAGATAGGGTAGAGAAGAGATTAAAAATGCTTTATACCATACAACATAAAGCACAAATAAACCTTATTTGAGCTGCATTTTCACAAATTTTTTAAAAGTTATTTATCACTGACTTGCTTCAGCTCTTTCTTACATATAACAGAGATTAATACGAGCTTATAGAGATGATTAAATATAGTAGCATCCATCAGTAGGGCAGGTAGGTGGAGAATGTGCCAGGCCTGAAGTCAGGAAGTCTAATCTTTGTGAGTTCAAATTTGGCCTCAGACTCTTACTAGCTATGTGACTGTGTCCTTAAGGCAAAATGGGCTCCTTAGCATTTGAGGAGTTTGGCTTTTGTTTACTTTGTTTACTGTGAAAGTACTTTCAGCTGTTAAGTGCTAAGCCCCAGGCCCAAAGCCCTATCAGGTATGAAACCTCTGTGGGTGTAGATTGATGATTTAAGAGGGGCCAACTCGGGAACCAATGGTCTCTGGTCTCTGGTCGTTGAGGCGGGGCTTGAGAATGCCAGAGGCTTGGCTGCGAGGAGAGAGGAGCTAAGAGACCAATTACAGCTGAAGTTGAAAAAATGCCGAAGCAGGAGACCTGTGTGAACCCAGAGGTGCGAGCAAGGACTTGAGGCCAGTAAATATGATTTGGCTAAATACTATCTTGTTTCTCTGTGGCCTCCTGGTTACTCTTGTGAGGCAGGCCTATTGGGCCTGGGGTTTTTTGGTCAAGATGTCGGAATGGGGAGGCTGGTTCGCGAATCTGTTGCTCTGGGGCCTAAATAAATGTTCTGAGGCTTTCTACTTAGAGAATCCCTCATACCTTGCGGTTTCGAACCATTCAAACATACATATAATTATATTTGAGATCATAAATTCGGCCTTCCTACTACAGTGACCTTGGTCAAGTCACTTTGCCTCTATTTCCTCATCTTTAAAATGAGCTGGACGAGGAAATAGCAAATCACTTCAATATCTTTGCCAAGAAAACTCCAAATGAGGGCACAAAAGAGTTGGATATGACTTAAAAATAACTGAGCACACACACTGAGCATCTATCAAGAGGCAATGTCTAGTATCTAACACTAAAATTATAAGCTGAATTTAGTTGAATAATTCAAGAAAGGGGAGAGGGGAAGGGAGACAGCTTGGCATAGTGAATAGAACTGGGTCTCAGTGTGGGTTCAAGTCTTACCTCTGAAACACGATTATATACCCTAGGGCAAGTCACTTAACTGTTTAGTAGTCTAGGCAACTCTAACTAAGGCTTGAAGTTGCAGAGAAAGTGTCCATTTACATTCATTGATGTACTTTCAATGGAAGAGCTACTTAATAATAATATCAGAAGTCTGAGTTTTTTTTTAAAGTAAGAACCGAGAGGAAAAAAATTCTTGAGCAAAAATATTTTTTAAAAACCCTACATAAAATATCAACCAAAAGCAAGTGTCATAAATCACAATGAAATTTACCTCTTGTGGAAGTTCTAGTTTAGAGCGATCGGTTCCTTCTTTTGATTGAAGTCCCATCAGATAAGGTACAGGAGCATCAAGAAAATGAAGGAGAGAGGCAGGAAGAATGGGAACATAGACATGTTGCCACTGAAACGGGAACAAAAGTGTGGTGATCCCTTCTGCTACTGTCATCAAGCGTTGATAATCTGAAAAAAAGAGAGAGAGAAAAAAGGTAAACTGAGTAAAAACAAATAGTTTTCATTGTATAAGCCTTGATAATACAGGGAGAATTTTTGTACTTATAAAATGATTCCTTACAATTACATAGTTAGCTAAGCAATTTCAGTTTAATTCTCCTTTATTTCGAAAGGCATTGCTATTACCACTACTAGCTAGTTTAAAACAAACAACCCCTTTTTACATTTGAACTTCTGGTTTTTAAACATAAGAAGATTAAGCATTATTGAAACCACTCCCTGTAATGCTCTTATTCAAAATATACAATGTTCATAGATATTTCCTTTGTTAATTTTTATGGTAGGAATTATTTTGTATCGTTAGGGCTAGCGGAGTTTTTTTTTTTTAAACAGAAAGTGTTACATTGCACTCCAGGAATGAAAGACAACCAATGAAAACATACAGAGGCTGAAGATGGAGGGGGTTTATGAAAGCAGTAACAAAGAGGCCAGAGTACCTAGATCATAGAATATGTAGAGAAGAATAAAGTACAACTGGAACAGAATAGGAAGAGGCCAGGTTGTGAAGGGATTTAAATGCTAAATATAGCATTTCACATTTGATGCTGTGTATAACAGGGAGTCACTAGAGTTTATTGAGTAATAAGATGACATGGTCATTCCTCCACTCTAAGAAAATCACTTGGGCAGCTAAGTAGATGATGGATTGAAGTGAGGAGAGACTTGACACAGTGAGACCAAACAGAAGACAATAGTCCTGGTATGATAGAATGAGGGCATGCAATAAGGTTGTGGCTGTGTAAGGAGACAGAAGTGTGTGTCTGTAAGACATGTTGGGAAGTTAGAAATGATAAGAAATTAGATTAGTGGTATGAGTGAGAGTGGGTAGATGAGGATGGCATTGAGGTTGCAAGCCTTGGGTGGACTGCCTCAATTTTTTTGGTGACGTATGGGGCAATGTCCTTAGCTCCCAGTGTTGGAAGAGAGAACACTTGAGAGAGTTGAAGGAGAGACAAGAATATTTTAAACAGCCACTGTGATGAGTGAGATAGTGAATTTTATTAATGAGGTACAAAAAGATTGCATTGCTGCAGCGAAGGCACAATAAACAAAATGTACCGTACCCAGTAAGGACAATTTCATGATTTCCTACAGCTTTGTTCAGCAGCACGTGAATAGGAGTGAAGGAAGCAAATGGTGGCAGTAATTCAAGGATGGAGTTTGGCAAGTCATAATTAGCTACAGGAAAATCAAAGGGAAGTATCCACTCTGTTTGAAAAGAGATTTCTATAACAATCATCTTAACTATACCATTTCAGTAAATTTCTTTTCTAAAAGCTATTCAAATTTTACTGGTTGATTAATAATGCCAGAGTGGGGGGTGGGGGGGTGGCTCATGAACAACAGCACTAGATAATGTGGAGGGGAATAGTAGCTAGCTACCCTCTGTGGGAACTATCTCACCAATGTGAATGAGAGGAGTAGGCCAGAGGATATATTTCAAAATCACAAGGAAAGACTACTTATGTCAGGTCTTCCAACAAACCATAAGCTATCTAAATATAAGCAATCTGAAGTTTTTCCCCTCATTAAGTTAAGGAAGGTATATATCACTTGGAGAGAGCCTAGAGGAGTGTAGTAGCAATTTGGATTTGGAGATCTTTCCCACCCATTAATAGGCCATGTGACCTGACCACAGGAAGCCTAAGTTACATGGTGGGAAGAGCTTCCTGACAGGAAAAGTAAGTTATTTCACAGGAAATGCAGGGAGAAAGAGAGCAGTTATGGCTGCTAATGGCTGCCATAGTGATAGTTAGAACTGAACAGGTTGACTTAGCTGTACTGTGAGTTTGTTTTGGGGAACATCCCAGCAGGGGGTCAGAGAGGTTTTGGGATGGAGAGGCTCCATGTTACGATATTATGTATTGAATCTTTTACTGCTCTGACAGATTGGATAAATGGCTTGTGGGATATGGTTCTCTGGTATCTGAATAGAGTCTTATATACTTTGTGATACAGAACTACATAGGCATTTTGACGATTATCATCTATATTGTTATTATTGCCATACTGATTCAAGGAGGATAACAAAAATAATAAATGGTTTGAGAAATGTTTTTTTCACAAAAGATAAAGAAATTGTGGCTACCTCAGGAAAAAAAAAAGATAAGGTAATATGTGGGGAGATATACTACAAGGCAGGAATTGAAAGGCTGTGGATAATAGCAGGTACATCTACATATATGAAAGAAGAAAAAATAAGAATTTAATTTAGTCATTAGTGACAACTTCCTCCCCATAAGAAATTTAGGCACTATAATTTGTTATCAGGGAAATTTATAATTTTTTCTTAGAAATTTTTTTAAATAGTAAATTTAAGAAAGTATTATTATCTGATAGCAAGTCTGTCCATAAGCAAAAACACTGTCAACACACAAAAAAGTTGGATCATTATAAACATATTTCACTTGGCTTGTTCTGCTGACTCATAATTTAATAAAGAAAAAGAAAAAAAGGTAAAATGGTAAAATAGGCTTGATGCCAATGCCCATATATTTAGTGAATCATCTATGATTCTGTAACCTAAGTACCAGATAACAAAATACTTATGTACATTTCATGAAATATTGTTTGGAGAAACTGCTATTCTAGGTATTCATATTAACATTTTTATGAGGCTTTCAGTTTTTTATTTTTTCTTGAATTTAGCAGAGTAAGCAAGCCAACATTCACAATTCACAATAAATGACAAGAAATGCTGCTTCTGGGACAACATCAAATACCTATGTTCTTTGATAATCTGATTAGAGAAATCTTTTCTTGGGATGCTAAGTCATAGAAGGCCATAATCAACAGGGTTATTACTTCCTTAGTTTCTTGACCTATAAGTACATGCAAGGCTTCAAATGAAAGTTACTGTGAAGATAATCCCCTCACCTCAGTAATCAAATCAGATGTAGGACTGTAACAACTATTTCACTTGTATTCTCTTTCTTTCCCTCCTCTATTTAAATCTTCTTCCATAGTGACCCCGAAAAAGGAAAAAGACCCAAATGTGTACAAAAATATTTATAACAGCTTTTTGTGGTAGCAAAGAATTGAGAAGATGACCATCAATTATAGAATGGCTGAACAAGTTGTGACATATGACTGTGATGGAATTCTACTGTATCAGAAGAAATGATGAGCAGGATAGTTTCAGAAAAACCTAGGAAGATTTATATGAATTGATACAAAATGAAGTGAACAGAGACAGGAGATCACTGTGGACAGTAACAGCAATACTGTAGTGTTGATCAATTGTGAAAATCTTAGCTACTTTGATATAAGACAATTCTGAAGGCCTCATGATGAAAAATGCTATCCGCCTCCAGAGAGAACTGATACATCACTCTGAGTGCAAACTGAATTGTAATTTTATCACTTTCTTTATTTTTCTAGTTTTTTTTTTTGCAACATGCTAATATGGAAATACGTTTTGCATGATTTCACATGTATATAATTGATATATTATTTGCCTTCTCAGTGGGTTGGGGAGGGCTAGAGGGAGGTAGAGAATTTGGAATGCAAAATTTTTAAAAAGAATGTTAAAAATAAATAAATTATGATGTATATTTTAAATCTTCTCTAATATCTTAGATCTTTCAGGAAGAGATCCAAAGTCTTTTGCCTAAGAAGCTACAGAATTAACTATTTCATATAGCTCTGTGCAAAACAGACCTTATGCCAAAAGCATTTTGGAATGTGCATTTATGAAGCAGTAAGGTTTATAAAAGATGCTATTAACTAGGATGATAAAATGTCCTTGAATTTCATGGCTGTTGTATCATTCTCTCACTTTTATTATGAAAGAAATGGTTACTTGTTCACTCACTTACCAGCTATCACTAGGAATTTTTTTTCCTCTTAATTTCTATCTTTCCAAAGTTATTCTCACCTTATGAGGTAAGAAAGAGAAGTAAGGGAAAGTAGAAGTAAGGCAAATTGCCACAACTTCCTTTCATTTTTTTTAATAACATAAAACTGTCTCTACCATACACTTAGTTTCCATTCATGCAAAAATAGATAAATATTTTACAAAATACTAGAGAAACTTAGGCAAGTATTTTAAAACTCATTATATGACTGCTTCTCTTAAGTATAACAGCAAACAAATCTGTAGTTTACAAAAGTGTAATATGAAAAGCTGACAAGTCAGAAGTTACCATCATCAGAAAAATTTTAAAATTACTAGCAAAACAAAAGTGAATTAAATGATATTTAAGATTTTACATTATATCCATCAAATTAAGAGATAACAACAGATGAAAAGAATCAATGCTTAAGCATTGATTGCGTGAAGGCAGAATGGGTTTAAAAAAAAAACTGATGCCTTTTGTTTTTTATACCACATTCATTTTCCAATATACCTTCTGCTACCACACCTGCCTCTGCATCCTGCTCTTCACCCCCAGCCATAGAACCCTCCCTTGTAACAGCAAAACACAGTTAAATAAAACTCAATGACACAGTGTGGCACCAAGCATTGCAGTATTTCCCTACCTTCTCTCCACCATGAGGAGATTTGTTTCATTATTTATCCTCTGGAAGCAATATAATTTTTTGTGTTTAAGCTGAATTCAGTTGCCTTGTACACTAATACATTTTGATTGAAGATATAAATGATTCAAGTGCTTTGGAAAACAATTTAGAATTACACAGGAAAAGTTACCAAACTTTAACTTTTACTGGGCATCTGTCCCAAGGGAGACAAAAGAGAGAGAAAGAAGGATCTGGAAATGGGAAAGAGAGGATGCTCGTCTTTTGGAAAGTGAACAAAATATGGTATGTGGGCCTAAAGGAATATTATTCTGCTAAAAACATGCAAGTATGAGAAAGTAAGAGAAATATGGGAATGTTTATATGAATTGATACAGGATATAGGGCTGATATAGGAAAACAATATACAAAATCATTACATTAATATTGATCAAGACAACCCTAAAAGGCAGCTGATATGAAACTCAATGCAATCACTAATTTCTATTCCAGGGAATACTCGATGAAACATACTTTCTTCTTGGCAGAGAGGGGGCAAATCTTTGGATGCAGGATGCTGTGAAAGGTTTTCAGATCCAGTCACTGTCTTAGTTTTTGTTTAATAATTTTTCTTTGTGAGGGAGGGTATTATTAGAGTCAGGACACACCAAGAAATTGTATGATGTAAAATAAATCAAAAGACATAAAAACTCACCTTGCGAATATAAGAGTATCTGCATTTCTAGAAGAACACATGTGAAAACCTGAACAAGATTCTCCAATCCTAGAAGTTCAAAGACTTCCCAAAGAGGATAATCTGAAAGTGGGAGTTCATTAGGTCCAGGCCTCTGGCAAATGACAGGCTCATAAACACCATAAAATTTTAATGATCTCCCTGGAGGTGGAAGGGGCACCTCATAAAGAATGTTATGGATATAGCTCTCAAGAGGCAAGGGTGGAGGTTGCTGGGAGCTAACTGCCTTATAGAGCTGAAGGAGAAATTTCTTGCAGGCTTGCATGAATGGTAGTGGAGTGATCAGACATATACTTTTTGAAACATACAGTGTATCTCTGCTGATGTCATAAGAGTTGTATCTCTGGAGCTTAGAAAGTGAAGTTGCATCTCTCTCATCAATATTGCTTGTGAGGGAATCCATACTGCAAGAAGATGAGGCATAGACACTACTGTAATGTTCTGCATTATGCATCTGGTAGAGTGTATGCATTGCTGTGCAGATCTGCTTACTGGTAACTTCTTCATAAAAAGTAAGAACAAAACCATATGTGCGAGAACCATCTTCCCTGGTAATTATAAACGAGTGAAACTGAGGGTCTTTGTTATCCATTTGAGTTCTGAAGGATAGTCCTTTAGGCATACAAAGCTGTGGAAAAAAGAAAACACAATCAGAATCTACAAATACTGTTATCTCAAAACAGATCTGCAGATCTGTTGTTCTTAAAGAGCTAGGAGTGAAATGTCATTTTATCTACCATTAACACTACTGCAGTTAAAAGCAATTTTCATTTTACTTAAAAATGAAATTATTTTTTAAGGAATATAGGCAACATGAAAAACCACCATGGAGTGAGAAAACAGAAATAACATTAAATAGGGGTTAGAAGATCTAGGTTCTACTCTTAGCTTTACCACTTACTAATCATGTTATCTAGGGCAACTTAACATTTCTAAGCCTCAATTATCTACACCAATAATGTAATAATCCTGCTCTGACTGCATTAGGTTGATGATCATGATGAACAAGAGTGAACACAAAATATTTTTGATTTGTAAACAGCGATAAGGTTCTGAAGAATAGATGTCATTGAAAGGGAGAAGATTTGACATTTTCCCACATAAAATGCTGAACTAGGGTAATGGTAAGGGTCACTGGAGAGGAGTGGAGCCAAGATGGTGGAAAAAAGGCAGGGACTTGCCTGAGCTCTCACAAATTCTCCTCCAAACAACTTAAAAATAATGCCTCAAAATGAATTGTGGAGCAGCAGAATCAGCAAAGGATATGATGAAGCAATTCTCCAGTCCAAGACAACTTAGTATCTTCTTAGACTTTAGACCTTGTCAGGAAAGGTCTGTTGCACTGGGGTGAAAGTGGAGCACAGACCAGTGCAGGGAAGGAAGGCCCTGGCAAGTGTGCAGCAGTCCTTGAGGGCAACTGAATAAGCTTCCAGAACTCTCAGCCCACAGATAGCAAAGGGGTCAGACAACTGATCAGAAGGATAATAGAGGGGTCCATTTGTTGACACTGGGTATAGGACTTTGTTGCATTGCCCATATGCAGATGTGGGTCACAGTCCAAGGGTGAGATTACAAGGGCCCCTTAGTTGGGTGCAAGACCCTGTTGCACTGCCCATTCAGGACTTAGATCACATTCCCAGATAAGGAAAAGTACTAGCACACTAGAACTCCTGGACTCAGGGACCATGGTTAAAATTCTAGGGCAGAAATGACTGCTTGTGGTTGCTCACAGACTAGAGCAGAGGCCACAAGAGCAGTAAATACACTGCTCCTTAGATCACACCAATTTGGAATCACTGAAAATTTACAGACCCCCAGAACTAGCTCTGCAAACAGCTGCACAAAAAACCTGAAGCTTAGTACAGTGCTCCCTTCACTCCAGTAGCAGAGCCCAACTTTAACATAAAGTTAAAAGTCAAGAAATAGGCTAGAAAAATAAACAAGCAACAACAACAAAAGAACCTGAACACAGAGTTACTATGGTGACAGGGAAGATAAAAACATATTCAAGAAGACAACAAAGTCAAAACTGTTACATCCGCAGTCTCAAAGGAGAATGTGAATTGGTCTCAGGCCCAAAAAGTTATTCCTGGAAGTGCTCAAAAAGGATTTTAAAAACCAAATGAGAGAGACAGAGGAAAAATTGGGAAAACAAAGGAGATTGATGTAAGAAAATCATGAAAAAAGAGTCAACAGCTTGGTAAAGGAGGCCAAAAAAAATACTGAAAAAAAGAAAACCTTAAGAAACAGCATAGGCTAAATGGCAAAAGAGGTACAAAAATCTAACAAAGAGAAGAAATCCTTAAAAAGTGGAATTGACCAAATGGAAAAAGATATACAAAATTTTATTGAAGAAAAGAACTCCTTAAAAAATAGAACCGGACACATGGAAAATGATGTACAAAAATTCCCTGAAGAAAAGAACTCCTTAAAAATGGCCAAATGGAAAAGAAGATACAAAAACTCAATGAAGAGAATAATTCCTTAAAAATTAGAATTGGGCAAATAGAAGCTAATGTATCCATAAGACACAAAGAAACTGTAAAAAAAAAATAAAAGAAAGAAAAAATAGAGGAAATTAAGAAATTTCTCATTGGAAAAACAACTAATCTGGAAAACAGATTGAGGAGAGATAATTTAAGAATTAGTGGACTATCTGAAAGCCATGATGAAAAAAAGAGCCTAGGCATTATCTTTTAAGAAATTATCAAGGAAAATTAACCTGATATATCCTCAGACCAGAGGATAAATAGAAATTGATAGAATCCACTATCACCTCCTGAAAGAGATCCTGAAAGAGATGCTTGAACCTTACTCTCACTGGAATCTGCTCAGAGGGAATAACATTCATACTCAGTTGGGTACAGAAATCTATCTCACCCTACAAGGAAGTAGGAGGGAAAGGGAAAGAGAAGGGTAGGAGTGGGGGGTAGAGCTGATAGAAGGAAGGGTGAATTGATGAAGGTGGTAGTCAGAAGTAAAACATTTTGAGGATGGACAGGGTGAAAGGAGAGAGATCAGGATAAACAGATGGAAAATAAGAATATACGGTAATCATACATGTGAAAAAATTTCTACAGCAAGTTTCTCTGATAAAGGACTTAATTCTCAAATATATAGAGCACTGAATTAAGTTTATATGAATAGGAGTCATTCCCCGCTTGATAAATCGTTAAAGGATATGAGTAGATAGTTTTCGGATAAAGCAATCAAAGTTATCTATAGTCATACAAAAATGCTCTAAATCATTATTGATTAGCAAAATGCAAATTAAAATAACACTGAAATACCACCTCACACCTATCAGACTGACTAATATGACAGAAAAGGAAAATGACAAATATTTTGGAGGGGATGAGGGAAAATGGAGAAACTAAAGCACTACTGGAGTTGTGAACTGATCCAACCACCCTGAAGAACAATTTGGAACTATTCTGAAAGGGCTATAAAGCTGTGTATACTCTTTGACCCAGAAATACCACTACTAGGTCTGTATTCCACAGAGATTTAAAAAAAAGGTGGGGGGAAGGATCAATATGTATAAAAATATTTATAGCAGTTCTATTTGTGTGACAGCAAAAAATTGGAAATTGAAGCGATGCCTATCCAACAGTGGATTGGCTGACCAAGTTGTAACATATGATTGTGAAGGAATACTATTGTATTATAAGAAATGATAAGGAGAATGCTTTCAGAAAAACCTGGAAAGACTTACATGAACTGAAGTAAAGTGAAGTGATCAGAACCAGGAGACCACTATAGAGAGCAACAGCAATACTGTATGATGATCAACTGTGAATGACTTAGACAGTCTCAGCAATAAAATGATCCAAGAAAATGCTGAAGGACTTATGATCAAAAATGCTATCTACCTCCAGAGAAAGAACTGATGGAGTCTGAATGCAGATTGAAACATACTTTGAAAAGCTTTTTCTTTTTTTGCTGTGTTTTTTTTTACATGACTAATGTGGAAATATGTTTTGCGTGACTGCACATGTATAACCTATAACAAATTGCTTGCCTTCTCAACGATGAGGGAGGGATAGAGGGAGAGAATTTGGAACTTAAACTTTTAAAAAATGACTTAAAATCATTTTTATATGTAATTGGGGAAAAATAAAATATTAACTACAAAAAATAGAAAAAAGCATCAATGCCTACTTTTTTTTACATTATGGTACTTATTTACAGAAAAATAAACTCTGAAAATATCTTGTACAGTGACTAAAATAGAGGAATAGAAACATGAAATTGCAGATCTGTTATCAAATGAGGAGGAACAGTGAGTATCTTTCTAGAAGGGGCCTAGTTAATGACTCTATGACCAAGGACATGAGGATTGTTAAGCTTTGCTTGGTAATTTTTCCAAGGGGCTTTAATGAGCCAGACACGACATGTGAAAAGAGCCTTTCTTCAGAAAAAAGTTTGCTCAGGAATGAACATGGGTCAGTTTGGGCCAAAGGTTGGGGATTTTAGTGAAAGAGATCACCACAGCCCTCTGGACCAGTGTATTTTTACATATAAATGTTTGTATTAATGAAAAGTTAAAGATGCCATCCCTCCCACAATGATGATTATCTTATATTTTGTATTGGAGAACTATCCTAAAGGAATTTCCTGAAACATTAGGATAAAAAAGTAGCAATGATGGGATTATCTGATGCCTTTCTGGAAATGATGAGATGAAATAGGCTGGTCAATGAGATAATGAAACTCAAATAGGCTGGTCAATGAGATAATGAAACTCAAATAGGCTGGTCAATGAAATAATGAGACTAATAGTGGCCCCTCCACCCTGGGCCAATGGGCTGACAATAAAATAGTGATGTGCCTACATATGTGCAAAGCTCTGTTCTATAGCCCCCTTGCCTACATGCCCCTAGTTACCTCTTCTTTCTGTCCCTGATTACCTTATC
Organism: Phalanger gymnotis; assembly: GCA_028646595.1. Lineage (NCBI taxonomy): Eukaryota > Metazoa > Chordata > Mammalia > Diprotodontia > Phalangeridae > Phalanger > Phalanger gymnotis. Next base: position 225,748,255 of record CM053623.1, read on the forward strand.
TCCCCACTTACAGCAGGTTTTCCTCCCGTAGCTTCTCCTGGCTAGTATGCCTTTCCCTTAAGGAGATGCCTCCCTTAATTAAACTGCTATCATCTTTAGGGGGCTACTTCTATTAAGGGGCTGTGACTTCCCTTAAAGGAGGAGCCTGCTTGGTATGTTACCTGCCTTTACTTGATGTGGAGATGGCCTGAGCGAATTCTTTTGAGATGACACCACGGCACACACATACACACCTTGCACATCAACAATTTGGTGACCTTCCACTTTGTCAGTAAGAGAAGAAAGGAATGGAAATTTGGCCAGTCCAATGGCTGGGCAGAAAAAGGCTGAAGGAGAAAGTGAGAACTCTAGAGAGTGAGGGAGCTAAGAAGTTCCTTGTGTTTCTTTCCAATATTACTTCTGGTCTAATTTTTTTTTTCTTGCTAGTCTCTACAGCATGATCTTCTGCTCCTCCGGAGGATTAAAGACAGAATTGCACCTTTTACATTTCAAGTTCGGGCCAAGATTTGATGATCATAAAGGGCAGGTCAGTCTTTAAGTGACAAAAGGTGCAATCTGTTAACAACCAATGACTCACTGATGCCTCCTTTTCCAAAATCTGTTCTTCTGGAAGGAGCTGGCAGGGGTGAGCGCAGGGCAGTGCTGGGGAGAGGGAAACAGGGCATCATTATCCCCTTCCAAACAGGCAGGAAGAAATAAAGTATAAATTAATAATTGTTATATTAAGGTCTTCTTAAACAGTGGGTATATTTGTTTGCTTTAAGTAAAGCACAAGAATTTCACTTGTGTTTGAGGACGAGTGAATTGCTTTCCTTGAACGTCTATGTACTATCAAGTCTTCATTAAACATTCTATAAAAGACTGGTAGAAAATAATTTCCATTCTATTGAATGAGACTGAGCTAGCCCAATGCTCTATCAGCCACTTGCTGAAAGGTTCAACTTGCTGTCTGGGAAGAAAAATCAAGTGAACCTTCAAATCCTTTTCTGAAAGACTGTTCAGAACAAACGGTTCCTAATGTACACTGCTCTAAGCCTTTGCTCCAACTTTTCTTGCTTAGAATCATATGCCTTCCCAAAATGCTCTGTAATTTCCTTAATAGCAGTTCTCCATCTCACAGTGAACATATATTCTCATCTATACCTTCTCAAATCACTACACCATTGAAGAACAAAAACAAAAACAAAATCCATTGCAGCCTAGGAAAGGCATTTAAGATACTAGGTAGGAGTTAAGGGATTTTGTAAAGAGATAAAACAAATTAGCTACAAATTAGGGGAAGAGATGAAGGCAGGGAAAAAGGCTCAGAACTTATCCTAAAATTATCAAGGGAGACAATAAAAGTATTTCTGTATTTCTGTTGATCAGAACAGCCCTTGTATCAGAAATTTTGCCACATAAAGTATACTTAGTAGCTTTACCACCAGGGTCTCCTCAGGGGTGTGTGGGAGCCAGCTTGTACCACCTCAGGAGAGCTGATTGTTAAATTTTCAGTGTAAGCATTTATGCCTCAAAAATTGGCAAATGCTACAAATCAGGAATTATTTTGTTGATTAGACTTAAGAAAGTGTTTGAGAAAATGATTAAACTTAAAAACAAGTCCTGTATTTTCAGAAAGCCAGCTGTTAAGTATTTACCAGCTTACTTCTAGGTCTGTTTTCTTTCATAACCCACTAAAAGAGGTTTGTTCAAGAAATCTTGACAGACGCTCATGAAAATATGACTCAACAATTTCTGCATATTTGCCTACATAACAGCAGTTTTAATGACCTCTTCCACAGTTGCTATAGTTATCACTATTGTAATTTTAAGAAGCAAGTAGAGAGAATTAAGGTCACGGAAGCAGCAAGATGGAGGATTAAACATTTTCTCTGATGCTCTTGACCTAACAAACCTCTCCAAATTTGGAATTATGTGAAAAAGATATAGCAATTCCAACTATCTCTCCAGTCTAACTGTGCTTCTTAAACTGTGGGTCATGACCCTATCCCATATTAGGTCATGACCCACAGTTTAAGAAGCACTGAAGGGGCAGAGAGTGGAAAAAGTTTGAGAAGCCTTGGTCTAGAAAACCAAGAACCCAGATGACACAACAATTCAAAAAGCAGAGCAGAGAAGAATAATTATTTACCCTCAATGTGCTAAGCACCTCCTCTCCCATTACCCACAACACTCAGGGAACAAGGCTGCACAAACCTACCCACAGCCTATGGATTCACAACAGGAGTCAACCCTACTTTCAGTGCCTCAGAAATCCAAAAGTCAGAACATAGCTGAGCTGCAGAAAACAGTGGGCAGCACTTTGCTACAGCAGAGCTCAGCCAGAGAACTGAGGAATTGGGGTAGGACATGTGTCCCTATTGGAAGGTTTGTCATTTCACTAAGCTTGAGGGAAAGGGCCCCAGTATGCAGCTCCAGAACTCGTTTAGGGCAGTTAACCATGAATTGTCCAATGTGAGAGAAGTCTGAGAAAGGGAGGTCTCAGAAAGTGATATTGAGCTATAAGAAAAAAAAAAAAGACTGAAATTACCAAATATCCCAGGAGGAAGAAAACTCAATTAAAGACCTTGTACATAAGGTGATAAACCAACAAGAAGATCTTATTAACATCAAGAAATATGGCCTCCAGATCAACTAAAGAATACAGATATCTATAAGTAAATATTGCAAGACAAAAAAGTAAATCGAGACTGTTTGAAGCAGAGGACAATGTGGATTTCCAAGAAGAGCACAGAATAGCAGAATGTTTCTGAATGATTCAAAGAGAAATAAGAATTGTGAAAGTAGAATTTATGGCTTGTACAGAAAAAATAATTGGCAATACAGAAAAACTTGAATCCATGGTAGGAAGTCTCACCAAATAAACAAAAAAGAAAATAACTGATTGGGAATACAAATGCATGGAAACGAAGTATAATATAGAAGAAGAAAAGCAAAAAAAGCAGTAATATTAAAAGAAAGATAATGGAGGTGGAGTCAAGACAATGGAATAAGAGGAAGCATTATATACTGTCTTTCCCACCAAATCTCCTCCAATCAGATGTATAAAATGCCCCAGACTGAATTCTCATAGGGAAATCCCAGAAAAAAAAAAGTCATAGTGAATCATTTTTCTACCCCAGATAGGCTAAAGAAAAAGGGGTCTGGCTAAAAGTACAACCAGCCCAGAGCACTCCAGAGCTCAGAGACTAAAACAGAGCCAAGACTAAGCACCAGGGCAGGAAGCACTGGGGCAGAAAGAACTGCTAGATTATTTAGATAAATACTAAATGCTGATGGGATGCTTGTGCTTGGACCCTAATTCTAATATTACATCTCCCCTTAGCCTCTGCTTGGGTGCCTGTACCTGAACTCCAGTTCTAAAATCAATGGCTTCAAAGCATTGGCCCTAGCAGTCTCTCTCTCTACCTAAAGGGCAGTGTGCCCCAAACTTATTTCTGCTTCTTCCTCTGTAAGCAGCTATGCCCAATTATAGATTGATTCTGGATGCTGATAATTGACTATATGCTGAGTCTAACATATATCCTAGACATAGTCAAATATATACTCCCCTACATTAATCTTGACTAACAAGACATGTGATGGAATCCAGCTGGATATTACCAGGCAGCCATGAACTTTTGGTGACTTAGTGAAGCTTCACAGTCAAAACCACACCTCCACCTAACCCCCCACCCCCCCTGCTGTGGGCTATTTCCCAGTGAACTCTGGGTAAGATACCTGCACAGTAGATACAAAAAGTACATGTTCCTTTAAGAACTGACCACCCCTAACCACTTCCTAATCCCACCCCAAAACACCTAATTGACAGGGTTCACCCCTAAATCTTGTACTTAAATTTTCCCTGTAGCCCTGTAAGGTTGCGGGTTCCCTAAGAACTCTTGCCTGCTCTAAAGTGTAATAAATCTTTGCCTCCTTGACTTAAAGTATGCTTGGGTCCTCGAATTCATTCCAGGTGAGCTGGGAACTTTGGTTTGGGATTCCTACATCTCTGGGTTTCTTTTCTCCCTCAACAATATCACAATCTCATCATTTGTTGAATTATGCTTATTAATGGGTAATATTGATAATATTGATCAATGTTAATTATTGCTTATACAATTTTTGAAATTTATTTTAATAGTATTGTTTATTAATAATGATATTAATAATAAATAATTTAAGTTAAATAAATAAATGAATCTACTAGATTATTTAATTTATTGTTCTGTTATGATTTTTTAAAAATATCTATCTATTTGATTTAAGTTATCTATTTTATTGGCATACGATGGGACAAAATTTTTCTGAAAGTTTTTTTTATTAAATCTTAAGATACTGTGAATTCTTTTTCATTTTTAATAAAATCTGTTATTCCTTTCCTTTTTAACTTGTTTATTTCATTAATTTTTCCTTTTAAAAAACAGCTCATGGATTTACTTATCAATTAAACTTTTTTTTTGCTTACAATTTTGATAATCTCTTCTTTGAATTGTATTGGGTCTGTCTGTTGATGTTTGTAATTTGTTTGTATTTTGCGCTGAAGTTCAGGGTGCTGGTCTTTTCCCCTGAACTAAGTGAGTGATATTTGTATGCTGAATTAAAGTAAGCTTGTCAACCCCTTAACATTGCTTTCCTTACTAAAGCAGATCAAAAGAACACGTGCTTTTGCAGTGTGTTGGCAGCTTTCTTGGTGCTGGTTGTTGGCGGATCTTACACCCCCACAGAAGCTGCTAGCCGGATTGTTGACACAGGCAACAATCTCATCATTTCCAATTTGGCTGCGGGACTTCACCATGCTCACTACCACCACCACCATCACCACCTCCAGATATCCTCCCTTCCTCCTACCTCCTACCTACGTTCCACTTTTTAGCTTCTTTTTATATACTGTTTTCCTCTATTGGATTGTGAACTCCTTGAGAGCACAGACAGTCTTTTGCTTTTCTTTGTGTCTCCGGTGCTTAGTACGGGGCCTAGTACATAGTGTGTGGGTCTGAGACCACTACTCACATTAAAAATAGACAGAGATCATTCTTGAGAAAAGGCAAAAAGGAATTTATTGCTTTCTCATGAGGAAGGACACACCCCAGCATGGCCCAAGATGATACCAGCAGTGTGTGTGTGTCTTGCATACAGCTCAAAGTAAGTTATATAGACCCTAACACAGAGTTCCCCCCACCCCGCACTGGCTCCTCTTCCCATTGACTGGGTTTGGAGCTCACATTCTAAATGCAGAATCTTTTCCCAGCAACAAAGAACCAAGAACAAAAAGACAGGTGTGAAACCAGGAACTAGTATTCAGAAAAAAGGGAGTAAAAGCTAGATAAACAGAACCTTGCAGGTGTCTGTCTACTGATGTAATTTCTTATCTGTACTTTCTCAGCAGAGCAGTTTCTAAAAATATAGAAGGAATGCAGGATGGGGTGGATGGTAGGAGAGGTAAGGTCTTGTCCCACACTGCGGGGGCTTCACTATTTCATCACTCTACTCAATAGTAGGCATTTAATAAAGGTTTACTGACTAACTCTTTCTCTTTCAGTTCTGGCTCTTACACTTCCTTCAGGACTCAACACAAGTACCAACTCCTATGAGGAGTCTTTTCTGATTTCCCTAGTGGTCAGCAGCCCCTTCAAAATTTAGGTATTCATACAAAATAAACATGAAGTATTTACTTATCTGTGTGCATGATGATACCTTGAAATCAGGTATTGCATTAGTTTTACCTATCTTCAGTACCTAGCACAAAGGTTGGCATATAATGAGCAATTACTAAATGCTTAATGAAGTGAATTGCTTAGTTCTAGTTGATGTTTTAGCATTTATGTGTTGATTAACATAAATTCTTATAAAATAACAGTATAAGAATTATGATTAAAAAGAAAAAAAAGTGAAACTGGATGTCCAACAGACATCTTGAATTCAACATATCCTAAGCTGAACTCATTCTCCTTTCTCCTAAACCCTCTAAACCTCTTCTACCTTCACCATTACTCTAGAAAGCAACGCCATCCTCCCAGTCCTTTGCTCACAAACCTAGGTGACATCCTTGACACCTCCCTACTCCTGCCCGCCCTTCCCACCCCCAAAATATCCAATTTGTTGCCAAAGTCTATTGATTTCACCTTGGCAACATCTCTCAAATATGCCCCCTTCTCTGACACTGCTACCACTCTGGTACAGGCCCTCATCATCTCACACCTGGACTATAGCAATAGCCTGCTGTTTAGTCTGTCTGCCACAAGTCTCTCCCCATTCCAGTCCATCTTTCATTCAGCTATCAAAGTGATTTTTCCTAAAGCACATATTTGACCATGTTACTTCTCTACACAATACACTCTAATAGTTCCTTAACACCTCTAGGATCAATAAAAAATCTTCTGTTCAGTATTCAAAGCCCTTCATAACTTGGATCCCTCCTACTCTGTCTTCTTACACCTTACTCTCTTCCATCTACTTTTTGATCCAGTGACACTGGTTTCCTGGCTGTGCCAAGAACAAGGCATTTCATCTTTTGGCTATAGGCATTTTCTCTGTCCCTTAGAATACTCTTCTTCCTCATCTTCACCTACTGCCTTCCCTGACTTCCTTTATGTTCCAACTAAAATCTCATCTTCTACATGAAGCCTTTCTCAAGCCCTCTTAATTCTAGGGTCTTTCTTCTATTAAATATTTCCTACATATCCTGTATATAGCTTGTTCATATGTACTTGTTTACTTGTTGCTTCCCCTATTACAGTGAGCTCCTTGAAGGCAGGGACTGTCTTTTGCTTCTTTTTCTATCCCTAGTACTTAGCACAGTTCCTGACACATAGCAATCACCTAATAAATGTTCACTGACTGACAGAAGATAAATACATACCATATTAACTGCATCTTGATCAAAGGGGTTCCATTCTACATTGTGAGGATAGTGGGCCAAAACTTTGGACTTGAAAGTTCTTCTCAAGGGACTTTGGTCAAAGTTTTCTCCTAGGAAGAAACAAACAAGTTTTTGTGAACAACTAGAGGCTTTAAAAAACTTTGGCATTTGCTCTATCGTGATAAAGTTGTGTTAGCTACATGAACATTAAAAGTTTGTATTTAAGTGAAAAAAATGACAGCTTAAAAAATCCTGAAAAATCCAAAAATCTAAAAATGTGTTCAAGATATAACATAAATATATTGTCTTTTCCAAGACTTTCTATAAACAAATATGCATTGAATTTTATAAATCATTAAAGAAATACTCTGAACTAATTATAAACTTGATAAATTTTCTCATTGTTCTGAACTCTTATTAGATTACAGACCTGTAATATTACAACACAACAATAAAAGGAATTGGTTTTGAGTTACTGCTTAGTATCATTCTCGACAAATACTGCTATTAAAAAAATCATACAAAGGAGGTTATGGGAATATTAACATAGGAGTCATACAAGTACTCCATCAAGCCCAAGACTGAACAAAAATAAATCCAGAAGTCTATGGGTCTCAGAAAACTGGTCTGACCATAAAAACCAGCATAGATACAGGTAAATAAGCTGAAAGCCTGCCAGCATGAATCAATGATATGGCAGAGGCACTTGAAGCCTGTAGCAAGCTCTACCTAGGGATAGGAAAACTGGAGTGCTAAAGACAAGGAAGCTTTAGGGTAGTTTGAAACCTGAAGCACTCTGACCATTTTCACCAACATCTAGTCTGGGAGCCAGGAACACTCAGACCAGAATAGTCCATGGGTACTGGAAGTTCATAGCACTTAGACCTGGGAAAGGGGGAGAAGAGCCCTGAAAACTATCAACATACTGAGCACAGATAAATCAGAGGAAGGAGACTCTAGAAAATTCAAGTCAGAACCAAAAGGACCTGACACACCATCCAAAAGTAAGAAAGGAAATGGCACTTGGCAAAATGTCCCAGATCAGAAACAAGCCAGCCAAGATGGTGGAGTAGCAGGAAGAAGTATAGCTGAGCTCACTCCTACAACTACTCCACAAAGAGCATTCTAGAAAATGTACCAGATTGAGCCCTGACTGGGAAATCAAAGAAAATAATCACAGAGTGTCAGTTTTTTCAAGCCAAGCCAAGCATATGGAGCCAGAAAGAGATGTCTGCTGACACTGGAAACTGGGATAGACAGAAGTGGGCATATAGAGCCTTCCAATCCAAGGTAAAGCAGCGCCTTCCACAGCTTGTAACAGGGCAAGAAAAAGTCCCAGGCACAGACTGGGTTGGGGGTGAGGGGATAGACTTTGTACAAGGAGCAGGAACAAGTGCCAATTGGTAGCTCTGTCACTCCCTACCCATTGCCGGGTATACAGGATAAAGTGAGGAGGCAACCTACACCTAAGGATGATATTCCCAGATGAAGACCAGTCATGGGCATCAAGCTATGTACTGTGCAAGAAGTAAATACAGAAGCAGTTGGAGGTTGGAATGGGGTAGTCCTCAGTTTCAACTCCTAGCATAATCTGAAGCCAGAAGCTGGGGGGGATGGAGGGGGGATCCAGTCAACAAGTGTTTAAGTGCTTAGTATGTGCCAGGAACCGTGCTAAGTGCTGGGAATACAAATACGAGCCAAAGAAAGAGTCACTGCTCTCAAGATTATCTTCTAATGTGATAAGACAATATATGAGGGGGAGCTGAAAAGGGAGGTAAAAGGAAATAAGTACTTGCACTAGGACCTGCTGGCAAGAATGAAAGATCACTGATCTGGGCTCTTCCTGAAAACACAAGTTCCAGGAATAACTCACCAATGGGAGAAGAAGGCCATGGGGACAGAGAGAGAAGGAAGCTGAAGCATGGTGGCAAAGTGCCAGAATGGGCAGGAATCCCAGACCAAAGGCAACTCTGTGGTTCTATCAAGTCAAATGCAAAAGCATTTATTAAGCACCTACCATGTGCCAGGGATTATGCTAAGTATTGGAGTTACAAAGAAGAGCAAAAAGGAGTCTTTGCTCTCAAGGGGCTCACAGTCTAATGGAGAAGACAACAGGTAAACAACTATGTAAAATAAGATATACACATACATACATATATATATATATATATACACATATATATATGATAAATTGGCAAAAATATCAGAAGAAAGGGAAAGGAAGGAAGGAAGGAAGGAAGGAGGGAAAGATTTTAAAGTATCTGTTATGTGCCAGGAACTGCTAAGCACTTTGCAAATATAATATCATTTGATCTTCAAAACAACCCTGGAAGATAGATGTCATTGGGGAGGTAGGTATCCATTTTATAAAATGAGGAAGTTGATCTCTAAGGTAGATCCCTGTTTTACAGTTGAGAAAACTGAAGTAAACAGAAGTTAACCGACTTGTCAAGGATCACATAGCTAGTAAGTGTGTGAGGACAGATTTGAATTCAGATCTTCCTGACTCCAAGACTAGTGGTCTATCTACTGCACCATATAACCACCACTAGGATTGGGAAAAGCTTTCTGTGGAAGGTGGGATTTTAGCTGAAAATTGACAGCTAGAGAAAATGCCTAGAGAAATGCCTAGAGTAGGGAAATGGAGTATTACATACAAAGCTTAGTAAGAAGACCAAGATCATTGGATTATAGTGTACCTAGAGGGGAGTAAGTTATAGGAAGACTAGAAAATTAGGAAAGGGTCAAGGTATGAAGGGCTTTAAAAGCCAAAAAGATTTTACATTTGATCCTAGAGGTAATAAAGAGCCAATGGAGTTTACTGACTGGGAGGAGTTGACTGCAGTCGATAGACCACTAGTCTTGGAGTCAGGAAGATCTGAATTCAAATCTGTCCTCATACGCTTACTAGCTATGTGATCCTTGGCAAGTCAGTTAACTTCTGTTTGCTTCAGTTTTCTCAACTGTAAAACAGGGATCTACCTTAGATCTAAATCTACAAAACTTTCTACATGGCTGAAAGTAGCTGGTTCTAATAGCCATCTAGAGAAATCCCAACCAGAGGCAAGCCCACAAATGTGTTGCTCAGATCCAAACCAAGGTCAAGAACTTGCAGAGCTCAGACCAAGAAGGCAGCAACCAAACTCTGCCCAAGATCAGACCATTTGGGGAGCACTGAAAGTTTGCAGGCTCCTAGTCTGAATTATCCCTGAGAGCCTAAAGAATGTGATACTCAGAAGCCCAATGAAGCAGCAGTTCAACCCAAAAGGACAGAGTCTTAACCTAGATACTACAACTAGAAGTATGCAGTACTCTAACTTAAAGTCTGAAGTCACATAGTAGGCTGGAAGAAGAGGGAAACCAAAAAACAACCTCACCATAAAAAACTATTACAGTGTATAAAGCCAATCAATAAGTGAAAAGATCTTTCCTGCCCATTGAATAGGCTTGAGGTGGGGCCAACAAAGGGAGGTCTGATTAGAGAGAGGCCCACACTCTTTCACTAATTAGATGTGAGGCCCCAGGCTGGTTGGCAAGCTAGTTTGCTAGTTTGAGAGAGCCAGGAAGCCCTCAGGGCCCTAAGGGGAGTTACTAAGACCAGAGCCAAGGGTATGTGCCTGAGTTCTAGCCAATCAGGTGACATCTAAGGACTGCATAAAAAGAGAAAACAGAGTTTGGAAATGGCAGAAGCTGAAGAAACTGAGAAACAGAGAGCAGCAGGATTCAGAAGCTGAGGGCCAGCTTCCAGAGTGTGCAGAACAGAGAGTGCTGAATACAAGAGGGAGTTTGAGAAATTGGAGTCAGCAGAGCAGCAGGAGAGAGAGTGCTGAGCAGGGACTTAGGATTTGTGAGTGATTTTCTTATAGGAGGGCCCTAGCATTGAGGGGAAACACAAGTTTGGCCTGGCTTGCTGCTATAATATTTTGTTGTAATCTTCTCATTACTATAGTGAGGTGGGCTTATTGGTTTTGGAATGTTGTTGTCATGATACTGAATTGGGGGCATTGGTCCTTGGGTCTGATCCTTTGGAGTCTAAATAAATGTTATACTTCCTCTGCCTTCTACCTAGAGAATTCATTATACTCTGTGATTCTGAACCATTCAGGCATGCTTGTGGTCCTCTTTGAGGTCATGACTTTTGCCCTTAATGACATACAGTGACACAAACAGAGAAAATTCTAAAATATCTACAAGCAAAGGCGCAAAGAAAACCACTATTTAAGCATAAGTTCAACTAGGATGGATCTCTGAAAGAGATGAAAAAACAAAAGTAAAAAATGGTTTATAAAGAAAATGAGAAGGCTAGAGAAAAAATGGAAAAGAAAATGAGAGCTATGTAAGAAAAAAAAACCAGAAAAGGAATTACTTGTCATAAGAATAAAATCTTATCCAAGAAAAGACTCCCTGGAAAATTAGAATGGACCAAATAGAAAATAATGTTTCCATGAGGTAGGAAATACTTTTTAAAAGACAAAAGACTGAAAAGTAAATTCTTCAGGGAGAAAAATGGGTATTTAATGAGATAGAGAACTTTCAAGCATTCCTGATGAAAGGATCAGAGCTGAATAGAAATTTTGATTTTCAAATACAAGACTCAAGAGAAGCATAAAAAGGTAAACAAGAGAGAGAAATCATAAAGCATTTAATAAGATTAAAATATTTACATTCCTACAGAGGAAGATGATACATGTTACTTCTAAGAACCTTTTTATTGCTAGGGCATTCAAAAGGTATACATAAACAAAGTTGACAAGGATGAATGATATTCAAAAAAACCCAAAACAAAAGTAAGGGATGAGAAAGAGGGATGCACTGGGAAAAGGGGGAAGGGAGAAAAAAAATTCCCTCTGCCAGACGAGATCATAAGTAAATTCTACCAAACATTCAAGGATAATTTATTCCAATACTATATAAACTACTTGGAAAAATAGGTGAAGGAGTCCTCCCACATTCCTTTTATGATAAACATTGTGCTGATTCTTAAACCAGGAAGAGCCAAAACAGAGAAACAAAACTATAGACATAGATGGTGGAGTAAGCAGTAAATCACTCTAACTCTCCCATATTCACCTCCAAACAATCATAAAATAGCACCCCAAAACAAATCCTGTAACAGCAGAACCAGCAAAAAGATGAAGTGAAACAATCTTTTAACCTACAAAACTTGGAAGATCATCAAGAAAGGTCTGTCTCACCCAGGTTAAAGGGGAGCAAATTTGAGGACAAGAAGCATCCCAACAAGCCAGCAGAAAGCCCCCCTTCAGCAAACCAGTGGGAGATCCTGAGGCGCAGTGTGTTGGAGCAGGCAAACACTAACACCAGGACCTTAGTGCCTTAGTATAGCCAGGTGAAGCATCAGACTCCAGCCTCTGAGATTCATCACATGTCTCAATGTAGGCTTAGACAAACAGGCATCCTCCAGCAGCCAGACCTCCACTTGCCTCAGCATAGCTCTGGGCAAACAGGCATCCTCCAGTGGCCAGACCTCCATATGCTTCAGTGTAGCTCCAGGAAAATGCAAAAAAACCCCACTGGGCTTCAGTACATACCAGAAACCACCAAAAGGACCCCAGCTTAGCACCAGGTAAGCTGCCAGAACCCTAAAGACTCCAGCAGTGCCAACCACCCCCACAGCCCACCTCTCTGGCACAGCAGCAGACACAAGGGTCCCTGGTGGGCCTCAGGGCAACATCAGCACCAGGTAAACAGCTAGGGCTTACACACTGCTAGGTGTGTATCCCAAAGAAGTCATAAAAAAGGTGAAAGGATCTACATGTGCAAAAATATTCATAGCAGCCCTTTTCATGGTGGCAAAATATTGGAAATTAAGAGGGTGCCCATCAAATGAACAAACTACGGAATATAAATGTAACAGAATACTATCATGCAACAGGAAATAAGGAACAGGCAGATTTCAGAAAAACCTGGAAAGACTTGTATGAGCTGATTCAAAGTGAAATGAACAGAACCAAGAAAACACTGTACATAGTATCAGCAACATCATGTGATGATCAACCATGAATGACTCAACTCTTCTCAGCAACACAATGATTCAAGACAAGTACGAAGGATTCGTGAAGGAAAATGTTATCTATAACCAGGTAAAGAACTAATGGAATCTGAATGCAGATCAAAGCATATTTTTTTCACTTTATCCTTTCTCATTTTTTTTCTTTTGAAGGGAGGTGAGGAAGGGAGAAAGAAAAATTTAGAATTCAAAAGGGAGGTGAGGAAGGGAAGGAGAAAAATTTGGAATTCAAAATCTTATAAAAATGAATGCTAAAAATTTGCCTGACATATAGCTGGGGGAAAATGTACTATTCAAAAGTAAAAACAAAAAAACCCCAAAACTATAGACCAATTTTTCCCTAATGAAGATTGATGCAAAAATTCTAAATAAAATACTGTATCACTAACTAAGGTGGGACTTTCTTTTACTGTTTTCTCTTTTAGCACCTACTTAATCGAATGCCCTTGAAGAGTCTGGCTTTTGTTTCTTTGATTAAATCAGGAGTCTTTGATGAGCTCTTTGCCTCAAGGAAAAGCCTAGTTTACAAGGGTTTGAGTCATATGTTTGTGACACCAGAAGCTTTTAGGCCACGTGGGTTTGAATCACATATTTGTGACACTTTTAGGTCACGTGGGTTTGAGTTGAATGTTGTGATGCCCTTTGACCCTGAACAGGATATATAAACTCAGAGGTTGGCGTTTTACCTTGGGGCTCTCACTCACTGGAAGAGTGGTGTGTGACTTGAATAGACTCTGGGCAGCCCTTGTTAAGATCACACGCCTCCCCCCCCCTTGTAAACTCAGATGTTGGGACTTTGTTAAACCCTGGTAACTATGAACTGAGATTTGAATCTGACAAGGTTTGTCTGTTGATGTTTATAATTTCTACTCGCATTTGTTCTGAAGTTCAGGGTGCTGGCTTTTCCTCCTGAACTAAGCGAGTTATATTTGTATGTGTGTTTAAAGTGAGATTGTCAACCCCTTAAAGTTACTTTCCTTAGTAAAGCTGATCAAAAGAACCTATGCTGGCAGCTGTGTTGCTCGTCTTGTTCGGTCTTACACCCCACAACAGCTGCTAGCCAAACTGTTGCTATAAATACTAGCAAGGGGATTACAGTAATAAATCACAAAGATCATGACCAGGTAGAATTTCTACAAGGAATGCCAGGCTGGTTCAGTATTAGGAAAACTATCAACATAACTGAGTATAACATAATAAAACTAACAGAAATCATATGATAATCCCAATAAATGTGGGAAAATCTTTTGACAAAATACAACACCCATTTTTATTAAAAAAAAAAAACAAAACTAGAGGACATAGGAATAAATGGAGCTTTCCTTAAGAGACAAGTCTTATCTATCTAAAACCATTATCAAGAATTATCTATTAATGGGGATGAGCTAGAAGCCTTCCCAGTAAGATCGGGGGTAAAGCAAAGATGTCCCTTATCACCACTATTATTCCATACTATATTAGAAATGTTAGCTGTAGTAATAAGAAGAAAAAGAAATTGAAAGGATTAGAATTAACAATGAGGAAACAAAACTATCACTCTTTGCAGGTGGCATGTATGTATGATGGCATACATAGACAACCCTAGAGAATCAACTAAAAAACTACCTGAAATAATTAGCTGTAGCAAAGTTGTAGGATATA
>CM053623.1:225763264-225785873 GCA_028646595.1 Phalanger gymnotis
TACAATCGAGTTTTCCAAGGAGATTTTTAGAAATAGTAAATCTTTCCCCCAATAACTGGGGTCTTTGGGTTTATTAAATACTATGCTACTGTGTCTGTCTCTGCATTTTTGTGCACCTAATCTGTTCTACTGGTTGACCTCTGTATTTTTTAACAAGGAGCAAATCTTTTTGATAATTACTACTATGGAGAATAGTTTGAAATCCAGTGTTGCTAGGTTCCCTTTCTTCCCACTTTTTCTCATTATTACTTTTGAGATTCTTAACTTTTGTTCCTCTATAAGAACTATCTTCTTCTCTAGCTAAAAAAAAAAATCCTTTAATAGTTTGACTTATATGGCATTGAATAAAATAAGTTAATTTAGGTAGTAATGTCACTTTTATCCTATTAGCTCAACCTTCCAAGAACAAATGATGTTTACATAGTTCCTTGGTATATCTTAGATACATTCCTAAATATTTTTTAACTTCTCTAGTTCTTTTGAATGGAATGACTCATTCTAGCTCTAACAAAAAAAAATTTTTTTTAATGAATCAGCTTCATGCCTAAGAGTTGAGCATACTGATCCAATAACTAACAACTTATTTTAATATTACAAAATATGCAAGTCTTCCCACCAGAGAATTAATTCATAGTGTAGAATGCCTCAAAAGTCTTAGTGAAGCTTTAAGTTACTAAAACTTTTAAGTTATTAAAGCTCACAACTGCACTAAGACTTTTGGGACACTCTTGTGGACTGATTGATAATTTACCTCTTTAGTCCTTTTGGATGGTAGTATCTCTCCCAAAGATGTACATAGGAGGAAAAGGTTCCAAAACAACCACACAGAACTCAAAAGCAAACAAATCTGCCTTCTGCTCACAGCTCTGCCCCACAGAGGAGCACAGGCAAAAAGTGGACCAGTTTAGATAGCAGTAGTAGAAAAAAGTACTCAAGGGCAGGGGTAGATGGAAAAGGAGTTAGACACATGCATTGGCCTCTCTGCTGCTTCAGGTCAACACGTAGTTGGTATTCTTTGCTACTTCTCTAACTGGGCCTGCTTGTTATCTTGCCCTAATGGGTGAGTTTGCAATTCCATTTGTTTTGCTCTAGCAGTAGCTAGGATTTATGGAGGAATTTCAGGTGCCCTTTCCTGTCTATGATGAAGAGATGATTCTTCTCTTTCCCAAGGCAAGCCCTTCTACATGCACAAGGGATCCCATTTCATCTCATCTATCTTTAGCAGATTGCGCCCTCTATCATAATCATTCTTTCTCTCATCTTTAATCTCTTCTTACTTACTGGTTCTATCCAGTTAGAAAGTTTGATTTTTAAAATTGCTGTATCTCCTTTTACAGAAACATAAGTGTTTAATTGCATCAAGTAAAGACAAAAGCCCTTTAATAACATTTCTCCACCATTACCACTGAATGTGTATGTAAGTGTGAATATCAGTTTTTAAAATTAGCATGAACAAATGTAATTTCATACACTAGAGCTAGTATTTGAGAAATTATTAGCAATATTTATTTATATTTTAGGACAAAAATGTTTTTGGTTATGGCTAAATTTAGACAGAAGAGGTAAAAATACTGATGACAATGTGTCAGAGTCTTTGCTATCTGGTTGTAGTACACCTAAATTGACAAGAAAAAGAAAATGTGTCAAATCATTTCTGCAATATGAATTTACTTATTTTTTGTTTATGTTTATATATTTATTATTTGATATTTTAGATTTCAACATTGATTTCCATAAGATTTTGAGTTATAAATTTTCTCCCCTTTTCTACCCTCCCCCCTACTCCAAGATGGCATTTAATCTGATTGCCCCTTTCCCCAGTCTGCCCTCCCTTCTGTCACCCCACTCCCCTCCCCATTCCCTCTCCCTTTACTTTCTTGTAGGGCTAGACAGATTTCTACACTGCATTGCCTGTATATCTTATTTCCCAGTTGCATATAAAAACAACTTTTTTTGAGCATTTGTTTTTAGAGCTTTGAATTCCAAATTCTCTCCCTTCCTCCCTTCCCACCCACCCTCCTTGAGAAGGCAAGCAATTCAACATAGACCACACATGTATCATCATGCAAAACACTTCCATAAGTCATGTTGTGAAAGACTAACTATATTTCCTCCCATTGTATCCTGTCCCCCTTTATTGAATTTTCTCCCTTGACCCTGTCCCTTTCCAAAAGTGTTTGCTTTTGATTACCTCCTCCCCCATCTGCCCTCCCTTCTATCATCCCCCCTCTGTTATCCCTTTTCCCTCTACTTTCCTGTAGGTTAAGATACCCAATTGAATGTGTATGTTATTCCTTCCTTAAGTCAAATCTAATGAGAACAAGATTCACTCATTCCCTTTCACCTACTCCTTCTTCCCTTCCTACAAAACTGCTTTTTCTTGCCGCTTTTATGGAGATGATTTACCCCATTCTATCTCTCCCTTTCTCTTTCTCCCAATATATTCCTGTCTCACCCCTTAATTTCACTTTATTTTTTTAGCTATCATCCCTTCATATTCAACTCACCCTGTGCCCTTTGTCTCTCTCTATATGTATATTCCCTTCAGCTACCCTAATACTGAGAGAGGTCTCATGAGTTACAAATATCATCTTTCCATGTAGGAATGTAAACAAAACAGTTCAACTTTAGTAAGTCCCTTATGATTTCTCTTTCTTGTTCACCTTTTCATGCTTCTCTTGATTCTTGTGTTTGAAAGTCAAATTTTCTATTTAGCTCTTTTCATCTAGAAAGCTTGAAAGTCCTCTATGTTATTGAAAATCCGTATTTTTCCTTGGAGTATTATACTCAGTTTTGCTGGGTAGGTGATTCTTGGTTTTAATCCTAGCACCTTTGACCTCTGGAATATCATATTCCAAGGCCTTTGATCCCTTAATGTAGAAGCTGCTAGATCTTGTTTTATCCTGATTGTGTTTCCACAATACTCAAATTGTTTATTTCTGTCTGCTTGTAATATTTTCTCCTTGATCTGGGAGCTCTGGAATTTGGTGACAATATACAAGAAACAAGAGAAACCTAAGGTACCTACCAAAGACTGACTATAAAGGATTCATAAGGACAGAAATGTAAAATGTATGTCTGACATTCTTATTAATAATTGTTGAGCCCATAAGAGGGGGATAAGCCTGATTATGATATGAATTTAAAAAGTAAAACCATTTACTTAAAAAGTAAAACAGCTAAAAGAGAGTAACTATTTTATACAAAAGAGGTACAAGAGGAAGAAAGGATATAGAAGATTTAGATGGGGAAGGAGGGCTGGCAGTTCTGGTAACCTATTTTCATTGGGAATGGGCTTAAGAGGGAACAATACATATATATTTAGAAGAGTATAAAAGTTTTCTAAATTTACAAGAAATTAAATGGTAGGGTATAGTGAGGGGGGGTAGGACAAGGGAGGGACTAGGATAAGGGAGGGAGTTTTAGAGAGGAGAATGAGGGAATAGGTAAAGGGAATTTGGGTTAATGGGAATGGGAGGATAAAGGAGGGATCCTTACAGGGGGGTAGGCAAGTAATAGGAAGGCAATATAGTGGGTAGAAGTCAAGTGGAGGAGGCAAGAGGGATAGGCAACAAAAGATATGGACAAAAATAAAAACAAGGATCAAGAGTAGAGTATGTTTGGGAAAATATATGTCTATATATGCATGTATGTATGTATAAGTGTATGTATATATTTATGTGTATGTATATATCAAGAAACATCTAAATTATATTGTAGCCTTGTGGGGGGAGGGGAAAAAAGAACAAAGTTAAAAAGTGCACAGCAGAGAACAAAAGAAAACACAAGGAAGCAAAGAAAAGATGGACAATTTTCAACACAAGGTGTATTATTTATCATGCAGTCTTTCTTGAAATGAAATTTTATTGTTACATATTTTGAATCCTCTCCTATGTTCCACTAAGCACAATGCATGCTTTTTTTTCTTTCATACTTTATATTTGTTTCAGTATTTAAATTTATGATATGTTTTTGTTTATTTTCTCCGTATTTGTGTTCTGGTAAAATAAAAAGCTGTTTAAAAAAAGATACTGTTTCCAAAAGAATTTCTAAAATTATTAATAACCAATTCCAACAGTTTATCACCAGGCTTAAGGGCAGCCCAAACTTTGCAATTAAATTAGATGAAACAACTGATATTTCTATCCTGGCACAGTTTTTACTTTATGTAAGATATGTTTGTGAAGGAAGCATACATGAAGAAGTATTGTTTTGTCACACTCTGCAAGTGCACACAAGAGGGGAAGATAAAGTCAATGAATTTTTCACAAATGAAGGTTTACAGTGGAAAAATTGTGTTGGAGCCTGTACAGATGGTGCTGAAGCAATGATGGGCTCTTGCCCATAGATGTTGGATTTGTAGCAAAAGTTAAAGGTGGTGGCACTGAACATATCGGTTTTACTCACTGCATGATCCATTGGGAAGCATTCATAGCCAAAAAAAAATCATCACAGTTAGATGGTATATAATGTTAGTTATTGGAATATAATGAGGCAAAATAAGGCTTTCTAATTGCTTTGATTTCATCTTCTTTAGTGGTATATTGACTCTTCTCATTTTTGATACTAGTAATTTGGTTTTCTTATTTCTTCGTAATACTATCAAAATTATTAACTTCATTAAAAGCTGTGCCCTTAACAGTCATTTGTTTTCAAACATTTGGAAAGACATGGACTCTGACAACTAACTTTTTAGTTGAGTCTTTGAGTTTGCCAAGCATATCATCATAACTTCTGCAAATAGAGATAGTTCTATTACCTCATTCCCTATTCTGATTCCTTCTATTTCTTTTTCTTCTCTTATTGCTATTGCTAGGATTTCCAACACAAAACTGAATAATATTGGTGACAATGCATCCTTGTTTCACACCTGATCTTACTTCTATCTTATCCCCAATACAAATGATGCTTGTTGATGGTTTTAGGTAAATACTTATCAATTTAAGGAAAAGTACATTTATGCCTATACTTTCAAGTGTTTTTTTTCAAGTGTTTTTTAACAGAAATGAGTGTTGTACTTCAACTGCTTTTTCTGCATCTATTCGTATAAATCACATGATTTTTAAAATGTTTATTACTAATATAATCAATTATGTTAATAGTTTTCCTTATGTTAAACCACCCCAGCATGCCTGGTATGAATCTTGCTTAGTAAAAATGTATAATCTTTGTAATATATTGTCATAATTTTTTAACTTCTAGCTAGTATTTTATTTAGGATTTTTGCATTCATATTCATTAGTGAAATTGATCTATAATTTTCTTTTTCTGTTCTTGCTCTTCCTGGTTTAGGTATTGTATCATATTTGTTTCATAAAAGGAGTTTGATAGGACCTCTTCCTTTCCTATTATTCCAAATAATTTATTAATATTAGAATTAGTTGGTCTTTAAATGTTTGATAGAATTCACTTGTAAATCCACATGGTCCTGGTGGTTTTTTCTTTAGGAAGCTCATTTATGGCCTATTCATTTTTTTTTTCTAAAATAAGTCTGTTTAGATATTCTATTTCCTCTCCAGCTAATGTAGGGAATTTGTATGTTTGTAAATATTCTTCCATTTCACTTAAGTTGTTAAATTTATTGGCATATAATGAAGCAAAATATGTCCTTTTAATTGCTTTGATTTCATCTTCTTCGGTGGAATATTCATCCTTTTCATTTTTGATACTAGTAATTTGGTTTTCTTATTTTTTAAAATCATGTTAACCAATGGTTTATCTATTTTATTGGCTTTTCATAATTCCAACTCCTAGTTTTATTTATTGACTCAATGGTTTTCTTACACTCAATTTTATTAATTTCACCTTTAATTTTTAGGATTTCTAATTTAGTGTTTAATTGGGGATTTTTTATTTTTCTTTTTCTAGCTTTTAAAATTGTATACCCAATTCACTAGTCTGCTCTTTTTCTATCTTATTGACACAAGCATTTGAAGATACACATTTTCCTCTGATTACTGCTTTTGCTGTATTCCATAGATTTTGATATAGTGTTTAATTACGGTCATTTTCTTTAATGAAATCACTGATTATTTCTATGATTTATTCTCTAACCCATTCATTCTTTAAGATTAGGTTGTTTAGTCTCCAGTAATTTTTTTTCTATGTTTCCATGGTCCCTTATTAAATATAATTTAATTGCATTGTGGTTTATAAAGGAAGCATTTAAAATTTCTGCTTTTGACTATAAATTTTTTGTGCCCTGATATATGATCAATCTTTGTAAGGGCATCATGTATCACTGAGAAAAAGGTGTATTCTTTTCTATTCCCATTCACTTCTCTCCAGATATCTATCATATCTAGTTTATCTAAAATTCTCTTTACTTCATTAACATCTTATTCATTTTTGGTTAGATTTATCTAATTCTGAGAGGGGAAGATTAAAGTCCCCTATTCTTATAGTACCAATATACTATGCTATAGTATTTGGTGCATATAAGTTTAATATTGATATTGCTTCATTATCTATGGTACCTTTTATTACAATGTAGCTTCCCTGTTTATCTCTTTTAATTAAATCTATTTTTAGCTTTGACTTTGATTGCTACCTTTTTTTTTTACATTATCTGAAGTATAATAAATTCTACTCCAACCCTTTATTTTTAACTCTGTGTAAATCTCTCATTTTTAAATGTGTAAGCAGCATATTGTTGGATTCTGACTTCTAATCCATTCTGCTATCCATTTCTGTTTTATGGGTGAGTTCCTCCCATTAACATTCACAGTTATAATTAATGTATATGTATTTCTCTCCATGCTGCTTTTTCTTCACTACTGTCCTTCTCAGCATCTCTTTTTAACCTATTCCTCCGATAGTTTACTTCTAATCAGAATTCCCTAATTCATACCCTTTTAAATAATCTTTCCATTAGCCTCTCCCTTAACCCTCCTATTCCTCACTCTACCCTCTCCTCTGAGATTCCCTCTGTTTTCCTCTCTCATACCCTCCTAAATCTTAATTAACACACCCTTCTAAAAATCCCCTTCATCCTGTCCCCTCACCCTCTTGTTTCTTTATCAATTTAAGAGACTTCTATACCCTTCTAGATGTATATGTTGTTCCCTCTTTAACCCAGATCTGATGAGAGTAGGGTACCAGTACTACCAGTTCTCTACCCCCCACCTGCTTCCTCTGTATCAGTTCTTCCTCTCATGCCTCATTTGTATAATTGCTCCTTTTTAACTTTTGCTAGCTAATTTTGTTTTTTAGAATCACGCCATCATACTCAGTACCAACCTTTCTTTCAAACTACCAAAGTACTGATGACATTTTCATGTATAAAAAGTAAACAGTTTGACCTTATCTAGTACCTTGTAATTGGTCTTTGATGTTTGCTTTATATTTCTCTTGTATTTATGATATTTCTCCTGTACGTTAGTTCTGATCTTTTTGTGACAAATAACTGAAAGTCTGTCAATTAACTGAATATCCATTTTTTTTTCCATTCAGGATTATACTTTACTTTGTGAGAAATTGGTAAAAGTTAGGGAAAGTTAGGTTTCCACAGAAGAGTTATTTAAATTCCACAGAATAATTAATGAAGTCTCAGCTTTAACAAAGAAGGGAATAAAAATTAACTAATGTAGATGGACTCAGCCAATCAGAGAAGAACTAGTGGCTTTCTGAAAACCATAAACTCCAGACATAGGCAAAACTCATCTAAACTGGCCAGATAATGGTCAGGGTTGTTTCAACAATCCGGCTAGCAGCTGCTGTGGGGGGGGTGGGTGGGTGTAAAATTAACAACAACCAGCTCACAAAACACTGCAAAAGCCCAGGTCCTTTTGATCTGCTTTACTAAGGAAAGCAATGTTAAGGGGTTGACGAGTTTACTTTAATCCAGCATACAAATATCATTCTCTTAGTTCAGGGTTGAAAAAGCCAGCACCCTGAACTTCAGAGCAAATACAAACAAATTACAAACATCAACAGACAGACCAAATACCATCGATAGTTACCAACATCTGAGTTCAGCCGAGGAGCTCATAACAACGGCTGGCCCAAAGTCACATGAACCACCACTGCTGAGGGTCAGAGGTCCGAAAAAGAGACAGCCAACCCCTGGTTTTATATCTTTTTCAGGGTCAAGGGTGAATCACACATACGACTCACCCATGTGACCTAAAAGCGTCAGAAAAAACGCAACTTAAGCCCATGTGGTCTAAAAGCCTCTGATGTCACACACATGTCACTCAAACCCATGTAAACCAGGCTTTCCTTTGAGGCAAAGAGGTCATCAAGGACTCCTAATTTAATCAAGGAAATAAAGGCCAAACTCTTCAAGGGCACTTGGTTGAACTAAGTGCTAAGAGCCTATTCTGATTGCCAACACAAGGGTTGAAGAGAAAACTGGATCAAATGGCTACCACGCATGCTTAATTGGCTAATTGAATATTACCTTACACACCCACAGGGAGTTTTCTGCCATTTTTGAACATAGGACATATGATGAGGGGAGGGGGACATGCTTACATATATCAAGGGGAGAACATATGAAGAGGTTGTATTAGGAAGAGTAGAGTGGACCAATTCACTCTCTAAGGGGAGGTACTGAGTTGATGGTGGATCAATCTTTGTCAGTCTAACAGAATAAAGCTGGTCTCACTCCTGTATTCCCCACTACCCCTTCCTAAAGAAGGGTGGAGTCCGCTCCTGGCCAGGAAGGTTTACCAATTCCTTTGAATTCCTCAATAATAATAAATTGCCCTTGATACTTGAATTTCAGTGTCAAGCATGTTTCTAACAACTTTGCTGGGTAAGTTATTTTTGGTTGCAACCCTGTTCTTTTGCTCTTTAAAATATATTGTTCCAAAACCTGTGGTCTTTCAGTGTAGCTGCTGCTAGATCCTATGTAATTCTGATTGTGGCTCCATAGTACTTGAAATCTTTTTTTTCTTGTTGCTCATAATATTTTTTTCTTAAACTTGGAGTTTTGAAACTTAGCTGTAATATTCCTGTAGGTTTTTATCTTGGGATTTCTTTCAGGTAGTGAATGGTACATTTTTTTCTATTTCTACTTTACCCTCTTGTTCTAGAACTTCAGGGTGACTTTATTTCTTATAATATTATATCAAGACTTTTTTTGATTGTAGTTTTCAGATAGTCCAATAATTCTTATATTGTCTCTCCTCAACCTGTTCTCCAGATCACGTTTTTCTTATGAGATGTTTCACATTCTCTTCTTATTTTTTCATTCTTTTGATTTTGTTTTATTATTTCTTGGTATCTTATAAGGTCATGACGGGGTTTAGACTGTGGGACCCCCCTTGAACTCTCCTTGAATCTTCCCACTAGATGAGGCTTTTGCTTGAGACCATAAGCCTTTCGTTATGGCTAGGCCCAAATCTCTAGGCTGGGTTACTCTTAACCTAGACTAGCCCTCCATTGTCTGGCTAGTTTCCACCCTAGATCCTATCAAAGTGTCTATGCCCAAATCTGTTACCCTTAAACTAGCCTAGCCCTATATTATCTGTTATCCCCAGGTAGCCTTCAGCTACTTCCCATCCTTAATCCCAATCTTTCTGGAGTCTAACCTCACCCCAATCTCATCAAGCTCCTCCTTAGACTCCTCCTCAAGACCCTCCCTAAGTTCCTCCTCCCATCACCCCAGGACCACCCTAGATCCCTCCCACAATCTTTGTGTATATAAGTCTCATCTTGCCTCCATGAAGGTGCTCAGGTCCTCCTGACTCCAGGACCAGTGCTCTATCCACTGCACCACCTAGCTTCCCCCATAAATTAAGTTTAATTTAAAGAATCATTCCAAGAAAGGATCCATGTTTCACCAGACTGACAAGGAGTCTATGACATAAAAGAGTCTCTACCCAATGCTATGTTGTTATCTATCCTATCTTGCTTCAACTGCCATAGGTTCTATTATGATTTCTATGTAAATGTAATCTCTCTCCTATCTCCCAGTAACATATAATCCACCACCCTTAGGCACCTCAAACTGGAAATGCCAGAGGCATTTCAACCTCAATATGTCCAAAACAGAACTTATTATCTTCCTCCCATTCCCAACCTTTTCCTCTTCCCAATTTTCCTTTTACTAACAAGGGTTAGCCTTAACACCTCGGTTGCACACATCTCATAAATCTAATCTGTTGTCAAATCTTGTAATTTTTGCCTTGACAACATCTCTCACATAAGTTCTCCTCACTCACATGATCACCCTGTGAGGCCCTGATCACCTCTCCTCTTGCTTGGACTACTACAATAACCTTCTAATTGGTCTCTCCATCTTAAGTCACTCTAAATTCCAATTTATCCTCCATTCAGCTGTCAAAATGATTTTCCTAAAGTCATGACCCCTCTACTCAATAAACTCCAGTGACTATTACCTCTAGGGTCAAATACAAACTCTTCTATTTGGTATTTAAAGTCCTCCACAACCTGGCTCATTTTCACTGGCCTAATCTTCTTAGATATTACTCTCCTCTGTGTCATCGACCAAAAGCTACACTAGCTTACTCTTCCCAGGACACAATACTCCATATCTCAATTCCATGTCTTTCTTTTGGTTGTTCTCCATGCCCATCATGATCTCCCTCTTTATCTTCACTTTCTTGACTCCTTGGTTTCCTTTAAGACTCAGCTTAGTGGGTATGTACATAATTATTTTCATATTAACTCCTCCATTAGATTTGAGCTCCTTGAGGGAAGGCACAGTCTTCCCCCCACCCCTTTCTTTGCATCTCCAGCACTTAGCGCAGTGCCTGGCATACAGTAAGCACTTAATAAATGCTTGAAGATTGATTTTGGGGGAGGTGTTCCTATGTGATTTGAGAGAAGAGTAAGGTTAAGAGATACAAAAGTTTATTATTTTCAAAGTACTCTCCTCATCACAAATCTGTAAGGTCAGTAGCATGAGTATCATTATATCTATGTTAAAAACAAGGAAATAAGTTCAGATGAACCACACAAAGTGGCAGATTCACATTTTTAACACAAGCCTTCTGACACCAAACCCAGTTCTTTCTGCTATACTACTCTAATTCAAGTGTAAGAAATTTAGTTTGCATCTGTGCAGAAATTTTCTGCAAAGTGATGTATTGAAATGAACTGAGTCATGTCCACAAAGTTTTATTATGGAAGTAGGCTTGAATTTACACAATATAACAAAATAATATAGTCTAATCCTACCTGAAATTGTGGGACTAACAACAGACCAACACGAAATCAGGAAGCCTCCTACAAGCCACAAAAAAAAAGAATAGCTTAGAACTAGATTGTACTCATAAGAGCTGACTGGGTCCCAGGGATTTAAGACAATTACCAGAAGAGCCTATGTCACTCCCTCCATCCCTCAGATCAGGTGTGGAACTGACTTGGTATTTCCAAAGTATAAATCAAATAGTGACTGACTTCATTACAATCTCTGGTACTAAATGCAGCAAAGCACATCTGTGCTTTATAGATATGTTGTAATATGCTACTAACTATGTGAGCCTTATTTTGAATTAGATAACATCACAATATAAATTATTAACGGGGCCAACCTGTATAACAGCTACCATTAAAATCTCTCAAAAAAAAAAAATAGACGAGCCAGCTAGCTGTCTAGAAGAGTTTTTGTCACCACTCTAAAAAATAAGCAGATGGATCAGATGGCCTCTTGCCATTCTGTGATTAGACAACATGATAAATTTCAACCACGTGTGGAGGGGGGGAGGGAAGAGGAAGAGGAATGAGTGTTTGGAGAACAGAGGTGCAAAAAATAAAAGGAAGGTTGAGTATTTTTTTTCCCCTTTTCACTCAGCCTCTCATTTCAGTAACTGAAGAGAATGAAGTATGTCTACCCCCGAAGTATGCATAACAATGAGAGGGGCTGTCATTTAACTAAGACAGATTAGAAAAGAGAAGAGATAATGATGAGAGGAATGTGATGGTAATTGAAGGAGAGAAAGAAGACTAGAGGTTTTACACTCACCTAGGACAGGGATATAGCACTGGAAGAATCTACTCAAGGGTAATACTACCTTCATTTGAGAAGCTGATGAATCTTCTTGCTATAGATGGGGAACCGACATGAGGAAAATTAGGAAGAAAGAAGAAAAATGCCAAAGCCTTTCCCATGACAACTGATAAGACCATCAGATAAGACTGGACTTTGGGGGTGGGGAGAGGATACGGAATGGGAAGATAGGGTCTCTCACCAGAGGAGCCCTCATATTCAAGATTAGGAGTCTAGGACTATGAATCCTCTCCTAATTGTCCTATTTCCTTAAATAAATCAATAAACAAATATTTATTGACAAGCATTGTAATAGATACAGGGAGGTACAAAGACTAAAACAAAACAGCTCTCATCCTCCAGGAGTTTATACTTTATTAGAGAACATACACATAATTATTATTATTATTACGGCTAACATTTACATAGTGCTTACTATATGCCAGGTACTGTGTGAAGTGCTTATAATTCTAATCTCTTTTGATCCTCACAACAACCCAGGGAGGTAGGTCTTATTATCACAACCATTTTACAGATGAAGAAACTGAGGCAAATAGAGGTAAAGTGACTTGCCTAGGGTACATAGCTAGTAAATGTCTGAGACTGGATTTGAACTTAGGTCTTCCTGACTCCAGATCCAGTGTTGTATCCACTGTATCACC
Organism: Phalanger gymnotis; assembly: GCA_028646595.1. Taxonomy (NCBI): domain Eukaryota; kingdom Metazoa; phylum Chordata; class Mammalia; order Diprotodontia; family Phalangeridae; genus Phalanger; species Phalanger gymnotis. The sequence goes on from CM053623.1 coordinate 225,775,886, forward strand.
TAATTGTCCCTATAAACATAAATTATACGTTATTTTTAGTAGAGGGGCACTAGAAGGTGGGGTATCAGAAAAGACTTCACGTAATGCTTGAGCTGTGTTATGAAGGAAACAAGGGTTTCTAAGAATGAAAAATGAGGCAAGACTATTCTAAAGATGAAGGACAAGACAGAGCAAAGGCTGGAGGAACAACAAAAATGCCAATTTGGCTGGCAACAGGATGAAAAAAAAGGAAGGTTATAAAGTTAGGTTGGGGCCAAGTTGTGAAGGATTTTAGATGCCAGACAGTTAATATTTGGTTCTAGAGGCAACAGGGAAATCCTAAAGTTAAAAATGTAGGGGCCAGACTGGCATTTAGGACAAATGACTTTGGCAGCTATGTAGAAGACAGGCTGGAGTGGGGAAAAACTTGAGAAAAGGAGACCAAATATTGCTATTATTCAGGGAAGTGGTATTAAGACCTTAAATTAGGGTAGTATTTCTGTGAGTAGGGTCAAGGGAAGAGATGGGAGAAAGACTATGGATGACAAGATTTGGCAATTTGAAGGTAATCTGAGATTAAAAGCTTTGGATATGTGGGCTGAGGTGCACACCCATTGATCCAGCAATACCACTACTACGTCTGTATCCCAAAGAGATCACAAAAAAGGGAAAAGGACCCACATATAGAAAAATATTTATAGCAGCTGTTTTTGTAGTGGCAAAATATCAGAAACTGAGGGGATACACATCATTTGGGGAATGGCTGAACAAGTGGTGGTATGTGAATGTGATGGAATAGAGTTCTATAAGAAATGACGAGCAGGCAGATTTTAGAAAAACCTGGAAAAACTTACATGAACTGATGCTGAGTGAAGTGAGCAGAACCAGGAGAGCCCTGTATACAGCAACAGCAACATTGTGTGATGGTTAACTATGGTGGACTTAGATCTTCTCCCGATATAGGGCTATCTTGGGGCAGTTAAGTTGTGTAGTGAATAGAGAACTGAGTCTGGAGTCAAGAAGACCTGAGTTCAAATCTGACAATACATGATCCAAGATAATTCCAAAAGACTTGTGATGGAAAATGCTAACCATATCCAGAAAAAGAACTATGGAGTCTAAATGTAGATAGAAGCATACTATTTTTGCTTTTTTTGTTGCTTGTTTTTTCTTTCTCATGGCTTTTTCCTTTTGTTCTGATTCTTCTTTTACAACATGACTAATGTAGAAATATGTTTAATGTGATTGTACATATATAACCTATATCAGATTCCTTGCTGTCTTGAGGGGGGAAGGGTGGAATGGAAGGGAAAAATTGGAACTCAAGATTTTACAAAAATGAATGTTGAAAACCATCTTTACATGCAATTGGGGAAAAATACTATTAAGGGAAAAAAATAAAAAGAAATGATAAGCTGGCAGATTTCAGAAAAACCTGGAAAAATTTACATGAACTGATACTGATTAAAGTGAGCAGAACCAGAAAAACATTGTACATACTAACAGTAACATTGTTATGATAATCAACTATGATTGACTTAGCTCTTCTCAGGAATACACAATCTAAGACAATTCGAAAAGACTCCAGACTGAAAATTCTAACCACACCCAGGGAAAGAACAGATGGGAGTCAGAATAATGACAAAAGCATACAATTTTCACTTTTTTGTTAATGTGTTTTTTTCCTTTTGTTCTTATTTCTTCTTTTACAATATGACTGTGGAAATATTTTTACATGATTTACCTGAATCTGCATAACCTATATCAGATTGTTTGCCTTCTTTGGGAAGGGGGAGGGAGAAAAATTTGGGACTCAAAATCTTTAAAAAATGAATGTTAAAAATTGCATTTACATGTAATTGGAAAAAATAGTATTAAAATAAATAAAATGATACTTATGTTGAAGAAGATTGCAAAAACCTGGGGAAGTGGTAGGATGATGGTACTCTTGACAGAAAGAGGGAAATTCAGAAGAGAAACAGGTTTGGGGATAAAGATAATGAGGGCTTTTTTGGACATGTTGAATTTGAGATGCCTATGGGACATCCATTTTGAGATGTCTAACAGGCAGATGGTGATGTGAGACTAGAGCTCAGGAGAGAGGCTAGGGCTGGATAAATATAGATCTGGAAACAATTAGCATAGAGATAATAGAGATGGAGCTGCATAGAGAGGGAGAGAAGAAAAGGAAGCCCAGGACAGGGCCCTTTGGTACATCTGCCATTAGAGGACATTGCACAGATGATGATTTAAGCAAAGGAGAATGAGAAGCAGTCAGTCAAGCAGGCAGAGAACCAAGAGAGAAAGTATCATCACAAACACCAAGAGGACATTACATCCAGGAGGAAAAGGTGGTAACTAGTGTCAAATTCTGCAGAGAGGTCAAGAAGTTTGAATATTGAAATTAGATTTGATGAGAGATGATTGATAACTTTGGAGAGAGAAGCTTTAGTTAAGTGATAAGATCAGAAGCAATACTGTGGAGGATTTGGAAGTAATTAAGAGACTAAGAAAAGGTATATGCAAAAATATAGTCAGCTTTTTGTATAAGTTTGACAGACAAGTAGGTAAGATACAAAGCAATAATTTGAAAGGGTAGTAGGGTCTAGTGAGAGTTTTTGAAAGAGGAGATAGACTTCATTATGCTTGTAAAGACAAAAAAGAAATCAGTAGATAGAGATTGAAGATTGCAGAGAGAAGGATTACCCTGGGGACAATTTGATGGAAAATAAAAAGGGATGAGATCAAGGGTACACATTAGAGAGGTTAGCTTTAGAAAGGAGAAGTGCCACCTCTTTATCAGAGATTGTTGTTTGTCTTTCATTCTCGAAGCGGGCCAATGCCATCAGGTGAGTGACGTCTTCAGTAGCAAGTGAACTGGATTTAAGTGAGGCAGAGCTGTGCAAAGTCACCAGCCTCCAGAGTCTGGAGTAAAGGAGAATAGAATGGGGAAATGATGTCAAGAAGTCTTAAGATGCTGAGTAGGAGAGAAGAAGGAGCTTATGGAGATCATTTTTTTTTCTCAGTTAAGTATGAGACAGTGTCCTTAGATGAGAGGGTAGGAAGAAGAGCTGTGGGAGGCCTGAGGAGAGACAGAGATTTGGAATAACCTCTGTGAAGAGGAGAGACAATCAATTGGGGAAGAATAAAAGGACTGTCTTGCTGTAGTGAAGGCCTGGTTGAAATAAGATAATACAGATCTGTAGTAGATTCAGTTAGCTTTGTTGTGTAACTTCAGCTCACTTTAGTGAGTAAGAGAGATTTGTCAAGGTATGAAAACAGACAGGATAAGAGGGGCAAGGGATATAAGAGTAGAGAACAGTGTAGAGTTAAACCAGTTAAATGTTGGGTCAAGACTGGGAAGACCAAGGTAAAGGCCTGGGAAAGTAGTTAGGCATGTAGGGACTGCAGGTCCTGGTAAAGACAAAGAAAAGGTGTAGGAGGGGTAAAGAATAAGGAAAGATAGAAAAATAGGATCTTGTGATCAGATCAGGGTGTTTCAGTTTCTAAGTATATAAATATTAAGCTCATGGATGATGGCAAGATAATGGGTGTGACCATTAAGAGTGTGGCTGATATGGAGTGAAGGAGTGGGTCATGATAATTTAGACAAATAAACTGTGTGTTTACTGCATATCAGGGAAGATAAGCATATATTTTGAAGTGTCCCAATATTAAGTGGAATCTAGTATTAAATACTGTGAGAAATGAGGGAGAATGACCTGAAGACTAGCAGATAATAATTAAGAGTATCTGAACTAGGTGATAAAATTCGATAGAATTGAGTGGAATACTGAAATAGTGAAGCCCCCTCAGTATGGTATTGAGTGGAATACTGAAATAATGAAGCACCCCCCTGAACATGGGAAAAGACTTTGTCTCTCCTACCATCCACCCCCCCCCCACCCTGTACCCCTTCTATATTTTTAGAAACTTCTCTGCTAAGAAAGTAGAGATAAGAAATTACATCAGTAGACAGATACCTGCAAGGTCCTGTTTATCTAGCTTTCACTCCCTTTTCCCCAGTCTCACACCTATCTTTTTGTTCTTTGTTCTCTGTTGCTGGGAAAAGATTCCATGTTTAGAATGTGAGCTCCAAATCCAGTCAATGGGAAGAGGAGCCAGTAGAGGGTTGGGGAGCTCTGCATTAGGGTCTATATAACTTGCTTTGAGCTGTATACCACACACATACATGCTGGCATCATCTTGGGCCCTGCTGAGGTATGTCTTGTCTCATGAGAAAGCAATAAATTCCTTTTTGCCTTTTCTCAAGAATGGTCTCTGTCTATTTTTAAGGTAAGTAGTGGTCTCTGACTCACACAGAATGAAACAGAAATTGCTAAATGATGGAAGCTAAGGGAATTGTCTCTAAATGATAGTGGAGAGCAAGGAACATTATGACTCCTCTTTCAGACCAGTGTGTCCGAGCCATGAAAAAAGGTGCAGCTAATACTGAAGAAAGTGGTCACAGATACAGTATAATCTGAGAAAAGCCAGGCTTCTCTGAAACCATCATAAGATAAAAATAGTATGAGAAAAAGAAATACAAAATGAAGGGAATTTTGTTTATTATGAAGCAAAAATTCCAAAGGGCACAATAGAAAGGATGAGAGCTTGCTTGTTAGGTTTGAAGAGGATAGAGATGAGAGAAAAAAAAAATTGGAAAAATAATCTTCTTGGGTGACTTGAGATTCAGTTTCACAGGGAGTAGGGAGTAAGAGGTGGAAGAAGTTCATTAGCCAGAGGGCATAAGACTGCAAGGGTAGCAATGAATGTAAACACCGCCCTTGAAGATGGTTGATAAGTAGTTGGCTCCACTATGAGATCTTATTGGGAAGATCTGTGGTCAGGGCAACATTCAGGCAGAGAGATCTACCTTGAAAGTGGGATTGCTGGTGTAGGGAATTTCACCTGCAATTTGCCATTCTGGTCTCTGACTTTATCTTTTTGGTACCCAGATCTTTAGCTCTTAACAACTACTAGGCTCCCTCCCTACCAGGTCTCTTAGACCTGTCCCATTGGTTGGCACTAACATGCTATAAATTTACTATGGTAACTTAACAGGTGAGAGCTAATCCATGCTACCATTATTTTCTGAACAACAAATCCAATTTTAAAATAAATGTCTTGGTGGCCTGTGGTTGTATATGATGCATATAATGAAGTTTTGATTTAGTACAGTTTATTTTAGTAATATGACTCATTTTTATTTTATTCCATTCTACATTAAAAGCTGATCATCAGTTTCAGGTCACAAAACCAACATGATAGAGGCTTAGACATTTTCTCCAATCCTCAGGACCCTTCAAACTTTTCCAAAATAGAAATTACATGCAAGAGATAAAGCTTTAGTTGTCTCCATAGGCTAAGATACTAAGAGGCCTAACTAAGCATCCTGTTAGTTCATAGGGTAACAGTTTGTTGTTGTTCAGTCATTTGAGTTGTACCTGACTTCTCATGATCCTGTGGACATCTCTTCATGGTGTTTTCTTGGCAAAGATACTAGAGTGGTTTACTATTTCCTTCTCCAATGACAGAGGCATGCTCAAGGTCACACAGCTAGGAAGTTTCTGAGACTGAGTTTGAACTCAGGTCATCCTGATTCCAAGCCTAGTATTCTATCCACTAAGCTATCTAGCCACCTGAACTAACAACAGATAAAGCTAATTCTTTACTCCTAACTTAGCACTACTACCTCACTAGCCACCATCTTCTAGCAAGATTGTACAAGCCAATCTATTAACCTATTTACTCTAAATAAGCACATGAAAAGGCCTGAGCCTAAAAGGACCAGATCTCCCACTGCATCCTGGGCCATCTCTAGTCATCCTGATGAACATCAGGTCACTGGATCCAGATGGTTCTGGAGGAAAAAGCAAGGCTGGAGACCTTGCACAGCCCTCCCTCACTCAAATCAAAGTCAACTGCAAGTCATGTCATCATTTCCCTGATGTCATGGTCCTCTTCAAAAACTAAGGACAAACACAACAACAATAGACTTAAAACAGAAATAAGGAACAGAAAGAACTAAGACAAAACCACAAGGTGGGGGTATGTCCACTAGGCCTGAGGTACAGAGTACTGGAAAGAGTTACAGCCAGTTTCGTCCCTTCAGAAGGCACCTAGCATAGAGACTGAGGCTCTTGAACTCTGAATTGCCTGGTGTGAGAGAAGGCTGGTACAGCTTTGGCGCCCAGCCCCCAGGGAAATTGCCATAAAGGAGGAAGGACCCAGAAAATGAGCAATAGGGTAATGGAAGGAAAAAGAATGAAACTACCAACAATCTCAGGAGGAAGGATAAATCAGTTAAAGGTCTTGACCATAAACGGATGAATCAACAGGGAAAATATTAATAACAGAAGGGAATAAGGACCTCAGACCAGCTAAAAGAATCCAGAAATTTTGAATAAACATTGCATAAAAAAAGAAAATAAATCAACACCTGATGAGGTAGAGAACCCTGTGGATTCCCAAGAAAGCATGGAACCACAGAAGAATGTTTGCAAAAGGTTTAAAATAGAAATTAGAACTGTGAAAGATGAATTTATGGACTGCATAGCAAAAGTAATCAGTAGAACAGAAAAACTGCAATCCACTCTAGCAAACCTCACAAAAGAAATAAAGAACAATAGTTTTGGGAAATACAAATACAAGGAAGTAAAGGACAATTTGGAGGAAGAGAAAGAAAAACAAGCAATAACATTAAAAGAAACCATAATCTCCATACAGGCAAAACATGGATCTTTAAGATAACATGTAGAGAGACAACTTAGGAATGTAAGTCTCTAAGAATAAAATGAGTCAAAAAATTTGAAAGTTGTAATGCAAGAAATAATAAAAGAAAACTCTCCAGGACTTCTAAACACAGAAGACAAAGTAACAATCAAAAGAATCCAAACATCACCTCAGGGGGAAAAACACAAAAAACATAAAAAATTTGTTGTAAACTCTAAGACATATAGTAATTAAATTTAACAACTCAACTGACAAACATCAAATTCTGGAAGCAACCAGGATAAAGACCTTCAAAATAAATAAATTTAATAAATTTAAAAATAAATCCTACAGTCTCTCAGGAAAAGGAAAGCCTACAAGAGAAAGAGTAAAGAGACAACGGGAGGGATTGAAACTGGAGGAAAGAAAAAGTAAAGAAATGGAAAATATTCCAGTAGTGGGAATAGATCCTATTGAAGGACATGGTAAGGGGTAGGGTGGGGTGGTGAAGATTCTATAAATGGAGATGGGTAAAATCTTCAAGGAGTTAATGCTTAGAGAGACCACTAATCCTGCCTCAGTAAAAAGGGAACCAGAGCTTCTGAGGATGAATGAAACTCAGAAGGGTGAAAAGGCATGAACCCAGAGAGATTTCACGTCAAATGGGGAGGGCAAAGGGTAGTAAAAAACTGCACAATCAGGGACAAAGGAAAATTCCTGCCATTGCGGTAATACTTTTACTGTCTCTATCACCTGGAGGAATTGGTATTTCTAAGAGTGAGGCCCTAATAGAAAAAGGAGAACTAGGAAGCAAGATCTATAAAGCAATAACAAAGAAATTATATACAATAAAGAACCCCAAATTGGTACATTAGAAGCTTTAATTCCATGAAGAATACAGATCAAAAAGAAGGAATAAATAGGGACCATGATTTAAAGAATAAAACTCAGGAATAGACAGAAAGGGAAAATAAATAATAAAGAAAATGAGGGAAATAAATCCTTTTTAGAAAAAGGTACAAAAAATGAAATTAAAAACTAATAAAAATAATTAGAGTTGAAGAAGAGGAAAAGGAGGATTTTATATGGCTCCATGCATTGGTAATTAAGATGGGCTTTTAACACTTATTCAATCAAGTGTCCTTGAAGAGTCTGGCCTTTGTTTCCTTGATTATATTAGGAGTCCTTGATGACCTCCTTGCTTCAAGGGAAAGCCTAGTTTACATGGGTTTGAGTGACACGTTTGTGGCATTAGAGGCTTTTAGACCACGTGGGTTCAAGTCGCATTTTTGTGATGCTTTTAGGTCATGTGGGTGAGTTGCGTGTGTGACTCACCTTTGACCCTGAACAGATGTTGGCATTCTCCCTTGGGGGCTCTCACTCTTGGAGGCGTGTTGATGTAGAGACTCTGGGCAGCTGTAGTTAAGAGACCTCCAGCTTGTAAACTCGGAGGTTGGGACTTTGTTAAACCCTGGTAACTATGCACTGAGATTTGAATCAGACAACGTCTGTCTGTTTATGTTTGTAATTTGTTTGTATTTGCTCTGAAGTTCAGGGTGCTGGCTTCTCCCCCTGAACTAAGTGAATGACACTTGTATGTTGGATTGAAATTAGATTGATAACCCCTTAACATTGCCTTCCTTAGTAATGCAGATCAAAAGAACCTGTGTTGGCAGCTTTTTGTGTCCTGGATGTTGGTGGTCTTACACCCCTACAGCAGCTGCTAGTAAATTGTTGCAACACTACATCATTGCAAGTATGGAATTGAAGATAAATTAGATTATTATACAAATTCTGAACACTTTTTTAGTGTTTAAAATAGCTTTCCTTCTGCACTCAAGTAAAACATGGTTTTCATGCTAGCTGTATCTCTCTGTATAACACAAGCTTTCCAAGACATAGGAAGTCTACAAGGCATACAGTTATTTATTTAAACGGTGACAAAGTAGGTCCTTCTGCTCATCAAATGTTTATGTTCTTGTGAAGCACTGACATTGATGAATCCATTATATTTTTTTCCAAATAATACTAGAAGAGAAAGGAGATGTAAAGCCAAAAGGAAGCTAAAACTTAAATACTGCATAAATATGCTTGCTCCAAAGCTACCATATACATCTCACCACAGAATTTTCAACTTATTAAAAATTGGTGTTGCCATAATGCTAGCACAGGAAGGAAGAGAAAAGAATAACTTTTTGTTGTTTTAAATCTCTCTTTACTGCTTCAACCGTGCAAATTTTCTGTATTTTCAAGTCACTTTTAAAGGACTCTTAGAATTTTGAGTTCACATCAATCAGTTACTTTTCCTTGTCAAATAAGCAACAAAGATTAAAAAAAACCTCATACTTTAAAATACCTCTTTGTAGATGAAATTTTAGCTAGACATTCCTAAAAAGAGACAATGTTTTTCCCACAACAGATATCTGAATATCCAAACAGGAAATTATTGCTCTAACCAAGGAGCTTGTGAGATAGAAACAATTTTTCTTATAAAATAGATTGTAAATGTGACTTTGAGAAATTAATTCAAAAAATAAATCAGTCTCAATTATCTCAAAAGATTATAAAAGTTGCTGTTTGATCCTTTATCAATATTCATGTTTAGTATTAATGTTTTTCCATACTCCTGTGTTCAAAGTCCAAAGTACATCTGCATAACTGGCCTTTTCATCAAGATTGCTTGGAAGCCCTCTACTTCATTAAAAATTCATTTTTAACCTCTAGGATTATACTCAGTTTTGTGAAGTAAGTTCTAATTTTTATTTTATTTTAAATTTATGAAATAACACAAGCAAGGAAGTAGAATAAAAAAAGATGATTGCACATGAAACTGCCCTGATATTCTAGAGCCAGAGGGCAAAATAGAAATTGAAAGTATCCACCGATCACCTCCTCAAATAGATCCCAAAAGAAATCTCTTAGGAATATTGTTGCCAAGTTCCAGAGTTTCCAGGTCAAGGAGAAAATACTACAAGCAGCCAGAAAGAAACAATTTGAGTATTGTGGAAACACAATCAGAATAACCCAAGATCTAGCAACTTCTACACTAAGAGATCGAAGGGCTTGGAATTCAATATTCCAGAGGTCAATGGAGCTAGGATTAAAACCAAGAATCACCTACCCAGCAAAACTGAGTACCATGCTCCAAAGCAAAATATGGACTTTCAATAAAATAGAGGACTTTCAAGCTTTCTCAATGAAAAGACCAGAGCTGAATAGAAAATTTGACTTTCCAACACAAGAATCAAGAGAAGCATGAAAAGGTAATCAAGAAAAAGAACCAGAAAAAGAAATT
>CM053623.1:225786373-225803171 GCA_028646595.1 Phalanger gymnotis
TGGGGGATGATAGAAGAGAGGGCAAATGGGGGTGGAGGTAATCAAAAGCAAACACTTTTGAAAAGGGACAGGGTCAAGAGAGAAAACTGGATAAAGGAAGATAGGATAGGAAGGAGCAAAATACAGTTAGTCTTTCACAACATGAGTATTGTGGAAGGGTTTTGCATAATGATACACATATGGCCTATGTTGAATTGCTTGCCTTCTTAGGGAGGATGGGTGGGGAGGGAAGAAAGGAGAGAATTTGGAACTCAAAGTTTTAAAAGCAGATGTTCAAAAAAAAAAGTTTTTGCATGCAACTAGGAAATAAGATATACAGGCAATGGGGCATAAAAATCTATCTTGCCCTACAAGAAAGTAAGGGAAAAGGGGATGGGGGGGAGTGGGTGACAGAAGGGAAGGCTGACTGGGGAATAGGGCAGTCAGAATATATGCCATCTTGCAGTGGGGGGGGAGGGTACAAATGGGGATCAAATTTGTAATTCAAACTCTTGTGAAAATTAATGCTGAAAACTAAAAATATTAAATAATGATTAAAAAAACACCAACACTGAAAACACAAACAATTTTGAAAGACTTAAGGACTCTAGTTCAAGCAATGACCAATGACCAACTATGACTGAAGGAGATCAAAGATAATGCATACTACCCACTTCTTGACAGAGAGATGATGAACTCTAGAAGCAGAATAAGACATTTAATTTTGGACATGGCCAATATGGGAATATGTTTTTCTTGACTATGCATAATTGTTATAAAGGTTTTATTTTGTTTTCTTTTTTTCCAGTGTGGGGGGCAGGAGGTAGGTAGAAGGGAGAAAAAATTAAATGCTTGTTGGTTGCAAAATGAAATAAAGTATATGCACACATTAAAAAAAAAAAGATTAGGTATACAAAACTCAGTAGTAAATGATCATAGTAGTCTAATGTTTGATAAATCAAAAGAACCAAGCTTTTGAGGAGAACTCATTATTTGAGAAAAACTGCTGGGAAAAGCTTTTGGGGAGAACTCATTATTTGAGAAAAACTGCTGGGAAAACTGGAAAACAGAATGGCAGAAACTAGGTGTAGGCCAAAATCTTATACCAAGATAAGCTCAAAATAGGCACGAGCTTTAAACATAAAGAATGATACCTTAAGCAAATAAGGAGAGCAAGAAATAACTTATCTGTCAGATCTATGGAGAAGGGAAGAATTTATGACCAAACAAGAGATAGCATTGTAAAACATAAAGTGGATAATTTTGAGTATATAAATTTTAAAATTTTTTGCACAAAGAAAACTAATGCAACCAAGTTTATAAGGAAAGTAGAAAGCTGGGAAACAATTTTCATAGCAAGTGTCTTTGATAAAGTCCTCATTTTTCAAATACACAGAAAACAGTGTTAAATTTACATGAATACAAGTCACTTCCCAATTGATAAACGTTCAAAGGATAAAAACAGTCAATTTTCAGAGAAAGAAATCAAAGCTATCTATAGCCATATGAAAAAATGCTCTAAATCACTTTGGATTAGAGAAATACAAATTAAAACAACCCTGAGGCACCACCTCATGCCTATCAAGTTAGCTAATATGACAGAAAAAGAAAACAATAAATGTTTGAGGATGTGGCAAAATTGGGACACTAATGCACGGTTTGTAGAGTTCGAACTGATCTAACAATTCTAGAGAGCAATTTGGAACTATGCTCAAAGGGTTATACAACCATGCATCCCCTTTGACTCAGCCATATCACTACTAGGTCTATATCCCAAAGAAATCAGGTAGTAGGGGAAAGGACCTACATATACAAAAATATATCAGCTCTTTTTGTGGTGGCAAAGAATTGGAAATTGAGGGGATGTCCATCAATTCTGGAATAGCTGAACAAGTTGTGGTAAATGATTGCAATGGAATATTATTGTGTTAGAAGAAATGATGAACAAGTAGATTTCAGAAAAGTCTGGAAAGGCTCATAGGAACTGATGCAAAATGAAGTGAGGAAAACCAGGAGAACACCGTACACAATAACAGCAATACTACACAATGGGCCAAGATTGTGGAGAAAAGGCAGGAAGTTGCCCGAGCTCTCCCCAGTTTCTCTAGAAACAACTTTAAATCAAGCCTCAAAATGAATTCTGGGGTGATGGAACCCACAAAAGGACAGGGTGAAACAATTTTCCAGCCCAAGATAACTTAGAAAGACTGCAGGAAAGATCTGTCTCACTTGGGTAAAATTGGACTACGGCCTAGTGCAAGTGGTGTATGGAAACCAGAGGGAGGCCCCAACCCCCAGCACAGATCAGAAACTGAGGCCCCACAGTCCAGACTCAACAGGCCAGCGGCACAGTGGGTCAGGTGTGAGGAGTCCAGCCCTGACACAACAGGCTAGTGGTCAGGCCTGACAGACCATGCACCTATCTAGAGTAGGCCAGGCAACCACATTAAAGCAGGTGAGCTGCCAGCCCCCAAAGCCTAGCACAGAAAGCCGTGGTCCCTGGTGCAAGAAGCTTGGGACAGTGCCCCTGAATGCCAGGGACACAGCTCAACTTTAAAAGTCATGAAATAGATTGGAAAATGAGCAAAAGAAAAATCGTGTACATAGAAAGCTACTATGGCAGCAGGGAAGATCAAAATATAAACTCAGAAGAGGACAACAATGTCAAAACACCCACATGCTAAACCGCAATGAGAAATATGAACTGATTTCAGGCCCAGAAAGTCCTCCTGGAAGAGCTCAAAAAGTATTTTAAAAATCAAATAAAAGAGATAGAAAAAAATTAGGAAAAGAAATAAGAGTAAGAGTTAACAGCTTGGAAAAAGAAAACAACTCCTTAAAAAGTAGAATTAGCCAAATGGAAAAGAATGTACAGAAGCTCACTGAAGAAAATAATTCCTTAAAAATTAGAACCGGGCAAGTAGAAGCTTATGACTTTATGAGATATCAAGAAAAAATCAAACAAAATCAAAAGAATAAAAAAATAGAAGACAATACCTCACTGGAAAAACAGCTAACTTGAAAAATAGATCCTGAGGAGATCATTTAAAAATTGTTAGACTACCAGAAAGCCACGATCAAAAAAAAAAAATAAATAAGAGCCTGGAAAGCAACCTTTCAAGAAACTATCAAGAAAAAATGCCCTGATAGCCTAGAACCAGAAGGTTAAAATATAATTTAAAGAATCCACCAATCACCTCCTGAAAGAGATCTCAAAATTAAAACTTCCAGGAATATTATAGCCAAATAACAAAAGCCTCAGATCAAGGAGAAACAATTCAAATATCATGGAGTCACAGTCAGGATTATACAAGATTTAGCAGCTTCTAACATTAAGGGATGAGATGGCTTGGAATATGATATTCCAGAAAGCAAAGGAGCTTGGTTACAATCAAGAATCAACTACTTAACAAAATTGAGCATAATCTTTCAGGGGAAAAAAATAGATATTCAGTGAAATTGGGGACTTTCAAACATTCCTGATGAAAAGACTAGAAAGAAACAGAAAATTTGATTTTCAAATACAAGATTCAAGAGAAGTATAAAAAGGTAAATGGGAAGAAAAAAACATAAATTATTCAATAAGATTGAACCGTTTACATCCCTACAGGGGATGATGAGTCTTATAACTCTTAAGGCAGTTAGAAGGGGTTACAGACAGGGAGTGGGTATAAGTTGACTGTGATGGGATGATATTAAAAAAACTGTGGAGTAAGAAAGAAGATTGCCCTGGGAGAAGAGGGAAGAGAGAGGCAGAGTGGTATAAATTATATCACATGAAGGGTTGCATAAGACCTAATACAGTACAGGAAAGAAGGGAGAAAGGTGAGCATTGCTTGAACCATACTCACATCAGCTTTGGCTCCAAAAGGGAATAGCATACATTAGCTGAGTATATAAATCTAGCTTAGCCTATGTGGAAATAAGAGGAGAGGGAGAAAAGAAAAGGGGGGAGGGGCTGATAGAAAGGAAGGCAGACTGAGGGAGGTGGTAGTCAGAAGCAAAATACTGTTGAGGAGGCACAGGCTAAAAGGAGAGAGAGAAAATTACACACACACACACACATACACACACACGAAAATAGGATAGAGGGAAATACATGGTAATCATAATTGTGAATGTGAATGAGATGAACTTACCCATAAAAAGGAAGTGGACATCACAGTGGATTAAAAAACAGACTCCTACAAGATGTTATTTACATGAAAGACAGTTGAAGTACAGAGACACAGAGTAAAGATAAGGGGCTCAAGCAGAATCTATTGTGTTTCAGCTGAAATTTTAAAAAGCAGGAGTAGAAATCATGATCACAGACAAAGCAAAAGCATCTATTTTGGTCTAATTAAAAGAGACAAGGAAAGAAACTACATCTTACTAAAAGGTATCATAGACAATGAAGTAATATCAATACTAAATATATATCCACCAGTTGGTATAGCATCCAAATTTCTAAAGGAGAAATTAAATACATTACAGGAAGAAATAGCAAAATTATACTAGTGGTGGACCTCAACTTCCTCCTCTCTGAACATGATAAAGTAAACAAGAAAGACGTTAAGGAGGGTTATAGAATTTTAGAAAAGTTAGATCTGACAGACCTCTGGAGAAAACTTAATGGGGATAGAAAGGAATATACTTTTTCTCAGTAGTACACAACACCTACACAAAAACTGACCATGTATTAGGACATAAAAACATAACAATCAAATGCAGAAAGGCAGAAATATTAATTGCATCCCTTTCAGATCATGATGGACAGATAGATTAAAAATTAATTGGAAACTAAATAATCTAATCCCAAAGAATGAGTATGTCAAACAACACATCATAGATATTTTCATCAAAAGATAATGAAAACATTGAGATAACATACCAAAATTAATGAGACGCAGCCAAAGCAGTACTTAGGGGAAATTCTATACCTCTATATGTTTACATCAATAAAATAAGGAAACAACAGATCAATGAACTGTGTATGCAACTAGAAAAGTGAGAAAAAGAAAAAAAAATTAAATCTCCAATTAAACATCACATTGGAAATCCTGAAAATCATAGGAGATATTAATAAAATTGAAAGTGAGAAAACTATTGAATAATAAAACCAAGATAAATTTTATAAAAAACCAATAAAAATAGATAAACCTTGGGTTAATTTGATTAAAAAGAAGAAAGAAGAAAACCAAATTACCAGCTTTACAAAGGAAAGAGTAAATGGACCAGCAATGAAGAAATTAAAGAAATAATTAGGAGCTATTCCACCTAATTATATGTCAATAGATCCAAAAATCTAAATGAAATGGAAGAATATATACAAAAATATAAATTCCCCAGATTAACAGAAAATAAAATAAAACTCTTAAATAGCCCCATTTTAGAAAAAGAAATTGAACAAACCATCAATGAACTTCCTAAGAAAAAATCTTCAGGGTCAGATGCCAGATAGATTCACACATGAATTCTACCAAACATTTAAAGAACAATTAACTCCAATACCATGTCAACTATTTGGAAAAATAGATGAAGAAGGAATCGTACCAAATTCTTTTTATGACACAAATATGGTGCCATACCAATACCAGGAAGAACCACAACAGAGAAAGGAAACTATAGACCAAATTCCCTAATGAATATTGATACAAAAAATTTAAATATAATACTATCAAGGAGATTACAGCAATATATCATTAGAATTATACACTATGACCAGGTGGGATTTATGCCTGGAATGCAGGACTAGTTCAATATTAGGAAAACTATCAGCATAATTGACTATATCAATAACAAACCCAACAGAAATTATATGATTATCTTAATAGGTATAGGAAAAAACTTTTGACAAAGTACAACATTCATTCCTATTAAAAGTACTAGAGAGAGACAGGTGGCATCAGTAGATATAGCACTGTCCCTGGAGTCAGGAAGATCTGAATTCAAATTTGGTCTCAGTCACTTTCTAGCTGTGTGACCCTGGGCAAGTCACTTAACACCAATTGTCTCAACCCCCACCCCCACTGTCACCCCCACCCCCAATAAAAAACAACTCACACCAAAAACACATTAGAGAGCATAGGAATAAATGTAGCTTTCCTTAAAATGAAAAGCAGCATCTATCTAAAACCATCAAGAAGTATTATTTGTAATAGATAAGCTAAAAGCCTTCCCAATGAGATCAGGGGTAAAGCAACGCTGTCCATTTTCACCACTATTATTCAATATTGTACTAGAAATGTTAGCTAAAGCAATAAGAGAAGAAAAAAATGGAAGGAATTAGAATATGCAATGAAACAAAACTATCACTCTTTGCAGATAATAGGATAGTATACTTAGAAAATCCTAAAGAATCAACTAAAAAAGTAGTTGAAATAATTAACAACTTTAGCAAAGTTGCAGGGTATAAAAAAAAACCCATATAAATCATCAGCATTTCTATATATTATCAACAAAGCCTAGCAGCAAGATATAGAAAGAAAAATTCCATTTAAAATAACTAAAAAATATAAAATACTAGGGAAGAATTTTTGACAAAACAAGAGATAGAGAACATTATGAGATGTAAAATGGACAAATTTGATTATATTAAACTAAAAAGGTTTTGCACAAACAAAACCAGTGCAATCCAGATTAGAAGGAAAGCAGTAAGTTGGGAAACAATTTTCACAGCAAATATCTTTAATAAAGTCCCCATTTCTCAAATATATAGAGAACTGAATCAAATTTACATGAATACACTCAAATTTACATGAATATAAGTCATTCCACAATTGATAAGTGGTCAAAGGATAAGAACAGGCAGTTTTCAGAGAAAGAAATCAAAGCTATGTATAGTCATATGAAGAATTCTCATATGAAATATGCCTGCTCACCATTTTTAAAAGCACAGTAATATTCCATTAAAATCATACAACTTGTTCAGCCATTCCCCAAATAATGGGTAGCCCCTCAATTTCCAATTCTTTGCCACTACAAAAAGAGCTATCATAAATATTTTTGTACATGTAAGTCCTTTTCCCTTTTTTATGATCTCTTTTTGATACAGATCTAGTAATAGTATTTCTGGATCAAAGGGTATGCACAGTTTGTTTGCCCTTTGGACATAGTTCCAAATTGCTCTCCAGAATGGTTGGATCACTTCACAACTCCACCAACAGTAGATTAGTGTCCCAATTTTCCCACATCCTCTCCAACATTAATCATTTTCCTTTCCTGGCATATTAGCCAATCTGATCAGTGTGAAGTGGTGCCTCAGAGTTGTTTTAATTAGCATTTCTCTAATCAAAAGTGATTTAGAGCAATTTTCACATGACTATAGATAGCTTTGATTTCTCTGAAAACTGCCTGTTTTTATCCTTTTGACCATTTATCAATTGTGGAATGACTTGTATTCATGTATATTTGACTCAGTTCTTTATATATTTGAGAAATGAGGCCCTTATCAAACACACTTGCTGTGAAAATTATTTCCCAGCTTTCTGCTTTCCTCCTTGTTTGCATTGGTTTTGTTTGTGCAAAACCCTTTTAATTTAATAGAATCAAATTTGTCCATTTTACATCTCATAATGTTCTCTATCTCTTGCTTGGTCATAAATTCTTCCCTTCTCCAAAGATCTAACAGGTAAACTATTTTTTGCTCTCCTTATTTACTTAAGTTATAACCCTTTATGTTTAAAACATGTACCCATTTTGATCTTATCTTGGTATACAGTATGTTGGTCTATACCTAGATATTGCCATACTGCTTTCCAGTTTTCCCAGCAGTTTTTGTCCAAGAGTTCTTATCCTAAAAGCCAGGGTTTGGGGGTTTATCAAACAGTGGACTACTATAGTCATTTACTATAATGTAATATGTACCTAATCTATTCCACTGATCCACCACTCTATTTCTTAGCCAGCACCAGATTAGTTTTGATATTACTGCTTCATAATATAGTTTGAGATGTCACATGGCTAGGCCACCTTCTTTTGAATTTTTTTCATTAATTCCTTTGATATTCTTGAACTTTTGTTCTTCCAGATGAATTTTGTTCCTAGCTCTACAAAACAATTTTTTGGTAGTTTGACTTGTATGGCACTGAGTAAGTAAATTAATTTAGGTAGAATTGTCCTCTTTACTATATTGTTTCAGTTTACCCATGAGTAATTAATATTTTTCCAGTTGCTGAGATCTGGCTTTATTTGTGTGAAAAGCATTCTGTAATTTTATTCATATGGTTCTAAAGGTTGTCTCAGCAGGTAGATTCCCAAGTTTTTTATATTGTCTATAGTTTTAAAAAATGGAATTTCTCTTTCTATCTCTTGCTGCTGGACCTTATTGGTAATATATAGAAATGTTGATGATTTATATGAGTTCATTTTATATCCTGTAATTTTGTGCTAAGTTGTTAATTATTTCAGGTGATTCTCTATGGTTCTTTAAGTATTCCATCATAATTTCTGCAAAGAGTGATAATTTTGTTTCCTTGTTGCCTATTCTAATTCCTTCAATTTCTTTTTTTCTCTTGCTATAGCTAACATTTCTAGTACAATATTGAATAATAGTGCTGATAATGGGCATCCCTGCTTCATCCCTGATATTACTGGAAAGGCTTCTAGTTTATCCCTATTACTGATATTATTTATCATTTTCAAGTAAAGCTCCAGTTATTCCCATGCTCTTTAGTATTTTTAATAGGAACAGGTGTTTATTTTGTCAAAATGTTTTTGGGGGGTTTTTGCATCTATTGATATAATCACATGAATTCCGTAAGTTTTGCTTTTGATATGCAATTATATTGATAATTTTACTAATATTGAACCAGCTCCATATTCCTGGTATAAATCCTATCTGGTCATAATGTATGATTGTGGTGATATATTACTGTAATCTCTTTGCTAAAATTTTATTTAAAAATTTTGCATCACTATTCATTAGAGAAATAGGTATATAGTTTCCTTTCTCTATTTTGGCTCTTCCTGGTTTAGGTGTCAGCACCATATTTGTACCATAAAAGGAATATGCTAGGACTCCTTAGGGAAGAATTCTAAATGTCAAGCTGACACCCTAGGGAAAATATGAAACGAAAGTTCTTGAGAAAGGAACATAATATGTTCATATATGCACTTTAAAAGGATTGTTTTGGCAGTTGTGGAAGAAGTATTTAGGAGAGGAGAGAATGAAAAATGGAAAGCCAATATGGAAGCTATCTACTGATAATCTGGGTAAGGGCTGATGGGGCTTAAACTAAGGCAGAAGCTATGTGAATGGAAAAGAGATGAATGTAAGAGATATTATAGAGTTTTAATATTGGTAAAACTTGGCAACTTATTGGGAGTGAAGGCAGGAGTAGAGTCAAGAATGAACCCAAGGTTCCATACTATATAAGTAGAAAGAGGGTGGTACAAGCAATCAATACTGGAAAATGGATAAATTTTTTGAATCAAATAAGTACTATATTAGACACGCTGAATGTGACTTCTTGTGGGACTTCTAAGTGGAAATGTCTCAGAGGAACTGACAACTCTGGACTAGAATTCAGGAAAGAAAATTAGGGTACATATTAGATATAAAAGGTACAGCTAGGTGGTGTAGTGGATACAGTGCTAGCCCTGGAGTCAGCAGGACCTAAGTTCAAATCCAGCCTCATACTTACTAGCTTGTGACCCCAGGCAAGTCACTTAACCCTATTTGTCTCAGTTTCCTCATTTGTAAAATGAGCTGGAAAAGGAAATCGCAAACCATTTATTGATTTTTGCCAAGAAAACCTCAAATAGGGTCACGAAGAGTCGAACATGACTAATTACCTAAATAACGACTACTACAACAACTAGACATAAAGATGAATAGTACTCAATTCTTAAACTGACATAATTTATAGTGTACTAAGTCTATAAAGAAAGCATTTTATAAACCTTAAATAGGGATAAGGACTGAACTGGCGATTTTACTGGTATAGAGAACTCTCAAAAGATAGACCTTAGAGACTTATCATCAAGAGCATTGAGAGGTTAAGTGATTTGCTCATAGTCACATAGCCAGTAGATACTTGAAACCAGGTCTTCCTGGCTTCTATGTCAGAGTACATATACTACATATACAGACTACATACCTGTAAAATGTTATTATTAGTTTGGTCATGTGTAAAATGGCAGGGGGCAGGGGGTTAAGAGGGGAAATATTCTAGATTCTCTCTGAAGTCATTCCTGTTCTTAATACTGTTTAATTCTGTCAGGAAGATATAATATATTGTTTGAATTTGGACTTTTTGGCCTCATACTTCCTCAAAGTTCTTACTGAACCCATTACACCAAGATACCAAAGCTAAAAACAACTACAAGAACCTCAAAAGACAGCTCAGAGCACGATTTGTGGTAGTGACTCCACCCTATCAGGCTTCCTTTGGCTGCATTTAAAAGCTATTCTGCTTTGAGGAACTAAATTGAAGAGTTAAAGATCATACTGATAACTGATAACTGAACTACCTTTAGATCCAATGAAGTCCATCTGGCATTTTCCCCTCCACTAACACCTGTGATTTCATTGATACATGTATGGCAGTTCTGGCAAATCTTCTGTAACTTATAGTCTGAGAGAACTGCCTGGGTTCCTTGAGGATTAATTGATTTGCCCACTCACACAACGAAGGTATTAAAGGAATCACTTGAACCTAGGTCTCCCAATCTAATGAAGGCCTTAAAAGTCTAGTACAATCTTCCAAATTCAAAGAAGAAACTGAGGGCCAGAGAGATAAAAGTGTCCAAGGTCATACAGTTAGTAACAGAACCAGGATTAGAATGCTTCAGACTCCCAGTGTAGTGTTCTTTTGTTGTTCTGTTATTTTTATTCATGTTCAACTCTTTATGATCCTATTTAGCATTTTCTTGACAAAGATATCGAGAGTGGTTTGCTTCTCCAGCTCACTTTAGAGATGAAGAAAGTGAGGCAAATAGGGTTAATGGACTTGCCCAGAATCACACAGTAAGTGTCTGAGGCCTGATTTGAACTTAGATCTTCCTGACTCCAGCCCCACACTCCATCCACTGCGCCACCTGGCTGCCCATGTAGTTTTCACTATGATAATGTTCTAGCAGAAAGAGTATTAGATTTGAAGATCCAGGGCTTAGGTTTGAATCCTAGCTCTAACTTATTGCCTGTGTGAACATGGGAAAGTCACGTAGCCACGATACACCTAACAGATGCTTTTTAAGTTACTTCGTATCTCTAAATATATGATCCTAGAATCTTGTCAGAAGAACCTAATTTATAGCTGCTCATTAGATATTTGCCCAAATTGTCTTCTTCACCTATAAGTCTTTGTGTGTGTCTGTGTGTGCCTGTGTGTATGTATGAATATGTACATACACACACATATACAAACACAAACATATACACACACATATGTATACAGGAATACATGTAGGACCTGTGATTTCATTATCACAGCAAACTTCTGGTGTGGGAACTCCCTCCACCAATAGCTGAGGCAAATGTTTATTATTTTATGATTTAGTAGCTGTGCTAAGCAGATCCTTGAGTCAGCCTAGTTAAATTACTAGCCCCAGAGAATGCATCTAAGAGCCAGATCCACTGGGGACAGAAGAATATTGGTGGCCCTATTTGGCCAAGAGAATCAACTCCAAAGGTCCAGAAAGGAAAAGAGAGCAAAGTTCAGAGGATTCATTAGCCAATTTGGCAGGCATTATTCAATGAGGGAATTTGCCAGAGCTTCTAAGAAATTCGCTTCCCTCCACCCTACCAAAAAACAAACAGATAAGGATCTTTTGAAGATTTTATCCCTCCAACAGTGACAAGGATGTGGAATGAAGAGATGGATAGGCAGATGGATACATAGACCGATGGAACATCATTTTGGCTGTTAAATGAAAGATGGACTAGACTGAGGAGATACTTGTGACAGCACTCAGCATGGTGGCCCTGCATGGAAAGGCTCAGCAAAAGTTTGTTGAGTGAATGTAAGAGATGCTCAGAATTAGATTACACTCCATCCTGAAACTCCAGAAATGTTTGCATTGAATTTGGAAAAGCAACACAGAAAAACTAGGGACAAAGAAGGCATACATACATACATATAGGTGTATTGTATGTGTTTATTATATGTATATATATGTATGTACACACATATGTAAGTATATACGCACATATATGCTACCTATCTAGTCTTCCTGATTACATACACACACACACACACACACACACACACACACAAACTAGGGCTCCAGAAGATAAAAGCAAACTTAACAAGTGGTTAAGAAGATGGTATCCAATAAAGGGATTTGGATTTTTAGGCCACAGTTTAAATTGTAATCATTGCAGTCTGCATCCAGTGATGGAGTGCACCTACCAATGAGTAGTAAAAAATGTATTTGCTTAATATCTTGCAAATAGAAAAGGCCTTAAACTGAAAATGAAGGAAGAGGGAGCAAACAGTCTAGCTATATCTTCCAAGTTAGATACCACAGACAGTGGCTACAATGTAGAAAGAACAGTAGAGACACTCAGAAACTCACAATTAACAAAATTAAAGAAGCCAGCAATAAAGCATACGAGCTCAAACAGTAAGGAAGGTTGAATTCAATTAGAATCATGACAAAAATAAGGCTTTGGAAAAGCATACCAAAAAGAAATAGGGTTTTTTTTTTTATGCAGGGAAAATGGGTATTAGAATTGCAATTTAATTCTACTCATAAGGAAATCTAGAAACCAGAGGAAAGTAATGTGGTCGGGAATAACTAAGTAAAGATCAACATGGGCGATGGCAAAAGAACTACATTTATACTGAACGTCTTTCTTCAGCTGAAGGAGATAAAATTAAGTATTTTTGCTTAAAGAATATCTGATTGGTCCACAAGATCATGAAGAATAAGCGTAAAAAAGGAAGTTTATTTTATCAACAACAATCTATTATCAGTCTCAGTGAGTGTAAAATGTTTAAATAACAATAAAGCAACAACAAAGTCTGAAAAATCACATAGAAGAAAGATCAAAATGTAGCTTACAAGTAAATTGGATGTTTATTCAAGTTTATATCTTTTAACAATAAAATAAACAAATTACTAGCTTCAGATCATATAATTTGCAAGCATCATGTGAGAGAGGATTTGAAGCCAAGTTTTCTCTACTTTATGCCATGTCAAGGTGCCTTTATTATGCCACAAATTATTATGTATATTATTTAGATACAGGTATATTCCACAACAAAATATACAAGACTCAAAAGTAGTAAGGGGATCATCCAATGGGGGCAGAGGGTAAAAGAGAACAAGCATTTGTTAAGTGCCTACTATGTGCCAGGCTGTGCTAAAGGCTTTACAAATATTATCTCATTTTATTCTCACAACAACCATGTAAAGTAGGTGCTTTATGATCCTTACTTTACAGTTGAAGAAACTGAGGCAGACAGAAGTTAAATGATTTGCCCAGGGTCACACAGCTAGTAAGTGTCTGAGGCCAGATTTGAACTCATGAAGATGAGTCTTCCTGACTCCAAGCCCAGTGTTCTATCCATTAAGCCACCAAGCTGCCCTAAGTTAGGTACAATTGAGAAAATAGGTAATATCAGTAAGTTTTAGCAGATATCTTGGTGAAAAAAAAATCTAGTTCTATAAATTCTCTGTCCTTATTTACCTGTGGTGCTCCCTAAAATATATTCAATTTTGACAGGTCATTAATAGAATTTTAACAAAAGGGTAAACTGAGATACTTCTCTACAAGATAACATTTATTGGCATGCTACCTGTCAATAAATGGGTCTGTGGCTTGCCTCTATTAAAGCCAAAGACCTGGAGTCAAAGGACAGTTCCCCTTAAATAGGTTTTGAGAAGTATAGAACAAAGAACAGAGCAGGGTAGATGACATCATGGAATGTCTGGTTAGAGAGCTGAAGTGCAAGGAACAACATGATTGGTTGGAAGCTTGGTAATGGAAGCTAGCAACAGCCCTGCTTCTTCTCTCATGAGACAAAGAAGTGCTTATTGAGTAGAGATAGTGACCCAGACTTTGCACAACAAATCAGTAATCCTTGAAAGATAGCTTGTTGGAATAAAGATATCAGGCCCAAACTCCCTTGCATTCTTACTCCAAGGTCAGTTAAATTCTTTTTGAGGCTGGAGAGCTGGATTTTTTAAGTTAATCTGTCGCAGGCCAGCTGAACTCTGAACTAAGTTCAGAGACAAAGAACCACAACTTAAGCAATTACAGGACAAAAACAGGTACAGGGCAAAATCTATTACTTGCAAATAGAATCAATAAAAAAAAGGTACAGGATCAATCTTAATCTCCTCATAGGTCTAGGGGATGAAGCACACGGAAGCTATCTATAACAAATTAGAGAAACATGAAAAAATTATCAGATCTATAAATAGGAGAAAATTTATAATCAAAGAATAAAGAGGGAGCTCACTTACGGAAGGAGTGTTGAGACTCTGGGCAAGCCATTGACCCACCGCCCAACCCCCCACTTCATGCTTTGATAACCCAGACAGATATTGGTGCTTCTCTGGTAACTATGAATTGTGATTGGAATCAGACAAGGTCAGCTTGTAGAAGCTGCTGAGCATTATGAAACGTTCCATGAAATGACGGTGGGAAGGTTATGGCAAGATGCAAAAGGCCTCACTCTCAACTCCATGGTCTGTGAAAATCTCTGGAGGATTTACATGATGCTAGCAGTAAGAATGTTGAATGACAAATACAAATGCACCATCAGGACTCTACTGAAAGCTTGTGAAAAAGCCAAAGAAGGGGGTGATAAAAAGATGGAAGGAGAAGCTGCCTTTGCTTTAGGCTTAGTGTATCATATGGCTGGAGAGTTTGAATTGGCAAAATCAGCTCTCAACATCTTCTCAGATATCTCCATAGGCCTAGATGATGCTATTGGTCTAAGTAGGGCCTATGAAGCCACAGTGAAGGTCCTGGTAAGCCAAGGAAACATGATGGAAGCCTTTGCTTTCTTGGAAAAACTTGTGGAAATTGCAAAAAATACTTACCAAAGAAGAAGAATGGTAGAAGCCTGTACAATCCTTGGGGTCATTTACCATGCAGAAGGATTTTATACAGAAGCCTGAGAGTTCTTTAAGCAAGCTTTTGATACAACCACTGAGTTTATGGATATCCTGTTGGTGGATGAGACCAAAGTCCACTCTGGAATTGCCAAGGCTCACCAGATGATGATAGCAGTTAACAGTCACATAGAATTTGCTGACTTCGACAGCCTCAGGCACCTTCAGATGGGGAAGGAGAATGAAAGTAACATTTTCCCAGAAACCATTCTTGAGAAGTCCAGTGAGTCCAGAGACAAGAGGCTTTCCAGTGTACAATCAAGTGAGGAGCCAGATGCTGACAGCTGTCAGGAATCTAAAGAGTGTGATTCTTGAAGTGGCCTGAATAGTTAAAAATCAGGAAGATATAAAATCACCTTCAACCTTGAGAATTTTTTAAGATAGGAATATCAGTGTAGGTATAGATGGACACAATAAAAGCCATCATGATTATGTTTTTATACAATTGTGAAATTCACAGGAATCACTAATATGGTAGTCTAGACTATTAAAATCCATAAAATAAAATGCCCCCCAAAAGATTAGAAAAATATCACTTAGCAAGAAAATGAATGACTTATGTTAAAACCGTCATTTTTTTCTTCTGTCTCAAGAACAGTGACACTAGGAATTAAAAGTTTAGTTAACTGGGGGCAGAACCAAGATGGCCCCACGAAAACAGAGCCTTACCGGAGCTCTCTCACAAGTTCTGTCAGATTCCTATAAAAAGGTGAATTTCAGCAGATTTGAGAGAGTTAGAAACTGCGAGAAGTCTGAGTGGGGCAAATTTCCCAGCCAGGAGGGTCTGAAAGGCTGAAGGAACGAATCTGTGGGCTAGGAGAGCACTTGGCGTGTGGAGCTGCTCCAGACGGGACCAAAGTGGAAGCGGCTGGCTGGGAAACCCAGGTGGGAGACAGGCTGGGAGAAAGCTGGGCGCTGGAAACCAGTGGAGACCCCCAGGCCTCTCAACACAGGATGGCACTCTGTGGAAGCGACAAAAGGCAGCGCAACGTCCCCGACTGTGAGATACCAACTCCTGAGGCTTGCAGCCCAAAGGTACGAAACACTTCTTGAACTTCCAGGAGACATAATGGCCAGGTAAACAGCTCTAATCTCTCCCCTCCCCACCCAGAGAATTCTTGTGGGGGGGGGGGGAAGAAAAAAACCAAAAACAAAAACATTGGAATAGACAAGACAGAAGTGGGGCTTCAGTGGCCAAGTAGTGGGAGTACCTGAGTTCCAGAGGGGCGGAGCCAGCAGGGGTCAACACCAGGAGCCCAGACACACTCTTGCTCCCCCAGGGAAAGTGCCAGACACCCAGGCCAAACAACAAAGAGCTGAGACCACTGCTGAAGAGCAACAGAGCTGGAGTACAACCCTAGTGGAAGAGGAGATTTCAGGCAGCCAGATCCCCTCCCCCACACCTCAGGAAACTGAAGGCTATAATTCACAAA
The DNA here is from genome assembly GCA_028646595.1 of Phalanger gymnotis. Classification (NCBI taxonomy): domain Eukaryota; kingdom Metazoa; phylum Chordata; class Mammalia; order Diprotodontia; family Phalangeridae; genus Phalanger; species Phalanger gymnotis. The sequence continues at coordinate 225,802,837 of CM053623.1, forward strand.
GCCAACAACAAGACTCACAACCCCCAGAATAAGAAAGCTAGGACAGGGAGCCCTGAGCTCCAAAAGAAGAAATTTATTGTAATGCCAGAAAAAGGCTAACCAACATGAAGAACACAAAAAAACTGAGGACAAACATTGATTCTTTTTATGGAGACAGGCAGGATCAAAATACCAATTTAGAAGAGGATAACAATGACACTATATCCACATCTAATACCTCAAAAGGTAATGTGAACTGGTCTCCAGCCCAAAAAGCATTACTGGAAGAGCTAAAGGAGGATTTTAAAAACCAAATTAGGGAGGTAAAAGAAAAAAATGGAAAAAAAAATTCACTG
>CM053623.1:225803671-225839049 GCA_028646595.1 Phalanger gymnotis
TATGAAGTATGAATGCAGATCGAAGCACACTTCATGCTTGCCTTTTTCTCCCCACCTTTTTTTTTTTCTCTTTTGTATTTGTTGTTGGGTTGTTTTTTTTTTTTTGGTTCTGTTTCTTCTTTCTTATGATTCATTCCATTGGTCATAATTCTTCTCTACAACTTGACTAGTGTGTAAATTAATTCAATGCCAAGTTATACATGAAAGTTATATGGGATTCCATGCCCTCTTGGGGAGGGAGGGGGGTAAGAAGGGAAGAAAATTTGGAACTGAAAATTATGTAGAACCAAGTGTTGCAAACTAAAAATAAAAAAAAAATCAGTTGAGATCACATGAGAAAAAAAGTTTAGGTAACTGTTTTGAGTAATAAAATAATTATAAATAGATCCATTTAAGGCTTCTTCTTAGCTAACCAAAAAAAAAAAAAATAGTACATGCTAAAATTCCAGAGATGCTTCTCTGTAAGGAATGAATCTTTTTGCAAAAAGTACCACTATGTTCTTCAGGGCTGTTGCAAATATTTCAGTGTCCTTATGTAGAAAACCTATTGTGTGTTGTCTTAGTTAACAATTTGTAACCTCCTCTGACCAGATCAATAGTGATCTTGTGCAATCAGGACTTACAGAAATCAAGAGTCTGGAGATCCTTAGAAAAATCTTGGGCCCCTCTCTCCCTTGATAAGCCCAGCTTCTTAGAAGTTTTAGTTGAAGTGAGTAGTAGAAGTCACTGATAAATTTTTTAAGTACAGGATATTTTTTTTTTTTTACCACTTATAGGGTGATAAGTGCTAGAGAACTCTGTGAATATGTAAATCTATTAAAATATTATATTGTAATAAAGACTTTTTGCCCCTTTAAAAAAAGAATAAAGAGAATAGAAGATAAAATAGATAATTTTGATTACATAAAATTTAAAGGTTTTTGCACAAACTCAATAAAAGCTAAGATTAAAAGGGAAACAATTGCAGGGAAAACATCTTTACAGTGTCTATAAACAAAAAAAGTTTCTCTGATAAAGGTCTAATTTCCAATTATATATATATGTATATAATTCAAATTTAAAAGAACAAAATTCATTCCCCCATGAATAAATGGTCTAAAGATATGAGGTCAGTTCTCAAGGGAAGAAATCCAGGTTATTCATAGCCATATTGTGAAAAAAATGCTCCAAATCAGTACTAATTAGAGAAATGCAAATTAAGTCAATTCTGAGATTCCATCTCACACCTCTCAGAGTGACAAAGACATCAAAAAAGAAAGTAATAAATGTTGGAAGAACTGTGTGAAAATGGGCATAAACATGCAGTACTGGTGGATCTGTGAAGAGATATAGCCATTCTGGAAAGCAATTTGGAATTATACACAAAGTTACTATATCATTACATATACCATTACTATACCATACAACTACTGCTATTCCTATACCCAAAAGAAATCAAAGAAAGAAGAAAAGCTCCTTTGTGTACAAAAATATATAGCAGCTCTTTTTCAGGTGGCAAAAACTGGAAACTAACAGAAGTCTATCAAATGAGGAATGGAATGGAATATTAAGTAAGAAATGAGGAAATAGATGATTTTTAAAAAATGGAAACTTACATAAACTGATAAAAAGTGAAATAAAACCATAAGAATAATTTATACTATAACATCAATATTATTAAACTGAATAATCTTAGGTACTTTTATAAACTGATGAAGAATGAAATGAGTCAAATCAAGAACAATTTATACAAACATTGTAGAAAACATTTAAAGCTGTAAGAACCATGATCAATACAATGACCAGAAGACTGATGATTCATACTGTTATGAGGAGTAATAGAAGGAGACTGATATACAGACATAGATATAGACAAATATGTCTCATTCTGCCTCATTTCTCACCCCAGAACAACTACCTTGACATAATATATATGTATATATATGTACATATATATGTACATATATATGTACATATATACACATAGATAGAGATAGAGATTTGTATATAGCCACTGAGGGAATTTGTTTTACTTGACTATGAATATTTGTTGCTTTCTTTTGTTTTTTTCAATGGAGTGAGATTAGGAGGGAAAGAAAAGATTTATTTTAATTAAAAAAGAGAGATGGGGGTGCTACAAATATGAAATGTTGCATGCACTTTCAGATGAAGTCATGGTGTTACTGATTATACTTAAGTATTTTACTTTTGTTACAAGAGACATCTCATGAATTAGTTTGCAAATGTAATGAAAAACAAAACATCAATAAAATATACACTTTTTACATTTTTAAAAAGGAATAAAATCTAGAAGTTTAAAGACTAGAAAATAGATCTTGGTTAATTTAACCTTGTATGTTTAGCGTATTTATGTTTCAAAATTTGAAGAGTATAAATTCATTATATTACAAATAAAATGAAGCAAAAAAGAGGATTTTATGCTTAAAAAAGTCAACTAAGTCTGTGGGCAGGAAGACAATTTGGTAAGAAAAATTATAGTAAAACTTCATCGTTTTCAGAAAGACAAATTCATATTTATTAGCCAATTTCTATCAACCTCCAGAATATTTGCTTCCTGGGCCCTCTTATCTTCTCCCTCTATGATGATATCATCAATTGACATGGATTCAATTATCATCTCTATATCAATGATTCTCAAATCTATCTAGCCCTAACTTCTTTCCTGACCTCCAGTCTCACCTCTCCAACTGCCTATTGGACACAGTTGGTGGTCTTGTAGACATTTTAATTCAACATGTCCAAAAGGGAACTCATTGCCCTCTAAGCCCTCCCCTTATCTAAATTTTCCTGCTACTGTCAAGGGCACCAGTCCCAGTCATGAAGACTCCTAACCTAGATGTCACCTTTGATTACTCACTCTTCTCTCTAACCGCACAAATCCAATCTGTTGCCAAGTTCTGTACTGCCAATTCCATCTTTTTGACATCTTTCTTATATGCTCCCTTCTCTCCTCTGAAACTGCCTTCGGTGTGGGGTAGGTCCTCATAACTTTGCACCTGGACTATTTCAATAGTCTTGGTTGGTCTTTCTGCTTTAAAGCTCTCCATTCCAAGCCATCTTCCATCCTGGTATCAAATTGATCTTTCTGAATCATAGGTCTGACCATGTTATCCCCCTATCCCATAAACTCCAGAGGTTCCCTTTTATCTCTAGGATCTGACATAAAATCTTGTTTGCATATTAAAGTCTTTCATAACCTAATACTTTTTACCTTTCCAGGTTTCTTTACTTACCTTACTCCTTTCCACATATTATGTGATCTGGTGACACTTGGCATCCTTGATGTTCCTTATGCAAAACACTCCGTCATCTGATCAGTACTTTTTAACAGGCTGACTTCTACTGGAATTCTCTTCTTCCTCATCCCTACCTTCTGGCTTCCTTGGCTTCCAACAAGACCTAGCCAAAATTCTGTATTCTACAAGAATCCTTTCCCAGTCCCCCTTAATGCTAGTGCCTTTGCTCTGTGGGTTATCTCCAATTTAGCTTGTATAGATCTTATTTTCACATTGTTTGCATATTATCCTCTTCATTTGATTGTAAGCTCCTTGAGAACAGGAATTGTGATTTGTCTTTCTTTATATCCCTAGAGTTTATTTAGCACAGTGCCTGGGCACAGAGTGGGCTTAAAAAAAAGTTTTACTTGAAATGTATCCTGAATAAAATATAAATGTAAATAGCTGTTGTCAAAATTTCTAAAACTGATCCAAAGTCCCCTCTAAAAGAGAAAAAAACAAATCATGTGTTACTAAGATCAAGCTGGGGGAAAGTGCTCGGTAAACTGGAAGGCCTATATAAAACTGAGCTATTATTATGTCCAAAGGTACAGTTGGAAGCTGATCTGGAAGGTTATGATGTAACTGTGTTTAACAGCTATGCAAATAAAGTTCAAGAGGTAAATGACACTTGTGACACTTGCTTCACCGGGGTGGGGGTGACACTTGCTTTACTGGGGAAAAAGCTGGGTTTAAATACCATGTAACTTTGCTGAAAGAATTTGGTGAGTTAATTTTCAAATTAAAACCTGTCCTATTCTATAATACAGACTTCCGACTCTTCTCCACATTGTTAACACCCCAGCCCCGACTCCTGTGCACTGTTCTCCATCCCACAGCATTGGGCTGCCTAGTTCAGTCCTGCACTGCGCCATAAACAAGAAAAAGACGCTTGTACCACAAGGAAAACATTCAACCACTTGAATTAGCATAGGGTTCAAGAAATGCAACCGCGATCTAATATATCACGTAATGTCAGGTCTAAAGGGTCCAAAGGTTACTTTGGTAGCTCTCTGACCCCAAATCTTTGCCAAATCCACAAAATTCCTAAAGTTAATCCTTTCGTTATCACAGAGCCAATAACACACAAAAACCCCAGAACATTCAAGCTTGAATAGAGCCGCACATCGCTTTGTGATATAATCAATCCCTGCCGACACTTTAGCCACCTTCCTGGAAGAAAACATGAGCAAACTGGCCACAAGTAAATGGCCAAGATGTCATCTTTCTTGTCTCTTAAGGGGACACCTTTTCTGTCCCCTTCACACTGCACTACTTTTGGGGAGCGAAACTTCGCTGGGGAGAATAAGAAGGTGTCAATCACGGAGGGGAGGGGGCGGGGTGTCACTAGTAAAATGTGACGGCCAGGACACGAATTAAAGCAAAGCCCCGGAGTTAAAGGAGTTCCCCAGAGTCGTTTTTTGCCTCTATCTACAACAAACCGCCGCAGAGGCCTGTGGAAACACTGCAGGCTATGCAAGGTGCCCTCCAGTCGCCAGTCCAAAGACGCGCAGCGATCCCCAGCATCTCTCCTCTCCTCCCTGATCAACGGCCCTCCTTCCCCTCTTTATTAATAGTCCAGGGGCTGCTCAAGCAGTCCGCACTGGAGGGTGTGGGGGGGCTGCACAGTTCACCCCCACCCCCAGCAGTAGAAATAACGACGTCATCCAAAAGGAGCCAAGGCAGCTGGCGGTCCTGCTCCGGCGCCCCGAAGAGTCTGCGATCCACCTGGGCAGAGGTGACTGCCCAGCGTCCCTCATGCTCTGCCCGCACCCGGGGAGGAGAATAAAGGAAATAACTGGCTTTCTTCCCCGCCTCCCTCCTCCCAACAAGCCTGGGCCGAAATCCTCGCACTCACCCGCTAGTTCATCAGGCTCCAGCCCGCTGTCCGCGTCAATCCCGCACAGCACGAAGTAATGGGCGAAGCGGCTAGGGGCTGAAGTCGGGCCAGAGCCCGGGCCAGGGGCCGCACTGGTCCCACTCATGGTGCTACCGCTGTTTCGTCTGACCCGCGGCTGCAGGAGCCGCTTTCCAGGTCCTGGCGCCTCTCCTGGTCCTACGGCCACCGCGATGTCTCCATAGACGACTCTTGCTGCGGGCGGCTGTAGCCCCCAATCCTGCCCCGGATGCAGAGGACGCAGAGGCTCTAGAGGCCCTTCTCAGGATGGTGGGGAGGCTGGTCAGGGTAGGCGCAAGCCTGGTAGGTGAGAAAGCGTGCATCAGCTGCGCCTGCGAGTCTGGCGCCACAGTCAGCTGAGTGCAGGCCTTCAGTCAGTTCAGCTCGCGGGGGGCGGGGAGTGTGTACGCGCGCGCACTTGTGTCTCTGGGTCGGAGTGCGTGTGTGACGCTGTGGTTAGTACGGTGAATCCCCACCGGTGGGGTTGCGGTAGTGAGAGTTCTCTAGGGTTGTACTGTTCCAACTCTTATTTACCAAGCTACCTCTGGGTTACGTGGGAGAGGTATTTGCTGCAGATCCTGCAGCACCCTCTAGAGGGAGGTGCGCTGATCCCATCCTCCTAGAAAAGGGGAAAATGCGGATAGAGCTGAAAGGGGCCTTGGAGAGCTTTAGAACAACTCCCATGTTTTTTAGATGAAAAAAATTGAGGCTCAGAGAGACAAGACAGTAACCTGCCCAAGGGTCACATTCCCATTATATGGAAGAGCAAAGATTTACATAGACGGAAAATGTTAGATTTGGAAAGGACTATACACTACAAACTGGCGTGTTTGGGGTATAAACATACAAAATGATGTGTATGGGGAGGACTAGCACCTCTCATGTGAGGGCTTGTCAAGTTCTTGTCAGGGCTGCTCATCTACCTTTGGTGCCCACCTGTCACCCAACTCTCACCTGTAGGTCCAAGAAACTGTAGCATGTAGAACGTCTGCGCAGATGGGCTAAATCAGGTTGAAGGTAACCACAGGGGATCAAACCCTTGGTGGGTTAGGGGCATCTACCCTAAGCATGTGAAGACTTTCCCTTGCAGAATGGGCAGATGAGAACAATTTGTTCCAATGGCCACGAATGGGGCAGAAGCATGCACAGAAGGACTTAGAGCTTGATCAGACATGGAAGACACCAAGGTGTCAATCATTGTATCAAGAAGAATTGAGAGAATTAGCATATGCAATGAGAAAGGAAAATTATCATTTTTGCAAATGATATGATGGCTTGTTTAGAAAATCCTAAAGATTCAACCTATGATTAATTGAAATTGCTTTAGTAAAATAGCAGGATATAAAATAAACCCACAAAAATCACCAGCTTCAGAACAGCTATAGAATGTTTAAAGTATCTGTGACTCTACTAGCAAAAACTGGAATTACATGTTACGACTATCATACCACTATAGGGCAGGCAAGCCAGATTAGCTAAAAGAACAAAGTATCCTGAGGCAGCATGTACCAGGCAAGTCAAACCAACCCTGCCTTTTCAGGACCCTAAAGGAGATAGCCCAGAATGAGCCTTGTGAAAAACAATGGCCCAGGACTACTGTTCCAGATTCCAGCCCAGGCCCCACAGCCATCATTGACATAAAAAAATCATTGTGGAAAAGGAGCTCACTTTCTTTGCTACTACCAACATCAACTGCTGACTAACTGGTATTAACAGGTAGATAAGCTCCAAAGTCCTGAAGTGAAAGGACTGCTCAAACCAACATCCCTGCTTCTAGCCAAGCCCTCAGAGTCATCATCCTGAGAAATAACCACTATGAAGATGTGGCCCGACACCTGCTTCTATAGACGCTGCTTTCACAACTACTGAAGACCTAGAGAAAAAGAGTTTGCCACCAAATTCCTTGGCGTTGTCAAATGGTTTAACTTGAGAAACTGATACAACTTTTTCAGTGGAAATGATATTAAGGCTGATATATTACCATCTACCATATATATTATATATATATATATATACGCATATATATTATATATATGCACACACGTATGGTCTCCATTGTTAGAATGTGAACTCAAATATAGAAACAATCATCATTTTCTATTCCTATCTGTAGCCTTCAGCATGCTGCTTTGCCTATAGGAAGAACTTAAATGCTTTTTCATTAATTAGTTCATTCAACTACAAAATGATCTTTACTGAAATAAAGACAACCAAATTATCAGAGAGTATATATTGATTCATTTGACATTGATATTGATTCATGTCAAAATGATAAAAATAACTCTACCTTAACTAATTTACAGATTCAGTGCTATGGCAATAAAACTAACAAGGAGTTACTTTACAGAATTAAAAAAATAATATAATTCATCTAGAGGAACAAAAAAAGGTTAAAAATGTCAAGGGAAATCATGAAAAAAATTGGGAAAGAAGAAATCTCAACAATACTATCCCATACAATAAAACAAAGTAATAATCCTAAAAAATACCTGCTACTGATTAAAAATTACAAAAGTTAATCAGTGAAACAAATTAGGTATGTGAGACCCAGAAGCAAGGAAACATAGTATCTCAGTATTCCTTATTCTCAGAGACTCCAATTATTGGGATAAGGACTCACTCTTCAACAGAACAACTGGGAAACTTGGAAAGTAATTAGGCAGAAATTTAGAACAGCCAGCATTTTACACTGCATGCTACAAGGTCCAAATAGATATGTGACCAGATTTAAAAAGTTATATCAGAAACAAATTTATAGGAAAATAGAAGGAGATAACCTTTCATAGCTGTGGATAGGGAAAGAATTCTCCAAAGAAGGGTTAAAGAGGACTAAGGGAGATAAAAATGGCTAGTTTTGATTACGTAGAGTTGAAAAGGTTTTGTCCAAACAAAATTAATGGAATTAAAACAGAAATAATTAATTAGGGAGAAAAATCTTTGTAACAAATTTGTCTGATAATGTGATATCCACATTATATAAGGAATTGATGTAAGTATAAAAAAACAAGATCCGTTCTCCAATGAGTAAGTGGTCAAAGAACATGAATAGGAAGTTATGAAAAGAAGGAAGAAAAGCTACCAACTACTTCATGAAAAAAATGTTGAAAATTACTAATAATAAGAAAATCACAAATTAAAACAACTCACACCCATGATGAAAATGACAATTGTTGCAGAGGCTACTCATGTAGAACTACAAGTTCTTTGAATCATTCTGTAAATGAGTTTGAGACTATAACCAAAAAATCAGTGAACTTTGAATTTGTACCTTTAAATAAGCAATACCATTACTAGACATTTGCTCCAAGAAGATTCACAAGAAATGATCCATGTGCATAAAATATTATAGCAAAATTTGTTGTAGCAGAAATAACAAATGGAGAAAAATGATTGTCCATCAATTGGCAAATGGTTGAACAAATTATAGTGAATAATCAGTATTATTCCACAGCAAGAAATTACTGAAGGGGAAGATTCAGAGAAACCTGGGAGGACTTTTATGAAATGACATAGAGTGAAATAGGAAGGGGAGAATTTATACAATAACTACTCCACTGTTTAAGAACTATAACCAATTCAAAGACCAACCATAATTCCAGAAGACTTATGATGAATCTTAGCATCAATGATAGAGGTGCAGAATAATACGTACATTCTCAAGCACGTCCAATATGTGGATTTGTTTTGTTTGGCTCCTTTTTTATTATATAGGATTATTTTTATTGGGTGGGACAGATTTGTCAGGAGGATTGAGTGCAGAAGTGATCATGATATAATAAAAGACCATCAATAAAACATTTTTTTAAAAAATGCACACATAAGAGCATAGGGAAGCAGGGTTGTGGTGTTGGAGATGCCATGCTGAATTTAATATATACTTTTAAAAACCCAAGCTGTACATAATATATTTTGTCAGGTCATATAAAATTCTCTTTTTTTTTTGTTCTTTTGTATAAGGAAATTTTTGTGCTTGTTGATATTTGATAAACTCATAAAATTAAAGAAAATTGAAATTTAGAATAATAAAAAAAAAGAAACGACCTGCCTTGATCTCTTTCTTCTCTCTCCCCCTGGAAAGTGTCAGGACCATTTGAGTCTATCCCTGGTGGGATTGGGTGGAGAGGACTAATAATCTTCCCTCCACCTTGGAGAAATGGCACCAAAAAAATATTGTGGGCCTGAACTTGGGTTTTGGGCCCCTGCCTGCCTCTTTCCTGAGTATAAGTAACCAAACTGTGATCCAAAGGTGGCCTTTTCTAATCTTAGAGAGGCAACCTTATGGTTTTAAAAGGTCAAAGATCAAAAAAAAAAAAAGGTCAAAGATCCCATTGCTGAGTGGCAGCAAAGTGCTCCACTGGAGCTGCTGAAAGAGAGGCTCAACTCCTGATCAGGCTTGCCAGAAGACATGGACCTAGAGATAATCGTTTGGAGGATTGTTTCTATTTCAAAATGAAATATAAAATGTCACTTCAGCAGTCTTGCAAATTGCATTATGTTAGCTATCATGACTATTAAGTTTTAAGTATCAACTTCCCAGGAGAGCAGAGCAGCAAGTTACATTGTTGCTTTTGTTCATTCTATTCATTGCTTCTCTGTTCATTTTCATATGAGCATGTAGACCTTATGTATCTTAAACATTTATAAGTAAATAGCTTTCCTATACCTGAGCTACATTGTAACCCCCACTACCTTTCTATTCACCATTTTTAGGAATGCCATACACATAAGGCAAAAGCTAAGTTTTAAGTAATTTTTCCCAGGGCAGGGACATGAAAAGGCAAAGGGTGTAAGATAAGCAGCTTGACTTCTCTTTTAGGTAGTAAGTCTTCTTTAGGACTGAAGGAGGTTATTTCATGTGTTGGTCTAGAGCAGAGGGTCCCTTACTGAGTAGGAGAAGGAAAGGGCCCAGTACCACAACCCAGGAGCGGGTTGTTATTGTTAAATATGATAGTTATCAATGACTAAGAATTTTTAATTTATTCAGAAATGAATTCTACTGTTTCTTAATTTACTTTTCTATTTAATTTCATCTGAAAATGGGAAGACTAGTCTTCAATTATCAAACTACTTTGTTAGGAGTTTACTTTAAGAACCATATCCAGGAGATTTAAACTTCACAGATTTTGATTCATAGTTCTTAGTCCCAGGCTTACAAGTTTCTAATAACCTATTACTATTCCAATCCATACTAATCTTTCTCTTTTCTCAACTCCTATTGTACTTTTAGTCATAGTCACAGAATCTTAGAGTTCATCTGCCCCAACCCCCACCTACGACATAAATCCCTTTTAAAATATTCTTAATAACTGATCATACCTTCTGCTTGAAGATCTATAATGACAGGGGACTCTTTACCTTATGGGGTAGTTTATTCCACTCTCAGATAGCGTTAATTGTTAGGAATTAGGTTCCTAATAATTAAAAGAATTATAATCTTTATATTAAATAGAAATCTTTCTGCAGTTTCCACCTATTGCTCCTTATTCTGCTCTCTAGAACCAAAAAACAAATTGAATTCCTCCTTTATGTGAAACCAATACTCCATACTTTAGTACTTAATTGTATTTATATTTTCCATATCTATATCTCCAATTAGTCTGTAAGGTTCTTGAGGGTAGACTATACCTTACATTCTTTATTATCACCCAGGACAACACTGGGCACATAGAAAGCATACAATGAAAAGTTATTGATTGACTTGATCAATCATTTCACCCCCGGGCTCACTGAGTGAAAGCCGCAAATAAAAAGTTAAGTGTCAGGTCCCTTGTGCTTTCTAGTCATAATAAATAAAGGCATTTGTCTTATGATTGAATATTTATGAGATGTTGGTCTAAATCTTTTAAGTAAAGCTTTAAAACATAAGGAAAAACCTTCAGAAATTTGATTCCTAGAAAATGTTATTCTGCAAGTTTATACCTACCTCTGCAGGCATGATTTCTGAAAAGCAATTGCTCTTATTAATTTATTAGATGTTTATTTTTAAAAAGAGATACATAGATTTTCTTTTAAAAAAATTAAAGAAATTTTCCCCTTAGGACTGAGTAAGGAAAAGAACTTTAGGTTCAGACAATGATTAAGAAAGATCCTGTGAGGAAAATAAATTTAATTGTAGTTTAATCAAGTGATGCTAGCATTATTTTTTTTCACCAACTTTCCCTCTTCCATATATCTATATATAAGTAAAGTGTATATTTCTCCAATTTACTTACAATTGCTCTAAATAGCTAAATGATTTTATTTTTTAATTAGGCAGTTGTCGTAGGAACAGTTTCCTAACCCATCCCCTCCCATGGAGATTAGGCTAGTTTTTCTTTAAAACATATGGAGACTTTCACTGAGACTTGCTTGGCTTAGGGGACTAAAAGCTCAGTCTGTTGACATCGCTTTCTCATCCTCTGAATACAAAATAGCCACAGGGAGCTAGACAGGCTCTACGATGCTTGGCAAGTGGATTTCGAGTGGAACTTTGCTTAACTGAATCAATTCCAGGAGTTCTCAACACTTATTCTTACTGAATATCCTCCTCCTGCTAGGGCTAAATAAATCTCCTTTTGTTAAATGATGAATGACTACAAGCAAGAGTATGCTGGTAAATGTTTAACAACTGACAATAATAATGATAATAATAATAATGATGATGATGATGTCAGTACACATTTAAGTTTAATTTATCTAACATGTTCTTTATCACTTTTTTAAGTCTGGACAATCAGTGAAATAATAAATCAAGCCTTAATTTGTAGTATTTGCTGATTTTTGAGGTATAAGGCTCACACTGAAAATTTAACAATCAGCTCTCTTGATGCTGTTTGAGCTGGCTCCAACACACCCCTTTGTACCAAACCCAGCCCTGATCAGTTGGCATGGTGATGCAGAGTTAGAACATAATGAGTTCATATAAGTAGGGGATGAGCAGGGCAGAGGAGAGTGAGTGAGCCCAGATGGGCTCAGCCTTGGATGTTTGTTGTAGTACTTTTGGTGGTGCCTCTAGAAAAGATTGCTTATTGTGAGGCTCACCTCTACCCCTAGTAGATTATAAAATAAACTGCCTATGGCCATTCAGCAAGGAAAGAACAGTATGAAAAGGCTCTGTGTTCTGAAGAAATGTACCTTGAAGATAAGTGGCAAACTGTTTTAGGCCCTCTGGCTATGTTGGGCTGTCTCGCCGCAGTCATTTAAGCCCCTAAGGCATCTCTCTATAATTCAGTTTGCCTTCAAAGCATGCTAGAGAGAGTGAATTTTTTGAGATGGAGAAAAAGATTTCCCCTCAGTAGAAAAGGACAAATTCAGAAGTAATAGTTGTACTCTGACCTTAATGGAACTGGATGCTAATAGTCATCATCACCCAAATGTCTGGGGTGGTGGGGAGGCCTCTTGGAAAGAGACTCCTCCCAGTTTTAAGGGAGTCATATTTGTGTAAACTCTCTGGTTTCGAATAACTTTTTGGAAATGATAATACAGCTCGACCAATGGGCCTCAATTCTGTGATTATATATGAACATGACTGATTTCATGAGGGAATGCAAAAGTGAAACAAGGAAAACCAAAGCAGATTCTTGGAATTTTAAGACCATTTAACAATTGTGCTGAACAAATTTCTTGAGATTTGTTGTTTTTTAATTTGGAATTTGGGAGACCAACAACAGTTTCGTCACATGGATTTTGTTGTGGTTCTTCAGTGTAAGCCATTGGGGAAAAAATTTGAAAGGACAATGCTAATCTTCCTCAGAATCCCAAAGGCATCTCTGGGATTGGGGATGTGGACAAATGTGCCAATTGTTCCCCATTTAATCGGCCAAGGACAGGTGGGAGTATAATATCTGTTTAAAAAATTTCTACTCTTGACTCAAACTGTAAACTATAACTGGCTCTCTGGAACTTTCAGTAATGGGCTCCTGCAAAGCACAAAGCTCAGGCCTCATGAGCACTTCTCCAACTTCAGCAGAAATGACTATTGCTTGTACATGGCAAATGGAACATATGAAATATGGAATAGGTGAGTGATTGTTTTGGCAATCAAAATGGGCTCTTAGTACTTAATTCAACCAAGTGCCCTTGAAGAGTTTGGCCTTTATTTCCTTAATTAAATTAGGAGTCCTTGATGACCTCCTTGCCTGAAAGGAAAGCCTAGTTTACATGGGTTTGAGTGATGTGTTTGTGACATCAGAGGCTTTTAGACCACGTGGGCTTAAGTCGCATTTTTTGTGACGATTTTAGGTCACATGGGTGAGTGGTATGTGTGATTCACCCTTGACCCTGAAAAAGAAACAAAACCAGGGGTTGGCTTTCCTTTTTTGGAGCTCTGACCCACAGCAGTAGTGGCATGTGTGACTCTGGGCCAGCTGTTATTATGAGCTCCTGGGCTGAATTCAGATGTTGTTAACTATGAATTGTATTTGGTTTGTCTGTCATTGTTTGTAATTTGTTTGTATTTGCTCTGAAGTTCAGGGTGCTGGCTTTTTCTCCTGAACTAAGAGAATGATATTTTTTTGTATGCTGGATTAAAGTAAGATTGTCAACCCCTTAAGGTTGGTAAAGCAGACCAAAAGAACCTGGGCTTGCAGCGTTCTGTGAGCTGGTTGTTGTTGGTTTTTCACCCCCCCACAGCAGCTGCTAGCCAGATTGTTGAAACAGTGATCCTGAATTAGACATTCCTCATCTTGGTGGCACCATTGTGAGTTTGAGTTGTCAAGAGCTCCTCAATGAGGACCAGCTGGCAGCAGGAGGAATTTCCTGTATTTGGAGATCACCACTAACAGGAAGGGAGGCTCTGGCACGATCATCTAGGATCTTTGGAGTTGCTTGATCCATTCCATGTGGCAGTTATTGATCTCATCTGTGGAGTTACTGACCTGTGGTAGGCCAACCAGGGACAGTGACTTTTTGGCCTGCAGCACCCAACCTTGTTATAGAGTCAGTTCTCAGAAGGAGCACAGTGCTCCTACCCAGTGAAGGACAGTAGCAACACAGGCCAGAAGCAACCCTCTCACATAAGGGATCAAGGTCAGCTCTTCAGGGGTTAAACTTAACAGATTCAAAACAGAATTCAATAACCTGCCCCCTACCTCATCCCAAACTCACCCCTCTTCCAAATTTAGCTTATTACTATCAAGGGCAAAATTATCCTTACTGTCATCCCGATTCATCATCTCATTGTCATCTTTAATTACTCTTCCTCAATCCCCATACTCAGGTACAAAATCTTGTTATTTCTTTATCCATGACATCTTTTGAATATTCCTCCTTCCCTCCACGCACACAACTCACATCACCTTAGTTCAGGCCTTCATAACCTTTCCCCTGGCTATGGTAATAGTATTCTCCCCATTCCCCTTTATAGAGCCACCAAAGGGTTATCCTACTCCTCAGTTAACTCCAGTGACCCCTTATTACCTCATATCAAAAAAATCCTCTGCTTGGCATCTGAAGCTAACTGTTCACAACATTACCCATCTTCCTGTTTTACTCTCCTCCTTGTACTCTGTGATCTAGTCATACTGGCCAACTTGAGATTCCTCACACATGGAACTCTGAATTAGATATTTTTGCCATTGCTGTACCTCTTCTCACACTTGGAATGCTCTCCCTCCTAACCTATAGTTGGCAGAATCCCAAGCTGCCTTTAAGTCTCATTTCAAGTACCACTTCTAATAAGAACTTTCCCTGTCATTTAAGGGGTTAGTACTTTTCCCTCTAAGGCCAAAACTCTTTATGTATTTTGTATGTACCAATGACAAATATATTCTCTCCTCTATTAGAATGTAAGATCCTTTAAGACAGGGACTGGTTTGTTTTCTTGCTTTTTATTTGTAACTCCAGTTACACAGTGTCTAGAACAGAGTAACTATTTTATTAATGTTTGTTGACTGGTTGTTTGATTGAATAGATGGATCTATTTTCCAGGCAATGAAGTATAATATTAAAGAATCTATCTATCTATCTATCTATCTATCTATCTATCTATCTATCTATCTATCTATCTATCTATCTGTCTGTCTGTCTGTCTGTCTGTCTGTCTGTCTGTCTGTCTGTCTATCTATCTATCTACACACACATACACACATACATATAAACTGACATTGCCCTACTTGACATTAGTGAGTTTCTATTGATGTTAGAGTAATATGTATAGCTAGAATAAGTTAAACCTAGCTGGAAAAACATAATTTTACTCTTAGGAAGCTGCATAACTAAGAATAAATCAGGTACATAACTTAGGGAGACAAGAATATCAAAAAAATAAATGTATTGGGGACAGCTAGTTGGTACAGTTGACAGAGCACTGGCCCTAGAACACCTGAGTTCAAATCTGGCCTTAGACACTTGGTACTTACTAGCTATGTGACACTGGGCAAGTCACTCAATCCCAATTGCCCACAAAAAAGAATAAATATATTGTTCCAATTTGTTTTCTATTTTTCTAAAAGGCAGATGGATGTATTTTTTATGTAAATAAGTCAAATGGTACAAACTAGATTCAAGATAATTTAGTGAAGTCATTATGAACCCTTTGAAAGTTCATGATGATGATCCGATGGGTTCATACTACAAGTTCTTTAATGGCACTTTTTAAGCAGTAAATAGTTGCCCAATTCTATTACAAATATATTTTTTTTTCTCTGTGAAAACAAGCATGCACACATTTAAAGCATTATAGATTGTTTCTGTAGTGATTTGAAATCATCAAGATCATGTACACAAGATTTTGGTATTCAAGCAACAATTGCATCTTACTAAGCAAAACTTTTTGCAGTTTCTCAATCTGTCAGTAATATTCAAGTGAGAGCTGATTCCCAAGGGATCATCAGATACATGTGCGAATCCTCATTTGCATTCTGCACACTGCACCCTAGTTGCTTCCTCTTTACTCTGTTCAATTGTGCCTAATCGGCTGAATAATCACATGATCAAGATATTATTAATACTTTTATTCTTGCAGCACAAATATCAGGTTTTTTGAAAAATTAGATTGCTGGCCATTTGTTTTACAAGGGATCATGAAGCTATCACAGTCCATCACAAATATTCTGTAGAAACAAATCTTATATTTTCTCTCATTGAAGTGTTAAGGCTGTTTTCCAATTAAAATTTATTCTTTACTTATGTTGCTATTCTTCTCTCTGGCAGATTTTTAAATGAACTGATTGACAGTCAGTCATTCAGTAGAGTTTCTGAATTTTTGAAATTTATTTTTAGTTTTCAACATTCATTTCCACGAGATTTTGAATCACAAATTGTCTGTCCATCTCTCCCCTCCCCCCATCCCAAGATGGCATGTATTCTGATTGCCCCTTTCTCCAGGTTGCCCTCTCTTCTATCACCCCACTCCCCCACCCTTTTCCTCTTTCCCCTTACTTTCTTGTAGGGCAAGATAGATTTCTATACCCCATTGCCTGTATGTCTTATTTCCCAGTTGCATGTAAAAACAATTTTTTTTAACATTTGCTTTTAGAACTTTGAGTTCCAAATTCTCTACTTTCTTCTCTCTCCACCCACCTTCCTTGAGAAGGCAAGCAATTAAAAATATGTTATACATGTATCATTATGCAAAACATTTCCATAATAGTCGTGTTATGAAAGACTGACTATATTTCCCTCCATCCTATCCTGACCCCCTTTATTCAATTTTCTCCTTTGACTCTGTCCCTTTTCAAAAGTGTTTGCTTTTCACTACCTCCTCCCCCAATCTGCCCTCCCTTCTATCATCCCCCCTCTCTTATCCCCTTCCTCCCTCCTTTCCTGTAGGGTAAGATACCCAGTTGATAAGATACCCAATAAGATACCCAATTGAGTGTATGTTATTACCTCCTTAAGCCCAATCCAATGAGAGCAAGGTTCATTCATTCCCTTTCATGTACCCACTCTTCCCTTCCATTACAACAGCTCTTTCTTGACACTTTTATTTGAGATAATTTACCCCATTCTATCTCTCCCTTTCTCTTTCTCCCAATATATTCCTCTCTCACCTCTTAATTTTATTTTTTTTAGATGTCATCCCTTCCTATTCAACTCACCCTGTGCCCCCCCCTCTCTCTCCATATGTGTGCGTGTGTGTGTGTGCGTGCGTGTGTGTGTATGTTCCCTTCAACTATCCTAACACTGAGTAAGGTCTCATGAGTTACAAATATCATCTTTCTATGTAGGAATGTAAACAGTTCAACATTAGTAAGTCCTTTTGATTTCTCTTTCCTGTTTACCTTTTCATGCTTCTCTTGATTCTTGTACTGTCAAAAGTCAAATTTTCTATTCAGCTCTGGTTTTTTCATCAAGAATGCTTGAAAGTGCTCTATTTCATTGAAAATCCATTTTTGCCATGAAGTATTATACTAGTTTTTCTGGGTAGATGGTTCTTGGTTTTAATCCTAGCTCCTTTGACTTCCAGAATATCATATTCCAAGCCCTTCGATCCCTTAATGTAGAAGCTGCTAGATTTTCTGTTATTCTGATTGTGGCTACACCATACTTGAGTTGTTTCTTTCTAGCTTCTTGCAATATTTTCTCCTTGATCTGGGAGCTCTGGAATTGGAGACAATGTTCCTAGGAGTTTTCTTTTTGGGATCTTTTTCAAGAGGAGATCAGTGGATTCTTTTCATTTCTATTTTACTTTCTGGTTCTAGAATATCAGGGCAGCTTTCTTTGATAAGTTCTTGAAAGATGATGTCTAGGCTCTTTTTTTGATCATTTCAGGTAGTCCAATAATTTTTAACTTATCTCTCCTGGATCTATTTTCCAGGTCAGTGGTTTTTCCAATAAGATATTTCACATTGTCTTCTATTTTTTCTTCTTTTGGTTCTGTTTTATAATTCCTTGATTTCTCACAAAGTCACTAGCTTCCACTTCCTCCATTCTAATTTTTAAGGCATTATTTTCTTCAGTGATCTTTTGGATCTCCTTTTCCATTTGGCTCTTTCTGCTTTTTAAGGCATTCTTCTCCTCATTGGCTTCTTGGAGCTGTTTTGGCATTTGGGTTAGTCTATTTTTTAAGGTGTTATTTTCTTCAGTATTTTTTGGATCTCCTTTAGCAAGCTGTTGACTTGTTTTTCACAATTTTCTTGCATCATTCTCATTCTCTTCCCAATTTTTCCTCTACTTTACCTACTTGCTTTTCCGACTCCTTTTTGAGCTCTTCCATGGCCTGAGGCCAATTTATATTTTTCTTGGAGGCTTTTAATGTAGGCTCTTTGACTTTGTTGTCTTCTTCTGGCTCTGTGTTTTAATCTTCTTTGTCACCAAAGTAAGATTCTATAGTTGTTCCAACAATCTGGCTAGCAGCAAGCCCAACAACAAGAATGCTACCAGCATGTTGCAAAAGCACAGGTTCTTTTGATCTGCTTAACTAAGGAAAGCAAGGTGAAGGGGTTGACAAGTTTATTTAATCCAGCATACAGACTTCATTCACTTAGTTCAGGGGAAAAAGCCAGCACCTGAACTTTGGAGCTGGCTCTGCCTCCAAAGGTCCATTTACTAGAGTTTCTGTGAAAGTATAGCCAGGGTCCTAGACAGAACAGAAGAAAGTCATGTCTGAAAAGATTCTTTCCTTACAAAGGTTAGTTTACATGTGAAATCTTGCAGATAATAGCAAACAGGATTACTTCTCTTAATTCTTAAGAGTATCCTGTTAACAGGAATTTTACTGAACCAGTTTCTAACCTGAGAATTCTTGGAGCAGCACGAAGCATGCCTAGAGATAGGAGTGCCAGTAATCAAGTAGCGGTTTCATTTGTTGTTGTTCTTTGTTTTCAAAGAGGACTAAAATGACATCACTAAGTTAGAGTCAAGTTACAGTGTGTCGGACTGTGGCTGATCAGACCAATACGAGCTCTAAATGCTTTACCACAGGTTGGGTACAAATAGTCCATGTGAACATTTGGGGTGGATTTTCTAAATTTGCTCATCTTGCGTTTCTTTTAAGCTACTTCAATTCTGCTTTGTTCATAGAGCATAGCACCTTCTCTGATGAGGGACCATGCTGGGCAGTACTGTGCCAGTGTCTTCCATGTCACACAATCAATTCCAAAGTTTTTAAGAGAGACCTTGAGAGTTTCCTTATAGTTCTTCTGACCATCATGTGAATGCTTTCCCTGAGTTCTCCATAAAATAGTCATTTGGCATTTGAACAATGTGGCCAGTCCATTGGAATTAGCCCCCTGCAGTAGAGTTTGAATGCTTGGCAGTTTAGTTCTAGAAAGGATCTCGGTGTTTGGTATCTTATCCTTCCAGGTGATCTTCAGAATCTTCCTATGATAATTCATATGGAAGTGATTCAGTTTCCTGGCATGGCACTGGCAAACTGTTCAGGTTTCACAGGCATACAACAGTGAGGCCGGCACAACAGCTCTGTAGGCCTTCAGAGTGGTAGTGCTCTTCTCTCCCACACTTTCCTTCAGAGTCTCCCAAACCAGCTAGCTCTGGCAACGGGTGTGTCAACCTCATTATCGATGTGTGTATCCCTAGAAAGAATACTGCCAAGGTAAGTGAACTTAACTACAGCATTCAAAACTTTTCTATTTGCTGTAGCCAATGGTTCCATCTATGTTTTCTTAGTCTTTATTGGTAGGCCAAAATTAGCACAAGAAACAGAGAATTAATACATGCTTTGTTACAGCTCAGCTTTAGAGGCTGTACTGAATCACGTACCAACACTCCCTTCACTTTGGTCTTGGATTGTGGCCTATTCAATTTGAAGAATTTACATCCTCGTTGAAGTCATTTGACAATATGGCTGAAAACATCATGCTAAAAAGAATGGGAGCAAATACACAGCCTTGTTTCACTCCATTGGTGACTGGGAAAGCCTGAGAGCTTCATCCATTATCCAGAACCTGCACAAGCGTGCTGTCATGAAATCGAAGCACAATAATGATGAACTTCTCTGGGCAACCAAATTTTGACATAATTTTCCATAAACCCTTTCAACTGATTGTATCAAAGGCCTTTGTCAGATCTACGAACATTGTGTACAGACCTCTGTTCTACTCCTGGCATTAATTGTCAGGCAGCAAACACCATATCGACTATTCCCTGGCCTTTTCTGAAGCCATACAGGCTCCAGATAGATGACCATCTTCCAGGTGAAGGACCAGCCTATTAAGTAAGACTCTGGCAAGAATATTGCCAGCAAAGACTAAGAGATAGACACCATCACTCCCCACATTGTCACAGGATGATCTATTTCCTTTACCTTTGGAGAATGGAAGCATCATTGAATTCCTAGGAGATAACCTTCTCTTGCCATATAATTAATTAATTGGTTTTAGAGTGAGAAATGTTCTCTCAGCTGGAATAAAACCACAACTTATATAAATAAATCACACATGGGTAAAGGGTAGGGGGAAGGTAGATTACAAACAATCATTTCAAGGGCCTGAGTGGTTTTCCACAACAAGCCCACGAGTGGAGGACAATACAACAGTTCTTTGATTATTTCAAATTTTAGGGGTTGTAACCAACCTCCAGGGCACAGAACTGGAGTTTGGTGACAAGAATAGGTTCCATAATCTTTGATTCACTTCAGTTAAGGTACACAGGCACAAGAATGCAGTGATTGTGAGAGCATTGTCAAGGGTTTGATTGATCATTTCAAGCTGTACTGTAAGACTTTGACTCCCAAGCCAGAGTCTCCTAAGAAATCTAAATTATTAATGCATTCACTACACATATCATATTGATTAATATGAAAATCATAATTCCTTTCACAATCCCATATAAAATATTCATAATTATATTAAAGTTGGCAGGTGATACTTAAACCTCAGTTCTGAACCTTGAACCTCAATGCTTTTCTTAATCTAGCCTTGCTTTTATCACTACTCCCCCTTTCTCTTGGCCCCTTCCCCTCCTACTTCCCCATTGGGTAAGATAGATTTCTAATCTCAACCGAGTATATAAGTACATATATATACTTATACATATACACATATATGTATGTATATATACTCTTTTATCTTTGAACTAATTTCAATGAAAGTAAGGTTCAAGCATGGCCTGCCACCCCACCCTCCCATTATCCGCTCTGCTGTAACAGCTCCTCCTTGTGATCCTCTCTTATGTGAGATAGTGCTTCCCTTGAGTCTTATGTTTGAATGTCAAATTTCTATTCAATTCTGGTCTTTTCATCAAGAATGCTTGAAAGTCTTCTATTTCATTAATTCCATTCTCGCCCTTCCCCCCGCCACCCCCACAAAGGATTGTACTCAGTTTTGCTGGGTAGGTTATTCTTGGAGATTCTTCTTAGAGAGTTCATTGATGACTTGTTCAATTTCTTTTTCTGAAATGGGGTTAAGTATTTTATTTCCTTTTGGGTTCATCTGGGTGATTTATATTTTTGTAATTATTCATATATTTCACTAAGATTGTCAAATTTATTGGCATACAGTTGGGTAAAATAGCTCCTAATTATTGTTTTGACTTCCTCTTCATTGGTGGTGAATTCACCTTTTTTCATTTTTTATTCTGGTAATTTGGTTTTCTTTTTTCTTTTTTTCAATCAAATTAACCAAAGATTTATCTATTTTATTGGGTTTTTTCATAAAAGCAGCTTAGTTTTATTAGTTTAATAGTTTTTTTTTTTAATTTCAATTTTATTAAGCTCTCCTTTGGTTTTCAGAATTTCTAATTTGGTATTTAATTGAGGATTTTAAGTTTGTTCTTTTCCTAGCTTTTTAGTTTCATGCCCAATTCATTGATCTCTTCTTTCTCTATTTTATTCATGTAAGCATTTACAGATATAAAATTTCCCCCAAGAACTGCTTTGGCTGTATCCCATAAGTTTTGGTATGTCCTCTCATTATTGTCATTCTGTTGGATGAAGTTATTGATTGTTTCTATGATTTGTTGTTTGACCCTCTCATTCTTTAGGATTAGATTATTTAGTTTCCAATTAATTTTTAGTCTATCTTTCCATGGCCCTTTGTTACATGTAATTTTTATTTCATCGTGACCTGTAAATGATGCATTTAATATTTCTGCCTTTCTACATTGGATTGTGAAGTTTTTATACCCTAACACATGGTCAGTTTTTGTGTAGGTGCCATGTACCACCGAGTAAAAGGTATATTCCATTATATCTCCATTCACTTTTCTCCGGAGGTCAACCATATCTAACTTTTCTAAAATCTATTTGTCTCCTTAACTTCTTTCTTGTTTATTTTGTGGTTAGATTTATCTAGCTCTGAAAGGGGGAGGTTGAGGTCCCCCACTACTATAGTTTTTCTGTCTATTTCTTCTTGCAACTCCCTTAAGTTCTCCTCTAAGAGTGTGGATGCTATA
The DNA here is from genome assembly GCA_028646595.1 of Phalanger gymnotis. Lineage (NCBI taxonomy): Eukaryota > Metazoa > Chordata > Mammalia > Diprotodontia > Phalangeridae > Phalanger > Phalanger gymnotis. Next base: position 225,826,115 of record CM053623.1, read on the forward strand.
GCAGTTGATACATATGTGTTTAGTATTGCTATTACTTCATTGTCTATGGTACCTTTAGGCAGGATGCAGTTTCCTTCCTTACCTCTTCTAATTAGATCTATTTTTGCTTTTGCTTTGTCTGAGATCAGGATTGCTACCCCTGCTTTTTTTTTTTTTTGGTTCAGTTGAAGCATAATATATTCTACTCCAGCTTTTTACATTTACTCTGTGGGTATCTCTCTTTTTCAAATGTTTTTCTTGTAAAAAAAACATATTGTAGGATTATGCTTTTTAATCCTTTCTGCAGTCTGCTCCCATTTTATGGGAGAGTTCATCCCATTAACATTCACAGTTATGATTAATATCTGTGTTTTTTCTCCATCCTATTTCCTTCCCCCCACCTCGTTTATGCTTTTCTCTCTCCTTTCTCCCTTTCCCTTCTCACTATAGTTTTTCTTTAGACCACCACCTCCCTAAGTCTGCCAGTATTGGGGATCCTTGAAGAGTTTGGCCTTTGTTTCCTTTGATTAATTTAGTGTCTTTGATTGAGGCTTACTAGGTGCTAAACCCTAGGGCCAAACCTCTATCTTTTAGGTTCCAAGCCTATGTGGGTGTGAATTGTTAAATAAGGTGGGACTCCAGGTGGGGCCAATGAAGGGAGGTGCTAAGACCAGAGCCAATCATAGGAGCCTAAGTTCTGGTTTCTCAGATGATGTTTGATGAGGTCTGAAACTGTATAAAAAGGGAGAACAGAGCTATATGCTTAAGGCTCTCACTTCTGGAGGTGTGGGACACTGGGCAGCTGCTGTAAGGGCCTTCTAGCTGAACTCAGATGTTGATGGTTCTCTTGGTAACTATGAATTGTATTTGGTCTGTTGGTGTTTGTAATTTGTTTGTATTTGCTCTGAAGTTCAGGGTGCTGGCTTTCCCTCCCCCCGCCCCCCAACTAAGTGAATGGTATTTGTATGCTGGATTAAATTGAGATTGTTAACCTCTTAATGTTGCTTTCCTTAGCAAAGCAGATCAAAAGAACCTGGGCTTGCAGCATTCTCTGAGCTGGTTGTTGTTGGTTTTACACCCCCCACAGCAGCTGCTAGCCAGATTGTTGAAACACTGCCCTCCCTTCTATCAGCCCCCTCTCTTTCCTTCCCTTTCACCCTTACTACTCCTTCCTTTCCTTCTATTCACCCCCTCCCTTTTCTTTCGTTTTTCCCCTCCTACTTCCTATAGGGTAAGTTAGATTTCTATACCTGATTGTAATTCCTTCTTTGAACCAAATCTGATGAGAGTAAGATTCAAACAATGCTCATCTCCCTCCCTTCTTTTCCTCTACTATGATAGGTTTTTTTTGCCTCTTCATGTGGTGTAATTTACCCTTTTCTGCCTCTTCCTTTCCACTTCTCCCAGTACAATCCTTTTTTACCTCTTAGATTTTTTATCATCACATCAAAGTCAACTTGTACCCATGCCCTTTGTCTATATATACCCCTTTTAAATGCCATAATAACAATAAAGTTCTCAAAAGTTACAAGTATCATCTTCCCTTGTAGGGATACAAATTGTTTGCCCTTATTAATAACATGTTGTTGTTTTTTTCTTACCTGTTTACCTTTTTATGCCTCTTTTGATTCTTGTATTTGAAGATCAAATTTTCTGTTGACTTCTGGTCTTTTCATCAGGAAGGTTTGGAAGTCCCTTATTTTGTCCCCTATTCTTCCCCTGAAAGATCATGCTCAATTTCTCTGAGTAGTTGATCCTTGTTGGAATCCAAGCTCCTTTGCCTTCCAGAATACTGTATTCCATGCCCTCTGATCTATTAATGTAGAAGTCGCAAGGTCCTGAATAATCCTGGCTGTGGTTCCATGATATTTAAGTTGTTTCTTTCTGGTGACTTGCAGTATTTTCTCTTTGACCTGGTAGTTTTGGAATTTGGCTACAATATTCTTTGGCATTTTCAATTTGGGATCTCTTTCAGGAGGTGATCAGTAGATTCTCTTTATGTCTATTTTACTGATGGGGTGCTTGGGTGCTTGTGCTTGGACCCTAATTCTAATAGCCTCTGATTGGGTGCCTTTGCCTGGACCCCAATTCCAAAACCACATCTAGTTCTAAAATCACATCTCTCCCTAGTCTCAAAATACTGTCTGTCTAGCTCAAGGGTAGCATGCCCCAGCAACACACTTATCTCTACTTCTTTTACAGTAGGCAGCTGTGCCTATCTACTCCTTGTGTATTGATAATTGGCTGTGTACTGGGTCATGATCATATTTACCACTTACTGACCTTACCAATATGTATCCTAGATATAGTCAAATATATACTGTCTTACATTTATTTTGTCTAACAAGACATTTGATGAGAGCCTCCCAAATATTCCCAGTCAGCCCTGACCATTAGTTAACTTAGTGACATTTCACAGTCAAAACCACACCCCCTAGTATCGCTCCCTTGGGCTATTCCCCAGTCAACTCTGGGTGATACACCTATGCAGTAGATACAAAAAGTGCATGTTCCTTTAAGAACTGACCACCCTTTAACAATTCCCTAATCCCACCCCAAAACACCTAATTGACATGTTTCACCCCCAAATCTCTTATAAAAACTTTCCCTGTAGCCTTGTAAGGTTGCAGGTTCCCTAAATGTTGAGGGAGAAAAACCCAGGGATTCAGGAATCCCAAAACTAAAGTTCCCAGGACTAGAGTTCCCAGACTGTGTCGCTGAGGGGGAGTACCCCTCAAGGATCCAAGTACTGGAGAAGGTGGGGGCTCTCCAGAATGAATTCACAATCTCAAGCTTTCTTTAAGTCAAGGTGGCAAAGATTTATTACTGTTTGCAGTGGGCAAGAGTTCTTAGGGACCATACTGCATACTTTGTTGCATCTCAGCTTCAGAGGCTGCATTGAGTGCACAATCATCTGCACCAACACTTCCTCCACTTTGGTCTTGGCTTGTAGCCTTTTCAAGTTGAAGAATTTACCATCAGTGTGGTAGCTGACCTTGATGCCGTGTTTGTCCTCATTGAAGGAATTTGACAACATGGCTGAAAACATCATGCTAAAAAGCATGGAAGCAAGCACACAGCCTTGTTTCACTCCATTGGTGACTGGGAAAGCATGAGAGCATTGTCCATTATCTAGAACCCAGGCAAACATGCCATCATGAAATTGATGTACAATGCTGATAAACTTCTCTGGGCAACCAAATTTTGACATAATTTTCCATAAGCCCTCACGACCGATAGTATCAAAGGCTTTCATCAGATCTACAAATGTCACGTACCGACTTCCGTTCTGCTCCTGGCATTTCTCCTGGAGTTGTTAGGCAGCAAACACCATATCAACCATTCCTCTGCCCTTTCTGAAGCCACACTGGTTCTTAGGTAGATAACATCTTCCAGGTGAAGGATCAGCCTGTTAAGGAGGACTCTGGCAAGGATCTTGCCAGCAATGACTAAGAGAGAGACTCCCCTGTTATTGTCACAGGACAATCTATTTCTTTGCCTTTATAGAGATGGACAATGGAGGCATCCTTAAACTCCTGGTAATAACCTCCTCTTGCCAAATAACCTAGAAAATTTCAGCAGGCTGGATTGATCACCCTGAGTCCACATAGCATGGAAGAAGGAAAGATAGACATAATTCTTAGTTGCAGAGTCCAAGATGGTACTTAAGAAGTCTCTAAGACAGCATAGAATTGTGGAAAAAGCTCTCTGTCCATCTCTCTCTCTCTCTCTCTCTCTCTCCCCCCTCTCTCTCTCCCTCTTTCTCTGTCTCTGGATATAGATCTGGATATATCCTTTAATCTCCCCAAACTTCTTTCCATCTCCACAAAATTCAGAGGCCAGATTATTTCTGAGGTTCTCTGTATCTAAATCTTAAGGTAGGCTTGAGGAATGATTTGGAAGTGTTAACACAGAAGAACTCTATAGCTCAACTAAACAGGATCTACTTGAGAACTTCAGCTGATGTTTAAGCTAGAGCAGACCAGGCTTTTTCTGGTCAGCCCCACTGGGTTGTTTTTTCTTTTTTTGTTTTTCTTATGAGGTTCCTTTCATCATCAGTTTCTTCTAGAAAATATGCCTACTTTGGATGGATTTGAGATGCTAGAGGGGAATTAGGATGTCATGGAGTTTCAGGCAAATAGTCTAGCTTCCTCAGCCTTACTATCATATTTAAAGACCCTTACAGCCATCAAAGAGGGGAACAACTCTTGTGAAGAAAGGACATCCCTGCCACCAACAGCACCAGCTGTCTATCAGCTTCTACCAGTGGGGCAGGAAAGTCAGTCTAACTGAAGCAGCAAGGCACCTCGACCCTAATCCTTTCCACCTGGTCAAATGTGAACTTGATACATGAAATAAAAGACTTCTTTCACTTAGTTTGATCATTACCCTAACCCAGTCAAGCCTGGGGATAAAGGGTACTTCTTTTAAGTGGATCCCTCAAAGGTTCCTTGCCCTTGCTCAGTCACTGAGCAGTCATTTCTATCCTATATCAGAACAGAATTCCCCCTGAACCTCTAATTAATTTCCTCAGCAAAAAAGTTTGGTCTTTGGTAAGGGAAAAAGGACATTTAGTGCAGGAAAGTGTCCCTAGAAGTTTGACAAAGTACTGATAAGACTTTCTTTATTCAGCTATGTCTGGAAAATTTCTTCAGACTAGAGAAATATTACTTTTTTCTTACCATTTCCAAAAGGGAGTATTTTTTGTGTATTCATGCTGTACACACAAATATAAACCTATACAGATACACATTATAAATATGTATAGGCCTGCATGCATGTGTCTGTAGAAATACATATACATGTACATATATATATGTATACGTATACATAGACACAGGGGTGTGCTAGTAAATGTTTAACAAGATCTATGGGGGAGGAGGAAATATACACACTAAACACTTTTAAGTTTAACTTCCATTAATATTTTCTCCATCGCCATATTGGTAATTAAGGCAGGATTTCCTTTTACTATTTTCTGTTTTAGCATTTATTTAATCAAGTGCCTTTGAAGAATCTGGCCTTCTCTGATTAAATTAGGAGTCTTTGATGACTTCCTTGCCTCCAGGGAAATCCTGGTTTGCATAGGTTTGAGTCCCAGGTGTGTGATGCTTTTAGGTCACGTGGGTGAGTCGCATGTGTGGCGCCCTTTGACCCTGAACAGAATATATAAAAGCTCAAAGGTTAGTATTCTGTCTGGGACTCTCAGGCCCTTGAAGAGTGGCATGGGACTCTGGGCAGGCGCTCTAAGAGCCTCTCGGCTTGTGAACCTAGATGTTGATGCTTTCCTGGTAACTATGAATTGTGATTTGGTCTGTTTAATTGTATATGTTTTTAATTTGTTTGTATTTGCTCTGAAGTTCGAGTGGCTGGCTTTGACTCCTGAACTGAGTGAATGATATTTGTATGTTGGATTAAAGTAAGATTGTTAACCCCTTAACATTTCTTTCCTTAGTAAAGCATATCCAAGAACCTGTGTTGGCAGCTCTTGTTGCTGGTTGTTGTTGGTTTTACACCTGAACAGCAACTGCTAGCTGAAATGTTGCTACAATCACTTTCTGAAATCTAGACAGTCAATAAAACAATAAATCAAGCTGTGTTTTTGTAATGTTTGCCCATTTCCAAGGTGTAAACGCTCTTACTGAAAAATTTAATAATTAACCCTTTTGAGCCCATACAAACTGATTCCAATACACCCCTGGATGCATACGTAAATAAATACATATTGTTAACAGGATTTTTACTGATCCAGTCTCTAACCTGAGAATGCTCAGAACCGTACAAAACAGTCCTAGAGACAGGAGTGCTTGTAATCAAGTAGTTTAATTAATCAGTTTCAAAGTGAAGAATGTTCCCTTAGTTGAAGTAAAAGCACAAGTTATATACTTAAATAACAAGTGGGGAAGGAGCGGGGACGGTGGATTACAAACAATAATTTAGTGGTTTCCCACCAGAAACCCACAAATCTCACAATATGACAATTCTGGAGTCAAATCTTTGGGGGTCCTGACCACCTCCCCTAGGGTGCGGAACAAGAATTCTGTAATGGGAACAGGTCCTACAATCTTTGATTCACTTCACGTAAGGTCCAGTGATTGTGAGCATTGTCAGTTTTAATCAGTTTAAGGTGCATTGTGACCTCTGTCTCTTGAGCCAGAGAGGCAGCTCTTGAGAAAACTAAATTCTTAGTATAGTCATTGATCATATATCAGTTAATATGAAAATTATAATTCCTTTCTCATTCCCTCCTTTTATCCAAAAAGGTTGGAATGATCCTTGAAGGCTGATTCATTTGAAACATGATTTTGAAAAATTTTTCTTGATTACAGAAATTTGCTATAAAAGGAAAAAAAGAGGGACATAGTTATCACATAACAGGGGAAAAACTCCCTTAACTCTGTTTGGTTCCAGGCATGAGTCACATCTGACAGCCAATCATGTAGTTACAGAGTGTTAAAGCAAGGCATAGGACTAACCAGGTGGGAATTTTTCTTTTCTAGAAAGGAAATAACATAATGGCAAAATAAAATCAGGAGGATCCTATCTAGGCTATATTCTAGGTCATCCCCACAACCTTTCCCAGGCACAGACATCCACCTTAGCAGTCCTCAGACTGCTGCACATGCCATTTTCTATTATTGGCTTTGTAATAGTTTAGACAACTATTCCTGCGATCAAAGCTAAAAACAAACTACAGTCCTAGGAATTTTCACCTTAAATAGCAAAATTTTCAGTAATCACAACTTAAATCACAACTTAAGGAGATAAGTACAGCATAAAAGTAAAAGAAAAAAATTGCTACTTCCATAAACATTAAGAGATTGAGCAAGGAGAAAAAAAGGCTTAATTCATACATACATCAACTGTTGCCTTGTTCTCATCCTGGGGGTCTTGGGACCCCAGATTTTGGCTGTTTCAAATTCCATTTAATCTTTGTGGTCAGGTTACTTGTGGGTTCTGAAATTCAAGTGGGCGGTATTGCCCTTTTGAGATGGGACAGGTGGATCCAAGACTCTACTCCCAGGAGTTTGGCTATAGTGTAGGTGGTGAGCAGGACTTCAAAGCAAAGCAGTATTTTCCGAAATCATATTTCCAGTAAACCTGGTCACTGGGTTGGATCAAGAGCTGAGTTTCAGTTGGAATTTCTAAAGAATGGGACTGTGAGACAAACTGGTAAGTCTCTGATATCTTCTGAGCCAACACAATGCAGTAGGAGGGATCCTTTGGCTGCTATGCTTGACACCCATGAGTACAGTGGCATTTTGGGTGTCCTGTTACTATCTCATAGGGACTAAGCTTATAGGAACTAAACAGTCTAGATTTAAGGCTTTTCAGGGCTAAAGGAAGGGCTTTGGGCCAGGAGATACATACTTCCTCAGAGAATTTAGCAAGGGAGCTTTTAAGTATCCCCATTAACTCTTTCAACCATTCCTGATGATTGGGGGTGATAGGCACAATGGATTTCCTTAGGAACCTCCTATAATGGAATGATTTTTCCTAAGATGATTTTTGCAGCACAGAGAACTCCAGGCTGTTGCCAAGGAGTATCCCAGCCCCAGGGGGGAGCCCATTGGCTTTGCTGAATACTTCCAACTCACCCTGTGTTCATACAGACCCAGGTGTCTGGATCTGTATCAACTCATTGTTGTCTCCATCAGGAAAGGGGAGACTAGGAGTTGGTGCCAGAAAGCACCCCAGAAAGCACTGAGGTACCCTTCCTGAAATCCCGATCACTCAGCATGACTAGACTCCAAGAAGGGCTCACAGGAGGGATGCCAAAAGGAGGGGGATGTACAGGTGATGCCCGTTATCCCTGTGACTCCTGTTGAAGATGTTTTCACACTCTCGGTTTTAAACCCCTCTGCCTTCTCAATACATATATGCGAAAATACATTAACAAGCACATATACTTAGATATAGATATAAGAGGGTGCACAAAGTCCCTTTCAGGCCTTTGCTGGCCACATCTGCATATGAAAAAACCAGGAATTCTGTATGGCTTCTGGAGATGAAAAATAGGAAATAAGTTGAAAGTTAACTGTGAGCTAGAGTTGGGTTCCCACAGAGACCTCAAGTTCAGTGACCAGGAAGTTTAGTACGAAGAAAAGAAAATCTGAGGGTATTACCTAGCCAAGAGGACCAGACTCTACTCTTATGCTAAAGAACTTCCCATCTAGGGTTGAATATCTTCTTCTGGAGATTTGAGAGGCTTATAGTAGTCGAAAGACCGAAGAAAACAAGGATTGTCTTGAAGTCCATACAATTTACATCTTCTATCCAGTCAAAATCCTGGTAGTTGTCTACAGACCTCTAGGAAATTTCCCTTCCTTCTTCAACAAATTCAGTACCAGGGTTACAATTTTTCCCTCCTCCCCAGCTCCTGCCCTTATACTAGGGGACTTCAACATAGGTCTTGATACCCCATCAAATACCCTAACCTCCCAGGCCCTCAACTTAATCATTTCCCATGACTTATTCTTCCATCCTACTTCAGCTACATACACAAAGCTGGTCATATCCTTGATCTTGCCAACGTCCAATCTCCATGTTTATGAACTCTGAAATTTCCTTATCTGATCACAATGTATTGGCATTTCACCACTCCCTCTGCCTTCCAATACCTGTCTTCATCCATATCATGACCTCCAATCCACAAACCCCTCAGTTCTTTACCAGGCCATCACCCCTGGATTAGTTACACTCTACTTTCCTCACCTTGATCCCTTGGTGAACCAATTCAACTCTGCACTGTCCTCTTGAGTTCCTTGCCCCTTATATTGCTAATTGTGCCTTCCCAAGTCTCAGCCTTGCTGAATAAAGGTGGAGAAATCATACAACTAAGCTGACTGTGTCACATATACATAATACATACATATACAATACACACATATACACACAACAGACATGCTACATACACACATACATATACACATATATGTACATGTGTATATATATGTACACAATATAACACATAATATTCTCTCTATATAATATATATATGTACACATACACATACATACCTCAACTGGGCCCTCAGTGATACTAGGCAATCCTTTTATACCTGCCTAATTAATTTATTATCCCACTTACCAAATCAGCTTTTCCAAACCTTTTCAATCCTCCATAAACCTTCCATGACTTCCCCTCCCCCATCCTCTCAGATGAGAACCTTACCTTATAATTTAATGAAAACATGAGGCTATTCACTGAGAGGTCCCTTCTTATCCCATTTCACCTTCATGTCTTCTCTCCACCTCAATCTCATATGATGAGGTTGCCCTACTTCCTGCCAAGGCCTATTCTTACCTGTACAATTTGTCCATTCCATTTCATTGGCAGATTGTTCCCTCTATACTAACCCCCTTATCTTCAAAGTCTCCCTATTTGCTGGCTCCTTCTCTCCTGCCTATGAATATACCTATGCTTCTCTCATCCTCAAAAAACTTTACTTGATCCATCTATCCCTTCTATCTCATGTGTCTCTTGCCTTTCATGGCTAAACTCCTTAAGAAGGCTGCCTATAATAGGTACTTCCACTTCCTATTCTTGTGTTCTCTTTTTAACTCCAGTCTGGCTGCTAACCTCCTTCAACTGCAACCTCTCTCCAATGATCTCTTAACAACCAAATAGTACAGCCTTTTCTCAGTCCTCAACTTTCTTGAACTCTCCGCAGCTATTAGCACTCCTGGATTTCTCTAGGTCTTCTAGGCACTGCTTTCTCCTGGTTTTCCTTCTACCTATCTTACCATTCTTTCTCTGTCTCCCTTTCTAGATTTTCATTCAGGTTATTCCCACTAACTATGGGTATCCCACATGGTTCTACTCTGGGTCCTCTTTTCTTCTCCTTCTATACCCTTTCACCAGGTGGTTTCATCAGTTCATATAGATTCAATTATGTTTATGCTGACAATTTTCAAATCAACTCATTCAATCCTAACCTGTCTGCTCACCTCCAGTTTCTTATCTCCAAATGCCTATTAAACATTTTAAAATGCATGTCCTAATACATCTTACACTCATTATGTTCAAAGTATAATATTCATTTATGCTAAAAAGCCTACAAAGCATAGGCATAGAGGGACTTTTAAAAAAATCATAATACATCTATCCAAAACCAAAAGCATGCATTACTCTATACACTATGGGGATAGACTAGAACTTTTTCCAGTAAAAGGGGGATAAAGCAAGGATGCTCACTCCCCCCATTATTATTTGATATGGTTCTGAAAACAATAGCAACAATAATAAGACAGGAGAAAAATTAAAGGCATAAAGATAGGTAATGGGGAGATAACTCAATCCCAATTTTTTAATGACGTGATGATATATTTAGAAGCACACAAAAGATATGATTGAAGTACAAGGTGCTCCTTAAAGGAAAAACAACTTAAGTCTCTAGAGGATTAAATATTCAGGGCTTATGGCTGGGCCACAACAATATAAGAAAAATGACAATACTACTAAAGTTATTTTACACTTTTAATGATATACTAATTGAATTCCCAAGGAGATACTTTATAGAATTTGATAAAATAATAAAATTCATTTGAAAAAGCAAAATATATAGAATGTCAAGGAAAATGAGGAAAAGAAATAGAGACAAAGGGTGAATAGACCTGCAGACCTCCAACTGTATTATAAAGCAGCAGTCATCAAATCATCTGGTATTGGTTTAAAAATAGAAAGATCAGTGCAACAGACTAGACAAGAGAAAATCAGAAATAAGAAAACTAAATAACTCTGTGTTTGACCAAGTGGAGAATATAAATTATCTAGGAAAAAAACTCTTGATTTGCTAAAAACTACTGGGAAAACTGGAAAGTAGTATCATAGAAGTTAGGCTTAGACTAATAGCTTACACCACATCCATAATACATTCTAAATGGATATGTGACCTTATTATTGAAGATCAAACTATTAAAAAAAACTAGAAAAGAAGCAGATCATATACTTCTCCTATCTATGGGTGGAGGATGTATTAATGAAACAAGAGATAGAAGCAATTAAAAATATAAAATAGATAATTTTGATTACAGGAAGCTTAAAATTTTCTGCACAGACTAGGATATGACTCAGATAAGAAAGGAAGTGGGTAGAATGGGAAAAAAATCTTTGTATCTAATTTCTCTGATAAGGGTTTGATATCCAAAATATCTAAATGATAAGTATATATACATGATATTTTCCCATATATGTAACATATATATGATTAATAACTATTCCCCAGTAGAGAAGTGGTCAAAAAGATATGAATAGTTCTCAAAAGAACTGCAAAGTATGTACAAACATATGAAACAATGCTCCAAATCACTAATAATAAAAGAAATTAAATCAAAATATCCTTGGGGTTTTAATCTTATACCCTGAAAATTTGACAAAGTTGACAAAAAAATGGCAATAATAAATGTTGCAGGGACTGTGGAATGATAGGCACACTAATACATTATTAGAGTTGTGAAATGATAACAACCATTTTGGAAAGGAATTTGGAATTAAGCAAAAATAGTAACTAAAAGGTCCATGCTCTTTGAATCAGAGACTCCATTACTGGACTTATACCCCTGGGAAGCTACCGATCAGAAGAAATTCCCCATATATACCAAAATATTTATAGCAGCACTTTTTGTGAAAGCAAAGAATTGGAAACAGAGTAGGGGCCCATCACCTGGGAAATGGCTAAAATGATTGTGATACACAATTATAATGTAATATTACTGTAGTGTAAGAAATGATGAATGTGGTGATTACAAAGAAGTGTGGAAAAATCTATATAAACTGATACAGAGTAAAGTAAGTAAAACCAAGAAAAAAACACATACACAATGAATACAGCAATGGAAAGAACAACCACATACACATAAAATCAAAAATGAAGATAGCAAACTTGTAAATACCATAAAATTATATAAATATATATTATATAAATTATATATACAACATATTATATAAATTATATAAATATAAAATTATAAAGATTAAGCATGACTAAAATGAAGATTTATGAGAGGACACCTTCCCAAACCATCTCTTTATGGAGTTGGGAGGTCTATAGGTGTTGCACATTGCACATATTTTCAGACTTTTAAAATTATCAATTAGTTATGCCTTTTTGTTTTTGTTTTTAAAAATACTATTTGTTATACTGGATGTCTCTCTGAAAGGAGGGATATTGGGGAAAACTATGATCATGTAAAAGACAGAAGATATCCATTAAAATTTATTTTGAAAAGTAAACACACATAGTAATAAATGAACATAGTAATCTAGTGTTTGAAATACCCATTTCCGACATCATTTGACAAAAATTGCTGGGAAAACTGGAAAGCAGTTTGGCAGAAACTAGGTATAAACCAACATCTCACACCCTATACCAAGATAAGGTCAAAATAGGTTCATGATTCAGACATAAGAATGGTATCATAGGGTGGCTGGAAAGCAGGGACTAGTGTGAGCTCCCCACCAAGTCCCTCCAAAAACCTATAAAAAATGGCTCTGAACCAATTCTAGAACTGCAGAACCCACAAAGTGGCAGAGGGAAGCAGAACTCTAGCCCAGGACATCCTGGATGGTCTCTGGGTAAGGTCTACCCTGCACAGAGCTGGGAGCAGAGGGGAGCTGAGCTGAGCAGAGCAGAGCCCAGCATGGGTGGTGTGGACCAACGAGACCAGGAGCCAGGTGGAGCGTGTCATAGCACCCTGAATCAGTGAGCTGCAGCAGTTACCAGACCTCTCAACCCACAAACACCAAAGACAACAGAGAAGGTTAGTGGGAAAAGCTGCTGGGGACAGGGAGTTTGTGGTTCAGCCACCAATCCAGGGGCAGCAGAGGTGGGGCAGCTACAAAACTACAGCTGCAGTTGCTTCGGGCCCCAGGCCCACCTGGTGGGAGGAATTAAGTGGCAGATCAGAGCAGGAGTGAAGAGCCTGCTGAAGATCTAAGTCCAGTCTGGGTTGGGG